>CM076716.1:16573819-17173819 GCA_038501795.1 Pseudopleuronectes americanus
TGCTGTCTTCGTGGCCGCGTGCAGGGAGTGGGTTAGGGGGGGCGTTGCGTGGTCGGGGAAGTCCGGTAGTGGGTATGTGTGTGTGAGGGGTGTGGGCGATGTTGTGGGAGGGACGGGTGTGGTGCGGGGTGTGGAGAGAGAATTGTGGTAGCATAGCAAAGGTCGTGGGGCAACGGAGAAAGTGGGGGGGGTCGACGAGGTTAGTGTCGCAGTACGTTAGTGGACCACTTGGGTGTGGGTGGGGTCTGTGTTGGCTCGGGGGCCAGGGGGGGGTGTGAGCGGGGTGGGAGAGGGGGGTGTGAGGGTGAGGCAATGGTCCTATGTGACGAGGTGGGTTGGGTGCAGTAGCGTAGTAGGAGGTCATTGTCTTGGGTTTAGCTAGGGCAGCGTGCACGTGGGTGTTGTGGGAGGCGATCTGCTTAGGGTCTAGTGCGTGTGAATTTTGGGGTGAGTCGGGTTACTTATGGGGGTCTGGATGTGGGGTGTGGGTAAGGGGGGGGGCGGGTGTGGGGGGGAGAGGGAGGGGTTAGTGGGGGGTGGAGGGGTGTTGAGGTGGTTGGGGGTGGGGAGGGAGGACGTGAGCTGGGTTGTGGAGGGGTAGGGGGGGCGGAGGGGGTAGGAAGGGGTAGGGGATATAGATAAGGGAAACTTATAGGGGTTGGTGTGGGAGGTGGGGTGGTCCGAAGTTTGGTGGGGGTTGAGTAGGTGGGGGGGGGGGATAATGTCGTGGGAGAAGTTGTTAAGGGGATCGACCCTGGTGTGTTAAGAGGGTGTGGGTAATGGGTGTGGTGGGCGTGCGTTAGAGGCGTAGGATGTGGGTGGTTGACAGGGAGATTGAGGGGGAGGGTGCGGTGAGTCCCTTTGGGGATGACGGGAAGTGTCAGATAGAGCGTACGACAATGAGGTTGGGGGTGGGTTGGGGGGGTGGGTCGGGGGTATGGTGTGGTATAGTAACGTGGAGGGTTATGGAATGTGGGGGGGGGGGACATGCGAGTTGGAGTTGAATGTAGTGTGGGGAGGACCGGCGGTGGTAAGGGAGCGGAGAGTCGGTTTGGTGGGGGGGGGTGGTGAGGGTGGGTATGAAAGTAAGGTTAAACAGTGTGGCAGGAGCGAGCTTGCCGGAGAGGGAGGAGTGGAGCACGTAGGGACGTATGGGGTGGGTGGTGCACGTCCCGGGTGGGGGCGGGGAGTGGGGGTCGGGAGGTGGGTCGGGATCGGTGAGGGAGGTGGTGGTGGGGTGGATCAAGTGAGGTCGGCGGGGTGGAGGACCGCGGGGCAGGTAAGGGGTGTGTAGTGGGGGGCCGTGGGTGGGGGGGTGTAAGGTGGGGTAGCGGAGGCGGGGGTGCGGCGGTGTTGGGTGCGGGTCGTGGTGAGAAGTGGGGTTCAGGGTAGGGGGGGGTGGGTTGGGTAGTCAATAGTGGTGGCGCGTGTCCTGATTCGATCTGGTGGTTTCGGTGTCCGAGAGGGTTAGTTAGTGGGGCTGTTGGGAGGGCTGGACGGCAGGAGGAGTGGAGAGTGCATGGAGGGGGACGCGCGGGGGTAGGGAGTGCGCGGGGGAGCTGGAGCCCGTTGGGGGGTATATCGTTAGGGTAGGGGGGCTGTAAAGGCGGGGGCGGGTGTGAGGTGGGTTTGGAGGGGCATGGGGTGGTTTGGGGGGTGTGGCGAAGGGGTGCGTAGGGTGGGTATTGTTGTATTCCGCGTAGGTGGAGGTACGGTTGTCGCAGTATGAGACGAGGTGCGAGGCGGCTGGGGGGGTTGTGGTGTGCGTTATGTGGCTTTGGGTGGGCACTGGCGCGCGCGTGTTGTGGGGGTAAGAGAGTAGGTGGGTTGTGGGTGAGTAGTGGGTTGGGGAGGGGCACTTGTGGTGGAAGTTTGGGGGGTGTTGGGCGGGTGTGGCGTGGGGTTGGTGGCTGGGGTGTCCGGGTAGGGAGTGGTGGGCCTGGGGTGTAGAGGGGTCGGGGTGTGTGGTTTCATGGGGCGTGGGCGGGTGCAGGGACGCGTGGGGGGAGGGGTGTAAAAAGAATAGTAGTGTTGGTAGGGTTGAAGTCGAGGTAGGGAGCGTGTGGGGAAGGGGTCGGGCAGGCGCTGAGTAGCGGTTGTGGCGGATTGTGGGAGGGGCGTGTGTGGGGCGTGGGAGGGGGGTGGGGCGCGTAGTGGACGAGGAGTGGCGAGGCTCCACGCGTGGGTTCGGTGGCGTCAGCTGCATCGAGGGTTATTCGCATTGAAGGTGTTGAGGGGTTGAGTTGGGAGTGGGAAAGGAAGGTGGATGCATAGTCGAGGGAGTGTGGTGAAGGAGGGGGGTTGTGTCTGTGGTTGGTGTAGGGTGATCTCGGGGTAGTGTGGGGGTGTGACGTGTTTGTGGTGGTGGTGGTGGGCAGATGGGGGGGGGGGGCGGTGGGGGGCGTGGGGAATGGGGTTGTGGGTGGTGAGGTGGGCCGTAGGTTGCGTGGGGGGGCTGTGGTGAATGAGTTGATGTAGCGCGGGGGGGGTGAAGGCCCAGAAATCGGTCGGATTTAGGAATAGTGTGACTGGGTGCGAGGGTGTGGTTGTGTAGGGGGGTTGTATTGCGTGGGTGTACGTGGGGGGGGGGGGTGGGGGGTGGGTGGTGCCGGTGTGTGGGTTGGAAGGTCGTAGGGTGGCAGGGCGGTGAGGGAGTATGCGGCACGTTGGGGGGGGGCGGGGGGAGTCTGTCGGAGTCGTGGTAGGTGCGGGGGGCGGGAAAGTGGGCGGGGGTTCGTTGTGCTGAGCTTTGGGGGTGGGTGGGCGGGTGTCGGTGAAAGGCCATTGGTTGACAGGTGGGGGGTGGCTGTGGCGGGTGGGGAGTCCACGGAGCGGTGGGGTTGGTGGGGAGCGTCCGGTGGGGGTGGCGGGGTAGGTGAGGTAAGGGGGGGGGTGGTTGTAGGGTGTGAGGTGGGTGGAGGGTTGGGGTTTGGTCCTAGGTGTGGTGGTGGAAGTAGGTCTGACTCGGGTGCTGGTGTGAGGGGAGGGGGGTGGTGGGGGTGGTGCGTTGGGTGATGCTGATGGCACGAATCCTATAATTATAAAAAACGGGTGGAGGTAGAGTACGGGGGGGGGGGACCGGTGGGTTAGGAGGATTGGGCTAGTCCTTGGGGCGTGGTGGAGGTTTGCTAGGGTGTGTTGCAGTGGTTCGGGTTGTGGTTGAGAGGGGGTTTGGTGGTGGGAGGGGGGTGGGTGCTGTAGCTCAGGGGGGTGGGGGAGTTTTTGTTGATGGAGAGATGGGGGTGGGGTGGGCAGGGGTGTATAAGTCAGGCCGTGTAGCGTGTGTACTTAGGGGGGGGCGGTCGGGCACGGATTGGTGGTAGTGTGGTAAGTGTAGTGGAGAGTGGGGGAGGTAGGAGCGGTCGGTGTGACGGTAGGGATGAGCGGCTTCTGCCGGTTAGTGGGGGGGTGGGGCGGCGGGCGTCGTGTAGGCGCTGAGGGGGGGAGACGGACGGTCGCATGTGGGGCTGGGGGCGGTGGAGGGGGCGGTGTAGGCGTGATTGGAGGGCAGCGTTTTGTTTAAATTGTTGGACTTGGCAGCGTGCCGGGGGGTGAATGTGAGATCGGGGGTTACGGAGCTCTGTAATAGGGGGTTATCAGGTGAGAGGTAGAGGGGGTGGGTGCGAGTACGGGGGATGGGCGGCGTGGGTGGAGGGGAGGAGTGTTTTGGCATTAGATGAGCGTGATGTGGGGGACGCGCGCGATGGGGCGGGGGTCCCGGAAGGGTGGGTGTAGGTGACGGGGGGGGATAGGGTTATGGTCGGAAGCGCGGGGCAGGTGAGTGGTGGGGGGTGGGTCGGGGTTCAGGGTGCGGGGGGCTGTGGGGGGGGAGGGGGGGGTACGTAGGCGGGGAGGTAGAGAGTTATGTGGGGTGGTGAGTGCGTGTGAGTGGGGGGTGGGTTAGTAGTACGGGGGGGAAGGCGGGGGGTGGCTGACGGTAGGCTTGTGGGGTGCGGGGGTGTTAGGTAGAGTGCGAGGGAGGGGGTGATTGAGGTGAGTTAGGGGGGGGAGGTGGGGCGAGGGCGCGGCGTGTGAGTGATCTGGGGCGGTGTCGGGGGAGCGGGGTAGGGGTTGTGGGTGTGGTGGGTAAGGGGGAGTTAATGGTGTATCCGTGTCTAGGGAAGACGGGGTCGATGTGTAGGGAAGGGGGGAGGGAGCGAACGTGTGCTCGGGTAGGAGGTCACGGAGATGTGTGGTGGGAAGGTTGTGGTGCACCGTTCGGGTACGTGTGGGTTGCGGGTAGGGGTAAGGGGGGGAAGGGTGGGGGGTTGTGGTGTGGTGGGATAGTGTGGGTGTGGCGGGGGTAGGAGGTGGGGTGGGCGGTGAGGGGTGGGACGTGAGGGGTTGCCGCGGGGGCGGTAGTGTTTGCGAGTACGGTGGTATCGGGCACGTGCGTGGGTGGTGAGTGTTGGGGCCGAGCTGGGGTGTGTGGGGCGGGGTAGTGGAATTTAGTATGGTGCGTTAGGCTTGTAGGATGTAAGGCTGGTCTGGAGGTATTAGGCTGGGACGTTATAGTAAATAAGTCGTAGCGTGGTGGGGGGGTCGGGTGAGCGGGTAGGGGGGGGTACGGTGGTCTGGAGTGGGGGGTGTGGGCACGTGCTCTGTGGAGGGCCAGTATGTAGATGAGTCGCTGGGGGGGTAAGAGGGGGGGTGGGGGGGGGGGGGTGGTTGTGGGGGTAGGGTCGCGGAGTGGGTGCTGAGACGGGTGAGGGCAGGTGGAATTGGAGGGGGGTGAGCGGGGTGTGGGGTTAGTGAGTAAAAAAACTGAGAAGGATGGAGGCGCTCGTGCGCGTATAAATGGACTGGCGAGGTTAAGTGTGTTGGGGTTTGTTGGGGCTAAGTAAATGGGAGGTGGAATCGAATCCGGGCGGTTGGGTGTAAAATTGGGAGGTAAGGGAAGGGTATCGTTACTGGGTCGGATGGTGCGAGAAAGGGATGTGGTGATGTGGGAGTGCTTGCGTGCGTGTGTTAGTGGGGGTATAGGGTGACGTAGTAGTGTCCGGGGTTGTAGGCGACTAATAAGTAGTAGAGCGTAGGGGGGTGAGTGTGCTGGTGTTTGGTGGTGGAAGGGGGTGCCATGGGGATCGGGTAGGGAGGGGGGGTAACGGGGTTGGAAGGGGGGGGGTGGGGGGTGGGGGTGTATGGAGGCGCTAGTGGTGCATAGCGTTTTTGGTGTGTAGCGGAAGGCTCAGGGTGACAGGGAGGGGGTGGTGGGGGTCGTGTTGGGTGGGGGCCGGGGGGGGGAGTAAGTGTGGTGAGAATGGTTGGGTGGGTGCTCGGGTGACAGGGTGTGCGGTGCGGAGTGGGAGTGGGTAGGGGTTGTATGGGAATGACGGGGGGAGGGTGTTGGGGTGGGGACCTGGTCGGGTCGACAAAGTCATGTGGGCCGGCGGTGTCTTTAGGTGATGCGTGTAGGGGGGTTGGTGGGTTAGGAGGGGGGGTGTTGAGAGGTAGTGGTATGTTTGTGATGCGGGGAGGTTGGGCTTTTAGTATGTGTGGCGGAGTGAGGGTGGAGGGGATGGAGTGTGTGTGGTTAATGTGGGTAGTGGCTCCGGGCCGGCGGGGGGAGCGAGTGACGTTATCGGGGGGGGGCGGTGGAAGGGTCGCGTCAGGGAGTGTGGGGGTGGGGGTGGCTGGGGAGGTCGGGGTTCGGGTTGTGGTCGTCTGATGGGGTTGGGGAGTGACCAGGGTATCTGAGTGAGTAGGGGGGGTGTGAAGTGAAGTGCGCATCTGACGAGGTAATGGTAGGCGGGAGGTAGGATGGGTGTAGAGTGCTTTGTGTGAGGTTTGGGTGTCAATGTCGAAGGCAGGGGGATATATTAGGGGAGATGGCGGTGGGTTGATTGTGGGGGTGGGGGGGGTAGGTAGGGGGTGTGTAGCGGGGTGCGGTGTGGTGGGGGGGCAGGTTGGGGGTGGTGGGTGGGGTCGGAGGAGGCGGGGGTGGGGACTACGCTGGGTGTCCGGGATGTGGAGGGGAGTGGGTGGGGGGCGGGGGGGGGATGGACGAGTCCGTAGGGGAGGTGTGATGTCTTAAGATGGGAGCCTCACAGACATGAGTGCACGGGTGGTCGAGTGCGGTGTGGTCGATGGAGTGTGGTAGTGATACGGGGGGAGTCGCTCGGGTGGGGGCGTTGTAGGGGGGAGGGTGTTGGGGTGGTGTGGGGGGAAGAGGGTCTGATGTCTGGGATGAAGAGGTGCAGGGGGAGGCGGGGGGAGTGGTTGTGGACGAGGGCTGGGGTGGAGGGCGTGGTATGTAGTACGGGTCAGAGGGTCGGGGGTAGTGGAGGTGGTGGTTGAATCGTGTTCGTTTTAGATGGTAATTTTGTGTCGAAAAGACATGCAGTGAGGGTCACGAGCAGTATGTAGGGGGGTGCGGTGTGTCGTGTGTCGCGGTTGTGTTCTTCTGGAAGTTTGTTTGGGTGGAGTTAAGGGGTGTGTCGTGGTGGTGTCTGTGTGGGGAGGGGACGAGTTAAGGAGAGACCTGGTAGTGTAGGGGGGTAGTCGGATTGGGGAGGCGAGGATGTGGCGGGTGGTGGCAGGGGTGGGGTAGGGTGCACTTTGGTTGGGGGGATTGGGAAGGGTGCGACCGTTTTGGACAATATAGGTTGGGGGGAGGTTCTGGGGATCTCGGGGGTGTTTGGGGGTTAAGCGGTAGGTGGTTCAATGAGATTGGGAGGCTGTGGAAGGCGAGGGGGGGGTTGGGGGGACGGGGAGGGGTGGTGGGTGACCGGCGGGGGGGTTTACCGAGGGAGGTGGGGCGGGTGTGCGCAGCTGGGAGTAGGGTCCGCAAGGGTAAGAGTGGGGGGGGGGGTGAGTGTGGGAGTGTGAGTGGTGTGACATGAGAAAGCGGAGCCGAAGCGCGACAGGGGGCATCGAGGGGGTGACGGCGGGGTGGAGATAAGGGGTAGGGGGGGGAGGAGGGCTGGGGGGTGGGTGGTCCCTGCGAGTGGGGTTGCGTAAGTGGTGGTGGAAGGGTGTGGGGTCGGGGGTGCGGAGGGGGCGGGGTCGTTAAGGAGAGGGGTCTGACGCTCGGAGCCGGGGGTGGCAGCCACGTAAGTGCTGCTAAATCTCTCGGGCATAGCGCAAGTGTGGGGTGGGGGGCGCGGGAGGGGTAGGTAGGGGTGCGGAGTGTGGTGGGGAGTGGGGGTGGAGTAGCTTACTGGGGGTGGGGGTTGACGGCCGTGGGATTACTCCGGGTCATGGCGTTGTGGAGGTTCTTGGAGCTGAGGGGGGGAGATGGCGCGTTGGGGCTCGGGTGGGTTGGGTTAGGGTGGTTCGGGAGACGAGATTGATGAATCTTATGAAGGCAGGTCGGGGAGGGATCGGTAGGTAGTGGGTATCGGTGGAGGTGTGGGCGGGTGGCACTAGAGGTTATCGAGGGCTGCGGATGGTTGGTGGGTCAGTGGGGGGGGGCAGGGCGGAGGGGGGCTTGGGGGGCGGGGGCGTGGGAGTAAGTGAGGTTGGTACGTGCAGGGTGTGGTAGTAGAGGAGATATGGGGTATGCCAGAGTAAGGGAAGGTGGTTGCGTGCGGGGGGGGGGTAAGGTTAAGGGATGAGGTACAGGTCCAGATGGGTTGTAGAAATGTTGCGTAGTGAGGGGGTGTAGGAGGGTGGGGTAGGGGGTTCGGGTGGGTGGTAGGATGGGGGGGGGGTGTGAGGGGGGGCGTGGGGTTGAGGTTGTGAGGGGAGTTCCGGTGGGGGTGTGAGGGGGTGTAGCGTGTGTGAAGAGGGTAGGGGTTCGGGGCGGGCGTGGGGTGCGAGGGGGTGTGGGTTGGGTGGGTGGCGTAGGGGTGGTTGTGTAGGCAGGTGGCCATCGGGTGGATCTCCGGGTGTAGCGGATGCTATCAGGCAGTGGTTAGATGCAGTGTCGGGGTGGAGTGTTGGGAGTGTGACAGAAGATGGTGCGGTGGGGTAGGGGAAAGGGAGGTGGGGGTGAGTGTGTTATGGGGGTGGGGAGGGGGTAGTATTGTAGGTGATGAGAGAGGGGGGGGGTAGGCGCAGGTCGGGGGGGGGCGCCGGTGGTCTGTTGTGGGGTGGGTAGAAGTAAGTGTGGGTGGGTGGGGCGGAGGATGTTGGTGGGAGGGGTTTGGGGGTTAGTGGTGGGGGTCATGGTGGCGTGTAGCCGGGCCGGTGGGGGGATGGTGGGGGTGCGGGTAGGCCGGGACGGATGGGGAGTGGAGTAGGCTGCCGTCGGGGTAGGCTTGAGCGGCGTGAGGTTGGTGTGGGGGCGGGGGGGAGTTGCAAGTGCGGTGTTAGGGGTGCCGGGGCGGGCGGGGCGTAGCGCGGAGCGTAAGTGGTGTGTGCGTTGGGTAGGAGTGTTGTTGTGGTGGGTAGTTAGCAGTTAGGCAGGTGGGCGGTTTCGTGTGAGGGGTGGTCGCTAGTGTGGGGGGTAGTTGAAGAGTGTGAACGGTCGGGTAGGTAGGGTATGGTGTCGTGGGGGTGTAATCGGGTGTGGTGGCCTTGCGAAAGGACGGGGGCGGCTCATACTGTGCGTCGTAGGGAGAGGTAAGGTTTGTGGTTCGCTCCGTACTTGGGGCGCGTAAGTGGGGGGGTAGGCGGTGGTAGGCGGTTAGGGGTGGAGGGAGAGGGGCGTTTTGTATAGGTGGGGGAAATGGTGGAGGGTGAGTAGGGGTGGAGCGTTGGTAGGGTGGGTGTAGGTGAGGTGGGTGGGGTTGCCTTTGGGAGGACGGAGTAGTGCAGGCGTCAGGGGGGGTCATACGGGAGCTAGTTGGTGTGTGGTGAGGCGGGATGGTGGTGGGGGCGTGTGGTAGGGGGGGGCGTTAGTCGGTGGGGGCTGTGGGGGTGGGGGGTACGTGAGGGGGTAGGGCTGAGGGGAGTAGGGGTCACTGAAAGAGTGCTGGTTAGGGGCAGGAGTTGAATGTTGGTTGGGTAAGGGTTGGCAACGTCGCGTGTTGGTTGCGAAGGGTGGGTGTTGGGTGTGGTTTGGGTGATAGTGCGACTGGTGTTTGTTAGGTGGTTCGCTTGGCAGGGTGGGGGGTGTGTGGGCGTGGGGGGTCTGGGTGAGGGGTACCGTCGTAGGTGGGTCGGGGTGGGGATCGGAGTGGCGCGGTGTGATTGAAGTGGGGTGGGGGTTCGGTGTTCAGCCGCGCTGGGAGGGGATATGTGGGTAGAAGGTGCCAGGCGGTGGGTGGGGTGGGCGTGGGTGAGTTGGGGGCGGGGCAATGGAAAAGTTCGGGTGAGAAGTCGGTGTGGGGTCTGGGTGGGGGCATTGGGGTAGTGGAGCGCGGGGGGGATGGTGTATGTGGAAGTAATATAGGGGTGGTGTAGTGGTATCAAAGGGGAGGCGTTCCGGGTGGGGGAGTCAGCTAGGCGGGGGGGGAGTGATGGTTGTGTGGGGGCGACCGGTTATGCTGGGGTAGGAGGGGTGGGGTGGGTAGTAGGGGTGACGAAGTGGTCCGAGTGGTGCGGGGGAGCGGGAGGTGTAGGGGCGGGGGGATGGGGGGCGACGGGTTAGAGAGGGGGTGGGGGGGGGGTGGGGGCTTGTCGGTAGGCGAGGGTCGGTGTTGGCCGGTGAGGGTGGTCGCTCGGAGTGGGGGAGGATGGTGGGGGGTGTGAGTGGGAACCGCGAATTAATATGGGGAGGCTTCCAAGAGGGTCGAGAAAGGTGTGATACGATGGGCGCGGGGGTGTAGTCGGGGTGGTGTTGGGGAGGGTCGGGGGGGTGGGCAGGGGCGGACGTAGGGGGGAGGAAGAAGGGGGGCGGTTCGAGTCGCGTACGGGAGGGGGGTAGGGCGTGGGCGGGGGTAGCCGATGCAGGGGTAGGGGAAGAGCGGAGGTGGGTGGAGAGGTATGGCGTGTAAGGCGATACGGTGACGCGAGGGGGGTGGAGTGCGGACCGAGTAGGGTGGTGTGTGGGGTAATGTAGTAGTCGGTTTAGGGATAGGACTCGGGTGGGGTGTGCGTCGTGTGGATGGTGGGGTACGGTAGAAGCAGGGTTTTGAGGGGGTAGGATGTGGTTAAGGCTGGTGGGTTAGCGGGGCGGACGTAGGGTGCGGGATAGGGGCGGGGGGGGTGGTGGGGCCAGGGCTAGGGTAGTGAGTTCAGCGGTGCCTAAGATAGAGGTGTAGCGGGGAGATTGGGCGTGAAGCGCCTGTGGGGGGGGCCGTGGGGTGGGGGTTGGTAGGGTGACAGGCGGTCGATGGGGGGAGGTGGGTGGAGCGGTGGTGTGAGGGGGTTTAGCGGGAGTCATGGTGGGAGGAGACCGTGCTGGATATGGGTTGGGGTAAGGGGTGTAGGGAGAGGTTTGGTTGGGGAGAGGGGTGCGGTGGGGGTGGGGGGTGTGGGCGTGGATACGTGGGGTTTGGGGTGGTGGGGGGGGGGGTACAGCAGGAGTAGGTGTGGTACGAGGAAGTGAGCGGGAGGTGAGGGGTGATGTGCGTGTGTGGGAATAGGTCGGGTTGCGCGTTGGGGGTACGGATGGTGTCCGCGAGGTCGGGTCATAAGGGGGAGATGTAGGGGGTGAGTGTGCGTTAAGTATGTGGAAAGGTCTGTGGGTTCGGTGGTGGGGGTCGGCGTGTGCGTTGATGGGGGCGCAGGGAGGTGCTGGGTGGGTTTGGGTCGTCGGTGGTATGGGGGTGGGGCGCATTGACGGTATGTAGTGTGGGGGGACCGGTTGGGGCGTAGTCGGAGCTGTGTGTGGGCGTTGCCGTGGATATGGGGGGCGGACTGGGGGTCGGGGAGATGGTGTGTGGGGTAGAGTGATGGTGGTCCGGGGTCTGTTGGTCAGTGCGAGTAAGAGCGGGGCGTGCTGGTTGGTTGTGGGAGTGAAGGGGTGGGTCCCATGGGTGCGGGTTGTTATAGGGGTCGAAGTGGGTGGTGCGTGGGAGGTGCGTACGCGAGTTGGAGGCGGTAGCGGGTAGGGGTATGGCGTGTGGGATGCTCAGGAGTCCGGGACGAACGGTAGCGACGAGGTGGAGCTTGTGGGATGGAGAGGGCGCGCGGTTGAGGGTCGGGACGGTGGACAGAGGGGTGAAGGGGGATGATGGGGGACGACGTGGGGTGGTGCGGGTGGGTTGTGGCTGTGAGTGGTTGGGAAGAAGGGGGGTGGACGTAGGCGGGGTGGGGGGGGGGGTGGTAGGTCGCCGGGGTGGTGAGTGGGTGGAGGGGCGTTGGTGGGACGGGCGGAGGGGGCCATGCCGTGAGGAGGAGGTGGCAGGCGATGGGGGAGGGTGGTAATTGCGGTGGGGGGTTGGGTGGTGCTGGGTGCGTAGAGGAGTGGCGAGAGCGGGCTGTGTGGTGGTGGTGGTGAGAGGGGAGGGTGGTGCGAAGAGGCGGAGATGATCATACTCCAGTGAGGCGCTGTAGGTGGGGGGCGCTGGTCCCGAAGGTGGTATAGGTTGTGAGGTAGCAGGTCGGTGCGTGCGGGGTGAGTAGAGTGGGTAGGTCGAATGGTGAGGGATGCGGTGTAGGTGTGGGGCGTTCTGTGGGTGTTAGGGGTAGGGGTGTCGGCTTAGGTGTGAGCGTTCGGTGTGTGTGTGGGGGTGGGTTGAACGCGGAGGCGGAGAAGTTCGCGTGGCGGGGAAGGGCGTGGAGGTGGTGGTGAAGTAGGGGCTGGGGCGTGGGAGTGAGGTGGTACGATGGAGGAGGTGCAGAGGAGGGGGGGGTGGTGTGGGGGGGGTGGGCTGCCGGCGCTTCCGCTGTGGTGGGGGAGCGGAGGCGGTTGAGGCGGTGGTGTTACCGGGTACGGTAATGGTGGGGGTAGTCGGGTGGTAGGGGGTCGAGGAGGGGTCGGTGTGTGCGCGAACCTAGGTGTGGGTAGGAAGGGGTGACGGGAGATTGAATAGTTGGGTGTCAAAGCGGGGTTACGGGTGGTTATTGAGCGGGAGCTGTAGTGGGTGGGGAAGTAAGGGTAGGGGTATAGTGGAGTGTAGATATAGGGTTGAGTCTGGCGTGTGTGTCTGTTTGACTGGATAGGTGTATACGGGGGCTTAGCTATAGGTGGGGAGGGGGCGTCGGTGGGGGGGTAAGGGGAACGTGGGGCGGGGTTGGTGGGATGGATCGTGGGAGTGGGCGGTTAGAGCGGGGGGTGACGGTGTGTCGGGGGTGTTCCTGGGCAAGTGCGGACGAATGGGGGGGTCCGAGTGTTGGGTAGCGGAGTAGTGGGGTGAGGGGGCGGTGTGGTCAGTACGGGTGGTAGCGAATATGGGTATGGGGGTTCGCGGTAAAGAGGAGTGGGACGGTGAGGGCAGTAGTGGTTTAGAAGAGGGTATAAGGGGTGGGCCTGGGTGGGGCGGAGGGGGATTGGGGGGTGGGGCGTGGGGGTATCGGCGGGGTGGCGATACGCTGGATGTAGGTGGGTGGGGTGGGGGGACTCGTGGCCGGGTTGTTAAAGGGTTGGGTGTAGGTGGTGGCTGATGTCGGACGGGCAGGGGTGTATAGGAGGTGGTTGCGTGGCGCGGGGAGCGGAGAGGGTCGGGGTGGTGGTTTGTGGGGTGGATAGTAGAAGGGCGCTGCTCGGGGTGGGTTGGTAGTGGGGGGGGGATGTGCCAGTAGGGGGTGGGGTGCTAGGGGACGATGCTGGGGGTCTGTGTGAGGAGGAGTGTGTGTGTGGTTGAGTCCGGGGGTGTGGTGAGCGTGGCGGGGAGCGGAGGTGGGTATGTTGGGGTCCGTGGGTGGGGTGAGTGCGCTGTGAGGGGGGCGGGGGGACTGTGGGAGAATTGGCGTAGGGTACAGTCGAGGGGTGGGTGTGCAGCCGGTCCCTGTGTGACAATAGGTGAGTGGTGATAAGGGGGCGGATACGGGTGGGGAGGTGAGTGGGTAGGCGGGGGTGGGAAAGTTGGTTGATGTGAGGAGGCCGGCGGCTCGTGTAACGCTGGTTGGTGGGGGTGGGGTCCGTGTGGGCCATAACAAAAATAACCATTAGCTAACTAGTTCGTAGGCGTAGGAGGTTTGGGAGGGGGGGATGGGGAGTGGGGGGTAAGTGAGGTAGTGTAGGCGCAAGGTTGGCAGGAGGTATTTGTGGTAAGGTAGTGGGTGACAAGTATTAGAGCGGTGCGTGAGGTGGCTGGGTTGTACAAGTAGTAGTTTTAGTGTTGCTGTGTCGGCAAGGCTTGGGTGTGTCGGGGGTTAGGGGTGGTCTAACTCTCAATCTACTCTAAAATCCACTCCAACTAAGGGCGGCGGAGGGGTAGGTGCTAGCCGAGGTGGTCATGTGTGGGTGCGGACATAGTAGGTGTGGGGTTAGCTCAGGCGGGTTGAAGTGGCAGTTAGTGTGAGGTCGGGTAAGGAGAGTTGATGAAGGGTGGTGGCCGGAGGGGAGTCGGGGGTAGATAGCTGTAGGTTGCGATGAGGGGCGGTGTATAGAGGGTGAGTCGTGTTGGTTGTACGGGGGGGGTGGGGAGGTCGAGGTGTGGGGGGGAGGAGGGAGATTGGGAGGTGGTGTTGGTTCGTGGGCGTTGGAAGCGACGTGTGTTGGGTTAGATGGGGGGCAATGTGTAGATCCGACGGAGGTGGGTATGGGGAGGTTAGTGGGTGAGGGGGGGGGATGAGGTTGGGGCATCGGTGGGGGTGGTGTGGAGGCGTGGTGGGAAAGGTCGAGCCATGTTCGTAGCAGGGTAGGGAGGGTGTGGGTGGTGAGAGGCCGGGCGGGTAGTGGTTAGGGGGTGCGGGCGCGGGGGCTTAGGAGGTGGGCGCAAGTGGGATGAAGGTGGGTGTAGGGTGAGGGGGAAAGGGGGTGAGTGGAGGTCGTAGGGTGAAATACGGAGGGGGGTAAGTTTGGAGGGGGCGTGTGATTGAGAGGTGGGGGTGTGGGGAGTAGTTGAAGTGGGTGTAGTGGGGTGATGGTGTGTCGGGGGTCCAGGAGGGGGGGATGGTTTGTAGGTGTGAACACTCATAGCTTGGGTGATAGGCGCGTGGAGATGGTGTATGGATCGTGTGTGATTGACGTTGCAAGAGGTAAACAGGCAGAGTAGTCGTAGAACGGGAGTTTGTTGGAGGGTTGTGTACGTGGTTGGCTCAGGGCGGGGGGACAGGGACGGGAAAAGTGACCGACTGGGTATAGTATGGGTGGGGGTTGAGAGTGGGACGTGGGGTGCGCTAGGGGTAAGAGGTGGAAGGTAGGAGTTAGGGTGGGGTGGAGGGGGGTGGTTGTCGTGGGGTAGGGGGACGCGGAGGGGGTGTCGGCTGAGGGCAGTAGAGTCGCCACGGGGCAGTTGAGGTGGGGTAAGGTATGGCAAGAGGTGGCAGGATGAAGGCTGTGGAGGGCGGGGAGGGGCCATGTTTCCAAACGGGTATAGGGGGGTGGGGTTGTGATAGGTGGTGTTGTGTGTGGTCTTGCGGAGCGTAGAGACGAGAAAGTGGTAGGAGGTAGGGGGTGGTAGGGCCTTGATGCTGGGTTTGCTGTTTTGGGAGTTGTGGGGTGGCTAGGGCGGTGTGGATAGAGGTGTGTGGTGGCGGCAGAAATTCTCTAGGCGGTGGTGGTTTGTAAAGGTTGCCGGCATGGCGTAAGCCTTGGGTCACAGGCGTGTGTGTGGCGCGAGGAGGATGGTCGGAGGGGGCTGGGACAGGGTGTGGTTTGGGTGTAGTGGAGTAAGGGGGGTGAGTTCGTAGTGCCGGAGTGTGGGGTTGGTGGGGAGTGGTGTGCGAGTGGTGGTGGGGGCGGTTGTAGAGTAGTGTGGTGTTGTGGGGTGGCGGGAGGGGGTGGGTAGGCGTAGTGGGGGGTGAAGCGATTGAAAGGGGATGGTGGGGGGTGGTGGGAAGAGGTGGTTGGTGGGGAGTGTGGTGTAGGGTGCGACGGTGCGGGTTCGAGAGGGCTCGGGTACGTGAGCGGGCGTGAGTTGCGTGCTGGAATCGGAAAGAGGTAAGGAGCGCAGGTAGGGGGTGCTGGCGGGGCGGGCACTGGTGCTGGTACCGTAGGTAGGGACGGGCGTGAGGGCGCGTAGGAAGCGGGGGTTTTTTTGGGGGATGGGTCGAGTTAAGGTGTGGTGGGTGGGGTGTTGTTGGTTTGGAGCGTCGGGGGGGGGGGGGTCAGGGCGGTTCACGTCATGTCTTGAGGTGATATGCAGTAGAGGTGAGAGAATGCGGTTGCGTCAAGGGAGGGAGTAGCCGTGGGGGAGGGTGGATGGCAGGGGTGGGGGGTACGAGTGTTGGAGGCAGGGGTATGGCGGGGGCTTTGGGTAAAAAAGGGGGGGGAGTGTGTAGTCGTAGAGCAGAGGTCGGGTAGGGCGTTGGGGGGGCAGGGGGGAGGAAAAGGTGTGGGATAGTATCGTGGTGTACGATGTTAACGGGTGGGGTCAAGGGTGGTGGTAGGGGAATACTGAGATGTAATTGTGTCGGGGTGACACATGAGATGTGGTTCGTGGCGGGGTCTAGGCTGGGTGGAGCGGAGTCGTGTGGAGGCTGGCATCGAGAAGGTGTCGTGAGAGGTAGGTGGCGTTGATATCGGGTGGCGTTACTTGGGGCGTATAGTGAGGAGAGGAGGTATGGGCAGCGGGTATTGAGTATGCGGTGTAGCAGGCTCGCGCAGGGGCGCAAGTGTAGCGGAGGGTAGGAGGGACCGTGAGCAGCGGGTTGTAGGGTGCGGTGAGTTTTAAAAGTGCGTGGTTGAGGGGGGAGGGGGGCATAAGAGGGGGGTAGAGGGTGGGTTGGGTAGGTTTCGGAGTTTGAGTTGCTGTCGTGGCGGCGGGGTCGGTGTTGTCGGTAGGTGCTGCGATGCAAAAGGGTGTGTGGTGTGGGGGGGAGGGTGTGTGGAGGGGTTGAATACGGCTTGCGCGGAGGGGTCGTGGTGTGTCGAGGGGGAAAAGTAGGTGGTGGATACCGGGGGGAGTGGAAGGGGTGACTTATGAGCATAGTGTAGCGCTTAGGCGAGCATAGCTGGGGTAAGCGAGTGGGCGAGGGAGGGTTCGGGGCTGTGGGGGGGTTGAGGGGGGGGATACGGGGAGGAAGTCAGGTCATCCGCGTAGGGGCTTTTCGGCTTAGCGCGAGTGGAAGGTGGTGCGAGTGTGCGGATGGGATCCGTGGAGTAGCGTGCGTAGGGAAGGTAGGTGGTAGACTTTGACAGGTGGGAGGGACGAAGCGGGTGGTGTAGGGGGATGTGGGTAGACATACCACGCAGGGGTAGGTTTAGGAGTGGTTGCGGTGAAGTGCGGGGTGGAGGGGGCTGAGGTGCGGAGGGGAGGGGTGTCGGGCGGGAGGGTGGGGGGGGCCAAGAGGGGTGTGTCGAATGTGTGAAGGGTGGGAGTAGGTGTGTAGGGAGTCGGGCCGAGCGGGGCGGGAAGTTGGGTGTGGAGAGGTGGTGGGGGGTTACTGGGGTCGGTGGTGCGGTTATCTCACTTATAATTATTATAATTGTTTTATTTTTTTTATTTGTTATATATTTTTATTCTATTATTTTTATTTCTTTATACCTTTAATATACTTTATGCTTTATTAGATCTTAAAAAAAAATGTCTTTCCTTTAAGTAAAACTCATCTCAAAGCAGGAGGGTTGTACTGGGGATAATCTTTTTGAATATCATAAGTCTCAATTTAATGTTTCACAATTGTGTTAGTGTGTCGTTTCAAACCTTTTAGCTTATTTTATTGACAAAAGCTTAATGAAACATTATAAAATTAATTAATACTACTAATAAAAAATAACAAATGTTCATTACTTTTTATAGTATTGTAGTCTTTAATTTATTAACAAGACAATTTTACAACCCTATAAGAAAGTTTGTAGCAAATTTAAACTTTTGAAGTTATATGAATATTTTATTCATTCAATTTTTGAAAGTTATTGAAAACCCAGTAACAGTAATAAGTTTTCCCAATATTTCAATATATACTTTTTACTAGTATTATTATTTGAGCTTTGCTATGATTTTTATGGTCACTTTATCTTTCACTCTCACTCTCACTCTCACTCTCACACACACACACACACACACCACACACACACACACACACACACACACACACACACACACACACACACACACACACACACACACACACACACACACACACACACACACACACACACACACACACACACACACTGTGCAATAAATTGAAGTCATTTTGATGAAAAAATGAGTGGCAGTGTGATTTGGGACAGCTTGGAGAGGCCAGCAGTGATGTCATTAAGCAGCACCCTGGATGATAAGGCAATCGAATAAATAAATAAATTAAAATCCTATCTTATGTATTCTTTTCACCACCTCTCAGACCCCCGCTATCCCAAATCCCAGCCCCAAATCCCAGCCCCGCCCCACCTCCCAAACACACACATCACAAATACACTCCTTCGCTGCTGATGCGGTCCACCATCGCTGCTCCCTTCCCCCGCATGTCCACCGGCATATCAGGGAGGGAAAAAAATGAATGCAGCTTTGCAATAAATAATGCATTTTACTAATACGCATTCAGGTGAAGTCAGTCTTTGGCCCCATCCCATAGCACATTCAGAGAGAGGGGAGAAATGTAGAATCCATGAAGGGAAGGCTTCTCCTCCTGAACTGAGAGCAGTGACGGCTCGATAATAGGCTAAAACAACGAGCACGAGAGCGAAAGAGTGAGAGAGAGCGGGACCAAGAGAGTGAGAGAGAGAAGGAGAGAGAGAGAGAGAGAGAGAGAGAGAGAGAAAGAGAGAGAGAACAGAGGAAGAAGAGAGGGGGGGGTAGAGAGCGAGAGAGTGGCAAGCATATTATAACTCATCCATGTGGATCACCCTAGTAGATTGGGAGCAATCCCTTGTTGAAATTGTCTTCTAAACACTTAGAGAGAAGGAGACAGAACGGAGCAGCCAGCCCATCTCAGTGTGCCTGTGTGTGTATTCTCACACTGCCTGCTATCCCAGCCAAGGTACAGAGACTTCTGACAGACCGCTTGCATGTGTGTGTATTTCACTTGGCTCCTGTGCGAGCGCGTGTGAGGTTGCATGTGTCTGTGCAGTTCTTGGGAGCCGGCAAGCTGGAGAGTGTGTGCATGTGTTTGAGCAAGAAGGAGAGAGAGCGAGAGAGAGAGAGAGAGAGAGCAAGAGAGAGAGAGAGAGAGAGAGAGAGAGGGGGGAGAGAGAGAGAGATATGTGTGAGTGTGTGTGTGTGTGAGAGAGAGTGTGTGTGTGTGTGTGTGTGTAAGGAAGAGGGGGTATTATGCACCCTGGATGTTGCCTCGTGCTTTAAACAGCTGCCTACAAGCCCAGGTAGTGCGCGCCGGCTTCTAAATAAGCAGCACATGCACCGTCCCCTTCAGGACAGGAGGCTAGGCTGCAGAGTGTGAAATCAGACTAATACAGTGGCGTAGGGCTGAGCAGGAGCAGGAAGCAGCTCCTGCATGACTTACTTAGACTGGAGGTTTAGAGGACAAGAACCAGCAGAGACAGAGGAGAGGAGGAAATTGGACGTCAGACAGAAAGGGGAGGAAAAACTGAAAAAGACAGTAAGGTCAGTAAATTCCTCTTTTAATATCTGCTCTTTCTGTCAGTCTCCAGGACTTTGAGCACAGTTAGTGTGGAGCTTGGACTGAGGCTGAGGCTGTGACTGTTGTGTTTTGCTGGAGAAAGTATTGATTCTTTGTAAGTTTGTGGGAAGTGTGCTCTTTTTGATCCTGCAAGGTGAGAGCAGATGGAAACACTGGATGTGGGGGGGCTGGCTTAGAGCAGCCCAACTCGGTGTGTGTGTGTGTGTGTGTGTGTGTGTGTGTGTGAGAGAGAGAGAGGGTGTAGAGTGCTTTTTTGTTTACATAACTTTATGCAGAGTTGTATAGATTTTGTAAAGAGTGCAGCCTATGTGTATACAGCCCATGTGTAAAAGTCAAACGGTGTGTGTGTGTGTGTGTGTATGGGGGGGGTTCTGAGAGGCTGTGTATTACAAACAGGGGTGACTATGCATTTAGGGGGTGTTACCGCCCAGTAGCTCTAAAGTGAACCAGATAACAGGACTGGAAAAAAAATGTCGCCTCCAGAACGAAAGAAAAAAAACAACTCACTTTTTTATCGGCAGCTTTTGTGGACAGTGTGATGAATAGACGCCAATGACAGACAGCCGGTAAATGCTACACACGCACGATCCCGTCACTGTGTCATGTGGTGACATACTACCCAATGAGCGGGTCAGTGCGTACAGGTGCTCATGGATCATGTGACCGGGTTGCACACACACAAGATGGTGTCCACACTATAGAAAGTTGTGTTTACAGTGACATTGTTCAACGAAAAAAAGTATAAAAACCTTTAACGATACAGAAGTTTGAATAATACCTGTAACAAAGTTCTGTTCTGTTTATTTTTAAGATATATTTATATTTTTGGTTTATGAAAGTACACTATTCACCTTTTTTGTGTCTGAAAAAGCGTTGTGATGTGTTTAGCCACACGCAAGCTCAGGAAAAGTGGAAAAGCCAGGACTACCAAATTGTCAGCAATACTAAAGACATCAACACAAAAATTTCAGCCATCCATCACAGCTGTCGGCCTGTTTCTGTGGCGACAGTGATTTATTCTAGGACTGAAATTCATTTGGACCCTCTCTCTCTCTCTCTCTCTCTCTCTCTCCTTCCCTCTCTCTCTCTCTCCTTCCCTCTCTCTCTCAGTAGCTCACTCACTCACTCACTGGGTGACACTCACTAACGCACATAAACCCAAATACCGTGCAAAGCAACTCTCCCAGTCTTAATAAGTGTTGATTTTGTTCAGTTGCAATTACTTGGGAGTTGAGTTGACAAGTGCAAGTGTTGATTGGAGAATTATCTGCCCTCTGCCAGAGCTGCCATGGCTCTGGGCCAGCTGTTCAAAAATATCAAATGTATTTATGTTTTTTTTTCACTTAGCAGTAATACTAACTTGAAGAGTTAGTGGCAACGTGTGAGAATAAACTATCAGTCATTGTGTCTATTAAAGGATATATAAAGCCAACATTTAGGATTTATATGAGGGAATATTAACAAATACATATTAAGTCTACTCTCATTGAGATGGAAAAAACCATCTCAGCACAATATGATACAATAGAATCACAGACTGCAGCCTAGAGAATGACCAGAAAGTAAACCACCACATCTTTAAACACTGTTTAAATGAAACTGAACATTTTTATTTGTATTAATTTACTGCAAGACTTGAATCTTAAACTTCATTTGATTTTATGCATGCATAGGAAGTGCAGATTTTCCATGTTGCATGTGAATCGAAATCTAGTGTTTGCATCACATTGTACCAAAAACTTTGAGATTTTGCTGGAAAATTTGAGTGAAACCCACAAAAAAAAAGCAAATTCTAAATATCATACACTTTTTAATAAGGATCAGTGTGTGACTTCTTATCCTCTTCAATACAGTAAACAATATTCATAAATGAAGACAGGCGTGCTGAGATGATCCAGACTCATAGCTCTGTTAATCCCACACAGGAAGTAGCAGGTGAACAAGCGTACATGACTCTTCTTGACATGTGTTTTAGCCAAGCAGCGTTTTAGCAACTGTCGTGCTCATGTCACGAGCAGAATAGATGTAGGAACATGAATGAAATCTGATATGTAGATTGAACTGACAGTGTGTGTGTGTGTTTGTGTGTTGCTGAAGATGAGGAGCAAAGTAAAAAGAAAGCCTGCTGCATTGCCTGGCGTGCTCCCCTCCTTCATTCCCCTCTTATTTAATTTCCTCTCTTTTCTCGCAGCTTTTCAGGCATATTTTTCACATGTCAGATGATAACTCAGGTCCAATAGTGCAGGGAGATTAATCAGTCAACACAATATCACACTGACAGAAAGCACACCCAGCACCCTAAGACCCTGCTCCAGCCCTAAGCCTAGGCCCAAGCCCCAAGATTGCACCCCGGGATTTGTGTGTGTCCACTTGTATGTACATGGGTCACGTGACTCGGTGCTGCTCTATCGGTCGATGGGTATTATAGATGCCTCTTTTGCATGGTCAGCTGTAAATACAGAATGCTTGTCTGTCTGCAAAAAATACTGCGTCTCAGATGTTGATCTGCGGCGGCCTGTGTGTATCTGAGGCGGAGCAGGGGGTCTCTCTGCTGCACGCCCTCCTCTGCCCTGACCTGTGTGTGTCTGAAGGGGCGAGGCTATAGCACTGACGCTGAGGCCGGCCAGAGAGGTCACTCAGGCTCCATGAGAGTCAGGCTGGAATGCTACACACTACACAACAGAAGAAGGGAGTCAAATGTATTTATCCTGAATGTTGACTTTAGTCTCTAGTTTTGGCAGATGATGCTCAATTGAATTGAAAATGAGATGGTGATAAATCAAATGAAAATCATAATTTATGACTGAATCGCTGAGCATTTCATTTTTCGTTTAAAGAGTATCTTTTCATACAATCTGTTGTTCCAGTCACGTGTGAGGCCTGTGTGCCTGAAGCTGTCGGTGCCTCTGCGTAGTGTTTGAACTCAGGCTGAGTTCTGGGCCTCGCCATGATAACGTGCCAAACGAAGCTCCGCTCCTGAAATCCTGGATTAATGCCTTCTTTAGGAGCTTAACATGGTCAGCCATTCAAACATGCTCTGGATTGAATGGGCAACCTTGGTCGCCTGTTATCTCCTCTGGAGTTTTACAAGCAGATGAATCAGTGGGGCAGATTTTTACCACCATCACTGCTTGTGTTTCTCTGCACAATAATACACTGGTCATTAAACACCTCTGACCTGCATGTTAACCCCAGCTGACATGGTATCCTTATTGAAGAATACTATTTCTAATTAATATTTTACAATACTTTTTATACATAATGTACACTGGAATTTTATGTAACACAGAATTTATTTATTCTATTTCACCCTTATCTTATTTAATTTTCCTTAAAATGATTTATAGTGTGGGAGCAAAAATTTCATAAAATTATCCCTCACATTTTTTATGTTTAATTGATTTGTCGTGTTTGCAATATAATATTTAATATTCTGGGGATTTCTAACTTCATAACTTTACAGAATAACAGAAAATAAGTTGATTTAGATGATAATTATTGTTAATTATTGTACCATATCTATATAAAATAAAACTATAAATATTTACAGATACAATTATAATGCATAGAGGCATGCAACTCTTTCTTTCTTTCTTTCTTCTCTGCAGACGATACTTTCTGACACTTTACATCCTGTTTGCTGTTCTTCTGTGTGAATCTATAATACAGTGCTGGACAATGGACTAATACAAGATATTTGAGTTAACATATTAAATTCATCGATTCGGTTGTGAGGCTTTTGTTAGCACACGAATGTCGGCATGGTGTCTTTGCTTTGTTCCTTCAAATGATAAAAACTCCTCCATTGGCTGCTCCCAAAGACGGGCATGTGCTCTCCTCCTATGAGATGTCCATCTCGCTCCTGTCAGTGTTGTGGAGCAGGTTTGGATGCTGCCTGCATGTATTTACCGACAGTGTTTACTGCCACTGGAAGGAGCTTCATCCAACACTTGTCACAGCTGCGTTTGAAATCATTTCTCTGTCCCACGCTTTCTGACGTTTTCCTACTGATGAACAGATGCATGTTTAAATCTGATTTAACGAAGAGTTAATACTTTGATGGTCAGATTTCCTGAGACAGAGTCTAATGGGGATTGTGTGTGTGTGGAAAAAAAAAGAATTACACAGCCTCCAGAAGTTTTGGAATCACATCAAGCAGATAGAGAAGCTGATGCCTCCAAGGGTTTGGTTTAATTACATTAATGTTTCAGAAATTCCCCCTGACATCCTTGTTGCCTCATTTGCTGTTGTTATTTGTTTGCATGTTAGGCTTCAGGTCCTGTTGCCTTAAATCTCTTAATAACCACACAATGTGATTGTGTTGGCCCGTCTTGCACAGAGATCTATGCAGTAAATACGTATGGTCATTCCACATCTTATTACAGCTTATTATTGCAGTCATGTGCATAATCACTTTATGCTTCCCTCATGTGTGAGTAATTTTTGCACCCTCATTTGTGAGTCTGACCAAAAAGTGTGCTTTTTCTGCCACACTGTTTTATCCAGTGTGTCACCCACGTCTTATTGTTTATTTTATCATGATGTTTCCTCAAGGATAAAATTAAGAGCACGCTTTGACCTTCACAGGCAAAGTGCTTATCTCTTGTACAGTGTTTTATCATCATTTGCTCCTGATATATGGCATGTAATATAATTTTTAATAGTGCTTTTGTGCATAAATGTAATTTGGTTACATATTGTAAAACAGACAAAACAGCATGCTGTATAGGCAGCAGGGTGGTTTGTGCTGTTGTTTGGTTTACTGAGCTTCTGAATTTTTCAGAGCAGAATTTCTCATGATGATGTACGGGCTCCGAGTAGATCGGAGCAGCGCAGTGTGTTTGGCTGTGTGCTGTGTGTAAGAGTAATGATGGTGGCGTTTGGTGCTATGTTGATTCCATCTTGGCTGTTCTGCAATAATTCAGGAGCGGAGGAGGGGCGGGGTGGTGGGGAGGCACCATTTTACTCCTCCAATCCCCCTTCGCCACCATCGGAATATAATCCGCTGTCTCCTGACCTTCAAATCATGCAGCGATGCAGTCATTTCAATTGGCCCGGCCGCCATTAGCGTGAAATGTCCTCTAGCCACTCTCCTCCTGCACATGGAAGATTTCCTTTCTCCCAGCGTGGTTCCCCTCCTCTACCCTGCTACTTCCCTCCATCTCGCATACTCTCCACCATGCCCCCCGAAGCCCGGCTGCGATGGAGGGTGGGAACCTCCTGCACTAAGGAAATGAGCCACCACAGGAGATGCTGTTGGTCAAAAGACAGGATGAAAAACGCACAGTCCATTAGACCTGATGTGTTTGTGCTGCACTTTGTTCCTTTTGAAAAAAAGTGTTTCAGTACATTGTACATAGATACTTGGTTTTACGGCGGCTGTCAGTTTCAAATGCCTAATTGCGTCTATGACCTTTAGAAATCAATTCGCCAAGCAGCATATAAACATTACAATGCAGCACAATGTACTTTAAATGTAAGGCAGATATTTTGCTACAACTCATAAATTGTTTGTTGGATTTTTATGATAAAGATAATTTTAGCGGCAATTCATACAAGGCTCAAACATTGGATCATATTTATAGTCATTCTCTCATGAGCTGTTTCATCTGTGCACCTTTATCTTTGAGTTTTGAGACTAAAAACAGCAAATTTCATTTTTTTCAATGTTATGGACCAACACTTTGTGGTCGCATGAGTTCATTGGATCATGCTCCTGGTAATACCCTCATCCAAGAGCATTGGATCCAGGGAGTAGCCGGTACCCTCCTTCCTATACTGAGCAGAGGATGGATGATATACTGACAGGGGCAGAGAAATCACTGCATGCCAAAACTCAGCATGTGTTATGTTGCGAGTAGATAGATAGATCAATTATTGAAAGAGGACATATTTGATATGATCTGAATATTAAAAATATATCAGAGGGCAAACAACATTCATGGCTGTCTTCAGATCTGTGCTGAGAGATGTGTGTCAAATCTCCAGAGAGATGCGTTCTCCAGAAGGGTCAAGGGGCTCGCTGAATGTTTGATAAGACGCAAGAATATTTTTTCAACTTTTTTTGTTGTTCATTTATAAAAAGTAGTGTAGAAATGTCAGCAGTACCTTTCAAAATTATGTTTATTACCACTGTGCCTCATGAATTATTATTCCTCCATATTCATAGCTGTGGATAAATATCCTGTGACCTAGAATTCAACTAATCATAAAACATCATTACAACAAACACACATCTTAACAGTTTCATATTTCCCCTGCATCCAAAAGATATTGTTTTGTGGATGGGCGCTGATAGAATTTGGCTCATCCTGTCACTACTGGTTTTGTTTCTGGAACAACGGAAACTGGAAATGTTTCCCTCTGAATACATATACTGAGGGTGTCCGCACTGACCCGGGTGCAGTGGGTGAAATAAGGGGGGTTTGTTTACATACACAGCTGTTGTGTCCCCTGGTCGTACACGAGTCCTCATCTGAAACCTTCCCTGAAGTCTATTTCTCCCCACTGCTTGTTATTACATACAGCACATTTTTATGATTAATGACCCCACTGGGGTATATCCATAATGCTGTGACCTCTAGGTAAAATTGAAATGCATACACTGGATGTAGAGTATTCTTATATTATTGCCCAATATACTTAACAGCCATTACATTTGTTGGCAATGGTGAAAATAAAACAGAGGGCTATGAGGTTTCAAATCAACACGGCCACTCTAAGAAATGGACTTATTGGAATTGCATTAAGTTGATTAGACTGAGAAATGAATACTGTTTACAATGGAGCAGTGTTAAACACTCTTGTTTCTCCCAGCTATAGGAGTGCATTGACAGTCGGTCAGCATCAATTAAATCGGCTGATCTGTATATCCTGAGAGGCTGGACTTGTTGTCTTGTAATAAAGCCAGTCTGTGGCAGCAGAATGTTTCATTTCCTCTTGGAGATTGCCCTCAGTAATGCACCGTGCTTATCATAGTCCTGGAAGAGGGCTGCACAAAGACAACGCTCTGATGCTTGATACCCAGATCAACCTGGGGCCAGTGCTCACAGTGCTTCTTAGCAGCAGTTGGACCTATTTAGCTGAACTGGACCGTGACCATTTAGACTCTGAAGACCTCTAACTTTTTTAAATCAGGGTAATCATGTGGTTTAGATGTTATGAGGTACTGCACATGTCAAATTATGAGTCACGTTTAAAATATTGGTTACATTTTTTATATTTTTTTAAAGCAAAAACGCTCTATTTTGGGCGTATTATGAGTAGCCCTATGTGTCTGTTTGTGCAGATGGAAATGAAAAATGGGGTCTGGGAAGGACGGGGTTGTGAGGGGGCCAAGCTGTCCCTGGCCATTCATTCTCTCTGGCCCCCCTGTCTAATTAATGGGTGGCGTTCAAACACGTTATTGCACCAGAGGGTCTGTCACTCATTAATCATGTGACCTTCTGTGGCACAGTTAATGACCTTGGAGGAGTAGATCAGCTGGAGATGGCTGAAGCCGTGGAATTAAATTGTTTCTGGAAGTGGTCATGGTCACATCAGGCCCTTTAACAGCCACTCTGCTCGGGCCCTCTCCTGTTACACCTCAGCCTGTGTCTCACCCATTGGTTCTTTCAGGCTCAGCCACGAGGATGGGCAGGGGAATTTCAGACACTGGGACTCCGGATTAGAGTAGGCATGGGATGGAACCAATGTTAAGCTCAAATCACTCAGTTATGACGTTATGGGCTGCTTTTCTGCATGACCACTGCCTGTCACTCTCAAAATCACCTAAAGAACTAACTTGTGCCAAGTTTCTAAAATAAAAACTTCTCTCATCGAAGTTCTGTATTGCAGTACAATATTCAAAATATGTTTATCACAAGAGTTTTCATGCTTAAATGAAACAGAGTTTTCTGAATAAGTTTTATATTTGATGTGAAAAGTTGTATTTAATGCAGGAAAGTATAAACTCACACTGGTCTTACTTTTGTCTCTTGCACCTTTCAACCATTCAGTTGTGTCTATACACTATGTTTGAAGTCAAAGCTCCTCATATAGCTTGAATTATTATACAGTAGTGAATAAATATAGGGGCATAAATAAGTCAAGTAGGATTTCTCACTCATTAAAGAATGATAGAAAATTGATGATCATAAATGCCATGAGAAATAAAATATTAAATACTGCAATCGACATGAAGAATGTGTAAAACCATGCAATTGACCGGTAAAGTAAAAACAAGCCTGTCACATATTTTGAAAGAAGACTTGAAAGCTGAAGCTCAGGTGTCTTTCTTAATTTCCTCAGACAGGAAGGGAGACATTATAGAGGCATCAGTTGTTCTTAGGGTCAGGATGTTGGAGTCACCAGGGCAGAAGTTATAGCTTCTCTGATTGTGGAGGAAAATTTCTGTGTTAATTACAGTCTATGAAATACTCTAAATATGCTATTGAAATCAAGCCACCTCAGAGTAAATCAATTACGGTGTCCCTATTCAATTAATTACTTTAAATTATATGACACAACAAAAAGCTCTGGAGTATTTTTTTTAACATTCATCCAGTCTTTTTTTATTTTTATTGAAGATACAGGCTACAACATAAACAGAAATTTCCAAGGTAATTTTTGAGACATTGTGTGTCACTTAGTTTTTAGTAAATCTGATATTAACTGTCTAATTGCATCATGTAGGATTATTAGATATATAAAGCAGAGTGTTGTCTGCATAGCAGTGAATGTAGATGCTATGCCCTAGTGGAAAAATAAATGGGCCCAGGACAGAACCCTGGGGTGCCCCACAGTTCATATGTTGCCAATATGACTTCAACAATGTTTACACAACAATTGTTAATAAGGAATATCCAACATTTGTTTTTACTTTTACACATTCTAGACTGGACTTTAATGCAATAACTTAACTTGCTACATTATTATCAGTAATATCTATACACCACTGCTATATCATGTGTTTGTAATATATTGTACATTTCTCCCATAGATCCAAAAACTGAATTTCTACAAAACAGGAACATATTTTTCTGTAATTGTATCTTTGTAGAAAAAAATCCAAAATTGGATTTTCTCAAGAAAAGGCAGATTAGGGAAGCAATAGGTGGTTACTACCTTATTACTGAAGCAAGTATAACCATTATATTTGTAAAGCCACCCTGTTAGTAATGAACTATTTTGAGAAAAATCAAATTAACAGTGTGTCCAAAGTTTAAATGACGACCGCGTTATGGCTGTAACCTCCTTTTTACAATCGCAGCATTAAAATGTTAGCTTTCTTCTCAGTGACATTGAAATGGAGGGATTTTGTTTATCCCCGCCTTTGTTTATTTAACATTTTGCTCAGCAGGGGAGTTTCAGATAGATTGTTTTCAAGACAGTCCCTGCAGACAGCGAGCAAACACTCTACCGCTTCATCAAACAGAACAATCTTCAACTTTCCCCTTCTGCAGTGTGCAGGGAAATGTGACTGAGAGGAACATCATAATGGAATATGATTGAAAATGATCGTCATAATTTTTCTGTCTGAGTCTGTAACAATATGCGAGCACGTTTTAGAGGATTTATTTAGAACCATGCGTAAGTGCACCCTTACACAGGGAAAAAAAACACATTGATGGATGAAAACATTTCATTTTCATCTCGCAACATTTGCAAGTTTTTTTTTGTATTAATGAATTCACTCGTGTGATGGATTCGAGATTTCTTTCCCCCCTTTCGCTAAGACGGCATCAGCAGACATTTGGGCACATGGAATTCAACCTGAAACGCGGAGAGGGAGCTAAAACAAATCTTTGTGAGCTGAAAAGTGAGTTCACCCCCGTATGAAATGAGTTCTGAATTGAGCTCATTCCACATCTGTGACTCCTCTTTGTGCAAATGTGAGCCAGACGAGTTTTAATGGTAGCACGGTAGCATTTTCCTTTTCATTTAAAAATATATTTCTGACAAAGGAGCTGAGAATCCATTGTCAAAAATGGCATGGTGGGGACAGTCATGGACCTTTGCAACTGCACTCATTAAAACCTCACATCAATTCAAACATAGACACACACAACCACACACATGCTATATGTAGACTGTGCCATTATCCCCTCACCCTTCTCCCACCACCCTCTGTCTCCCTCATAGCTGCCTCCCTTCTCTCTTTCCACCATCTTTCTCCCCGTTGCAAGTGCAGGCTTGATTAATATTTCCACTGCTCCGTAACCATGGCAATAAGGTCACTGCATATGATACTTAATTGAATCTTCACAGTGCTTTTGTGTGCATCTCCTGTGTCCGGACAATAAAAATCTTCCTCTGATGACTCCAACCCCCTTCCTTTACTCCACTCCCCTCCATCTTTCTTTTCATTTTGTGCCCCATGAATTTATTCATTTGTTTCCTCTGCTACCTCTTTCTTGTGCTCCCTTTCTTTCCTGGCCTCTCTGTGACCTAATCTTCCTCGTCCTGTCATATGCGTTTTACCTTTCTTTTCCCTCAAACATTGTACCCTTGCACGTCTTGTCCTTCAGAAAGAAGCAAGATGCTGTTATATCTATAATGTAGAGACGGATTCTGTTTGTTTTAGTCCTCTGTTTAAACCCTCCTGTTGTAAAATACTTGATGACTTATTGTTCTTTAATACCAGACTAATGAGCAGTATGCTGTTCCTCTTTCCTCTGTCTGTTTTGTCCATTTTCTTCTTTTTTTTTCTCCTTATGTTGCTTATTCCTTTTCTCCCCATGCAGCATTTGCATACACAAATCAGTCTGGGGCACAAAAGGTAAATTGATTTCAAATGACACTGATGACTCAAGTGGTGAAACAAAAGGCCTGGCAACCAGGAAGCCATTGGGAGACAAAGTGAGCCAGTGACACAGGGCGCTCTCTGAGCAGGTGTTCTGATGAATGCCTAACAAATTGGGGGTCCTCTAAGATCCGGACATAAGTGGAGATATGTCCCCTCTTCATGTGGCACATGCACCAACACATAAACACATGCTGACTGGCTCTTTGTTCATGCAATGGTGGAGGCTAATCCATGACAAGAGGGGATACAGGTTCACAGGGAGAAAACAGTGGAGTGGGTAAAGAGTGGAGGGGTGAGGCGGAGGCGGTGGTCTGTTTGGGGAGCTATGGCTTGTCAAAATGGCTGGATGGATGGACAATGACACAAAAAACACGCTCTATTCTGATTTAACAGTGATATGTTTTAACATCTGCACTTTTATTTCTGCTTCGTGCGCATACGTCAACAGGAATCAGTCTTTTCTGTGCTTCTGGGTGCAGCGAATCATATGGCACTATTATAACAATATAAACAAATATACCAATACAAGGTAAAGCTGCACAATAAATAAAATGTTATTCAAAGAAGAAAGCGACAATAATCTTGAGGCAATCATCGGAGTCAAATAAAAAACATATATGAAGATAAGAGAGAGGATGGAAAAAAAAGTACACATCAGATTTGACACGTGCGCCATAAAATAACCATTAGCAGTTACCTACAATCTGAAGTGACAGTCTATCAATAATGCCACTCTGAAAATGGGACAGGTTTGTTGCTGTCTTTAAATCACCAGAGACTCCATATATCAGCAAAGCATGCAGGTATAGGAAATACATTACAGCTTGATGTTAATGGGTGTGGTGGGAGCAGCGGGGACACATCGGGGCGCAGGAGGACATCGCTCACCTCTCAGTGGGTCACGGGATGGAGACACCTGCTCGGTCTCAGACTCAGTCCTGGAGACGACATCTATAATGTATCTGCAGTTTCTATTTCCATCTTTATTCAAGACTTGCAAAATGTAAATGTGTTTTTATCTCCAAATTTAAAAACGAAGATAAAGAACCGGTGTCGGTCAAAATAGTTTTTTTTTAGTTTTATTAGTACAGTCGTGATTGAATATCCCAAATACTTACATCCTGTATAACCTTTAATATTACACAAAGCCAACCCTGTGACTCTCAAAGATATGCATACATGAATGCAAACAAGCACAAGCAACTGCGCCGGAACAAGCATGCACACACTGACTCCCATTCAGCAGCCAATCTCTTCATCCCTAATGCGGCATTTGTGTTCAATCAAACTTTGTGTTGCGTGTGAATGGGCCTATTAATGACTGGGACATGCGCGCAGTGTCTGCCAGCTTTGAGAGCTGACGAGGGAGCACGCGTCTTTTCTCCTGCCATGTTTAATATGGAAGCACGTGGAGGCCCTAGCATGCCCATCTGCTCCCCACACACGCCGCTCAGCCGCTCCGCTTACACCATGTGCTGGTGTAACAGGCAGGCATTGTAGCAACAAGTGTCTCCACATTAACACGCTTGCCAGCTCCCCTCACTTGGCAGCGGGCCTGATAAGCTGCCCGCCCCCTTATGAGAAAAAGACTTGATTGTGCCAGGGGAGAGAGCTTAGGGGGTAGACGGGGGAAGAGGGGCGAGGAGGGGGACTTGATTTACATACCGCAGCTTAGGCGACGCTCATCTGATTCTAAACGGCTCCAGAGCAATTAAGGATCATTAGCCCTTTTGTTTTCTGTCGTGGCACGATGAGCCAGTGAAAGCATCTGGGGCGCTGTGCCACCTGTGGGGGGGTGGGGGGGGTGGGAGGTGTGGGGGGCTGCGCCCTTCCTCCCCATTCATGTCTCCTGCTCTGCCACTGACACAGCCCCTCGCTCTGTGTGTAAACAAACACTCAGCACCAGGCTGGCACTGCAAGGGAAGCCACTTTGGCAAAGACCCAGAGCTGAAGTATGCAGCTGATGACGGTGCATGCTCAGGAGGCCCCGGCTGTTTAGCCTGAACAAACTGATCATGACTGAACAATTTCTTTCACGTGATATCATTTGTTAATTGGCGACGTTCAATTAAATGTGTTTGTGGCAAACGCATGTTTTCACACATTAACACTCATTACACTGAATGTAAGTTAAGTCATTTACATCATGATAGGGGCTGTACTATAAAACAATATATATTTTAATCAGATGTAATTCATAAATGTAAATATGCCACAATATTAAATTTATGATTCTGTTTCTCAACATATTTGCCGCAGTCATCTTTATTTTATTTTTTCTTACTATAGCTTTACTATACACGACCCTAACCAGCAAGTCAGAATAAAACAATATGAAATATCTCAAAATCCTCTCCCTGAATCGCATCCTAAAGAGTGTATGTGATCAAGCAGAAATCTTTAATAAGATATAATACAGAGAATAACGTTGCCTCAAGGTCACTCAGGCAGCTGCAATAAGAGCTGGGATGTATTCTTCAATATGTTTATGCCTGTATTTTCCATTACTCACACATAGCAGGCTGTGCGGCGTGTTAAGCACCCCTGCTACTCTGAAAAGACATCAGAGGCAGCAAAAAGACAGGTATGGTATGGAATGTGAATGTTCACATGTCCATTTGTGTGGCTGTAAGATCGTCCTCAGTTGGTATAGAAAAACACTTACTGCTAATGTAAATAGCAAGGCAGCATAAATCAGGAGCCACGCGCAGCCCCGGAGAATATTGTGTAATAGTTATTGCGAAATGAAGTGGCATTGGGATCAATATCCCACTATATCTCACTCTGGCGTAATGGCGCAGGGGGAAGCTGGAGGCCAAGGGAGTCCGGTCCCTACACCCCACCACGGGCCTATAAATCTGCCTGACCTGCGGCCCGCTTATTAAAGTGCATAGACAATCGGCAGCAGCCGTCCAAAAATACAAGCTTACTTACTGACCTGGAGTCAGTGCAATGGCTGCATTTACCTTGTCTGAGGGCAGGGGTTAAAGGCTGATTGAGGCTATGGTATCATCACGCTGCACTGTACAGTGAAACAAGGATGTATTGATAATATTAATATGATTAGAAATGAAGTGCGAATGTCAGGAATACTGTATATTATTTGATGTGTCTGTTCTAGTAACCCCACTGTGTTGTGTGTCTGTGTTTATATTCTATTTAATACCTTTGTCTGTTTGTCTTTAATTCATAGTATCTTGAGACACACCTTTTCTTCCACCGGTGTGAGGCGAGCAATTACGCAGTCTAAGCTGTAGCTTATGCACCAAAATGAAACATCTGTGTGTTGTTCACTGAGGAACCTGCAGCGCTGTCAGTAATTATTTCGCAATAAATGAAACCGGAGAGGAAAAAATTATTTTCAGTGTTTTGATTCCAAGGTTGATATTTTTCCCTCCCTTGTGGGAAACAAAATGTCTCTTTGCCTTAAAGTTTGGATTCCACGACCACAGCCACAACACGTTGGGCTTTGCGTGGTGATCATTAGCTCGGTGCGATGGCGTGTGTTTTGCGAGTCGTGAGGATACGAATCATCCTCACACTTAGGAGATAAACAGAATAAGAAAAGCACATCAACACATATCACAAGCGCTGCGTTGGGAACAGTTTGTATTTGAGCGGGGGGGGCCGTTGTTTTGTGGTGTCGAACAGTGGGCAGGATACACAGCTCTGCATTAGCCTGGTGAGGCGGGTCACACAGGATCTTACCTGCTCCGAGCTGTCGGAGAAACAGTGACTCTAATAGTGAGAGAAGGAGGCTTCAGATCTGGGACGACTGCAGAGCAATGTGCCGTTTCCTTTCATGATAGATACAAGAATGCCATGAATGTTTAAGAGAGGAGAAGTTTCTTGATTTACATACATAGATCTTTTTTCTTTTTTTCAGGAAAGCACAATATTATGTTGGCTTGTATTTGTTTCATGCAAAGTGTGTCTGTGCAGTGTCCTTCTCTTACCCTCAGGTCTTAATAAACTTCATATCAAACAGCACGAGGCCTGGAGACAGAAATGAGTGAAAAATAACAATACAGTATAATGATAATGACCATCTGTGGTTTACCAGTTTATTCAGGTTGTATCCATTCATACATAAGAGGTTGTTGCAATCTGAGTGCAGCCCCGGGGCAGATATTATTGGTCAGAAAGAAGGATGTTGGCAAAAGGTTATGAATAGTAATTGTGATAAACGCACATGGCCAGTGAGACCTGTGGTTCACTTTAGTTTTCACATTCTTTTTTGTCACATTGAAGTCTGTGGACAATGATGCATTTCTCCTTGTGTTTTGTGTTTCTTTTCTGCAGGACTGTGAAGGAAGCTGTCCTCTTCTTCACAGTTGGTAAGTGTTTCCTTGAAACTTTTTTTCCCCTTCTCATTGTAGCTTTGCCACATGTATGAGATGTTGTAAGAAAGACTTTCTTTGAGGAAAGTTCTTATTTTTACAGATTTAATCTCCGAGCAAACTCTTGTGAACTTGACTGGAGAAGAGAGGTATCAGCTAAAGGGTTCAGATTTTTAAATGATAAGAGGGTGTGCAGAAAGTCTCTACTGATAGATCAATTACACCCACAAACCCCATTCTTCCTCAACCACACTCTATTATTGTCACAAGAAAAAAAAGGTTGTTGAGATTCTTCTTGTAACATTTTTGGAATAAACCCCGTCTGTACCCTGTGAACGAATAACAGCCTTAAACACATTCTGCCAGCATCAGTTTCTAATATGTTGCCGGGTAGATGACGATTACTGGTGGTAAATAGTGGAGTGATTTTTTTCATTTATTTGTATTTTTATTTCTCACTCTGTGAACAGTGAGTGATATGTTAAATCAAATTTAAATGACTTAAGATCAATATTTTTGAAAAGCTTAAAAGGAAATTAATAAAAACACAAACAAACATATACAAAAATTACAATAATTTGCCCCCCAAATAATATTTAAAACATAGCAATATATATTGTATACAAACAATATATATTCTCCTTTTAACTAAGCAGAAACATGACATTTAACATGTTGAAGTGGGCATGGTTGTCACCAATTGCTGTCCAAATGGTCAATCGTATTTTAATTACTACTTTTAATTAAAATATACAAACTTGTGTATGTATGTATGTATATGTATGTATGTTTAATTGGTATGTGACAGTCACAGTGACCAAAACCCACAGATGATGTATTTATATAACCAGGGGGTGTTCAAATACTATCTGAAGATTTAAAAATATCTAATATAAGCAGCAGGAGGTGATTGATTAATTCCTTATGTCTTACAGAAAACTTATTATACACCTATACAGCATTTTAGATTCTAACGTCAGAGCAGAAACTGTATGTGGATGTTTTTTCTAATTAAGCAAACAATTCAAGCTATTCTTGCTGTTTATATCGAGCAGAAATACTAATCAACAACAGTGAAATTATGTTTTATTGCGTTTAATTCCATTGCACTCAAGTTCAGTTTAGCAGCTGTGAAGTCCACTTCTATGTTCGTTGGTTGTATTTCACACACAGGCCCCGTGCAGTGGGTCTACGTGAATCCCGACTGTTAATCTGTCTGCACCTTCATGTTTTCTTACGGTTCCTCGGAGATCTTGTCTCATCTCGAGCAGTCTTGCGTATAAACACATGCAATAGACACCTCCCCTTCATCCTGTCACAACCCTGACCTTGAACCTATAGGGGAGGGGTAGCATTTCAGATGACAAAGGTGTGGGGGGTGTTATTGTGTATATTGGAGCAGTGAATGATTTTAGAGTGAAACATAAAGAGAAAAGAGGAAGGCTGGATCGGACGTGGGCCGGACCACACTGCACGGCAGCTTTTTGTGGTCAAACCGGTGATGTTCTTAACACTATTCAAAGTGTGGAACTCATATGTAAATGTGCGGCACAGACTGACCTTTGCCCTCTGCGTGTGAGCATCTGTGACCAGTGGCTGACCCGTAATCCTCTCCTAAATGGTTTGACAATAGAGAGGCGTATTGATCTGGTCAGCCGTCTGGCTAAAGGGTCAAGAGCCTGACACGCACACGCACGCACCGGAGTCTGCTTTGTGTCTGCAGGTAGAGTTGTGTTATCATCACTGGAGCTCCCTTTGTCTTTCCACCACCTGTAGTAGGCACTGTGTGGATCCGGCCTCTGTTCCAGCAGTAGCAGACAGGCTACGGACATCTGGTCCAACCAGCTACTTTTATATATGCCCTGTTAATTAGGATTACAATGAGGCTATGTGTAAACCAAAAGAGAAAAAATAACACATTAGAGGGTGTGTGACAGGCTCAGGAAATAACTTTCTTTTTTCTCTGTAAGACAGCACAAATTGCTTAAAGTAAAGCTTGTTCATGAAAGCCTTAGTAACCTACACCATCCAACCCCCCCCCCAACAAAATAACACATGTCTGCGAGCTCCCTGTCAGAGCCCCCAGCTCTCCCCACTGCGTCTGGGCGGCTGCTCTCCTCTGGGCTCAACCAGAGAGGGCCGGCCAGCTCCCACATCTGGCCAGACAGAAGAACAGAGAAAACACGGGGAAATTCTCCTGCCGACCACTAGTTCTCCCTCTCGAATACTGAAACCACCTCTCTTTCTCTCTCTCTCTCTCGGTCTCTCTCCCCCTCTCTCTCTCTCTCTCTCCCTCTCTATCTCTCTCATTCGGATTCTTTTGGAGTGACCGGCGTTAGAGCAACATCTGGAAGGAGCAGCAGTTTTCTTTCCCTGTGTTTTTTCGGGGAGATCTAGGCCCCCGATAATCCGTCTCCCTCCTCATTAAAGGAGCTGAATAAACACAGGCCTCTTCCAGTTGTTCCTATGAATTTCCTCACCCGGCGTCAGGAGACCAGAGCAGGGGCTACCGGATCAAAGTGGCCGGCAGCCCCATGTGTGCCGAGAGTGAGAGTGCGTTCCGGGGCTGGGCCCATTACCTTTCTCGCTGGGAGACTCAGAGGCTCCTAGGTCACTGGCTGTCAGCTCTTTGGCCCAGGCTCAACACAGGAGGAGGAGGATGAGGAGGAGGAGGAGGAGGAGGAGGAGAGGAGGAGGAGGAAGTGGAGGAAAGGAAAGGGAAGAAAGAAACGGAAAAGGGAGGTGACCAAGGGAGAGGAGGAGGGAAGTAGACAGAAGCAGACTTCCTGATACATGAAACAGAGCTGTACAATTACTGTAGTTGTTATGACAATCATTCGATTTTACATTTTGAACTTGAACATAAACTTAGACTTGAATGACCTCACATGCAACTCTTTATTTATTAATTTAGGGGAAAGCTTCTACACAGATATGTGTAAAACACTTCCACCGCAGCTTTCCATACAATAATTGCAGTGAATCTATAGTGCAGAAAATGGTGTCAAACTAAATATATTCCAGCACCTGCGTCACAGGTGTTGCATTATTGTGAGCGGAGAAGACTCATTGTGCAGGTTTACGTGTGTGCCACTCTAATGCACTGACCCTGGTGTGACATTAATTTTCTAATTCCCTGCACTTCCTGGCAATCAACTTAGAGGGGCAGTGCTTCGCTGGGAAAGTTTGCAGTCGAGGCAATTAAAGGCAGGAATCTAAGCAGCCGCAGCAGCAGCAGCAGCAGAAATCAACAGAGGCAGAGGAGGATGATGCCCTGCGCTGTAATTGTTACTCACTTACTCAGAAAGATGATGAAATTTATCAAATTGCATCCCTTGCACACTAAAGAAAAAAAAATTACCAATATTAAATGGTCAGAGTAATCAACTTACCTGGCTCCCGTCTGCATGATGGGTGCAGATGTGGTTGGAAATGAACATAATGTTTGTTTGTATATGTGCATCGTGTGTGTGTGCGTGCGTGTGTGTGTGTGTCTCTGTGTGTGTGTGTGTGTGCGTGTGTACAAATGGCCCTGTAGTCGTCATCAGGCTCCCATCAGCCCCTCCATTAGTTACTGAGCTGTGGGTCCGTGCTGGAGCCTACCTGCCCTGAATACAGATTAGGAGAGGAGAGTATGGGCAGCAAGCACAATGAACACAAACACACACACACACACACACACGCTCACAACATATTATCTATTTTGACATACAGCAACATATTTTGACACACACATTTATAATCAAAGTAATTGCGTTGCACACACCTATCTGACTGAGATGTTGCATCACACACATGGGATAATAGGAGAAATCATTAAAAACATTTCCGTATATTTCCAGTGGCTGATAAAAGCGCATGTGTCTGATTGCTGCCTATCGCTGGACACTGACACGCCGACGCCTGTGGAGAGCACTTCATCTGGCGCAGGCAGATCATAGCTTACACATTCTGAAATAACGTCACACACGGCAGAGTACACACACTGGCAGCCCAGCACAAAGGCAAATATGGTCGCATTCTTCTCCTCTCCTTCTGGAGCCAGAGACTCACGTGCTTGTGACAGGAAATCTGCAGGCAGTCATTACACCGAGCCGAGCAAACACGCAGCTGCCTCGCTCGCTGATGATGTTTTCTCATGTGCCGCTGCTGTGCTGGAGCCATATAGGCACGCGTCTGTATGTGTGTGTACACATGCACAAATACAGCATGACAATAAAGTGATAGAATTTATGTGAGGGGATTGGGTGGAATAAAAACCATGTCAACACCAGGGTTTTTTTCTCCCATGCACAAAGAAAACTGTCATTTTAATTTAGATTTCAGTGTTTTATTGTTTGCTTGTTTTTTGTTGATATTGATGAGCATATCTCCAAAAGATCACAATTTAAAATTATTGATAATTCTACAAATTTTAAGAAAGCAATCCTGGCAATATTTCCCAGCAGCTTTCTCCTGTGAAGGCCGGATGTGAGGTTATAGAAACCTCATCAGCAATGACGCTTATATTTAAGAAGACATCAGGAAGAGAAGTGTGAGTCCAGGTTGAGTTCAAGGCCAAGGACCAGGGCACTGTCTCAGAGTTCAAGCAGGAGAACGAGGGATGGGGGGGGAGGAGAGAGGGCGTGAGATGGCTTCTGCGTGTCCCTCTGCCGGTGCAATGGGACCCTTGGGACACCCGGGTCAGGAGGTCTCCCTACAGCCTCCCTACATTACTGTGCCATTTAAAGCCACCCAGCATCTATTTCCTCCAATAAAAACTAATAACCTTTTCTGTCGGAAATCACGGCGGCTCTTGAGTGCTGGAGCAGAGGCCTGGCTGGATGGCCTGTAATTGCAGTCCAGAAGTCCCCCTGTAGTTTATTTTTTGCAGTGTTTTGGATTTGATTTTTTTCCCCCGGTCCTCCTGGTCCTCTGCACTTTGCGGCTGATTGCCTGCACAGCTCGCCCCACACTCAGTAATCAGACAGGAGCTGGAGAGGGGGCAAAACAGCAACTCAAGGACCTTTTATAATTGGGAGGGATTTGGAGGGCAGTTGGACTTTACATTTGGTTGTGATGGTGACTGTGTTGGCTGAATAACAGAGGTGGCAAAGCCCCCATTACAGTCAAGTAGTGTGAGGCCATTGTGCGGCAGCTATGAATAGTTTACATGTCTCAGTTACTGTTCATTTGTTGTTCAGAGCATCTTGGCACAAATTCGGGGGACCGTCTAAAAAAAAATTCAATGTAACTAAAAGGAGAAATTACTAGAGGTCACATTTTTGCCTAGATGGGGCTTGGATGTTATTCTTGTATTTTACTAGATAAACTGTGCTAAAAAAACAATTTTCTTAATTTGTTATTTATTTTAATTCGAATGGTTTTTATTTCTTGCAGTATTTCATTGTTACATGGACCGTTTACAAAGTGTAATGAACATGGCGCTTTGTTTCTCAGAATATACATTTCAATTCTGATATGTAATTGGTAAATGTCACTTCTCTCAAAAACAGTTTGTAATTTTTCTACTTTACAATAGCTTATGAATAAGGCATTTTTTTTGGGGGGATCTCACAACCAGTTAATAATCTTCTATAAAACTGTGAAGCGTCGATGGATATATTTCCATCACGAACCCTTTAGACTTCTGCAGGCTTTGCTTTTGCAGCAGGCAGCAATTACATCTAGACCCCAAAACATCTTTCAGACCTTTTTTTTGTCTTAGCTAGCAGGAGATTATATGTTTAAGCAGCAACTCTGCTGTATTATGGCTAAATTATACAATACTTTTTCACATCCAGCAGTGTTGGCTACCTCTGTGCTTGCATTCGCCTGCATTGAGGTGAATTCAGATTCGGCCCTGCTCAGGATGCCCTGGAGCGTAGAGCCCCGGCTTGTCCACGACTACAAAAGGTCAAGAGTGTAGCCACAAGGAAAGTGCAGTGTGAAAGAGAATTGTAGTTGAATGATTCCATCTCCATCTGTCTTTGGGTAATTACAGTCTGGTTTATTCAAATTGGCTGCTATAAATAACCAAATAAGGTTTGCATCTACATTTCATATCTACATATACAGTATATACTGTCTGAGATGAAGGCCTCCGTGCTTCTCTCCTTCCTCTTCACTGTCTATCTCGAATGAGGGAACTGGGAAGTTGATTTCCATATGCCAACCCTCCTCTTCAGATCAATCTACAAACCAGCAATAATTAACTATTTCCTGAAAATGTATCAAGGATTCTCTTTAATATTTGCAGAAAAGATTTAAAAGAAACGTGAATAAAAGAGGTCAGTGAATATGGGGGTTTTGGAGGTGTGTGTGTGTGTGGGGGGGGGGACACATCTATCTAATCAATTGGACAATTTTCAGTCGCATGCTTTACGACGCACTACTGGATACTAATTGAAGCGAGCCGTAAGCACCATTAGGGTCAGTCTGGGTCTGTCCATGCACTGCACAGCGTCTTCTGCTTCAGTGTGCCCCCCAGGGCATAGAGGCCACATCCCAGCCGTGCTCCCTGACATTAAAAAACAAATATCTGTGGTCCGACCGAACAGACAATGCCTTGTTTCCACAATGCATGGAGATGGATGGGCAAGTCTTTTCAGTGACGGAGGACTGTGCTGCTCATTTCGTGTTCCTAGTTCCCTCTGATTTTTGTAAATCCAGAGACAGGACATGTTGACAGATGTTTTTCTTACACATTGTTCTGTTAGTTGAATCTGTACAATTGTGTGAAATGTTTACAAAAGTTAAATGATATGATATTTTTCACTTAAGGCCATTGTCAGTCAATCTGGTTCAGTTATTCTACCTGACCCTCTCAGCCTGTAAGGAAAGTGTCCCACCTTTAAAGACCCTTAAAACTTTTATTATGTTGACATAGAATTGTGTTACATTGTGTAATTGCTTGTGTGTGTGTGGGTCTTTGTGCATGTGTCTGTTAAAAAATTGTGAGTGGCAGAAGAAAGAATAGAAAAGTATGACGAAAGAAAAAAAATGTCAGAATATAAGTGTGAATGTTTGCAGTGCTATTTAGTTTTTACTCCATCTAATAGGCAGATAAGGATCTCAGTTTGCATCCTGTCACTAAGGCAATAAACTTAACTGATATAAAGAAAATCATTTGGTCATTAATACATTAATGAGCTGATTAAAAATATATTGTCTTCATGTCGAAAACAGGCAGCATGATTTCATACTACTGCCTTTGACGTGTATAAGCACTTTTATTTGCATGAATGTGTTTATGCATTGATGCCTAATACCACTTTCGTCATATTCAGTATATTCATTATTAAAATTTCCGGATTGGCTTGTTTAACCTCCTCCAGAAACTGGACGGCTACTTTTCTGTTCTGGCCTGTTGTCCCACAAGCGATGAGTCTACCAGAGAAAACAATTTGATTTCCCGAGCTGTTCCCCAGAATGTCCAGATAGGCACCGTAAAATCACTTTGCTGCCTTTAAACAAATTACATTTTTCTATTAAGTTAGGCAAACAACAAGGAAACTGCACATGATGCAAAATCACCTCACATCCAGCAAATATCCATTCCTCATATTGGTTTAAGTGGGCAGTGCAACAGTGGTACAGTGTAATAAAGCCTTGCTTGATTTTGGCCGATCATCCAGTGCTTGTAATCACATACTGTATGTCACAGGCTTTGGCTTAAGTGTTGGAGCATGACTGTTATAGTGGAAAAAAACCTCTGCGACAAAAAGCCTTTCATTTCACCTCATGTGTCTTTTTGCATTTATACTTTAAGGTGTGTGTTCTTTATTATATAAAATTATCCCGTGCCACCCGCAACTAAATAGATTGCAGGCTTGTTTAGTAAATTGTGCTCCCTAACTAGATACTTTTATTCTTGCTGCCATACGCTGCTGTTCAGGGGCTTGAGAAGCACAGCTCCACATACAGTAGGAGAGCAGGTATTATTTGAATGTTAGGTTTATAATTTAAGTTCGAGAGTTTGCTGTGATCCCAAAGTTGTTACAAACTGGACTCAGCATGTCGTTAAGAAGTAAGATATAAGCAGACGGACACAAGCTGGCTGATATCATAGAGCAGGGTTGCTATTGAAGCTTAAAGATGTTGATTTTGGTGCCTTACAAACAGCCTCTACTACATTTGGCAGTTTTTAATAGTAAAATGGGCTCACTGTGCCTAATAAATTAACTTTTTCCGCTTGCCTTTTTTTTCTGTTCTTTTTCTGTGTTCCTGTTTTTGTGTTGCAGAGTATTACTGTATGTGTGTGTGCACACTTCCTTAATTGCATTAAGAGGATGACGCACTTTCTTACTCTGTTTAAGCTCACTTTAATTGCCTCTGAATGGCTCACGAGGGAAGCAGGGACTGACGGCACAATGTGGACATGCAATTAGATATCTTTCATAAGACGCTCCGGGGGGAAAAAAAAAGGAGAGGGCTCCAATTCATAAAGGAATTTTCGCACACAAGGCAACAAATGCTATTTTGTGTCACTGCTGTAGTGGCATCTTGATGGAATGGCATTTCATTCGTTAAAGAATCAGACATTCAGGCAAAGCAAGAAAAGAGAGATGCAGTCAGAGAGAAGGAAGAGGGACTGTGATAAAAGGGGGAGAAAAAGGCACAGTGGGAGCAGGAGACACCGAGATATTGGTGAGGTGCAAATAAAAAATGAGAGGAGAAAGATGGGAAGAGTTGGCAAGATAGGTGAGAGTGAGGAAAGAGTGATGGAGGTAGATCGCACCCGAGACAGAGGGAGATATGTGAGCCTTGGTGAATTTTCACCTCAGTCTGGAAAGAGAGCTCTATACTGACGGCTCAATGACATACACTGCAGGCCTGTGCTGTAGTTTAGAAATATTAAAACATTCAATCTACATAGTCCATCCAGTCTGACATATCAAGTGGACTGTGAGGGATGGGCCAAATCTTCCTGAAGCACATGAGTGATGCTGGCCAAAAAAAAATATCTAGATTTAAAAGGTGAATGTTTTGCTGTTGTTTAAGGACAATGTTGTAAAAACACTGTAGCTCCTCCGTAGTTTTGTTGAATTGGAAGTTAAATCCCATAGAAGTAACATGGACCTTTTGTCTTAACATAACTTCCTCATATGCCTTCATTGATCATCATTTAGTGCTGTCCATGACAAGGCTACTCTTTATAAATATTAATTTCTTTAAATCATTTTTTAAGATATGTTTGAGGTCGATTGACAATAATATCCTGGGCGGCTCTTAAAATGTGATATTGGTTTATGATCCTTTATCTCGACCGGGACGGGGACGCACATGCATTTTTCATGTGTATAAATGTATAAACGTGAGGCATTAAGTAAATGACGTCATGCATTAGGTTAATGGCATTGTTGTGACATGTATCAGAAGCTTTTAATACGGTACAATGCAGTAGGTATAACTGGAGCAGCACCACTGATGCTCTTTATCTCTCCTCCAGCTGCCCCTCCTCTTCTCTCTCCTTAATTTTGCTATGCTTTTCCCCCTTTTTTCATTTTCTCCCTCCCGTCACCACATAACCCCTGAAACACGCCCCCATCTTGGACAATCGCTCTCTCTCTCTGTCTCTTGCTGTCTCTCACGTCCTTCCCCTCTCTGTCTCTCTCTCATCCCGACTCAATTCTCCCCATCCCTCCCTCTCCTCTTCTTCATTTAATAGTGGACCTCAGAGTGGTTGCCATGTCGACCAGCCGGCATATTACTATGGCAACCAGTCTGAGCGAGACGAGGCTGCTGATTAGGGAGAGATGTGTAGTGTAGCCTGGCCAGCAGAGGGGTGGGGAGGAAAGTGGGAAATGGTATTGGGGTGCTAGGGGGGGGTTGTATATTATGGGTTTGAACATTTTTTTATCTGTGTATGTACTTGTATTGTATTTGTGTATTTATGTATTTGTGAGGACCATTTTTAGCATACACCTTATGGTGTAGGGACATTTTGGCCGGTCCTTACTTTGTCAAAGGCTTGTTTTAGATTTAAGACTTGCTTTTAAAGGGAGGGTTAGAATTAGGGTTAGGTTAGGGTTAGGCAACTCGTGGCTTTGGTTATGATAACAAATTTAAGTATATGTAATGTCCCCAAAAGTGTACCTAGAAAAAGCGTGTGTACGTGTGTGTGTGTGTGTGTGTGTACTCATTTTTGTAACCTCTTTGGAACCTGCATAAACACTGACCTTGTGAGGACCAGTAGACCTCATGGTGACCAAACCCGGCCCTAATGAGGCAAAACGTCATTTCTGAGGTCCTGGTTAAGGTTAATGAAGAGATGTGAATTGTGGTTAGGTTAAGGTTAGGTATGAGTTGGTCATGGTTAGGGTTAGATATTAGGTCTAAGTGCATCCATGTAAAGTCGAGCTGTGTCTGATTTTAATATCTTTAAAAGAAATCTCTCAATATCTCACCCTGTCCACCATCATCCATTCATCAGTATTTCTACAGCGCCTGATTCTCTGAGCTGCTGCGAAGTTGTGGAAAAATTCTCCCAAAGAGATGAACGCTGATAAAGATGTGTATTACAAAGGAGCTGTCTCAACGTTTCCCTGAAGGCCCACTGAGCCGAGCTACTTTGTTTTCGGTGCTATACGGGGAAACCTGACCCAGGGTGAAAATGATGCTCTTCTAGTGTTTGGCAGAATTATATCTGGTGTTATGACATCTGAGGGACAGAGCAAAGGCGTAGCTTTTAAAAAGCTGCGCCCTCCTCCAAGAACACTAATGAACGCTGGAGAGGATGCCTGAGACCTCCCAGATCCATCAGAGAAACTAATTACAAGATCCAATTAAAGAGAGAGAGGGAGAAGAAGAGGAAAATAGAGATAGAGAGAGAGCGAGAGAGAGGGGCTCCGTTTACTATTGACCCAGCCAAGCTGTCAGCTCATTCAAGACAGTAATTATAGCTTATTTATTATTCATCCTTGAGCTAAATAAGAGCGTGACATTTCAATAACAATAATAAGGGCAGAAAAAAAGGCAGCACAAACTACAGACTTACTAATTGCAGTACTCAGAGATTAAACGACTGGAAAAATGTTGTTATTTACTTATTCATAACATTTCGACCAACCATAGGAGCATAGCAAGGCACTGCACTGAAAATGAGTCTAAGGGCCTCTCTCATGAGATCTCCCTCGTGGACGTAATCCTCGACAAACCCAGGACGCCATGCTTCCCTTAACAAGTGTTATCTCTGTGCAGAGCCCTAATGACTCTCTTTCACTGTTTATTGTGACTACGTCTCATTAGAATGAGTTGTGCAATGCGGTGCGTGGGCTTACATTTTACAAAAAGATGTTAAAATCTTTGGCTTTCAGCTCACCATGCGCGATGCACAAATTTAGTGAGGTAGTTATTCACCAAAAACACGCTTAACGTTGAATTTATTTCATAATATTGTGTTTTTCCGTTTATCCAGCTTGCATAAGTCTCGCAACCCTTGTCTCCTAGTCCTCAATCCTCCTCTCTGTCCCCTAAACGCTGAACTCCGAGGCCCCTCATTAGGACTGCCAGCTCTTGGGCTCATCGGCTGAGGCCGAGGTGAAGAATATCTCATAATCATGAAGTGGAGATGGCATTAAACTCATCACAAATTATAGATGAGTTTTATTGTGCAGCTGCAGGCCTGGCAGACTGACGCTTACCTTAAGTGACTGTTTTGGGGGTCTGCAGGCATCCCCAATTTATTGAGACAGTCTTTGCTACCATTAGGAATTTGTGTTTTGGATTTTAATTTTTATGTAAGTGGCCTCACCCCAGAGAATCTTAGCCAGATCAGTTGACAGCAGAGGAGTACTCTACCACTCCTAGGACGTATTTATACAACACAAGAAGCTGTTTTATCCAAATCAAATCCTGTGCGGGACCCTTTCTGTTTGTCAAACATGGATATTTGTACATTAAAATGCAGTTTATTGAGCATTGGCCAGCCTCAAGCCAGCAAGGGTACATAAACAAAGCCTGTGACAGTTATAATTGATCGGTCGTCAAATACCTTTATCTACCTTTGAATGTATTTGATCAAACGGAGGAGACTTTGTTGTCTTCTGTCATTTACCTGCCAGGCACTAAGAATAACTGTTTTTTGATCATACAGTTCTTATGTTAGGTCTCATGACTCTTCCATTATGGTTCTGAGCCGAGAAACGAAAAAATGGGAAGGAAAAAACAAAACAAAGACAAACAGCAATCTGAGATTTCCCTTTGATTTGATCTATTTGCATTTACGTGTTCATGCAAGCCACTCGAGAAGCCATTTAGCTCCACTGCTAACAATGGGATGCGTGATAGTACAATGCAACATAAGTCTTGTCATATGTCCCATTGACATTGGCCAACAATAAACTACCGCCGGGCCTGCTTTTCCTCTTAATGCCTTTGTCCTTGAATCTGAAAAGAGCCTTGTTAATATAATTCTATTAGGTGAATCAAGCAGCCACAGACCTGAGACAGTGTAAATGAATAGTCAATATTCAGACACATGGTGACGGCGTGTTAGGAGATAAGAGCGTCTGTTTTATCTTTTTCCTTCTAAACCTTTCATCCAATGAAATGGAAGAATGTGTAGCTAAGGTGTGTTCCCTTTATTTTACCTAAGAGCGGCTGTTCACATGCTCCAACATGCACTGACACTGACAGGCAGCAACCTTGACCTTGCAGAACTGAAAGAAGGAGAAAATAGCCGCCCAGTGACCTATGGGTGATTTTCTTTTTTTTGAGGGCGGGGAGCGGCACTGGGAGCGGGGGGGTCATTCAGAGGGCTGGAAGGCTTCTTTTCTCCCTCGCCTCCTGATTTCCTGATTTTCCTCCTCTCTCGCTTCCAATTGGAGCTGTTCAGACTCCTCATGCACTCCCTGTGCCTGGCTGGAGGAGGAGGAGTAGAGGTGGGGGGGTTATACCACTTATCAGCTGATACGGGACATGTCCTCAGACAGAGCCATTGATTTTATTGATTGATTCATTTGTGGTTTTCCCCATGCAGTTGTCAGGGGTGCTGAGCTCGTATACGCAGAGTTATGGAATTTGGTGGAGGGGCTCGGTCGGTTGTTGTTGACTGTGGTGCAGAAATGTAAATGTGAAAAAAGCCTGATATTAAATATCTCATAGCTTCTAATCCCTTGCGAAAACATTCTAATAAACAAAAAATATATTAAAACAAAAAATGTATTTATCTTTTCTATCATCTCCTTCTCATGCAAATGGTTTGGAAACCGTCCACATGAATGCACACGCTAGGCCATGCTAACGCGATCCCATCTGATACGCAGACAAACACATTGGCCTATTGGCTCTCCTGGTACGCTCACACAAACACATACACACTGACCAGATCACACCCCCTCGGGGCTGTGGGGCAGTGCTTGAGCGATGTCTCCCCAGGGGGCTGATATTTTATAGTTTGTGTCCATCAGTGCTGTAGCCCAGGGCGCCAGGGTTGACAGTAAGTGCTCTCAACACCGGTGACACTGATTCATCTGAGCTATGACACAGATGGGAGGGAAGGGGGAGGAGGGGCGGCCAGAAAAGAAGTATAAAACACCTATGGAGACCGGGTTGTGCTCGTAGCAGGTCCTTGCGCTCTGTGCTTAAATTAATACAATAATATATAAGCTGTAAGCAGCGGATGTGATATTAGAGATCACCTAATGGTCTTTAAATATCGTGGATGCTCACTGTAGCACACAAGGCTACACTATGATATGGTGCTCTAATATGGGTTGGACTGGAGAGATTGGCTTGAGGAAGAGACTCCAATCTAACATGGCATTTCAATTTCTCATTCGCCCCTCATGGCTGTGCCGTGCACTGCTGCACCTCTTCTACATATATATAGGGAGGACGCCTCTGAACCCCAGCCTTCTGGATGCGCATACTAAGCAATCAATGTGTCACCTCCTCCTGACAATCCTATTTTTTTTTCATATGGGGGCCGCGCTCATTTTTTCTTGTCAGCAGAAGGTAATTTGCTGTATTGTGATTCAGTCCTAAAACTTGGTGACGAGGTGTCTGATAAGTCGCTACCTCTCTGCCCCATCAACCACAATATGGAAAACCAAGGTATACAAACCCCAACCCCCATCCTATATACACCCTACTGCACCCCCGCACCCGTGTCCCCTCTTTCCACAGCAAGCCCAACATAGTTGTTTCTGAGGCGGGCTGCTAAATTAGATAAGCGGGGCTGTGGCGCAGCGCCCCTGATTAATAAAAGATGCAGTGCTCCCTGGGGAAGGCCCCTCTGAGGGCCGAGCAGAATCTACCCACAGACAATGGAGTTTGCTCGCACACAATGAACAGGAAATGGAGGGAATGAACCAATCATGGAAATATAACATTTACGGCAGAGCTATCCCGTGACCCTCTGTAACATTATGCATGCATCATAATAGATGATCACTAATTTTGGGAGTGAAAAACGAACACAAATATTAATATATTCATTTATTTAGTAAGCAGATCCTGCTATTATCATATGTTGGGTGTAAATGCAGGTGTCCTGCTGTTTTATGACATTCAGTAACATGTTTGCAGCAGAACTACTGCAAATTCATGGTCAGTTTCACTTCTGTCCTCAACAGTGGACATTTAATATATCAGTTATTATGTATTGTGCCTTTGTTAAGGCCACAGAAATCACCCAAAATATGAGACAGGATTTGGGAAAAACTCTGTGACATGAAACAATAATAAGAATCATGAGAATACAGTAAAATGCTCCTTCTCATGACCTGAAAAAAACTACAATTCATAAAAAGGCAAATGCAGTATGTTCTGATTTGTCTCACACATTTTGTTTTTTAATCCAACAACAACTGTCTTGCACATTTGTTTAAACTTAAGGTTTTTACAACGTTCTAACAACAGACTGAACAAGTGACACATAGAGGATGGTTCCTTAGTTGTTGTCATATTTAATATTTACGTCACCGGGTTTGTAAATATGGACACACAATGTGTTTGTTGAACATTTCTTGCTTGCTCATTTTGAAATTGTAAGTTAATCATTATTATAATAATGGGATATAATATGTTAATAAAATGCTGGATGCACTAGTTCGTTCTTGACAATATTTAGCATGGCAACATTTAACCTTTATCGTTTTTCACAAACATTTCCAATTCAGTTTTTGATTGAGGGACATCAGAGAGCAGAAGTGACTTCTCGGATTTTCTGGCTTCAAACTGACAAATTTTAATGTAGCGAAATGAAACAAGATTGAGATGAGTTAGGTTTTTATTTTGCACGGCTTGTGTTGTTCGATGGTTTGTGTGTGTACTCTGGTTATTCAATGGATATTAGTATATTTAGAAAATATGTTATTTGAAAGGGATGCTTTTTAAAATCAGTGAATTAAGCAGTTTGGTATAAGCTTCCTCATATCAAGTGTCGATTTCAGATGCAGGTATCTTCCTGTGACATAGCTCCTGTAGAGCTGTAATGAAACAAGTTATAATAAATGTTTTGAGATTTATTGTGTATGTTGGAGCCAAGATTAAGATTAAAGCCTCTCAGGTTTCAGCTTTTCAATGTTGACCTTCATAAAAAAAACCTTGAACTCACACCTGCAGAGGTTACACACTTCCTTCTTCATCTAGTTATACCGTGTTCGTGCAGCTGTGTGTCTTCTTCTGTGGTAGAGTGCAGAAAGGCGAACAGATGCTCAGCTAGTTTTCACCGCCACAGCATCATGTTGTCGTGTTATTTCAGTCCTTTATATATATATATCAGCTTTATTCACATTCGTCACCTCGTGGCATTGTTACCAGGAGGATATTATCCCTCTCACTACTCAGGTTTATACGACAGTCAACAGCCATCCTAGTTGCCTATGGAGACCACTGAAATCAAGGCTGCGTCATCATCTGAGTTCCCTTTCAAAGACTTCTGCTGTAAATTGTACATTAAAGTTGTCGATTTGAGTTCTCTCATAATAACGGAAAGAGCCTCCACAGGAACCTGCCGACAGACTGGATTACCGGGCAAACACAATGCGGCATCAGCACCGAACACTCCACCTGAATCCATTTACACGCAGCCTCTTATGTGCGCATGTGCACTCATGCAGACATGTTCCCCCTCCGCTCTGCTGGTGGTGTGTGATTGCCACATGGATCATGAACACTAGAGCATTTATCTTTAAACAGTCCCCCCCCCCGTCACTCCTGAACTGTAGCGAGATGCTTCTAATTTTCGGCGAGATAATGGTAGTCATATTGAGATGAAAAAGGGTCAAGGGTCGGATTGCGGGGTTCTGATTGGTTCAGAGCCGTGTGCTGCCTCCGTAGATAAAACGGAAAGTGATATTTCATTTTATAGCACCACCCTGCCAGACTGCGGAGCAATTTTAGGTGATCGTTTCATGAGGAGGTTCCAGTTCTGCGATGATTAGAGTGCATCTCGCAGTCAAACACCAAACACAAAAATGTCTCCTCCAATGTGTTGCATCAGCAGTTTTTTTTTGCAGGTTTTTCTTTTATGACCAAAGGCTGAATAGTTTTTTTTTCCAGATGCTGTTTTTATTGCGTTGTGATTTAACCCACCCCCTCCAACCAGCAAAGACTGATAGTTTTTGTTAATGCATATGTAGTTGAACTTGCCTTTAACCTTCATCTGCTCCCGTGTATTCACTGAACAGTGTTTTAAAAAGAACAAATATTTCTTGTTGAAGTCGATACTAAATTGCAAAGTACTGATTCTCCTCAGTTCTCCGGCTTCTGTGTATCTTTATTTGGAAAATGCAATTGTGCTTTACTCTGTACGTGCTTCAACAGAGATTTGGGGGCATGTCGCTTGAACGCTGATTTTCTTCTATTTCTCTCAACCATAGTCGTCTGGTGTTGTTCGTTGAATGTGATATTTAATTCATGCCTTGACCACTGTGGTTAGAAGATCACCACTCTCTGGCATGTGAATGTATTAAGAACCAAACTGTGGCTGATGTGTGTGACATCTATACCTGAGAGCCTGGTGTCTGAGTATACACAAGTTATAGAGGAAAAATCATATAACCAAAGTAGGTTACTGCAACCGTAAAAAATAGATTAAATCAAACTCTCCACACGCAAACTCCTCATAGAGGTGCACCTGACATATATATAGATGGAATATATAAATACATAGAAACATGAATTAATGGCTAGAATGAGTTTTAAAAATAGAAGGCACATGTTAAAAACAATTATGCAAACTGATTTTAAACAGCTTTTAAACAAATCAAGAGAGAATAAAGATTCTATGTTTGGATGCAAGACAACAAAAGGCAACTTTACCAGCTCTGTCCGAGCAGTTAGGACTTGAGGAGAATTCTCTCTGATGATCGTGTGTTCAACAGTCTAGATACATATTGTGTTTACTTAGTTAATAAAGATTTTGCATTAGAAATTAAAACAATGTTTTCTTCTAAGACAGACTGGTGTCCAATGAGCATTTCATTTAAACGATTTGCTGCACCAGTTTCAAACTGCAAGGCCTCATGACATAAACCGTCCATGTAATGTTTTATATTATGTAAATTTCCAAAAGCACAATAGAAAAGCAACAGCAGAGAAGCAGCTTTTGCATAACCTTATTTAGGCTACCTGGTTCCCCGCCTGAGGTCAGAGTGCATCACACATTAGTCAGTGACCCAAACTGCATTTCCCAAAGAGCAGTGCAGCCGGTGGGAGTGGCCTGAGCTCGTTGCAGAGTGCAGCGCTTTAAGGTCATTGCGGTGGTCATGTGAAAGGCCAGCGGAGCCCCCTGGGCCATATGACAAACGGAGCTGCCAGGCCGAGGTGTGTGTCAGGGGTGTTTTTCCACAAAGCATTCTATAAAAGTGTAACTGGGCTGTATTTGCCCTTTCCTCCTTCTCTGCGTTCAGCCAACAGGCCCCTGAAGATCTCTTAAAAAGTGCTGATCCACAGAGCCGGGCTGGTGCTCTTGTAATCCTGCTGCTCCGCTCCCCCCTCCACACAACCCCCGCCTTCTGCACCTCCTGCTTCCTCCCTCACATTCCCTCACTGTCTCCTGCTGATGCATCGCGCTGATGCGAGCGACAAGGTGGCGCGATGAAGGGGCTTGTTTGGGCCCCGAGCTAATTACCACACATTAGAGCATGACTAAATAAATCTTAAGTGCTACTAATTGCTCAGCAGTGAAAACAATAACTGTAGTACTTGCCCAGAGGCTCTGGGGTAGCGAGGGGCTGGGGCACTGGGGACCAGGGGCCCTGGCACTGGGCCAGCAGAAGACACCAGCAGTCAACTCCCTCACCCCCACTGCCTTCATGTTAAAGTCACACACCACTTGGCACTGTGACTACATGCACCATATGCCCCACACCCACCGCATGCACCACCCAGTCCCTAACGCACTCCCTGCAGCCCCATACATGACAGGCGCAGACAGGCTCGGTCTGTGTGTGGTGCCATCATACATCACCGCATTAATAAACATGAATTAGTGGCACAATTAGACGGGGTGTTTCTGACATTTACAAGTACAATAATGGTGTTCTCCTCTCTACAAGCCCCTTTGGCCTGTAATGGAGCGCCAGCACACCTCAGACCTTTGGATGTGAAGGCTGGAAGGGAAAGAAATGTCTCACTAAGAATATGTATGTTGTTAACGACTACAAAGAAAAAACTCAAAGGGCTCAATATTAAGATTTGATTCCTTATTCAAATGAATACTGAGCTATCGTTACCAGCTTGCTGTACTGGATTTAATACAAATACAGTACATCCAGTATTGGATTTTTACGAAATCCAATACTGGATTTCGTAAAAATACTGGATTTTTACGAAATCCAGTATTGTCGTGGCTACTCTGTGCACACCGTTGATGTTGTGTTACATGTGTGTTTGTTTCCCTCTCAGGTTTGCACCGTGCTGTGTGTGAAGAGGAGGTTTGAACAGCCTGTGCTGCCGACCACATCTCCTGTGGCCCATGTTCAGGTATGTTCAACACAGTCGCACCGAACGAGGCGTCACCAAACCCCCCCACTCTGTCAACTCCAACGACTTCATTGTACTTTGTGTCTCCACCTGAAAAAAAAAGACTGACTGCACACAACAATATCCTGTCTGACGTACACAATGGAAAACATCGAATTTGTCCTATATAATGATGCTCGTGCTTTACCTGATTTGATGATTGTAAAGACTTTACCTAAACACAATGTTATAATCAGAGGTGCAATTTGCCGTAATTAAATCAAGCACATCAGAATAGTATTTAAGTTAAACATGAAACTGAAAATAGTTTTTTTTCCCATGGAACCATGCAAACTGCAAATTGTCATGGCTTCCTTTGGTATTCTTTTTTTCCTTTCTAGGAGTGTCTTTTAATTCACCCTTTAGTTAATTATAATTTTATTTTTCTACTTTTAATTTCACTCCCTCAAATTGAAAGATGAAGGTTGTTCTGATCCCAGTCTCGCTTTCATCCTCCTAAACCAGTCGCCCTGCTCATTTGCACTGTCACTCTTGTGCAGTGTTTTACAGCTTTCCCAGGGGACTCGTGTGCTTTTGTTAGCTTTTCTGTGAACACACACAGCCTAATTGGTTGATTAGTTCGGGTTGACTGGCCTGCTAATTGAATAGTAATTTAGATTTGATGTGTCTAATGAAGATCCTAATTTATTATTTGGCACTCGTCCAAGGGTTGTTTTTGAGAGCGGGAATCAAACCGGAGGATGAAAGGGAACAAGACAACGATTCAGTGTCTCAGTGCTGCTTTGATGACACATGACTTTAACGAGGATGTTTATCTCCATTAAATGATGCTGATACAGACCATAGGGAGGCAACGATATGGGAACGGGCCATCGCGAGTTTAGTGCAACCTTATTGCCCCTTTTGTTGTTTGTCATAATAGATGGAAAATAACGTTTCTTATACGTTTTTGATTATGATCACATACACCTTAAAACAAAATCAATATTGACGATTTTAACATTGTTAAAAAGTGGATGACGTTTGAAGGTCCTCTATTTAGCTATTAAGTCCAGATATCATTATATTAAACTGAACACAATTAAGACAATGGCTGAGAAGACTGGCATCCATTCGTTTTACGTTCTGAGCCATTGGCTCGAGATTTGCAAGACTTGGCATGGTTCAGTCTTGGCAAAAGCTAGGATTGACTTCTGGCACAAAGTGCATGTTGCATGTAGTGCAGTTTCATGGGGACAAGAATCCTCCTCTTAGAGGTGATTTGTTTTTAAAGCAAGCTAAGGCGATGTTTCCGAAAAATGTGTGAATAAATGCTGCTCCGTCATTCATTGCAATGCACCCTGGACAGTGGTAACATGAGGGTGCTGGTAAAACATTACCGAGTGTTCTTGCAAAGAAAGTCTAACCTTGCTCAGCAACTCAATGCAACACCATCCAACGAATCACTCCATTGGCCAATCAAACACATTCTGGTTTATTTGAAAAAGGAACAACATATTTCTGCTGTTCACTTTGCGATCCTCGTGGAAAAAAGATAAAAATCGTTGCTGCTGTGATAACATTACAGGGCTGTAAAAATCCTGCCTGTGACTATTACAAACCATTGCACAGTGTTTGTTTCAGGCTGATAAGCTTTTAAATCTCGACTGTGTTATTTCAACTGGACTTTCTGGATTGTATTTTATTGCTTTAGCAATATCTTAACACGCCTGTGCAGCCAGCTGTATATTTTTAATGCAGGGATCTTTCTCTCTGAATCTCCACATGTATGCCCCAAACTCTATTTGTGTAGAGATATTATTTTAGTAAATATTAATACATAATATTTGCTTAATAACTCAACATTACATAGATATTTGGGTCGATGATATTATAGGAACATTTGTAACTAAATACCTGAACGTTTTCTTCTGTAAGTGATCAACTCTGTGTAGTTTACCAGTCAGTGTAAATGACAAATACTGAAAACATCGTCTGTGGATTGTGTACACTAAGCACCATTGATGCCAGCAGCCTGGTACTATGTTGTTTGGTTTTCTCTTAAAACATTAATCAAGTCTCCCATGGTTACCAGTACATGTTCTTTACCTGCACTTCATTGATCTGCAGCTGTCTTGAGCTTCAAGCTAAAGTACAGAACAGGTACTAACTCTGAGTCAGGAGCCGTATCCCAACTCCACAAGATCTAATCATTCAGTCCACGTTTTAGTTCAGAATGTATTGATTTCTATGCAAAATGTATCAAATCAATATATTTAAAGAGCATAGACTCACACATGCTAACTTTGCCTTATTAGCCTGAGTGTGGTGAGATAGCTTTCAGAAAACAAAAATACAACAAAATATTTGTAATTAGAAGTCTATCAGGAACAATGTTGAATAATTTACTGTCATTACTTCTTTGTGTTAACAGTAAATGTTAACACACTAAACTCTCAAACACACACAGTGCATTCATATTGTGCTAGCATCAGGAGAGGAACCTGACGGATAGCACTGCTACACACTTGGCAAGGTTAGCATTTTGCACCACAAAATGATAGTTTACAACAAACACAATTGTAAGTGGCTCTTGTCTTTGCCAATTAATGTTCATAAAATGTCACATTGTCAGAGAAGTGAACCTGTATGTGTGTATAAGGCCTTTTTCTCTGTGTTACAAAGGAAAGTACAAAGTGAGTTCCTGGGCATCAACAGTTTGTTTCAAGGGATTTTATCTTCCCTCAGATCCAGGATTATGCGCAGGGAAGTCTCATTTAAACCAATCAATGAAAACTTGATTTCCCTTTAGCAGTTGGGGGGGGATTGATCCCAAAAGCCTTTTGACTCCTCCTCCGGTGCAGCCCCGCTTGGGGCCTTGAATCAAACATTCATTGCTTGTGTTGAGGGGTCCATTCTTGTCAGTGTCCATTCAGCAAAACTCCAATAAAAATCAAAATATGAATAAAGATGTAATCCAATCCCGTCAATTGTCAGAAAGATCCCAAGCTAGCTTTATCCACACCAGTTCAAAACAACAACAATCTGTCCTTTGCCACAGATTACACTACGTTCTTTCAGCCATTCATCTTTGAGTTTGACATCAGTGTTGATGACACACTCAACTTTGCCTTAATCGTGAATGTCCCTTTTATATCCTCTATGCTTGTATCCAGGTTGCAGGGTTTTCCAATCCACTTGCTCTTTGACTTTCCAGTTTTTACCAGAACAGCCGAACTCATGAGCACAGTCTGTGCTGGGCCTTTCTCTGTCCCACGTTGTCATCGAGGCTGCAGGTCGTTCACACTCCAGTGGTTTTCTAGTCAAAACATTCAAAATCAAATTATAGCAGAAATAAATAATGCAGAATATTCGTCTTTTTCTTTTTTCTGTGAAGAACATCTGATTTCCCCATCAGCGGCATCCCCCACCTCCCTGAACACTCTTCCACGGATATTTGAAAATCACGCAAGTCATGCACAGTTATGCACATGCAACAATGCAGCTGAAAGTACAACCCAGCAGGCCAAACTAGTAGAGCAGGTATTAGCAATCTCAGGTGAGGGAATTACCCTCTTTTCTTGTACGCATTACACAATTCTCCGCACTGTTTATCCGTCTGTCACTTACCCGCATACTTAACGCAGTATTCATTAGTCGCTTTAACCCTCCCTCCCTTAACGAGAAAACAATTACCATAGGTTTCTCCCCGAGTCCCTGTGGCCTGGCAGCGTTGTCCGAAAACCTGCCTCCCCACCTGCCTTCTGCTCTGCGTCTGCTTCTCTCTCAGATTCTCTTCCCTTGCACCTCTTCTCCCTTTCACTGTGGCTGCAGACTCTCTCTCTTTCTCCATCCTCTCTGCAGCCACTCTCTCTCTCGCTCCTCCCATCTCTGAGCTCTAGGCTGCACTGGGTTTTAGACGGATCACTCTCACAATGGTTGATCAATACAGGTATTGATCCACTGGCAAAATGTTTATAAAATCATTCTGGGCAGCTGCGGTGCAGCGGGGGGCGGGGGGGAGGGTAGGCGGGGCGAGGAGAGGGCTAGCATGCCATGCCATTCGCCAGCGCGAGAGCCCGCCGTGGAGCTGATTGGCTGTCGGTCCTGGCTGCCTTGCCAGGAAGAGGGCTTGCATAGTCTGCATCTCTTTGTCACAGTTGCTCGCTATAACCACAGCCCTCCCTGGCTTTCGCTGCTAAAGTTTCCAGACCACCAAAGCGGCAGTTAAACCCCTCGCTGCACGATGTTGACTGCTGGCCAAGCTGCAACTCCCGCTCCCTCTCCTTCCACATTAGCCAAGAAAGTCATTTGCATAAATTAGCGAGCTGCAGGCAATCCCAGTCTAATGATCCGCTGTCGTTCCATTTCCCCTTGCTCTCCTCTCCTAGCAAGAAAACACTCCCTGCCGCTGGTGCACTGTGGAAAATGTGTCACCTTAGAAACCTTGCCCTTATTTCTCTCACACAAACACACACGCAGAAAAACACACACACACACACACCTCATGGAATGCAGCCTGTGCAAATATAGGGAAGTTGGCAGCGTGCAGAGGGACACCGGTGCACGGCATGTCCCTGTTGCACTGTCAGAGGGGAATAGGCAGCAGTCTGGGAAAAGGACTTCCCCTTGGCTCTCATCCTTACCTCCCTCCAGAGACACTCACTGTGAAACTTACTGTAAATGAAAGGGCCCGGCTCCAGTCTTTATTACTACATTGTTGGGATCATTAGCAACATTAGCAGCAGCGCACTAACCACAACGGGCTGCCGGGCACTGTCTGCAGCAGGAACACCGCTGCTCCACTCGGGGAAGCTACTGACAGACTCAAACGCTTCAGTGGCATAAAACCATATGGTAGATTCGAGTGTCATGGTTTATCAAAGCCTTTGTAATCCACGGAGGGGTTTTTGCTTATGTCTCGTTGAGCGATGATGTACGGGATGTTTCTTTACACAGAGCAGATAATTGTAGTGTGGAACGCACTGGGTCATAACTTTTTCCAGAATAGAAACTCTTGTTGAACCAGACTAACATCTGTCAGCCATAAGGCCAGACAGCCTCTCTGACACCGAGTCAACCTCGCCCCTCTGGGGTGTGCGGCTTCGCCTGTCCCCCCCCCCTCTCTGGCACGTACCCTCGACCCCAATGCCCAGACACCCAGAACCAAACCGCAGAGTCTGGGCCGGGCCCACCCAGCCCATCTTCTGTCATACAACAAAGATAAGCAAATCCCTAGAAGATTGAGACATGCAACGGTAGCTGCCCCGATGCTGCGTTCTTTTAATTAGCTGCAGCAGTTGTTTCTGTTTGGAACATGATGGAACGCACACACAGACAGACACTGAGCAAACACATCATGGAAGTGTCACTCACACATAGGCTGGAGAGTGGTAATTACTCTAACACATCCAGAACTGGCCACAGCCCATTCATTACCATAACATGTTGTAATGAAGTTTAATCCCTCATCATGTTGTCTGTGGTTGGAGAGTGGTGTGTGGCTGTTATCCTCCACTACTCCAGATGTCTTCCAGGCTGTCTGTGTCTCTCTCTCTCTCTCCTCAGTGCTGTACTATACTGAAGACATGACATTCAGCAACCCACCTTCAGCCATTTCATTCTTTCTTTCTGTTTTTATCTCTGCCTTTTTCCCCTTTTATTCATTTTGACCCCATCCATCTTTGTTTCTTCCCTCCTCCCCTATCCAATTTTCACCTTCTGTTCCTTCTTCCAGATACCCTCCCATCTGTAAGAGAGTGTGTTATTTATTTCATCTGAATGCTGGGGCTCTTTGGTGCATGCTTCTCACAGAAATCAATTTCAGCTCAGACAGCATAACCAAACAAAGCGCTGCACTCATTTCAGCACGGGCGTCGATGTAACCCATCTCTCTCATTTTCTCCCTCCCGCTCCTTCACTGGAAGACATTTTGTTCTCACTCGGATGCCCTCGTGTCAATCACTGCAGACATGTGGTGATGTGTGAACGCAGGAGCTAAATGAGTCATGGCAAGCAATGATCATTAGAGACCAGAGAGTTTGCATCTGTTAATGTATACGTCAGTTTGGCTGCAAGTGATTGTCACCTTTCAGTCTTTGTGCGCACGTGGAAGTTTTTAGATTTTGACTTTGTTTTATGGCTGTTATGATACATGAGTGTGCGCTGTTGCATGCTTGAGCCGTGAAGTTTGTTATTCAGCGTTTTCTGAATATCCTTGTCCGTAGTAGACAACAACATAGAGTATGAAGAAGAGTCATCTTTCTCCCATCGCTGTATGAATGAGCACGACTCGGAGCTGCCGGCTCTCATGTATCCCTTTTCTCTGCCAGCCATCCTCTTTGTACAGCAGTTGAGACCACCAGTTAATGCAGCTGCTGGATTGGCCTCTCTCCTTGCTCTGCTTTTATTGATTTCAGGCAGACACAGAGACAGACGGAAAGAAAGGGCCTTTTCAGGAAGAAGTTAAATGGTCAAGTAGCGGGTGGAGGGCGGCTTTCACCACTTTATTGACGAGGTGGAAAAATGTCACTATTATGGAGGCCCTTGCAGCAGATAGCGAGCTGATTGGATGAGTGCCCCCAGGTCAGAGTGGAGCACGTTCCCCCTGCAGCCAAACAAGAGCAAATAAAAGGGCAGAGGAATCCGCTTGAACTGGAGGTGATGTTTCTCTCCGCCAGGCCTCTCTATAGGCAACATTTCTTCAGGTGAATATGGAAGCTGGACTGCGGGCTGATCTCTGGTCCACTTCCTCTCTCTGAACTCTCTTCTCAAAGCACTTGCAACATTGTACAGCTCTGGGGACGTCCATGTTTCATATGATGCACACAGAGGTTCCACCTGCAGATGTGTTTCTATAATCATGGCTTGATAGCTGGTGTCCATCAACGAGGGTGAGGGATGGAGGAAAGGATGAGAAGTGCAGAGAGCGAAGGTGGAGATCACAGGGATGACACAGAGACATGTCACCAGATGCAGCCCCTTCTAAGAGGGTAAGCTAAAGATAAGTCGAGCCTGAGGCGCCTGAGGCTGAATCGATACTGATGCATTTTCATTTCTAAACAGCATTTTACAGACCTGAAAACGTACATCATGTGAGAATTCACATTCTCTGGGCACATATGTGCTGGAGTAAAAAGGTGGCAGGATATCTTCTCTGCACGTTGGTTGCTTATTTCCAGCAAATACCAACGTCACCACCAAGAAAATAGTGATAAAGTAAGGTGAGGGATTTATTTTCTCAGACCGACAATGAGGTGGGAACCGTTACTGTCAGTGTGACAGTGTGGTAGTCCAGTCATGACTGATAAGAGCCTGTCAGGGAGCCGAGTGGGTGACTGACATCTCAGGTTTTGTCTAAACATGGAGCCAACAGTGTTCACGGCTACAATTTCTCCGTTTGAGGTGCTTAAATCTTTTTTTAAACTAAAGCCTAGTAGTGTGGATGCCTGAGTTTGATTTAGTATCACAAGTGGTGTTAATTCACACTTAAGGCAAAAAAGTTGAGTCTGATGTTTGATCTAAAATACAAAGCTTGGTGTTAGTTTAGGATAGAGTGAACACAAGGCTCAGTGAATCATAAGAGTACAGCGAGGAGTCACATTTCTGATTGAGCCTGTAGTCAGAGGAAAGCATCTATTAAAAAGGAAATGCATGATGGATATTTGCAAAGAAAGATTGACTATGCAGTCAATAAAAATGAAATGAGGCTTTGGGTTGGACTTGTGAGACTCAAAGGGCCCCTGACAGAGATGCAGTTGTGAGTCCTGGCAAACGGCTGCGGGTTCAAATACAAGCCATTTTCAGGCCCTTCCTGCTGACGTCAATCAGTCAAATTAGACCCAGCATATGATCTGGCCGGCTCCTCCTCGCAGCACAAGACAGACCTCTGGAAAGGTCAGCATGCCACAGCACAGACAGAGCAGTGCTTAATCAGAGGTGAAATGGTTTCTTTTCCAAATTGATTCCAGTTCAGATCAGACAAGAGTGTCTTGTGTTTGAGCCACTTAAAGACTTAGGGGAGAGGCGGCAGGCGCTTTCAAGAGGACGTTTAAAACAAGACATTAACAAATAAAAACTGTTCTGGTGACATCTGGACCCGGGCCCAAAGAGCAGCGGGCCAAATGAAAGATCTGTCTGTCTGTCTCGATCTTCATCTCTCCTCTGTTTTTCTGTCTGGGTATGCTTTTATCTCCCGCTCTGCATGTGACGCACTGCACTCTCACATATGGACGCATGTGCTCAAATGAACTGAGACAAAAATTCATGCAAACTCTGCGGGAAACTTTGTCCCTCTGAATTGTAAAAACACAGAATCACATGATGTTGACACAAAACAGTACGAAATAAATATTTTGTCTTCCCTCTCACAAAGTAAACTAAGTGCCATTAACGCTGGACCCCCGAGGCTTTATATCTTTTTACGCTCTCTTTAAAACTCTTTTTACAACAGGCTTGTCACAGCCATGTATACACATAGAAGGCATCTGAGCTCGCCCACACCCCGCACACATCTGCACACTGCACATTCGCCGACTCCCTTATGCTGAATGCATAATATATGTAATGAAATAATGTTTCCAGTGGGGATGGCTGTGGCTGGGGGATGGAGATGTGAAGTGAATATCAATGTGGCTCCCCCCCAGACTCCCCGGTTCAATTGGTGTGATGGTGGGGGGTAAATGAATATGTGGGAGTTAGAGAAGCTTTATCCCTTTGCCCAAAGCTACAGTAGGAGTCCACGCAGACGGAGGGGCTCCTCACTGGCCCACCGAGTCATTATGAACTTAAGATTCATGCTTTCTAACCGTTGGCGTGCTCGCCGCCGCCGTCCTCTACGTCCAATGTCCGAGCTCAGGCTAAATGCGTCCTTTGATCTCAAGAGCGAGTACCGCCTCCTACTTACTGTCCCATGCCAACCATTTGTCATCGGTAAATCCCAACAATGATGCATCTGTGGCATTTAGACAGAAACTCAAGCCACAGACACAACCCTTCATATGGGGGCCCGTCCATACACAGCACACACTACAGGCACATGAGTTTAACCTGCTCTGAACTGCAGCTTCTTCGAGAATTCCCAATGAAAATCAATGGAGAGAGAAATTACATTTTCCCCAGTGCCTCACCTTGACTGCCTCAAGTGAGCTCATCTGTTCCATCTTGTCAGAGTTAAGATGCTGTGTCTCTTGTCAGCCGCCGCTTTGATGTTTTAAACATTACCATTAATAATGTTTTCAGCATCAGAATTAATTGCTTTGCTTCTGTGTCCTGCTCTCTTCATCCTCAGCTGAAGCGTGCATAAATCAAGACGAACTACCTTTGTCTTGAAATTTTGAGGTCAGGGAATTTGGGATGAGACCAAACTCGAACGTGCAGAGAACAATCCGTGTGCGTGTGTGTTGCAACAGCATTACATGACGTAGTGCTGGAAATATGTCTTGTTCGAACCATTGGTCTTTTGTGCTGGAAAACAATGGCACATGTGAACATATGTAACCTAAACTATACTGCACAGTGTGTGAGAATGTATTCATGTTTGAAAGACTGTACTGGTCTCGGGTTCTTTTCCATGACCTCCACCTCCTAAACACGCCACATGATCTTCTGACTGAACTTTTGCTCAAACAATTTGAGTGCCATTCAGACATGTCAACCTTCTTTTTTTTTACAACACGTTTTGAAATATTAGAGCTGTCCCAGAGTTAGCTTTGGGATGTCGTTCATTGCAGGATGTGGTGACTTTTGAATCAGTTTGGATTAGACGCTAGAGAAGTATTTTTGTGACTTCCAGATGTTCTGTTATCTATAATTCCCAGCTGTGTTCTGAGAGATTCAATGAGCTGGAACATTTCTGTCCGAGTTCTGCTACTCTCATCAAACTCAGGGGAAATGTAATTAGTGCCTTTTTGGAGTTCACATCGCTTAGCAACTCATTCCCTAAATATACAAGAGCTATTTGCCTTCCCTTTTTTTTTACGTTAGCCACACCTCTTATCTGCCAAGCACCTCCCCTTGAGTGGCTTTGGCCCTACCCAGTCCCTGGGGCCCCGGCAATGTGAAGACAGGGTGAGGAATGTGTGAAGCATCCAAAGAAACATGAACTGCTATTTTCCCACAAGTATGAAAAAACAGAGGCCACGGCTGTGGAATCTTTCTGACGCAATCAGCTAGTGGGATGGCTGCTGTACAGTTGGGATTTGGACAGGGGCTCAGGTCAGGCTGTTGTTAAAGCTGTAGTCTTAGGACTTAAAGATCTAAGCTGGACCCGGGTGTCTTAGAGGGCTGGTGATGAGGTTAAAACCTGATGAGGAAAACAGTGTGGAAAGATAGCCGGGGCTGCCACACGGCCCCATTTCTGAGCCCTCCACCTAGTCCCTGTTTTTCCCTTTTTTAACAGATATCTGTGGGGCAGCCTATTAATTGTTTGTTGGCCAAAGCATCATTAAAAACAGCAGACAATGGGATGGCTTTTACAGAGATGTGAGCGGGAGCAGAGAGCTGAACCAGGAGAGAGGATCACTGAAGAGGCCCCAAGAGGCCCTCCTAGAAACCCAGATGATTATCACACGACTGTTGCCTCTGTAATTCTTCATACATTAAGACACAAGGTTGAAAGGAATTCCCAAACACAAAAACAGAGCAAACTTCAATGAGTCTCTCTTTCTTTCCTGATCTAATTATCGCTGCCCCCATAATCGCTGTTATATTCATCACAGTGCTCAGTATTTATAGGGTCTGTTTTCATCATAGTAATAATGTCACTCTGGAATTCCCATGCAGAGAAGGAGAGAGAGAGAGAGACGTACATCACGGAGAATATATAGGAAGCAGCTGGAGATAGGGAAGGCCGCTTCTTGGATCCAGATATTTGATGTTGAGGAGGCCACAACAACAGGACTGTTCCACTACCTCCCTGCGGAAGCTCCCCCCCCCCGTGGTCTGAACGTATCTTTCCACTGGGGAGTCTGCAATGACCTGGGTCCACCTGGGCCATAATATCTGATCCTTGTCTCTCTTAAGGCCCCACATGCTTTGGAAAACCTACACTAATGTGTTCCTCTTTCTTTCTTCCCTCTGTTTATTCTAAATTTATTGATATTAAAATTGAGTGTTGTGTGTCCAAATAGCACCAAATTCGACACTGCACTTTGTTTAGTCATGAACCATACACATGCCGAGTGTGAAGGTGATAACATGAAGTGTTCTTGAGATATGTGAACCATATACAGATACAAATTATTATTATTATTAATATTATCAGTCTTTCTCTCTTTCTGTCTTTCTGTCATTCCTCCCTTTCTCCCACTCTCCATCTCTCTCTCTCCCTCCCTTCCTTCTTTCCCCTCCTTCCTTTCCCTCATTCTTACTTCCTTCCTCCCTACCTGTCTTCCTTCCTTCCAACTTACTCCAGACTCAACTTCCTTGTTCCCTCTCACAACTCTGCATTTCGAGATATCTGTATCTCTCTCACTATCTCTCTCTCTCTCTCATTCTTTCCCTCGCTGCAGCCCCCCCCTCCCCTCCCGAACCCCCTCAAACCAGCCCTACTAGGAGGAGCCCACTGCCTCATATTCTCTGCCCCCACAATGTTGCTCCCAGTATTTGGGTATATATTTAACACCCACATGTGAGGCCTGGTGAAAGTGCCTGGGGAATGGAAAGGAAAACAAGCATGCCCTCTCTCCCGGCCCTTTAGTGCTGGCCTGCTATAAATACCTCCGGGTGGCGCGCCAGTTCCAGCACCCGTGGCATGGGAACCTCTCTCCCTCCTCTGGTCCAATGCTCGGCCACTTAAGTCCAGTCTGGGAAGGCTGCAGCCAGCGGGCCTGGCCTGAAGGGTGGGTGGGTGATTAGGTGTATGAAATGTGGGCAGTGATGGGGGGGGGAAATGATCGGGGGCTGTCTATGTCAGTGGTGGTGTTCCTGTTTGTTTTGTCTGCCTCTCTGAGGAGCATCCCCGCGTCTTCTCTCTCTCTCTCCCTTCCCATCATCTCCCTTTTTTCAAAAGGCTTCATGTGTACTGCATTCTTGCTGTTTTGCCTTATGAAGATTGTATGAATACGTGCTTTTCAAACTGTTAAAAAAGAGATCCCCTTTTTCTTCACTGCGGTGAAGCGTTTGTTATGTTACTCCCCCAAAAATTGATTTAGACTTTTCAAAGGTTTGTTCTTCACAGCGCTGTCTCCCTGTGTCGATGCACGACAGGCTCGGCTCATATTTTCAGAGTTTGAGGTAATAGTTTTAAACTGACAGACTAAACATCTCTCTCTCCGGCTGTTCCACTTCTACAGAGTAAATAGTTTTATGTGCACAAACACACACACACACACACACAAAGTAGGTGGCTGACTTAGTTTAATGATTATTTCTTTTCGGTTTGCGAGGGTTCAGCAGAATTTGCTGGGTTGTGAGTAAAAAGCTTTATTATTATATCCTCTTAGGACGCTTTCTTACTTTTCTTGTCTCTCCTAATTTGAAAATGTAGGTTAGCCGTTATAGCTTTTTACAGTTTGTGCAAGACAGACAGAATCCTCGTACTGCAGGTCTGACCTATAGTACATCTATAGTACTTTTTTGTATTTTTGGCCACTTATATGATTCTTATGTTCGTATCAGGTGATTTCTACAGATAGATTACGCCAGTGTCCGCTAAAAAAAAACAGATGCATGAGAATCAAATCCTTGTGTTGGTCATTTAACACGCTGAGTCTACAGATTAAATGTCTCTGTTGTTCACCCCCCCGCCCCCCCCCTCCTCACACCTCTTAGCATTCTCCCGCTGTCTCTTTTTCTCTCCCTCTCTTTAATGCTCTCCTTTCCTCCTCTCCCACCCCTACAAGGCTCACTTGTTATTTTTTCGTACAAGGTCCTGTAATTAAGTTTGACATAAGCACAGGGATTAAATATGCGGTTGAGGAGGGAGAGAAAGGAGCTCTGTTACAATCTCAAGGCCAGCTGTAAAATGGAACCAGATTGCGACACTCGGAGCAGGAAGGTTTGGGAAAGGTGCCGAGACTGGAGCTGTGTTCCACCAACGACGGGATCTGAGTCCTTCTCCAGCTCCAGAGCAGCCAAAAAACGACTGAGTCTCCGGCCAAAAAAAGCTCATATTAAAAATCCTTAGGCAGAAGACTAACACCCAGTCTGATCCAATGATAATTTCTTTCTCAGCTAATCGACTGCCATCTCCTCCAGCTGAATATTAACTATTGTCTGTCCAACCAGATGGCTGATTCTCTCACCCAGCCAAAATATCTGATGCCAAAAAAGACTACAAAACAAAATACTAACGAGTTGACTGCGTATTTACAGTATATTGGAATAGCATGTTTTACTCCTCTGAACAAAAGAGGTTTTACTGAGTTTTCAAGCCCAATGAACTTTTTGATCAAAACCAGACGTAACTTGACAACACGAGGAGAAAATGTATTTTTCTAAATAGCTAACTAAATTAATCCTGCAAGTGAAAACAAAAAGAGCAATCACAGCCCACAACCTCCCACTGTTAGTAAGTATGGAAAAGTGACTTAGTTTAAACCATAATGCAGCAGGAAAAACAATTTCACATGCTATCACTCAATCACTTACACCAAATATAGAAATATAGGCTAAGATCAGCCCCCAGTGCACCAAGCGTGTCGATAGGATTTTCTTCTGTTCTGAACTCTGAGAGGTCTCACATGAAACTTTGCATTCTTAAATAACTCCGGCAAAACGCTTTAATCTTAATGAGTCTGAACAGCAAATCTCTCATCTGCAGCAAAAAGGATTAGAAATGCGGTAAAAAAAAGAGAAAAGACCGCCGTTCCACTTTGATGAATTGTGTTTAGAAAATCCCCGGGCATGAAGTTCCCCCCAATGAACAAAGCGTTAGGCGAGAACGGATGCTCTTAAACAACACAACTTATCTGAGAAAAACAGAACATGCATTTAAGTGAAAATACAAAAGCAGAGCTGATTCGACTCCTCTGCAAATGATAAAAGTGACTAACTCTTTTCCCTCAATCCACTTAGCTACTTTTGGAATCAAACCTGGAGTGGCTTTGCACAAATTACGTGCATTGTGTTTCCAGTGCTTCATCAGTGGCGTGTTTATTTACTCTGCGTGATGCATTCTGCCATTGTTGAGCATAAGTAACTGAATTCATAATTTCTTTTTTTGTTGCCTCTTGGAGGGAGAGCACTGGAGAACTGGGTGATGCGGTGATGAAGAAAGGAGTTGATGAACAGAGACAGTGAAGTGCCAAGAGGTGTTGCCTTCACAAACCGCACAGACTCGGCTGCTTCCACTGCAGTTTGCTGTGGGTTTTTTGCTCACAGCTTAAAGAAGACCAACTTTTCTATTTTTTTTTCAACCAAGTGTGAAAATAGAGTTCGTTAAGTATGCTATCATGCGGAGGTGTTTATTTGTGTTTGATTAATACATTATTGATAATATGTTAATGTAATCCAAATCAAAGCAGTTCGGCGTTTACTTGATTAATTATTACTCTGTGGTGTAATTTCCCCAAACAGTCTCTCTGAGTGGTAAGGGTTAGAGCAGTGAGCCTCTGGCTAGTTCAGACTACTCAAACTACAAAGAGCCTCTCTGCACTGGGACCTGCTCTCGGTACCCCCGTTCCCACCTCCCCAGATGCCCCCAGGCCTTTAACAAAAAAAACGACTCTGGCTGACTTTATTTTTATTTTTTTTTACCTTTCCTTCCAAATCAGCTCTCCCCTTTGTTTCCCTTAGTGGACATGAAAAGATGCTGCTGATGCAGACCAGACGTAGGATCCATTATAATGAAAAAAACTAAATAAATATCATCTAGTAGATTATTTATCTTTTGTAGGGGATTCATACAGGTTTCCTCCTGCTCCATCCACACATGTCAATGTCTAGTGTGTGGATAGCAGTGATAAATATTACCATGCACTTGACCTATATTGATCCCCCAGTAGGGTGTATACCCACTCCGCCATGTTGAGCCTAAACATCTGGTCAACAGAGTGGTTCACTGAATGACAGATAACATCTGGGAAGTCTGCTGCTATCACAGGAAACAATGTTCCTATCTCCCCCTCCCCGCCCCTCTATCTCTCTTCACTCTCTCCCCCTTGCCCTCTTGTCTTGCTCATAAGCACATCCCTCTCATTGATTTCCCATTAACCCCTTCTAGACTGTGAGCGTCTGCCCACCCAGACACGCAGACACCAATGGATTGATTAACAACATAATGGCATCACGATGGCTGCTCGTTCTCATCAGTCTGACCAGACCTGACACGCTGGTCCAGTCCATGTCCCACTGCCTGCTGCTGCACTCCCACTGCTCTGTCTCCATTTGTTGTTTCGGCTCCTTCCTTCCTTCCTTCCTTCCCTCCTTCCTTCCTTCCTTCCTGTTGTATGTCTTGTCCTCACCAATCTCTGTCCCCTGCATCTTCCTCCTCCTCTCAGTACGCTGTTAATATTCACCTGGCATTCAGCCTCAGGTCACACATGTAGAGCCGCTATCCAAAGCACAGTACTCAATGTTCCTGGTTGCTTTCACAATACCATGATAGAACGTGTGTGTGTGTGTGTGTGTCTGTGTGTGTCTGTGTTTGTCTTTGTGTGTGTGTGTGTTTACAGACATGTCACTATATATGAGCTTGCAGGTATGTGCTGATTAGTGTCATTGAGGGCAGCAGTTTTCCATTTATTTCATGGAGGAGTCTGAGATCGACAAATTTAGTCGCATCAAAACAGCAGCACGACCTCGGCTTCATTCATGGTGAAAACAAACTAACTTTTAGAAAATACTTGCTGATGCTGTTACAATGGATGAGACAATTAATCGTGTTTGGGTGCGTGGGTGTTGATGCGTGCATATGTTTAAAATACGTATTTATTGTCGTTGCTGAACAGCCTGTGTGTTAAAATATATACTTACATGAAAGAATTCCATAATATCTGTTTCACTGTGCATTTCCTCGCTCACTTTGGCGACTGCTTTGGCGGCAGAGATAAAGTAAATGTGTGTTTGTTAGGTTGTGTTTGTGAGCCACAACGGAAGCAAGTTAGAAAAAGCCCTTCATTTAAGCATGGCGTGCCTCCATCAGTCCTCGCCTCTGATGTACAAAGAGCCCAGAGGAAGGAGCTTCACAGCTGTTTGTAAACTATGAGAACAGGAAAGGTCAACAAAGTAATGCAGTGCGTTTTTTGTAACGCATTTTCATCTCTCTCGGCTCCATAGTGAGACAGCAGTAGGCTGCGCCCTGCCTCAGTAGTACTGGTGCATTTAAATTACTGTTCTTGCCTGGAGAATAATGGTGAAAGCATAACCCCATTGTATTCTTTGATAAACTCTGGAAAATGCATGGTATAAGCCGAGGAAGAGGCGCAGTTTAAGGGCACAATTGCCTTGCAAATCTACCATGGCAAAGTTTTTCTGAGAGAGAGAGAGAGAGAGAGAGAGAGAGAGAGAGAGAGAGAGAGAGAGAGGAGAGAGAGAGAGAGAGAGAGAGAGAGAGAGAGAGAGAGAGAGAGAGAGAGAGAGAGAGAGAGAGATAGAAGGAGGAAGCGAGTGGTGAGGAGAAGGGGAAACGTGAAATCGAGGGCTGAGGGAGACAGCGAGGGGAGAGGGAGATGGTGCATCCAGCATGTGGTTAGGGTGGGTCTGTGTCGCAGGGGACATGTGTTATCTCCGGGTGCAGAGGTCTTTGTTTGCGGGGCAGAGAGGTATAGATTTCCTCTCCATGTCAGTGCCTTTATTTAGGGCTCAGCACGGAGGGGACAATAGCAAACTAATCCACTACTGAATCAGGATTAATATTCAAGCTGCAAATATTAATTCACAGCCAAAAGGAGGAAATGCAGAATGTGTCAGAGCGCTCAAACAAATAAAGAACAACAAAAAAAAAGAAAAAGCTCAAGATCCTTGACCAAAAATTTCCATCCCGAGTCTTTTCATATGAGTGCATTATTTCCAGCGGGTCCTACAGTCTTCTCTCAGCATTCTGTTTGATTTCTGTGTTAATCTTCATAATGATTTTCTATAGAAGAGCAGCAGCCGGGGGAAGCTGAAGAGCTGCATGTTGTTTTTGGCTATTCTCCTCACTAAGCTCTGGATTTAAGATCTGGATTTGAATATTTATGATAGAAAATAATAGAGGTTATAAAAATAAGTCCCCATAGAGCTGGGCTGTAAGTTATAGGGGTAAGCAATGCCTCCCACATCAAAGCAGCCTGGAGATGTTGGCCAGTGCTGTGATACCTGTAAAAGCCTATAGCGGAGAGAACGTGCACGAACCAAAAGTGTCCCTCACTATTATTAGCATCCAGAATTTTGTTGTTGTTTTTTTTTATAAATTAAAGTTATGTACTTTATTTAGTTTTATCCACCCAAAAACAAAAGGAAACAAATGTGCCATCAGGGTGATATCGCTTGACTTGTTTCAAATGTGGTTTCTCTTGTTTCTGAGAGTGAAACAAGTGACAGTATTTGTAAGTGACAGCTGGATTTCTCCTCTGGTTTCAACATAATATCACTTGAGAAGAGACACAAATGTTTTAAACTTGCTGGTTTGCATTTGAAACAAGTGACACCTTGCCTTCCATTTGACAGATTTTTTCTCTTTTTTGAGAATAGTCTGATGTTAAGATTCAACACCAGACGATGACATTTTGCAGATCTGTGAGGGTGAAAAATGTTTTTTTTCCTGCTGTTCTCCTCTTGAAAGTCTCAGTAGCAGGGCAGAGCGACCTGTCCCAACAGCATGAGGAGTTAATGTGGGCATTCAGAGCCTGAGCCTGAGAGCACTGTGGGAAATATCAAATGTTCACTATCCACTTATTGGATGCTTGTACTGTTCTAATAATCTATTTCCTTCAAATCTCTTTAATATAACTGGTCACACTGGTTAAAATGAGACGTTAAATATTTTCCCTCCCAGTCTTGAGTTGTATCTTTCTATTTTTGACCATGAAAAGGAGACAAAGTTTTTACACTAGATTAGTACTTTAGTCTTTTCCACACCCCTTTCCACACACACACACACAAACACACGCAGTAATCCCACAGCAGGGGGCCGAGGCCTGTTGTATACCAGCCTGAAACACTATTGTGATGTTCAAAGGGCTTTCACAGAGGCTCTATCCATTGATAAGGTCTAATGTGATGAGGGGACTGTAAACTTCATCTTTTATACATGGCGTCATAATGTGAAAGGTCAGCTTATCTTAATCCTCAAATCTGCAGCATCCAGGCCCGTGGCCCCATTTCATGAAGTTAAAGAAATAATCTTGGAGTCCATTCTGAAGACGGCCCTTATTATCTCCTCGGCGAGGTCCAATCAGAAGATATCATTAGAGAGCACTATGAACACACTGTAAGGAATGATTATTTCTCTTTTCTAATCGGGCCCAATCATAGCACCGAATCAGCTGGACAGTGCGCTCATGGTGAGAACCTTTATTATGTCCAGTGATTAATCATCAAGCACTACCTTATCCCTCTTAGACACACAGCCCACTGCCGGCCAGGCTCACAGTGGGGAAATGGGAAAACATCATCTTCATCAGCACGGTGCTTACCTGATTTTCCATACTCTTTTAGTTCAGCCCCTCCCAAGGGCCTTGTACAGTAAAGTGCTTTTGTGTATCATCATCCAAAGGATATCAGCATGGTTTCAAGACCAGCTCTTCACTGAGGCTCCATGTAGAGTCTGATCAGTGTCAGGCACCAATAGGTAGAAGGTAGCACATGATTAGGTTTGGTCACATGTATTGGTTTAAACATGCCATACTATCCTGATTTGTGCTATATTTGAGTTTTTCAACTTCTTTGTCTGTTTCTATCTGTTTTTCTTCCATCGATGGCAACAAAAAATGTGTTTTTTGAGGGGGCGAGGAAATAAAAAGAAAAATGTTTCCTTAAATCCAAGACAAAGTGCAAACAGATTACATATACAGTCGTCAATAGAGAAAGTCGCCATCATCACTTTGTGAATTAATGCAGGTCAGAGGAGGTTATTGTCTCAAGGCCAAGTTTGGGCAATTTGTTGTTGAGAATTCCTTTGTTCGCAACTGAAAATATGTCAAATGTAGACAGATTGTGAAATATTTATTCCTTGACTGCAGATCATATGAGAGTGTTATTGTTTGTTTCGTTTTGTATTCCACCCCTAATTTGCCGTTGGTACAGTTTCTCGGGAAGTCTAGCAAACACACATCAACTTTAACAAAGGTAGACCCCGTCCTGTAGCCTTAATTAGAAGGAAATTGTAAACAGACTCATGCCTCTCCTTTGCGGATTATCCATACTTTATGACTGAATGTTTGAAGTTATGAGGGATCCTGAATCAGCACTGCTCGAGTGGTGCTCTTATAGGACATTGTTGTCTTCAATTATTTTCAGTTATATTCCCGTCTGTAAGAGGCAGGGGATCATTTATTATTTAAAGATGCAATCGTTGCTGTTTATCTGGGATTTTTAAAACCGGGTTATCTTTCCGCGTAGTTTTTTTGATTAAAAGGAACAAAGTGTAATAAAGTGCAGTTTCAAATAGATGCTTGTCTCTCTAGCGCGAGAGCTCATCTGCCATTATTGTGATTTAATATGAACGGTGCCAAGCAGCTGCCGAGAGACAAGATCTAACAAGCATCAGGGATGCTTTAGTATGTACATAAAGGGTCTCACACAGACACAAGATGGTGCAGATGAACACACAAACACACACACACACAAATTCACATCTAGTTGCAGACTAACAACCGCACGTTTCTTCATCCATCAGTTTTAGTTAAAGGTGGGTGACAGAAAGACTCATAGATAATTGTTTTTGTGTCTGGATTAACACATTTTCTTGGGAACATTGTGATGATTGGAACAAATAGTGATCACTGCCTTCTTGCTTTTACTTCACCAACAGAAAACCAAACAATTTAAAGCCACATGAGTAGTAGCGCACGTAGCATTCACGCAGAGAAATGATTGGTATCCTGTCTGGCTCTTTATAAGCAAGATTTCATTACTCAATAAAATTGTCATGCACAGAGTTCCATTCCCTGAGCGCATCCTGCAGAATAGAAGCTCTTTCTCCAGATTTGAGCAGCAGTAATAGTTTCAGTCCTCTTTGTACAGCTCACTGTTTTTACTCATGTTGTTTTAAAGCCACACATCTCTCTTGTGTGTCCTGCGTACGCTCACTAGTATCCACTCGCCCCCACCATCACTCTTGTTGCTTCCAACACTTAACTTTACTCTGAAGCCTTTGCCCCTGAGACCCTTGTGTTAGGAGATTAGTCCAGCCTCAACTGAAGTAGACAAACTGCAATCAATACCTGATACAAGCAGTCGGCCTGAGTCAGGCGACCTTGCTGTATGGAACCCACGGCCACTCCGGTAAAGTCCTTATAAATTCTAGGTGGCTGACCCCTGACGACCTAGGCAGATAAGGTCAGTCTGGCCACGCCGACCCCAGAGCCAAGAGGCCAGGGTCCAGTCAGTCTGGCTGTCCCATAATGAAGTGGTCAGTATTGCCTTTCTGTCACTCAGCAATTACTGCGAGAGATATGGAGCCATAGATAGGTGCTGAATGCACAAGGAGGCAGTGGCCACAGAATTACATTCACGAGGCAAAGGACCGGTAAAGTGACATGTAAACTACTCTAATATGGACTGGTAATGACTGGGAACAAGATGGATCGAAAGGAGTCTGACAACTTCAGTGGGACTGCATTACATCTGTGCATGTGGTTACAGGAAGCACGGCGGCGAGGCCTCTCTTTCAATAGCTGCTCTGACAAATAAAATAGGAATACAACAGTCATGGCCCCTCATTCACAGGAAACCGCATTCTTTCCAATTTGCTTAAAATCATAATACACCCACAATCTCAAATAAAGTAATTGTTCTATTTGCAGATGAATAAACATGTATGATGTAAAAGTGCCAGTGAGCATCGATCAAACATCATTATCGAGGAGCTGATCATGTATTGGGATAATTGATGTTGAGGCAGCCATCGATAGAACGTGTCCCTAAGGTGTCAGTGGCAGAGGTGTGACTTGCAGAATGAGACGTGATCATATTGAACAAAAACAAAAACAAACACTGTCAGGCAAGCAGAGGTCATGCTTCCTGCACAGAAGGGCCCACGTATGTCGCAGCGTTTCTCCCATGGCCTGTTGTGCTTTCCCACACAGGTCAGGGGGCTAGGAAATCCCCGAAGCCATCGAGCTGCTGCCATCAGAGACTCGGCATTCTTCTGTCTGCTAACTATTTAGTTGTCAGTGATTTGGTTAAGTGGAATTGACTTTTATCTGCGGTGTGCTGTGGGCCTGCCACTGGCAATTCACAATCCCCCTTCCTCAGCTCCTGTCTTAGCCTGGTGTCACATTCAGCACATTGCTATTGGCAGCTGAGCCAGGCCTAATCAATAGCTCAGGTCAGGGATGGCCCGCGGCTCTGCTGTGGGTGGGCTATTGATCCGACACACACACACACACACACACACACACACACACACCCATGCACACACACTCCCACAGGTTGCCCTGACAAACCGGGAAGTCGTGGCCTTGGACGGAGCCAGACAGAAAGGAAGAGGGACGACAAATTAACAGGGCTGCTTTCCGTCCGCCGCAACTGCTGACAAAACGCGGTCGTAAAGATAATTTATTGATTAGCAGCTAATGTACTGTATACGCTTTATCTAAGAGGGCCTAAAAGGATCATTATTCAAATTGATATTTCAAACAGAAGCGATGGGATTCCGCGAAGCTGAGCGCACATTCAAATAAGGGCCAAGAGAAACCGCTCACATCCAAACCCCTCATAAGACCCCTGCTCCCGTCTGTCTCTCTTTCCCTCCTCTTCTTTTTTGTTACCTGATTTATATTTTCTGTCTCTGTACGTCTCCCTCTGTTGTCACTCTATCAGACCTGTGGCCAATGAGTCTAGTTATTTTTGTAGCAGTTTTAAATGTTGCTCCCCGAGCTCCTTATCAGCACCACAATACGAACTCCTGGGAACAATTAAACACGGGCTTTAACTCGAGTCTAACCACAGAGGAAAAAATAATCGCACAGTGTTTCCAAATGGAAGTGGCTTCAAAAGAGCTATTCACTTATCACAGGCTGTCTGCTCTCTCCCGCCTGTATTCCCAAACTAAATCTCTGTCGCTGTGGAACTATTGGAACACATGACAAGCATATTTACCCAGCTTCACAAACCAGGTCCATGTGGAATTCAAAGTGGTTTTTTTTATTTTTTTTACATGTTTTTTTTATTTTTTTCATTGCTGGAATTGACAGCTGAATAAATATGCATTGTCTACGAGACTTTGTTGTCATATACGGGAGATCCACGGCAGAGCAGGCAATTATATATGCCATTACAGGAATACGTCTTGTTCCGGTTACAGGGAAATTAAGTTTCTCATTTTATAAAGTCTTCAGTGGTACGAGAGGAGAAATTACTCTCAGCAGTTCATTTGCCGTTGAATGTAATCTTGAAATCATGAGAGGCTGCCCTGCAGTCGTATCAAACCGATAATTATAGATTCATTTTGTGGGCTCTAAAAACAGCTGATTAATTTGGACTTGGTCTTGATGGAAGTCATACTGCTCTGGTTTGTTTCTCCTGAAAGACATTTATTATCTGCTGGGATTTGAGGGATGAGGTAGAGAAATGGTGGGTGCTGCTCTGACAGGGCTGCAGTGGAACTCTTCCTTTGTTGTCATTTTTTGAAAAACTCTGTTCGAAACATTACTCTAACGCTTTGTCTCTCTCTCTCTCTCTTTGTTTCTCCAGGTGATGGAGTCGTCCTGATATTTTTTTTCTTGTCTCGTGACCTGGGAGTCCCTAAATCCCAAACCTTATAGCTTTGGAAAACCCTGGAAATACCTGGAATTCTAGGAGTATATCACCAAAAGTTCTGCAGGTGCCCAGGCACCAGATCAATAGCTTTACATTCTCCCTTATTATTTTATTTTTCCGTGTAAAGAAAGAGACTAAAGTCTGAACATTAGCAATAGCCGCTGGCCATCCGCCATCGCTTCGACAAACCTGCTGTGACCAAGAGGGCGTGACCTTTCTGCCTGCCGACTTCAAACGGACACTTGAAAAGGAAACGCAGCCAGAGAGGCTTCCGTGCGGTGGCGACTCAGACCAAAAACCCCATCAGGTAAGGCTGTGAAGTCCCCTTGCTCCTGCTGTCCCGGCCCTGAGCCCTTTAACTTCTTCGGGGCTTTGAAGCTAACTTGTCCCCCAGTTTGTGTCCCTCCACTCGCTTAGCTCGTCTTCAGCCCTGGTGCAAAAGGGAGGCTGGCTGATAAATGCTTCGCTTTCATGCTCTGCTCACCTGTTTGTCCCTCTCGGATTAGAGGCTCTGAACGTGTCGAGGTTGTTTGGCTGATAGATGCTCGCTCTGGGTTCTCTACTCACCCCTTGCAGATTCAGCCAATGACTGGCCAGCGCCTGAGCCACCGCAGTAGACATTTGACGTGACTCGGCGTGCCTGACCAGGCGGATCACACGCTCCGTATACACGAGCACATTCTCAGGAGCTTTTGCACCTGTCACAAGCTGAGGACACGCAAACACACGCTGAAAGTACACGTGAAGTGGCAGACCAACATATGTAAATGGGCACACACATGGATGGGAAATGAATTTTATTTATTTAAATGACACCTCCACAGTACACACACAAACACCACTGTATGCTTTCTGATACAGTTGTAATGTTGTCAGTAATGGGATATGTGAAAGATCCAAGATGTGCTTTAAGTTAAAAAAAAGGACATAAGTGATTTTCGAGCTGATAAAATGTCATTGCCATTTGTGCGTGTGTTTACAGATAGTTGTTTTATGATATTTGTGTGCGTGGGTTTACAGATAGGTGTGTTATGATATTTGTGTGTGTGTGTATGCGTATGCTGTTGGTATAAGAATAGCTACAGAGTATGAGTTTGAGTCTCGGCACATTTCTGACGCATACATGAGTTTTTGGGGCTTTTCACAGCACATGGATGTGAAATGAGTATTTCTATTCAGAGGGACTTTGAAATTGATTTGGCTCAGCTTCACTCTCTTCCAGCTTTATTAAGATTCAGTTTCCCAGTTGTTTTGCAGAAGACTGACAACACACTCTCAGGCAGTGATTAAGACCTGATCCCAGGTTATCTGGACTATATTGAATTTCTCTGCTTGATCAGGGAATCTGTATGATTTTATTTTTTTACTCGGGCAAAGACTTGGAATCAAACAGGGGCTGACAGAGGGTTACAGAGATTAGGCTTTGCACCTAGTACATGGCAAAGCACGTCCTCTCTCTATTCACTGCTATGAAAACAGGCCTAATTGAAAATAAAAAGTGTTTATACCATTAACTGAGTATATTGTTGACAGTGAAAACAGCAGCACTGAGATGAGTTAAGGGACCTAAAGAATTCTGTTTTGAAAAGTTCAAAGTAATTTGACAAAATCTGGGTCACTGAAATTTGGTACCCAGCAGCAAGTCATTGTTTTGAAAATGAGAATGAAGGAAGACAAAATAAATAAATAAAGATCTTAATTTTTTTTCCTTTTTTTTATGTGGGTAAAACACTTGAAAGCACAAGAAACTATATTTATTATTGCGGAGCTAATTAAGGACGTGTGAAATTTGTTTTTCCATCAAATCTGATTCAGGACCCAAAGGGTCAGCTGCCTCTGAGTAGACCGGTGATAATCCGGCAGGAGTCAGCAGTGGAGTGGGCTCCAGTGGGGGGGGAAGCAGCTCCCCTCCCTGGCCTGTGAGCTGATGGAGCTGCACTTGCCCAGGGCTCCAGGGCTCCGACACTAGACCTTATTTTTCATGTGGGCTGCACACTGTTCTGCTGCATTCGGGGGGCTGTTCCCTTTGTGCCTGCCCTCCCCCTTTTTAGACAGAAGGACATGCATGATTTCATACATGAAAGATATATGTAATTGGACAGCAGGGCCTATGCGATACATTTACAATTCTAAACAGAATACGTTAAAAGCAGTGTCCTCTGTCCCGTCCCCCCCACCCCCACCCCCCACCAACACCACCCTTTTCCTTCCCCAGGAAACGTATTTGCACACATTGAAAAACATAAGATGAAAATACAGACAAAGCACAGGTTATCATTCCTGTAACGCGTTTTATATCTCATGTGAATATTCAAAATGCACGAGCACCGCCAATAGTTCCACTTTATCATTGTTTTGCTCAGGAAGCTGTGCTGGGGTTTACAGAGAGATCCAGTGGACTCTGGCAGTGATGTACTGTAGTATGTACTTTAGAGGGATGTGTATTTAAATACTGAGGATGATACATGTGTAGCTGCAGTTAACATGTCATAATTTTGGTTAGGAAAAAAATATTGTTAACTTTATTACTCATCACAGAACATTATTTTAGTTTAAAGTGCAGTTTATATTTCACTGGTCATGGGCCTCATTAGAGTCAAAATATCTTGTTAAATTTAATAAATAAAAATTCGATTTAAAAAATACACACATCTACAAATACATGCCAGATAATCTAACACATCCATGTAAACCACATTCTGAAGATTAAACATCTGCAGACATATTTAAGGTTTGGCTAATGCTGATTGTCTGTTTGGTTTGCATTCTGAAATGTAACTGCAATCTTCAGACACTCAAAAGAGACGGAAATATAGAATTGCATTACTTTTAAATTAAAGAAAATGTGTTGTGGGAAAACAATCAGTTTTTCCATTCAGACACAGAATGTATTTTTGTAAAACACAATCACATGATGCATAAATCGGTTGGGTGTTATTGGCTGCAGCTTGAGGAAGCCTCCAACCTTCAGTACCGGTTACAGAGATCTGCTTATGATTCTGTTATTTCAAAATGAGCCCGAAAAAAGATTATTTATGCAAAAAATCATTTCAAATTTCAATCATGTCAGACCAGCAAAATACCAACTTGATGATTCCACATTAATTTACAAGCAGCCATAAAGTGAATTAATGTGTGTCTGTGATCCGATGCACACATTTTATCCTTTAAGCTATGAGAGAGAATATCACATCACTGTCTGTCATTTGACCGCAGGGAGGCTATGACCTTTTGGAATTCAAAGCCAATTTTTCATGTTGATATCTTTTTGCCCTTATAAGCAGAAAAAACAACTTGTTTAACTGGATTAGATTCAGCTGATGCGCCACAGGCTTGTAGGGATGCACAACATTACAAATTATTCAGAAACCACATATCTGACAGCATTGCAAGTGGTTTTACACAGTTCCTAATTTCTTCTAATATGACAGCAGTCACACACACACACACGTGTTTGAGTGTGTTGAGTGTAAGTGTTAAGATAGGACCCCGGCCCCCTCACCGTCATGTTTCACTCTGTGTAGAACCAAACCCTCCTGTGTCTCACGCACAATAGACAGACAGCCAGACGACTGACTGAGCTCAACAAAAAGTACAGTATGTGCTTCAAAATAGGTGAAGGGTAGTATTTCTGCCACGGGAATGAGGTAAGCCGATTGTTCCACACGTGCTGAGATTCAAAGACACAAAAGCGATGCTGGCAGGGGAGCAGGCCATGTGAGCCGGGCGTGCAGGTAGAGCGAGGAGGCAGGTGTCGTTCTGGATCCAAGTGTGCCACATGATATTTAATCCACGTGCAAAAGCCCAGATCGTGATTTAAACAAATCATTTATGAAGCATCTTTGACTTCAGTACTGCATCTTTGCTGTACATATGCATTCACATCTCAGAATGCTAACGCAGGTACGCAGAGCATTAATAGATGGACCAGTGCTCACCTCCTGGGTGGAGGTCTCGGCTGACCCCCCCTGTGAAGCGTCTGTCGTCCAAAAGTAAACACCTTCACTATTAACTCCCTTAACGAGCTAACACCTAAAAAAAAGGAGCAGCTCCACTAATCACTTGGTTTTATTGGCTTCGAGGAAACCCTAAAGGCAACGGGGGGGGGTTCACCATCTATAATTCTACCTCTTTTGCTTTTGGCTATATCTAAAATTACTTTCACAGAACTCCAGGTGGCTTTTGGCCCCCGGGGGCCCCCCCCCTTCCACGGGAGGTTTGATCACAAGAGGCTTCAGAAGAGCTTATTTCTTAACCAGGAGCCGTCTCTGCATCTCATGTGGAGAAAAGTGTGATATGAGTTGTTGATTGCCACACATGTAAAATTCTCCTAGATCCCACCCATGTGTTGTGTGACCAGCAGCCTAGAGAGTGTTTGGCTGCGTGTGTCCACATCACTGCTCCCTACTGAATGTTATTTGTGGGTTTATGAATTATCAGCAGACACACACACACACACACACACACAAACACTCACACACACACACAGTTGAAATGATTGCTGTCCTGTTTGACCCTGGAAATACACAGTAGATGGGTGGTGCTGTGAATCCAGCGGCTGTGTGTGACGCAGGACTTGGATTTGACCCCTGGCGATAATCTTAGATGTGTATTTGCCGCGTGTGTCGCTTCCACCTGTCATCTCTCATCTCGTCCTGCTGTGTGTGTATGTGTGTATGTGTGTGCGTGTGTGTGTGTGTGTGTGTGTGTGTTTCTTGTTTTTTTTAGGAGTGGGCGTTCCCTTTGACATAAAGGAAAATGACTCTATCTAAATGTGTTGTACTCAAGTTCAAATGTAGCGGAGTGGTATTTTCTAATTTCTGTGAAGATGCAGGGGGTCGCCCGTCCTCCTCCTCTTCCTCCTCCTCCTCCTCTTCCTCCCTCCTGTTTGGGTCGGTTCATCACTATCTAGTGTTTGTGTAGCCTGCAGTGGTCATATGGATCTGATTTGGGATCCCTCTGTTCCAGTGCGCCTCTCTCCGAAGCGCGTAAAAGCCCCACGAGTCCCGCCTGTCTCTCACCCTCAGTCTGTGACAGCAGCATGCAGGATTTCTCCATTATTCACCATATATAAATATACATATACATACAATTCTCCGCCTTGAAACATTTGAAGCTCATTTCTTTCCATACGAATTGATCTCCGGTTATTAGAGATGACATATTTATTAGACAAACGCGGATAAATCGTGATGATTCCAGATACTTTGTAAGCTTTGCCTTTTTGTTTTCTTTTTTAAAATCACTATTTATTGTGTCTTCCTGCGCATTTGATTGCAGCGTGTCGTTGGTGTTCGTGAGCTTGGGATTTATGTGGGTGCACATGTAAGAGACTGAGATCTGACGATAGCAGCAAGGGAGAAAAAAAAATTGTGAAACATACGGGATGAATAAAAGAAAATGCATAAAAATAATATTGTAATGACTTGATCAGGTGTTTTAATGGATTATACAGGTGAGCGTAATGTCACGGACTAGTTTAGGAAGTGGAAGGTGGCGGGGTGTGATGAGGCTCGGATGCATGTTTGTTGTTGTTTTTGTTGTTGTGTGTGTGTGTTTCTCTGAGCCCCTGTGATAATAATAAGAATAAGAAAAATATATAATAAGTAAAATTAGAAGTTTATTTTGTCTTTATTTTCCATCTGGTTTTAAAATATGTGGCGACTCCCCAGCCCCCAAAAAACACCAAAAATAAGGATACACACACAAACCCATCTTACACACACACCCACATACACACAGAGGGATGGAGCAGAGACAGAGTCACGCTCGCTGATTTGTGGGGAATTTGTGCGTGTGTGTGTGTGCGCACCCGTGCACATGCCTGGTGTGTGTGTGTGTGTGTGTGTGTGTGTGTGTGTGTGTGTGCGTGTGTGTGTGTGTGTGCGTGCGTGTGCGTTTCTCTTATTTTGGGACTCGATTTAATCGCGGTGGTCAGGATGAAATAATTTGTACAATCGAGTTAAGTCAGCAAAACATCGGAGAATTTTTGGGGCTGTTTTGAGAAATTTTTCAAATATTAGCAGACATCAGATGTTGGATGATTATGTCTTAACACGACTCGGTGTGTTTCTTTCTTCTTTCAATGCAAACGTCAAAACATGTTTTTGAATTATGCATAAGAGCATTAATAAGGTAGTTGTGGCAGGACGGGTGGATTGATATCCCTCCTGGTTTCTCATGGAAATGAGGCAGACTGACCAGACGGCCGCTCGTCCCTTGGTCCTGTTCACTGCTGCTCCTCCAGCTGCATTCACTGAATATCATGTCAGGTTTGCATATGATCCATAAACATCATCACAACATATTTCACAATGTGTTAAAAAGACTGAAAAAAACAACACAATGCACATAATTTTGTCCAGGAGCGTTTAATAATATTATTTTATTATAGGAATATGCATGTAAATCACAAAGCAAAAATGTTTATATTTCTGAAAATAAGGAATTGCACTGTCACAAAGCAAGTGGAAAAAACTGGCACAAATATACCTGCAATAAAATAAATACAAAACATCAAAAGAACAACACAAACTCCATCAAGAGTATTTTAATAAAATATCCACCAATATGAACTTGACGAGTTCTAAAGCATTAAGAGGCACATTCCTGTTTATATGTTTATTACAGTAACTGTTAAAACCGGTTGACTGATGAATATATGATAAGATACATGTTATAATACAGTCAAGAAAACAGCAGCTATGACTATTACAAACTGTACACTGGAATTTGATGCATAAAGGCTACACACACTCACACACACAGGACACACACCCCTGTTGACATGTCACGAGGATAAAAAGAGAAGCGACGAGGCCACAGGAAGATGCAGCATTGGAATATTTGCAAACACTTTTTATTCAGTTAAAGAAATAACTAACATTTAAAGTTAACCAAAAATATGTAAATCGTGCCGGACAGTAACCTGCAATTAATTTAAATGGAAATTAATCTAAAGTGAAATAAGCTCCACATGACACGCCACATTATGAGGTTGTAAATAAAAGGTTAATTTTGAATTAAACAGGTAAATGTTTAGCGTATTTTTGTCTTCAGTATGTAGATTTGTGTTGCGAGTTCTGCATGATGCTGCGCTAATTAGACCAAGTTCAGGTTTAATGTGTATTGTGTTTAAACTCCAGTGTCTATTTAAAAAATATATCCACGCACTTTTGGACATTATGCACTGTTATTAACAGACTGATACTCGGTGAAAATGCTCATCTGAACTGCTGAGTGCACGGGTCTAAATCTCTGTTTGACCACGCAATAACCCGAGCACGTTGATTTACATCACACACGCACGCGCGCGAGGCAGTGTTTAATATATAATGCTGGAGTGACAGGCAAATGTGCGCGTTTGCAGGGAGCAGCTGGTCCGCAGGCGCTTGGCTCCTGTAAAGGAGTTGATGCGCTGCTTGATCCCAGTGGTCCGGCTGAACATAAGAGGGCGCTCCCATTGCACCTGGCTGCGCTGCCCTATCCACCCTATAGACGCACGGAGAGCCGGACAGCAGCCTCGTGTGCGCGCTGACGTGGTGTTAAACTGCGCTGCCTCAGAGCTTCCATCCAGCCGAGGATCATACGAACACATCAGAAAGATGAACGTGAAAAATAATAGATTCAAATTTTCTTAGAATTAAATTAAGCGTCTGTTTTCCCCTCACGTTAGACTGTAATGTCCCCCCATATGGATCATCCCTCTTGTGAGTTGCCCTCCATAAGAAAGTTGGGCTCTAAACCCTGAGACCTTATGAGCCCATGGCCACTGATGGAGAATCCTACTTTTCAGGCTGCTTGTCCCATCACAGCTTAAAGGTTTATTTTCATTAAAATCACAACTAAAGTAACAGTGTAATTTGCATGTTTCATATTCAATATCCCTCTATTGTTTGTATTTATTTTGCCTATTTGTATAGTGTCCACCTTTGTGCATCTTCTCCACCTTTGTAGACATGTGTTCATAGCACATCTCTCTCAGTCTGTTTCCTGAGGAATGTCTCATGCCCCTTTTCCATCTGTTTACAAAAGCCTGAACATATGACTGACACCCTCCTGGTTAATATCGCAGCCCCGTGAGCAGCTTCAATCCGCCTCAAATCCTCTGGAATCTAATGGTTGTTTTCTCTTTATAAACTTATATGACTTCTCTTGATATAGCAGCTTTTATGTTGACACACATTCCCCCCTGCTCATTTCCTCCGTTTCCCTTTTGTGCTTTTGCTGGGATCGCGTGTGCAGGCTTTAAGCGCGCGCGCGCGTCCACGTGTGCGCGCGCGCTCTCGCAGCAGCTGATGCGTAAATAAAATAAGACACATTTTTTAGACTTGATTTCATTTCTATGCGTTGGAATAAATATTTCTTTGAGAAAAGTGGACTCGTGCTGTGTGAGACATCCCCGGTCGCCGCTGTGGAGCGTTGTGTGGAGCGTTGCCCTCTGTCTGAATCCAGCGTTTTGTTCCGTCACTTGTGATGGTCAAGCGCGAGCATTTTGCATTTTAAGCCACTCTGCCTTTCTTTGTCACATCCGCGGGCTGTCATAGCCACAGGTTGTGTTGAATTTGCAATGCCACTCATCGATGTATGCCTATTGAGGCTGGCACGTGGACAGTTATCCTTCCCACAGAGAGGCGCAAATGAATGCTGCACACACAAAAGCTTCAGACCCTGTCAGACCCCCACCCCACCCTTTTTGTTGTACCCCTTTTCAGTGATGCACAGGCCCTAACAGCATCCGGGCCTCCGTCTGCAGGCTGCTCCTCTTTGGGATTCCACCCCTCCTGAAACGTGGCCACTGATTGAGTCATGTCAATCAGGCCTCTGCGTAAAAAACTAAAGTTTGCGTCACGAGGCTGGAGGCGACTCGAAGCTGCCTCCTGCCAAAACCCCCCAACCCCAAATTACACCAGACTCTTTTATTATCTCGTAGCCCCTTTAACTCCACTCGCACGCTATTTTTCAACCTATTCATTTTTACAATCTCTTCTTCCCGTGAGAGCAGACACGTCGCAAATCCTCGAGATTCCTGCAGTCTGCCTCTCGCGTTGCAGCTGTTCTATAAGGGACCATGCAGTTTTCTGCTTGTTGTTTTTTATTTTATTTTTCAATCAGGGAGACATGCAACATGCGACATTGTTTAAAGAGCAGGTATGAGTGGCTGCCTCGGCTTATTGGAGGAAAGTGCAGAGGAAATGCCGTGTTACAGCACACCATATATTTTAGCAGCAGGGGGGAGAGGGGGGGGGGTGCATGTGGGGGAGCTGGGTCCTGGTCATGTAAGTCTACAATATCAGGATTGAGATTTTTTTGTTGGCTCTTCAAAGGGATGTTGGCTATTGGATCTGGAGGAACGCCGCGTCCCATGGGTGCTTCATAACCTTTCAAACCTTTAAGTCAAAAGGCCTTCGGAAGAAAAAACAAAATAAAGCCTATATATTTCATCAGCCATCTTCACTGTATATACCACGACATCAAGGTGGTGCTGCTCATGGTATCAGTTGTGTGCAATGTTGGAAAAATAAAAACAGACACTGGGTCTTTATCTGCTCCATGCACCTCCATCCAGCACACGTCTGAAAAGGAGAAAAAGGAAATCCTCCGGTTGTGTCTCAGCTCTGACTTTCAGTCGTGGAGCCTGTGTGGACAGGGTTTGGATTCTGGGAGATGTGGCATTTCCCTGTGAAATCTGCATCGGAATTCACTGTATGGCTACATATAGGCGCAGGCTATCACATGCGTATTGTTTCAATAAACATGGCACGCTATGTGATCAGTGGAAGCTGCTACTTGTATTCAGTGGAGCAGGACTCTATATGGAGCTGTTTGCACAGAAAGTGTGCGCACTGAGAGTGAGGGATTGTCCATTTCCTCAGAGAATCAACAATAAAATTATCATAACAAAGAGCACTGACAGACTCTAAGGTTGATTTTTTTTTCTTTTTTGGGTGGGAGTACAGTCTGTTCACTGGGAGGGGGACACGAGTCAAACACGCAAAGGGCTTTACGCAAAGATTATTAAGAAAAATAAACCAGAGACAAATCGCCGGTATTGAAATCCCTGATCACGAAACATATCAGAACGAGACGAGACGTTGACCATCAGGGCTTCTTCTCTCAGTACCGGGATAACTCTGAGGCATAAATGTCAGATTGAGAGAAAACAGGCCGGAGCTGACCAAAAGCTTTATAATACAAGGTCTGTCACATTTATTATTTAACAGAACCCACACGTATTGACAACGTGTTCGCACTTTGTTTCGTAATAGATGTCACGATAACCTGTTTCCCCCGTCATCACTCCACGTTACAGCCACACTTTACAACTCTTCCACTGGTTCTGCTGGTTCGGGATTGGAATCACCTCCAAACAGCCGCGACGCATCATGTTAAAATCTAATCAATCCGTGTAGAAAACAACGAGGCTTCAACAAGTATGTTTTTAACAGGAGCTGAACTTGCTTCGCACAACTCGCACAGTGTCTCTGAATTCCTCAATTCCAATAGAAATGTAATAAAACATTTGTGCCACACGTGCCCTCCTTTCAGTTAAAACAATTGGATTATTTTATAATCATAACGATATTGTTATTAAACGTTATAGTGAATTTTAACAAATATTTTGGAGCTGACAGTGAAAGCGACACAAACGTCTTCACCGTCTCACTCTCTTCTATTTTGTCATATTTTGTTTAGAAATTTGAAATTGACTTTTAAGAAATGAATTTGAGTCTTAATTTTGCTTGATTTTAATCAAATGAATCCATGCATACACACGTATGTGTGAGTTGAGGAAATACTCTTTCATTGAAGTTCTACTATTCACCATCATCGGTGAATTTGTATTGTTTTTATAAATTGTAAACATAAAAATATACTTGGATGTGTCTAAATGCTGGGTTCAGGTTGAATCACATTTAGTTTAGTTAAAGTTTTTATTTAAAAAAATGGAAGATGGTTATTTAATATCAGCTCCTGTCTCTGTAGAAGTGGTATTAATCTTAATGCTGAAAATCGATATTTATCAATACAAAACCATTGTTATCTGATCATATTCAGGTGCAGCTAGAAGCTGGGTTTGTGATTTGAGTTCAGGTTGCAGTCACACCGTGGCAGCCTGCGTTCTTCTAACAGTAGCAGCCTTTATACGTCTTTTGCATATACACACACACACACACACACACTCAGAAATCTTCTGTAAACGTGATTTAATTTTTGGACAAGTGTTTGTTCAAGTTGTTCGCAAACGCGACAGATGTTTGCCCCGTCACCAGTGGACCGTGCACGAGAGTGGCACGTTTCCATTTCAGCCCGTGAACTCGCCAAGAACTCATGTATGTTATGTATTTCAATAAGTTGCACAAACATAGAAATAAATGTACTTAGCAACTGTATGGACGCGGTCCTGTGCCGCTTTTACGCAGCCCAAATGACCGCCGTACGGTGGAAAGAGGCAGAGTAAAACACAGCACGGTCGCTTATGTACTTTTAGTGGTCGAGGCATTTTTTAATCTTTCATTTAGAAATTAAAAAAACGGGTGAAAATGTTTTAAAAAGTGTAAAAAGATCGGCGGAGACGCGGCGTGCGCGGCGCCGGGGCTGCGGCGCCGCGCGGCTGCCGGCTCCTCTGTTAACTTTCACAGTCTTCCGTCTAATCAAACTCTTACTTTCCGCTGTTCTTAATTCCATATTTTCAATTCCTGATCATTACTTTCCTCCTTTTTCTCTTCTCCTCTCCCCTTACTTGTATCTATCCATCCCTCCCTCCCTCGCTCGTCCTCCCTCCCTCCCTCCCTCTCTCTCCCGAGCTCTCTCCTTTGCTGAATCTTATTGATCCAGAAGGCGGCTAATTAGCCCTTCCCTTCGTGCCTGTGTAATGAAGCACATGCGCACTGAATTAATCACAGCCATTTTTTTTGCAGGAAACTAATTAGCAGGAATAAAGATCCAAAGAGTTTTTTCTTTTCAATCATCAGATCTCACTTTCACCTCTCCCTCGCTCCCTCTAACACAAGACTCATCGGCTGCTTTGCATCCAAATTATTTTTATATTGCCTTTAACAACTAATAGTACTTCGGTTCTCCTTTCCTCCTCTACACTCCGCAACAACAATGATCTTTCTTTTGCCACCCTAAGCGCAAACTGACCAAAACGGGGACTGCCTTGATGGGATCTTTAGCTAAATCATCTCAATACTGGATTAAAACGCGAGGATCACAAAGCGGCAGCGAGAAATTGTAAGTTTCAACTTTGCGTTTGTCTCTTTTTCCCTCTTCTGTCTCCACGATCCTTGCTCCGCTCGCCTGTCTGAATCTCTCTGCCTCTCCGCTGCTGCTGTCGCCGGCTACGTTGTTGCGTTGTGACAATCTGCCCGGCGAACACAAGTTTTGATTTCATGCAAGTACTTTGGTTTATTCTCGGTGTGTTTTCCTCCTTTTTCTCCCCCGTATCGTTTTTACCTGTGTTTACATCAGCGATCGTCCTCTCTCCTCCTCATGAATGGAAGACGAGAAAACGGGCAAAGGCAGCGATCCTCTCCAAAAAAAAACACACACAACCAGCCAGCGGATCGCGGTGGTAAAAAACGCGGTTTCGAGACAAATGTGCGCATTTCGCGGGGCTCGGGAGAAGCTGCGGAAGGGTTCATGGGTGTCGAGAGACGTGTTTTGAGGCACACAAGGCGATAAGAGAAGAGAGAGGTGGGGTGGGGTGGGGGGGGGGAGCTGTGTTGAGCGGACGAGCTGTGAGGCAGGCGGCGGCTCCACATGAGCGCAGCCCAGGAAAGGAGCTCCAAGTCCAGCCTGTGGGTCCGTGCGCGTCCGGCCAAAGACGGAGCTGGGGTGTGGGGGGGGGCATCTCCCGATTTTCTCATTTTTTGGTCAGATTTGACACTGGCGATGTCCGAACTGGGGTGGGGGGGGTTCAGGGGGGGGCTGTTCCACACCGTCGCGTGGTTATATCCTCGCGTGGATAAACACATTTTTTTGTTGTTGCTATTCTCCGATATACGTCTCTGTGTGAAATGTGCAGAGTCCCTCCGCCCTGCCTCAGTTCCCCTCCAGCCACACTTTCCTCCTCCAGCGCACTTCGTCCACCTTTTCTCTCTTATTTCTCGCGGAATGTTTTTTTCCTCTTTCTGAAGCTTATTTTAAGTCGTTCCCTCGCGAAGTCACATGCAGATCGATCGACATATACGTGTGTGTGTGTGCGTGCGTGCGTGCATGCAGGGGCTGGCGAGCGCGTGTTTGCCTGTGTGTGTGTGTGTTGTGTTGGATGTGGTGTGTTGTGTTGTGTGCGGGGGGGGTGAAACGGATCCCCGGGTCTCCTGCGTGACAGCAGCGGGTCAGCAGGACCTCGCACGCGGGCAGACAGGGAGTGTGAGCCGCGTCTCTCGCAGCAGACATGTGGCTCAGGGAATAAAACACACACTCACACACACTCTCTGGATCTGCTGCCTCCAACTATACTTGGCTGCCGCATCAGACTTTCTAGAGTCGGTTTTTTTTTCTTTATTCCCCGAGAAACGCTGACCTGAATGAAACCCAAACGCTGCCCTGTCAGTCCGACCTCCACCAGACATTATCATGCCAAAAGTTACTTGCTTAAACTTGTAGTATAATGTCCGTGCTGAACCTATAGGTCACTGCTTGCATTTAGTAAGCACTTAGCATTTGCAGTATTGTTTTTGTGTGTGTGAGTGGAGTTAAACTAAACATGATATCTAGGAAAACAAAACCCAGGCTGGCAGATAGAGCACATAGAGCCGGAAAGGGCCTTTTTTAAACCAAAGATACACACGCTTTTTTATTTTCTGCCTGTGTGCAACGTAACCAGTCTCACCACAACTGGATCTGATCGTGCACGCGGGGAAAAAAGAAAAAAAAACGGAGATGCAGTGGTTATCTTCATGTTTAGGTGCAATTGCAAAACAAAAGTCCCCCATAAATAGGATTATAAAGAAAATGGCAAGCGATTTTTCGAGCGGGGCTGGAGCTATGATAATAATAGAAAACAGAAACAGAAAATAACAAGTCAGTCGTGGATATTTTTTCGAGACACAGACGAGAAAGGGAAAAAAGAGGTTTCGCAAACGAGCAAGAGAGGAGAGGATATGTGGGGGCAGAGAGGAAGGATGAGAAGCTGTGTGTGAGTGTGTGTTTTGGGGGAAGGGGGGGTCAGACAGCAAGAAACAGGGGGGACAGGGGTCATAGAGTGAATGCAGAGATAAAAAAAAAGGAAAGAAAAGAAAGACCCCCCCTTGCAAACAGCCTAGGGAGGATGAGAAGAAGAGAGTGGGTCTGGCAAGTGTTTGGGGAGAAAAAGGGGTGATGGTAGTTGGTAGTGTGTGTGTATGTGTGTGTGTGTGGGGTTTTTTTTAGTGGGGGGGAGCCACACAAAGCACTTGGTGTATGGTTGTCAGCATCTGCAGGATTATGACTTTAGTTTAGGATGGGAGCAAGGAAAATGCATTGGGTGTAATAAAAGTAAAAAATTAAGCGTTATAAGGCTGTCAGGGAGGGAGGGAGGGAGCGAGGGAGCGAGGGAGCGAGAGAGAGAGAGAGAGGGGCAGAAAATGGGGTGGGGAGCTGAGGGTAGGAGTGTTGAGGGGGGCTGGGCCGAGGGGTCAGATAGCCATGGGCCATCGAGGAGGAATCAGGGGAAGAGGTCAGATAAACAGATCCCTACCTTTCAGACTGGAGAGGAGCAGACGGGAGGAGATTAGCAGGAGGAGGAGAAAGCGAGGAGACAGGCTTCACTGCCGAAGATTTTTAATCAGTGATTTCGCATTTAGCTCCTTCCGATCTTCTTTTTTTTATTTGTAAGAATTTATACATGTTTCATAACCCCAGTGAATTTGTGCATCTGGCAAGTGTCATTCTGTGTGTGTGTGTTTGCATCCCAGTGTTTAGAACTGCAAGGTGCTGTATAGTGTATAGGACAGGTAGGGCTGCTGTGCCAAGACTGGAGTGATCTCCCTTCCTCCCCTGTCTGACAGTTAACACTCCTCTCCTCTTCCTCCTCCTCCCTCTCTCCGTCTTCTATTACAAAACAAAGACAGCACAAATGTTTACTGTCATCTCACCTGTCTGATTCTCTTGGCTTGTCTCATTGTCATGTGTATATGTTTAATTATTACACTTCCTGGCAAAGGCAAAGGAATGTCATTCATTTTTATGTATTGTATTTCAAATGTACGTCTGGCGTGGCTAACGACAGTATCTCCTCATCCCTGACTCTGATAGTGGAAGGATTCTGTTCATGCTCAAGTGCCACCAGGGTTTTACCACACACAGTATTTAAAACAAATATATTTGAAAAAGGACCATTTACGTGCTTTATTGTGAATTAATTATTTGCGATCATAGGTATTTCTTCTTTTTGTTACTTAATGTGTTCATCAAGGAATGATTCAATTTACTTATTTTCTAAGATTTAAAACATATTTTAGATTTTTACAAATTAACACCATTTAGGTGCATATAGGGTATTTACCACAGCTGAGGGGGAAATTGCAAAACGTGCAGGATTGTTTACATACATTTTAATTATTCTCCTTTCTCATTCTCATTTTTAAATCATAAGATAATTTGAATTAATTATATTAGAATTTATTGAAATTAATTTAAATAGTAGTTATTTTATCTTTATGACACCTGGTAACTGTCAAAACCGTTACATGCATCGTCATGGAAAATAGACAAAATTATGAATGTGTTGTACATTTCAATATTTAAAAAAATATATACTTTATTTGTTAGGGTGTGCATTTAGTGTTTAACATTATGATATGACCAATCAAATGTATATAGTGGAATTGCTGTGATTAGTATGAGTATTCATAACATGCAGGTCGTGTTTGGTGCTGTTAGGCTGAGGTGTGTTGACGGTTCTCACTGTGGAGATGTGCAGGTGCTTCCACTGCTTGTGCTCGGTCCTTGTCTATTACCATATTAGATGACAGGTACACTCGGAGTATTCAGATGTCATTTGACTGCGTGAGTGGGAATAGCACGTCCAATCGGAGAAACGAGATAAAGGGGTCGCAGTCGTCATGGATAGGCTTGTTTCATGGTTTTGGAGACAGCGAGAAAATGGGAGACAGCGCCTCTGGCTGTCATAACCCCTCCCTCCCTCCCTCCGTCCCTCCCTCCCTCCCATTCTCTATACGTCTCTGCATATCTCTCTCCTTAAGTCCCACCTTTCCGTGCTCGGCCACTGGTCTCGTATAGTCCATGTCCTCGGTCGCAGAGAGCCCTCTTTGGGTGAACAGTAGTCTGTGACCGCAACACAGATTCAATACATCATATGTTGTTGTGTCACAAGAAGACGAAAATCCACAAATGTATGCCCCTATAATCTAAAAAAGAAAAATATTATAATTGTTATTATGATAAATGGTCTCCAGTCACTTTAAATTCTTTCCTTTTCTACTGTACACCATTTGTTCTGTGAGTCCTCCATGAACAGCTCTACCTTTGTGTGGATGCGGCACCTCTGAAATCAGAGGAGGATGTAAATTCTGCCCTGTAACGTCTGCCTGCACCATTTGCTGCGTGGACCCGTGTAGACGGGGGCAGTCGACACGAATGATGGCCTTGAATCTGACGTGTGGTTTTGAATACGCGTGGTCGTGCGGTGAGGACCAGTTCTTCCAGTTGTCCTGCAGCCGAGGCCGGCGTGCGTGTCATGCTATCATAAAGGAGCAGGCAGTGGGTGGGATCTGGGCTCAGCACAGGGGCGAGCGAGAGAGTGGGGAAGGGAGAGTGGAAGAGATGACTGTCACGCTCAGGTGTGTGTGTGTGTGTGTGTGTGTGTGTGTGTGTGTGTGTGAACACGCATGCTTGTGGTGTGTATGAATTCAAGCATCTTATCCTTAACCCCCACAGACCCAAATGTTGAAGAGGCCTGCTGTGTATGGACAAAAAGCAGCCCCCCCCCCTCCATTTTAAAAAAATTCCCTTCTCTCTCATCTTTTCTTCTCGTTCTTCAATGTCAGGTTTTATCTTTTTTGAGATAAAGTTGGCAGGGGTTTTTTGTGGTTTGCTCTTTCACATGTTATTGTGTTGACAATCTTGGTTAAATCCTAGGGGTAGACTAGATTTACGACTAAGAAGATGCGCACGTGTCATATGCATCTGCACAGCCATGTTCTGATTTGTGTGCTCGCCGGCTGTATGTAAAAATGTAATGTGTTTTTAATGTGTCACACCGAGGCCTTGCTGTGATGCACTCGTGTTTTTCTATTCATCATTTTTATTAATTCCGGACTAATTTAGTGTTGATATTTAGACAGTGGGCATATGTCGTGATAGTGTTGCTTATATTATCCAGCAGTCATACACACAATAGAAAGTGTGATAGTGAGAAAAAATATTTCCTCACCTTTAATGAAGGGAATTCGCAAGCTATAGCGGAGCCGAGGACAATAACATGCCACACAAATTTATATAAATTTGTGTTTCACTGCTTACAATAAATGAATGCTGTTAATAGAAGGGGGTTGTAATGTGTGAGTGTTAGTCCTTAACTAGAATCTCAATATTGCTTCTGTAATAAATGTACACAATCAGTTCTGCTGTTTGTGAGGTAGCAGTGATGAAGACGGCTGTGTTGCGTTACTGTATTGACTAAGAGTAGAAGACCTGTGTGATGCATGCGTGCCCTGGTAGTACCGTAAACCATCCGCGTGTGTGTGTGTGTGTGTGAGAGAGAGAGTGAGTAAGTGTGCGTAGCTTGGCAGCTAGGACTCCCTGTGTGTCTGTGCTATTTGGGGGCAGCGGCAGCTAGCTCCAGTGCTCAGGGATGGGAGAAACAACGGTTGTGTGTCTGTGTACATGTGCCTACACGCGGGCAAGGCAGGGATGACAGGGACCGCGCCGAGGGCTGCCGGATTGAACTGAGCTGCACCACAGCCCCCCTATAGGCCCACCCCTCTCCTGGACCCTGGAGGCCAGCATTCCACCCTCCGCACTGGCGCTTATCATCACAAAGGACAGAATGCATAAAACATGGAGGACGCTTAGACAGAGGCGGCCCAGGTCGCCTTTCTCTCCCCACGCTGAGCCCTGGAACAATGCGTGGGCCCCTCTGGCCTGTGACTCTGACGACACACACGCCGTCTTTTTATCCTCCCCTATTTCTTTGTCATCCTCTTCCTCTTCCTCTATGTTACTGTGCTCTGTGGAGTGATAACTGCCCTCGCATTGTTTATCTGTGTCTGTGAAATCTGCTTTGTGTAACTGAAATGTAAGAGTGTGTGTGTGTGTGTGTACGTGGGTGGGTGTGTATGAGGCAGAGTGACAAGTTTAAAATATTGACAGTGCCTCAGCTGAATGGTATCTCCCATATTTTGCACTGTGTTACACATTGTAGAAATACAGTTGTATGTACCGTGAATAAATAAAGATAAGATATTCACAGATTGACACGGAAGGTGAACATACACAATTAAAAAATCATTTGATTCGTTGGAAGAAATCCTGTTCCTGTAAAAGAGGACACACTGTGCTGCAGATGGGAGATCTGCGTTTCACACTATCAGCACGTCCCCTCTTCACTAATTTACAGCCAGGTCACTCGATGATGCAACATGGCAGCTTGTATTAGCAGCAAATACACAGTGTGTTTGTATAATCAAGCTCCGAGCGTCTCTGTCGGTCAGGGTGCCGGGGCTGCTTTTAGAAAGACCAGATAAAGAGCTGTGTGAAAGTGATATGATGATATTCCGCGGCTGTAGATGCCATATTCTTTTTATTCCTGCCAGTCATTCTCCTCTGCTACTCCCAAAACATCTACAGTATTAACAACGCTGCAGATTGACACTAGGGTAGTTTATTTATTTTTTTGCTTTACACATATGTTGAGTGTTTTTTCTCTCTCTTCCCCAAGTAGGATGATATTTTAGTTCTGTTTGCAGATCTTGGTTAAAGCTCAGCTCAGATTGAGATTGTACAGATTTTAATTTCCTTCTCTGTGTGTGCTCTGCATCCACTCTGTGACTGTATGACAAACAGCAGTGGGGCTCAGAGGGTTTGGGTCTGTATCTGTCTGTAAGTGTCGTCTGATAGCCGGGCTGCAGGAATGTACTGCTAGGATGTGCTGGACCCCAGCAGGTCTATGGCACTTCCTCTCTGTGTACCTCACAGCTTATCCTCCTCAGGATTATAGAGAGAAGAAAAGAAAGCAGTGCGATGGCAGGAGCACCCTTTCCCTCTCACACCCTCTCCTCCTCTCCTTACAATTCACACACGCACCAAAAAAAAATCTCAACAAAAAGTGTAATTCACTTGCAAATGTGTAGTAGCCCGTCCATGTTCCCAGGGGAGGAACGAGAGAGGGAGAGAGAGACAGGGAGAGAAGGGAAGGGAGGGGCAGACGTGGTAAGACACAGAGAGGAGGCTGAGGTGAAGCTACCGATTGCTTCTTCCTGGTCAGGAAAAGCAGCCGACTCCATCTGCTCACTGATGGATGGGGCTTGTGTGCTCTATATGGTTTGTATAGTGTAAGTAACAACACTGAGTGTGCGAGAGAGAGAGAGAGCAGGAGAAGGCTGTTGCCAGGCAGTAGGTGTATAAGTTGCAACTCGCTATTTGTCATTACCTTCTCCTGAGGTGGCCCGCTGTTGTTCGCTCAGCCCCAGGCGACTGATCTGCCAGCAGTGAAGGGGTTAAGAAGCAGGGATAGCCCTCTTTTGTCTCTGCGGCCCTCTTTGCCATTGTTGTGGTGGAATTGAGTTCGGTGCACCTCACTTGACCACAGCAAAGCAATAAAATGGCCTCTAAGTGCTGTAGCCTCTGTAGTCCTCTGATGTCAGCTCTCCCCCGGCTTCTGCCGCTGTATTTTCCTTTTTTCCCAAACAACACATGGGCAACCTTTTTTTTTCATTTGCTCGTCTGAGGTCAAGTTCACTCTCCTCTTTCTACTGTTTTTATGGAAAGTAACTCACTTGCTAAACCATGTTTGCATTCAAACATAAAATGCATTTAGGATTAGAACATATTATTTATATTTATATATATATTTAAAGGTTGTGAATATTGCCACCTGTAGTGCTGACAGCGTGCTGTCCTTAAAAAGCACATTTGAGGATTCACCCATTTCACGCTTTTAATGATCTATGAAAATGATTTTAAGCATTTATTAGAGCGTTTGCATTCAGCAGGATGATGACATTACTCTGTTTTTATAACTCTGCGAGCATGTCGAATGAAGTCCTGCTGTTATAGCTCCTGGTTGATCCAGAGTCACCTCACTTCTTTAGCTATGCACTGTTATTTTACAGTTTTTCTGTTGGCAATATTGATGGAAATAATACGCATGATACATTTCTTTTTCCTCAGTCGGAGGATGTACTATTATAATGTGGTGTTGGTGGAGGTGCTGGTGTGTTTGATTGCACAGATGATTGTTTATAGCAGAGTCCCACCTCTGCAGACATTGTAATTAAAAAGAAGATATACTGCACGGTCGTCGCCAGCCCATCTCATCTCGTCAAATAAGCGGCTGGCGGCTGCAGTGAGCATGTCAGTGGATTTATGAAAGATTTCTGATTGGCTGGATTATAATTGGCACTGTCCCGAGTGCAAACCATTTATGCCAGGTGTCACACAGGCTGCATTAAACGTTGCGCCAAACTGCAATTAAACCAACATTTCCTCAAAGCCACAATATTACACCTCGGCATTATTCTGAAAGGTGTCTCCTTGCTGTGTGTGCCTTCGCCTCAGCCCTCTCTACTCCTCCTCCTCCCGAAGCACGTGTCATTTCCTCTCTGGCTCCCACTGTACCTACAACCAATGCTCTTGCTCATTTTCCCTGTGTTAAATGAACAAACATGAGGACCTCAGTGCCTCCATAATAAATTGATTAGAGAGAAGCAGACTCCCACACAGCAACACCAAAAACTAGAGATGTACTGTTTGTGTGTGTGTGTGTGTGTGTGTTTAGCCTGAGGAGGAATAGACATGCTTCTTCTCTCCCTAACACACACACACACACATACACAAAGCAAGTAAAACATGTATATTCATCCGGTTTAAAGGCGTTTTCTCGTCGGCTGGTCCTCGTGCTCCCAGCCTCTCTGGCCGGCCACGCTCTAACTGCTGGTTTGCACCGGTCGCTGATGTCTCATGACAGCGACAGTGCCGCGGCGTTTACATATTCGACACGGAGCCGTCTGTGATTGTTTGGTTTTTCCTTCTGACGTTCACTGCCACGGAGCAGAGATTTGGTTTAGGCTGGAGCAGAGGGGGAGAGAGAGCAGGTCCCATGGGGCTGACACAGGGCTAGACGGCCGTGACAGACCGGTGACCTCGGCTTTGTGACGTCACGTGCCTCGTCTGGTCACCATGGCATTCATTTTCCCTACTGTTTAATGAATGAAGATGAGGAGGGGCTGTTTTCACACAGCCATGGGTGATGCTCTGGTGAAGGCCCCAATACAAACAGGAGAAGGCCAGATGCTGAATAATGATTATGCCTTGAGTTTAAAACATGCCTTCTGTCACCTTATCTATCACCTGCAAGTTTCTCACGCTTCATTTTCAGGTCTAATTAAAGGGACATTTACTTCTATTCTGCTTGCAGGGCCGGATATATTTGACTGCTTTGTTTAATTCAGATGGTAAGACATTGACTGTGGGTATTGTTGTGTGAAGCACTAAAACAAAACACACTCTAACCACATATAGGAAGTCACTCTGAGGTAAGAGCTGGGTTTAAAACGGATACTAACTGTTACAACAGTTTCTCTCCCCTTTTCAAGTCTTTTCCTCTCTTTTGCTTCCATTTTATTCTCCGTCGTGGCAACATTTAAGCACTTCTCCCCCCCGTGCCGTTCTAAATCATGCACATTTTGATAGTAATATAAATGAAATGGCCTAAGAGATCGGGGGGTTTAATCTGGGCATCATATCCTCTGTGGAGTGAGTGTTGTCGCTGCAGCTCAAGTGCACATGGAGGAGCGTGGCTGTAAAACAGGCTTTTTGTTGGAGCCAGGTGTTTCCTCATGTTGGATCATGCCCCGATAGGGTACAGCAGGCCACACGGCAGGTGAGAGCCGGGTTTTTATTGCCAATGGCTGCTGTGGTCCTCCTGTGCCACAAGCAAAGCTCAGAAAACATTGCCCACGTGGGTTGAGGATATGCACAGGAAGAAGGCCTAGTGTGGTGGAGCTGGAGCAGGACGAGTGTGCAGATGACCCAGCCTATGTTGACACTGGAGAGAATATGGGTTTGGTGGAAGGAGAGAGAAGAGAGGAGCAGTGGGCAGGGTATCGGAGGGAGGTAGGGAGGGAGGGAGGGCACCAGTCTCATCACTTCCTTCCTTAATAATGTTTTTTTTTGTTTAAGGCGCCAGTGAAAACAACAGTAGATAGAAGAGGAAGCGTTGAAATAAGGCAGAAGTCAATTTATACCATTCTCTAGGAAAGTAATAAGGCATGGAAACTCAGAAATTTTATACAATATAAAAGTTGTCTCATCTTGTTAAACATTGTGTAAATTGTGTCTGCCTCTGTCTAATCTACCACCTGGCTTTACCCTGCAACAAATAAAACACTACAGGGTACGTTAAACAAACCTGTATGTTTGACCCTGGTCGTGACAGAACGCTCGTTTCTCACACTTTGAGTAGACCCCCCCTGGCTCTGTGTGTACGCGTGTGTGTGTGTGTGCGTACACGCTCACGTGCAGATGGATGCATGATTGGTTCACAGTTTATCTAGGTCTTTCCTGTCGTCCTGGTTGAACCTTTATTCGAGAAAAACAACAGACTGACACCTGCACCCTCGGCTTTGTTGAGCCTCAGCCCTGTGGTCAGGGCAAAATGTACTTTCACATGACAGACGCCTGTGTGGGCCTGCAACAGGAAGCCTGGCTACACTGCGTTTCACAATCTCTCCAGAAACAAGAAGCGAGTTACCCACACTATTCATTGTGTGTAATGGATGCCAGCTTGCCTGTAGTGGGTACGAGCACGAGGCGAAGGGAGGGGGTACCCCGGCGTAAGTGGACCCCTGGGACCTCCTGGAGGGGTAGAGGTGTGGCGAGCGTCTGTTTTGGGCATGGCTTGTGTCAGCCTGTTTAGCGTTTGCCTGTGAGGGCATTTATATGCAAATGCTAAACAACCTATTGGGGTGGCTAATTACAACAGGGCTTTTGTGTGTGCCAGGCAGTGAGAAGCAGGGAGTTTCGAGCATGCCAGGCCTGGACTTCCCCTGCTTGTTTACTCATTGTCTTTCCTTATTACCCCCTCATTGACACTCCCCTTTTGTGTGGCTGTGTGTCGTTTGCCTGCACGCTGGCTCCTCCCCTTGTGGTGTCGGAGTTAATGTAGTAGATTAAAGAGGCAGCACTCTGGCCCTGTTTACTTCCTCTTTCATCTGCTGGCCCTGCTCAGCTCTTCTCGGCAGCCATCCCTCCTGGAGCTCGTGTCTAGCCACCACCCCGTTCAGGAAGGATTCAGACTCGTAGTAGTACTCCCTCTCTCCTACAACTAATGCTCAGCTAATTACTCCGGGTGAAAAAATGCATTTAGGTCAGGCTCTAATGTAATGCAAATTTATGAGCAGGCAGAAGCAAATATTAACTTGTAGAGTCACTGATAGTCATTGGCTGGGGACAAAGGTACACCTCCCTTAACTGTCAAATCTGAAGGTTTTATGTGCTCTCTGTGTCGCTGCCTGTTTTTTTTTATGCTTTGTTGTCAGAGATCTAAGGACGGTGACAGCAGGATGCACAGAGAACGTTCCAACTGTACTGTATATGTTCCTGTATAAAAATATACCTGCTGCTACACAAAACCATAGATGGTGCAACTGAGCCCACATACGAGGCCCTATTTTTACTGTTATACAGAACAGGGTCTGAAATATGAGCCTTTTCCTGTAGTTGCAAACAAAACATCATTATTTGTAGTCATGAAACCACAATCGGGCACTTGTGTTTAAAGGTGTGAATACAGTTTTGATAATTAAAGAACATTAGCAATTCTGCAAGCCGGGCAACTTGCACACACTTCAGAATGGCTTTATGCCAAGTAGGTTAACACGTACAAAGAATTTGTTGTGGTGTGTAGGAGCAAGCAAGATTATACAAATATGCAAACTGGAGACTGTATAAAAACATCACTGGAGAAGAGGATGTGTGAAATATGAACAAAAGATATTTACAATTTCAGGTATGTGTTGGATTTCTCCTTTAATCCTCAGACGCATGGATTAGTTTGAAAGTTAAGTCAGATGAGTTAGAAAGTGAGTTAGTTGTACAGCAGAGATCCATTTGCAGAAGAGTTGGAGTTTCTCACTGTGTTTGGGTTAGTGTGTCTTACTATGTCTTGCCCGCTCTATATATTTTTCAATCTCTGCTGAATACACATCCATATCAAACTGGCCCTGCTGCATTCCTGGGAAATTATTTGTCTTGTGCTAAAACAAAGAAAGAGGAACAGAGCAGGAACACGGGCTTAGTGTCGCCTCTCACTTGGTTTTACTGCTTCACTTTTAGTGTTTGTTCAGTGGTTTGCCACCACTTGTGCCCACTTACTACGCCAATTACACCCCCACTTTCATGTGTTCCCCCCTCCGACATACATATAGGCTGACACACACTCATGCATACATACACATGAGGCAAGGAAGCCGAGCTGGATCAAAAGGCCGAGTGTGAGGGAGTCAGGGCACCTCGTAGAAAACAGCTGCCCCTCGCTGTCTCTGCTTCTCACCCCCGGCCTGACAGCAGCCAGAAATATGAGGCCTCTCCAGACCTCTGTCCTGGGAAACAAGGACGGGACGGCACACATCCACTCAGAAAGGCTTTTGTCTCTGCTCCCTCTCTCTCGCTCGCCCCGGCTTCGCTCAGGCACACAAAGAAGAAAGAAAGCCATTTGTCTCCGCTCATTCACTCATTCTGCCACAAATAGAAATCTTCGTTTCACATGTGCACTCCCTTCTGCCAGCCTCACAAAACCATTCAATTATCACATGCTTGATTTCTCTTTATTGTCTGTTTGTTAAACTCTTTCATTAGCTGTTTTAGTCAATTTTGGTGCAATTTGTCTGTCAATCTCCCTCTGCGTTCGCCTTTCTCTGCACTTCCCTCCGTGCCCTCAACATTGTGCCGGCTCTCTCTGTGACCCGGTCCTCCCTCCCGGGCCTTTATCCTCCCGCACTCCTGTCTCCCACCTTTCCTCACCACACGTCTGGGATTTCTCTCCCTGTGCTGTCGCTTGTCCAGCATGTTCAAACCCTGACAGAGTTGGGAAAGGCATTCAGCTCCCTAATCCGGGCTCCCTCTATCAGGAATGCTAATACATGTGATTGTGTGACCCGCCGAGGCCCGGCAACATCTGCAGGAGCCTATGGCGAGCCCCCACCTTCACACACCCACCCTGCCCCCTGCCTTTGAGCGTTCACTCGCTGCCATTATTTCATTGTTTCACTTCACGCCTCTGACTGGGCAGTGCAGTTAACCCCTCTGTGGCTCAGGCCAGGCCGGCTGCAGCTATGCACACAGGGCCAGAGGGGTGCTGAGCACAGGCCTTCCTGCCTGCCCATCTGGACCCCTCCACACACATCTCTGTTTACTTATGCATTCCACGAGGAGTCCAATGCATTTGTGCGTTCATATAGTCCATTGAAAGGCGTGATCACAGGAATTACACTCTTTTTCTCACTCTTAACTAGCTTTCACTTTGTCAGCGACATCGGGAAAAGGAAACTTGCTCCTCCAAAGACATCCCGGTGTTAGCCAATGAAATCCTGTTATTACATTTTCACCCGCCCCTTTGCCAGGTATTGGAGTTGAAAGAAATGATTGTCGGGTTTGTGTCTGTTTTCAGAAAGATGAATTACTGGTAAAGCGCGACTGACAAAGTGAATCTGTGTCAGGCTGGAGTGCTGCTGATTGAATTACCCTTCTCCTCAGCCTGTATTCAAGCTACACCACATCACACCATAGGCAAGCAACGAGTAGATTGGATTTCTGTGCGCTTAAGTCACATCCCAACATTAAGCTATTGAAGCTTTAGGTTTGTTTGACCTGTCAGAATTCAGCCTATGTAATCTGTTTGTGCTTGATTCCAATAAATTAAAGTGTACATATCCCTCACACATTATAGTTTCAGGCGATCTTAAGGAGGATTTAAGATGAGAGGAAAATCCATGTTAAACTAATGTGGTATAGCTGCATTTAACAATATACATCAAGTTGTTACCTGTTGCAGCACTTTAACTTAAGGTTAGAAATCCCTGCTGAAGTGTCATTAGTAATTTGTTAATAGCAGGGATTTAAGAAGCAGCTAACCTTTGACAGTAGGCAGCCTGAATGTAGAACCTTTTGTGTTTTAATTGTCTAAATGTCGGATAGATTAGTTTGTTTGCTTCTCCTAAAGAAGATATATCTGCACAAACTCTATAAAGAGTGCTGCAGACATTTAAAGAAACCTGCACAAACCGAGAGTTAGCTTGGTACCTAGCTGCAGTGCCTGCGGTAATCACAACACACACATGCACTACACACACATGCACTACACACGTTGTGTTCATACTGGAACACCAATTCCGTCCGTGTTATCAAAAGCACCATTAATCATTACATCTTTGCAAAGCAGGGGCAGCGTTACTATGGTGACACAAAGTTATCCACGCTGCTTTGCATATCAACAGGAAAAAAAAAGTTTAAAATTTTTCCGTCCGACTCTGGTGGAGCTGCTACAGGCCCAAGTTGCTGTAAAGAGATTTCCACTCTTTTGGGATTCTCTGTGTCTTCCTGCGACCTCTGTTGTTCAGCTCAACAGGCTGCTTTGCAGTGCGCTCAGACTGACTCCAGCACAGCTCAGGTTTGCATGGGTTTCCTGCATCCCCTTGCTGTTGAATGTCATTTTAGATGTATTTGTGAATTTTGTTACACTGCATTTTATCTCCACCCCCAGATATAGTGATCGGTAGGTTCGTCCGTCTGTAATTCTTCTATTTCTTCAGCACAACTTCAAAAGCATGGAGGATTTTTTGATTAAACTTCACAGTAAATCATCTATTGAAATGATGCCTTTTGATATTTTAGATATGCCCATCTCCTGATGACCCTTGTGTCACTTTATGATTGGTTGCTGTTATTAATGGGCTTACCTGTCTCTGAAAATAATCACAAACATAGATAGACTTTAACATCTACATCATAGATTATTAAAGGATATTGTAAATCAAAAAAAGGGATTATAAACTTTAAATGAGTGTGACTGTTAGGTGTCCCTTTGTTTGCAGTGAAGAAGCGTTATTTAGTGTCTGGAACTGATTATCCTGGGGGATAGGTGCAAATTATATATAAAATAAAATAAAATGGATGTTTTATCTCTAAGCCTTCACTGAATATATTTATTTGAATATGACATTCAGAATTCCTTTAAAACCATCACAGTAACCCTTCCCCATGATGTTTGGAAATGAATGGGAATAATTATGTTCAGATGTATGTATGTAACACTAACTCTAAAGTATTGTGCTGTGAAGAATTCAGCAATTACTCTGGAGATGGATGATGTATAAAATGGAGCTACATGTTTTAAACACCAAGGACAATACTACTCACCAATGAACTTTTAACACTTAAACTTTTCAGCCTCGCTTTGTGTTTTCTTTAAAATATCAGACATAGGATAAGATTTACAGAATGTTAAACTCTGTTTCCTAGTTTCTCAAATGAGGCAGTTAAGATATGTTCGTGTGCATTTGAGTGTGAATGTTCTCCCCCATCATTCTGTGTGATACAGCATTTTCCCCGGTCCCTGCCAAAAGGGTTTAGACTGGATATGAGCCATAGGGGAATAAAAGTGGGTCTAGCGTTCCAGTTCCCTCGATGGCTCATTGAAACCAGGGATTGAAGCATACATCCTCCATTTCTGAAATCAAACATCCCAACATAACAGGCCTATAGAGCATTCATTTACTTCTACTGCCGTGGAGCGATCATCTGCTGCTGCATTATGTACACATCCTCTGACACTGTTTCTAATCTGCGCGTTCTAGATACACTCTGTTTAAATATATATAAATGTTTGAATGAAATAACTGCAGATTGCAGTTCGTTCCTTTGTTTGACATGTTGCAGGGTTCCGAGACGGTTTATAAGGAATGAGCGCTACAGAGCCAAATTGGATCTGGGTATGTAAATACTGCTCTGATGTTTAATGAGAAACAAAGTTAGCTAATTATAGCAGCTCTGAGAAACATGAGGAGGACAGTGGGAAATGTTTCCATCACTCCCTAGCTCTATAGATTACTGCCTAATTGCCTCAATCGAATCAGGCGGAGACATTAGCCAGAGAGGCAGAGAGTGAGAGAGAGAAACATGGGGATGGGGCTGATTACACATATCTGTCGGTGGCTCTTTAGATAATCCGGCAGGGGACCAGCAAGTTGGGCTTTCTGACATAGCGTGAGCCCGTCTGTCTTCTTTAGGCCAGCATGTCTACCTTGTTCGGCTCCCCCTCCCCCCCGGTGCGGTTATGAAGGTGAGGATAGCAGGGTGCTGTGTGCTCTCCTGCCACGCCAGCCAGCTGCAGAGGTGATTCATACTCCCATGCGGAAGTTTTTCGACTATAATTATATATAGTTCTGACACATGTTTATGCCTGATTTTACCAGACAGCCTCTCCACTAATGGCATGGTACTACATAACATCCTCCCAAACATTTGTTACAACAATATTTTTCCACCTCATTTTATTTTTTAACGTTGTAATTTTAAGTACTGGGTGGAAACACGCACTGCTGGCGAGACTGACCTGTTGAGAAGCTGTGGGAATAGTTTTCTTCCCTTGACATAGCAAAGTCTGCATTTATCTACTTTGTCAAATAAGGGATTTCTTAAGAATATCTTTCCTCTCATTTATTTATATCTCTGCGGAAAAAGGAGGAGAGAGGACTTTAATTTCTCTTAATGGTGGTGCAGGAAGAAAAGGGAGGATTCTGTATTTTAGGGCTTTTTAAACCTGTGTCCTGCTCCTGGTTTGGAGACAGGGCGATAGTGTCGGAGGTGCTGGGTAATAAGAAGCTTCATTGGATCTGTTTCGTCCTCAGAGCACAATGATATTGAGGTCAGCTGTCTAAAATGATCTCACGTTAAGGAATCGGCGAGTCAGCAGGGTCAGAGCAGAACCGCCATGACGACACTTTCTCCACAGTGATAACGCTGCCCTCTTTCCTCCCCACACTTCCTCTGCAGGGTGAACAGCAGAGAGGAGGCTGAACTGTATCTGTGCCCTTTTTTCTTTTTCACTCTGCAACAGAACGATGCCGCCTTTGTCTTCTCACAGAGCCTCACGCGCTTATCGGGTGAAGGTGGTCTCGCATACGATTAATTGGACCTTTACAGTTCTGATTCAGAGCCGCGTGGCTAATCCTCACATCTTCTTTAATCCTAACCAAACATGTGAACTGTTGGAAATAGCTTTTTTTATCCCTGGATGTCATATGTGTAAACTTAAGGCCTGAACAGTCCTTCCCTCAGTTTCCCAGGCCGGATTTTCATGGGGGGGCGCGGCTGGAGGAGAGCTGTAAAGTAAGAATTCTGTGTGGGGAACCCAGATCCCAGCAGATTCCTTTTTTACAGTTCCGTTGGGAAAGTAGGCACTGTAAACAGATAACGGCGCTCATGCAGAAAGGGCCGGAAGTGGGAGGTATTACTCCTCCAGACGTTTAGAAAGGGAGCTCCGGGTGTGAGTCTTTTAAAAGTCTCGTCGTTGTGAGTCAGTCTGGGGGTTTTGCATGGATGCTGCCGCTCATTTACATTGCACCTCTCCCTGCCATAGGTAGACTTGGTTGTTTTTTATTATTTAGCAGGGCTTTGTGTGTGTTTGTGTCACTCTCCTGTCATGTGGGGAACGTCCGTAGGAAGGCCTCATCTCATATCTCTTATTTCGATCCTAAAATCAGTCACATACGACCTGGCTCTTCCCCTTTCTCACTCTTGTACTTCTTTCTCTCCGTTTCCCTCGCTCTCTGTCTCTCACACACACACACATGTTCCCGTAATTTATGGCTGCCGGGTCCTTGATCAATTGATAGCAGGGAATCCTTTGGTAAATAGAGTTTTAGACACATTGCCAATAGACCCGGGCTATTGATTGGAGTGTAAATTAAAAACTTAATCAGGTCTCTGAGATAAGATTTATCTCCGCCCCAAGCAAATTACAGGGCTGACTTGGAGACATAAAGACAGGCCGGTGGGCAGGAGAGCACTGCCCCCTTCGCGGGTGCCAAGTCGGGGCCACGGTTCTCCTGTCGTCCTCCCCGTCTCACTGCTGCTGCCACTCTCCCCTCTGTCCTCGCCTTGTGGAATAGATCATGGAGACTTTAAGCGGTGACATAATGGATGAAGGCTTGTCTTGTAATATTTAGTTAGAAGAGACCGACTTACACTCACACACTCTAAAGCATCTGGTAGACATATTCAACCAATATGTCTTATTGTTCCATGATGACTTTTAGGATGGCTGACCCAAGTGGGAAGTCGTTTTATTTCTTTATCATTTTGTTCTGTTTAGCCCTTTGTCTTTTCAGTCTTGTCAATACTCCTCCTCTCACCCCCTCTTTCCCGCTCTCGTTCTCACTTTGTGTTTAATCACTTACTTTCATTGCTGCCTGTGATGAAATATGTAAATCATTACACACAGCTTTTATCTGCTCAATAATATTCTCATCTTGTTGGGGTCGTTTTACGCCACGATAAATTCATGCACATTCATACGCACGTGCTGTTGTCTATATTTTATACGTATTAAGACAATCCTTGGGATTGCACATTGATCAGCGTATGGATTTCCACAGTAATTGCTGAGGGAAATTTTCTCTGTCTCTACCCTTCTTCATTATTAATATTGGGAAATGGGTATACGTTTGAAATGTCTGAGTATAATTTCGTTTTAAAATAACGAGAACACTTTTAATTCATGCCAGCTAACACAGGGCAGCGTGCGAACTGAGAACTGGGCTTTCCTCAGGTTTCACAGATAAGAAAGACACTCGCTGAGGATTCTGGGAGAGGTACGTCGCAGGTATCTGTGTGGATCTTTCATTCTGTAATTAAAACATACACCGTTTTTTCCTCCTGTGACTAAGGCCGGCATTAGGCTCCTCACAGGGATTATAGCACTTCCCATTATCTCTGGTTATAGTCCTCATATAGAGAAGCCATAGAAATGACATTGACCCACAGGGAGCGAGGCACACAACAAGAGAGGAAGATGGAGGTTGAGGAGGTCACAAGTCCATTAGCAGACAACCATAAAAATACATAAGTATGAACAATTTGCAACACCCCTGAGGACTTTTTATATTGGTGCTGAATATATGGACATGGGTTTGGGTTTGTGAAGTGCCGTGTAAGTGTTAGAGGTCCCCAAAAGAGCAGTGCAACCTAACCCATCCGGTGGCTACATAATGGTGGCCAAACCTCTCTCTTTGTCTAGTTGTGGGGGAGGCTGAGACCATCAGTAATAGGCTTTTTGCCTGATAAGCCCGGAAAATACTCGTTTAGTTAGTGAAAGTGCAGAGGGATCCTGGCCTGATAAACCCGCTGTTTCCTTCTGTAATACCCAACAGCTAAAATCAATAGCTGGGATAATTCTCCCGCTAGTCGTCCAGTCTCCTTTATCTGGAGCCTCTCGCAGCCCGTGTACATGGGGGTGGTGGTAAACTGGAGTATGCCTCTTTGTATATTAGAGGTTATATAGTTACACTTACATGTAACCTTGCCTTCAATTCTTTTTTTAGTTTTTTGATATTGTCTTAATCGCTATTCTCAGCGCCACCATGTCCAGTCCCTGTGGCCAAATCTTCAGCTTGGATATTTCACTAGACTTTTCACTTCCCTCCATCTTTGCCCCGAGTTCCGGTCACTTTAACAGTGCACGTGAAAGTGGCATTAATCCTTTCCTTTCTCATCCTTGACCACAGTGAAATGACCTGCTAATGATATGGGTTCGACTCCCACCGATCAGCTCAGGTGTTGTGTCAGAGTGTGTGCGTGTATGAAACTGGTGGGAGGAAGTGGCTGTCAGCACTAAATTCATCCCCGCTAAGAGCCCCATGCTCTGTCAACACGAGCTCTATGTTCTGACTCAGGGGCTTGATTAGTTTTAAAAATACAGCGCAGGTAGAGCCTCCGACGGAGTCACGGGATTGAAATGTTCCGACAAGAGACACGAGAGCTCTGTCATAGGTTTAGTCTGCTAAGTGCACGATGTTGACGGGGGTTTTATGTCAAAATATGCATGTTTTATAAGTCGTACGTATTTGAATTTTCATCACTAAGATTTTATTCTGGTCTTCATACACGGGAGGCGGGGGGGGGATACAAAATTCACCGCTCCACTGTCCCACTTTAGCCGGCGTTATCATTTTCCGCTGGCAGGCCTTGAGTTAGTTTCTGTGTAATCTCTCTGGCCATCACAGCACCGCGGTAAAATATGGCCTCAGGTGTTAGTAGGCAGGGTGGTTAGCCTGCGACACCGTTACCTAAAGTGCAGTGTATTAAAAAGCAGTCAGGGCCCTGGATCACAGTATATCACAAGGGAGAGGCAGCGATAAGGCCTGCCTGCCCGCCCGCAGATCAATGAAGGTTACTGACATCATATCACAAAGTGAAAGCGAGTACTGCACCCCTAGCTATTTATCAGCTGTGGATCGGACATGAAAAAGGGGTGGAGGGGAGAGCGAGGACAAGACAGGACAGCAAACCCCCCCAACCCCTCCGAGATGGGGGCTCTAGTCCTGACTCCTCCTCTCCCTCACTGTCGCTGACTCCTCCCCTGGATGGCTGTAGTGGCTCACATGTGACAGGAGATTGACAGTGACATCTTTTTCTGCCATGACAAGACTTTTCTTGCTCTTCCTTCTTCCTTCTGTATATTTGAGTCTTGACTATCAATTCAAATCGGTAATTTTTTATTTGACAAACTTGATCACCACTGTAAATACTATGTGTTTTGTCCTTACTCTAATTTTATTTTGTCGTCAGCATATCTAAAGTACACTGCCCATGGATTCTAGATGTAAGACACATTGTCTGAGACAGAAACACAAGCTCACTTCATCCCACTATATGTAGCCCCCTTTCCTTCTCTTTACCTTTCCACAGCTTTATCGGTTTATTGCATTATATATCATGAAGTCCCTATTCTCTTCTCTCACGTCTGCATTAGTATGGTAGTATTGAGCTGTGTGTGCGTGCAAATGCACTTTTGCGTGTCCATGCGTAGGAGATCATGCTTACAGGTACTGTATGAGTTCCATTTATCAGCTGCCTGGGGCACAATGTGGAGGATTTCCCCCAATGGGTTAGTGTGTAACTGCTCTGTCAATACATGCTTGTCAAGGCTGGGAGAGTGTGGGGGAAAAAGGCCCCTCAATCCAAGGCACTGAAGCCACTTATTGAGCAGCCAATAGCTATTTACCTCTTGACGGTGGCAGGCGGAGAGGGGGCCCAGCCCGGCCAGAGCAACTCTGTGGTTCATTCTCCCTCTCGCATGCGTTTGACTGCTGCTGCAGCCTGCTCTGAACCAAGCCTATCCCGAGCCAGGGAGCAGAACTAGTGGCTCAGACAGGAGACAGGGAGGTCTGTGTTTATGTTGAGCAGGTTGTCCTCTCCTGGCTCCTGGTCTTTGCAGGTCCTGGCTGTGTGTGCAGCTTGCTGCTGTAAAGCCCTGCTTCCTCTCTGGAATCTCGGTGTTGACAGAGAGCATCTGGGCCCTGGGAGAGCTTCCAGCCTGCTGGGTCCTCACATGTACACCCAGAAAGAGGGAGGGGAGTGAGGGAGTCACAGAGCAGGTTTCAGTAAATACACTCTGTGTGTGAGTTCTAACTTTGCAGTGCCCACTGACCTGCACCTGGGGACCTGTCTCTCACCCTGTCACACTCTTCCTTTCACCACAAGCACCTGAAGGTGGTATGTTTTATGAATGAGTGTTTTGATGGGTGTTTCTTTTATCCTCACCTACTATGATTCAACAAAGAAAAGAATGTTGTCAAGGAGGTGTTCCTATTTCCTCTTCTCTTTGTTTTCTTAGGCCTTCTTGTTCTGGTGAAAATCCCCCTTTTTTTGTGGGCTGTGCAAATCCCTGCACTGAGTGCTGGAGCTATGGGGTCGCCTGTCAGGACATGTCCCATATACCTGAGTCACAGAAGGATTAGTTAACCCTCACCGTGCTGTAGAGGAGAAATCTGACAAACTATGCACAGCTGGGATTTAGCAATGAAACGGAGCAGAAGGAAAAGGTCAAGCCTTACAGTGTGAAATGTGCCACACATGCACCATGAGTTCAGCTCCGCAGGCTTTATCACCCAGAGAGGTTCCGTTTCACAGCCACATTGAGTAGCCTATGCATTTCACGTATGTTAAACTGGAGTTAAATGTCGATTTTGCGCAGAGTAAGCCGTACGAGAGCAGCGCGGCGAGTTGTCCCGCTGCTAAAGAGCAGCTGTAACAACAACTAGACGGGAAAAAAGATCTAGAGAAAACACATTATATCAACATTTAACAACAGTTGCTCTGTAATCTGGTATTACTTCCACAAGCAAAGGAGCGGCCAGTGTCGGGCCAAAGCGAACTTGGATACTGTTGTGGCAGGAGGAAGCCAAGTGCTTTCAAGAGGTTAGCCCGAGATGTGAAGGTCCACAGACTCATCTTAATCCAGGAGGCTTGTACTTAATCGCTTTTGATGTGCATGTGAACATGACCTGCTTCAACATTCCAGCGCTGACCACACCAAGTTCAGAAGACCAGGGCAAGGCTGAGTAGAGGGGCAGGGGTGAGGGGAGTCGGGCGGTGGGGGTGGCTTCAGCTTGCACTAATTGGCTGCCAGGCTTTTCCATACAGCCTGGGGCAAAAAGGACTACCCTGCCCTCGACGCCGCCCCCCCACCCAGTGTCTTCCAACTGTCCTTTTGCAAGCTCCCTTCCTTTCCCTTCAGGCCGTCCATCGTCTTGACAATCTTTCGTACGTGTTTGTGTGCGTGCACTCTGTGTAAGCTGGCACATTATTAAGGGGAATTCCAGTGAAAGAGAGAAGTTGAACAGAGGAGGGTCTGTCCCAAGGGTTCTGCTGTGGGTGGCATCCTAGCATTCTTCTTTGTGTGTGATTCCTGCCCACACTGACCCTGTGTATGTCTCTGGTGCAGTCAGTGTTATATTACTCGCTGATGGCACGTAGGACTCTTATATGGAGCATGAGAACTCCCATCTGCCGGGTGTGCACTGAACTCATCGTGGAGGTTCGAGGGGACTTGGAGCTGTTTGCAGACCAGGCTTCGGGAGACTGAGTTAGAGAGATTTGGCTGAGGCGGGCGAAGGGCTTTGCAGCAAGGCAGTCATCCAGAGTGACAGAGCACAAAGACGGAAAGGGAAGGACGAGGGTAATAGGAGCAACAGGGGATTAACAAATGAGAAGTCATGACTTGGCATCTGCAAGTGTAGTTCACACACAGACGCACACATACACATGCACAGTAACTTTGCTGTAGCGAGGAGAAAAGGCTGGCACACTGAAACATTTTGCCAGGGAACTGGAGAGAAGTGCAGGCTGCGTGTATGTCTCTTCCTGTTTTGTTCCTGTGTCTGTGTGTGTTTTTGTGTGTGTGTTTGTGTGTGTGTGCACGAGCGCTGTAGAGTAGTTCAGGTGCGGTTAATGTTGGCACCAGATCTTCAGGCCCGCGGCAATAAACAACAGAGCAGGCAGGAGGCCAGATGCAACTCCACAAACTTTTAACCTCTCCCTCAGCTAATCCCTCGCCACACTAGTAACTCTTTCTTTTTTTAACTCATTCTTTCACCTCTCACTCTTTCTCTGTTCTTTATTTCTCCTCCCACTGCCTTCTCTTCTTCCTTTCTCTCTCTCCCTCCTTTAGTCCCACTCTCCTTTTAAGTGAAGTCACTGTGCTGACCTCTACATAAAGGCTGTAACACTACAGCTGTTACCAACTTCAAACAGCCAATGGCTCAGAGTGGAGCCTGTGCGGGTGTTAGGGGTAGAAATAATGTGCCTATTAAAACGAACTTAGAGCCCTCTTTACTCTCAAGGCTCCCTGGGTCTAAGTTGACCGCACCAAACCAGGCTCGATACTTACTTCAGCTCAGCCGAGACGATCACAGCGCAGCCGGGCCTAACCCAGCCCAGCGTGAGACGAGGAATGAGCTAAGACAAAGACACTTTTCATTTGGAGTCCACGGGATCAGTGTGATTTCCACTCTTTGATATGATCATTCCGTGGTGCGGGGCAATAACAAAGGGCCACCTACGCTCCCTCGCAGTAGGCGCCAGTTACATCATTTGACTGGACGTCACCCAGCGTAGCCCCCGTGAGAGAGCACCGAGGCCCCCAAATTGTTCGCTAGCGGTTAGCTTTCTGTTGAACACCACGCTTTCATGTTTCTTTTTCCTGGCACACACCAGCAGTCAAACAGGAGTGAGCAGTGAGTTCACAAGGGCACAGTGGAGTTTTCAAACAAAGTGAATGTGGGCCGGTCATAGTTGTTATTAGTTAGATCGAGATAAGTGGAAAAAGTTAACCTCTGCATTCATGGAACAAGTTAGGTTGACAAAACCCAGGTCTGGTTCATTATGAATCATCCACCTCAAGCCCCTATTAATAGAGCTTGTAAAAATGGAGGCCGTCTTTTATCCAAACACTTACAGAAGGTTTTTTATGATACAAAGAGTGAGCCAGAACCAAAATGGAAAGAATCAGCATTAGTCACCCCACTCCCATATTTGTAGTGTCCTGTTATAAAGAGGGGTTTCATGATTTAGTGTTTGTACAGATGGTTCTCATACCTTGACCTTTCCCCCTAACAAAAGTACATTTTAAATTTAGATTCTCAGTCTTTTTCTTGTTTCTTTACAGAGCTGAACGTTGCCCAATGGGACCGGCTGCCCTTTTACTGGGTTTATGTGTTTCCAATGGGTGCTATTGCCGACCAAGGCTCCTTATTTGCTTAGGGCATAAGCAGCATATAAAAAATAAGGAATAAAACATCACACAGCAGCTTAGCAGAGTCCTTGTAAAATACTGTTATTCAATTTGCTAATACCTGGGTTGAAGTGCAATACACTGATGACATGACAATGTAGAACTCATGCAGTAAGCAGGAATCCATGTCCAGAACACCAAAACACTGTCCAGCGCCTGATCTAATTATGTCATTGTGTTTCTCTGTAGTAAACCACACTCATTGCCCTTAGGCAGAAATTAGATGTTATAAGCTGGTTGTTATGACATTTGTATGTCACCCGTGTTGCACATTAGTTACTGCACATCTTGTCTTGAATGCTGCTGCTTGTGTTTAAGGCATTATTATCTGCAGGTCCTCCTTTTTGTATGTGTGTTAGTTGATGTGTGTCAGTGTCTGTGTTTGTGCTTGTCTCCTGAGAAAAATAATTACAAGTTGTACGGGTTGTCATTATGAGCCTGGCTGTCCGGCCTTCCCCCCTGACTGCATGGCTGCAACAGGTTAATTACACGTCTGATATTGGTGATGTCAGCATGGCGGGAACTTTTCCCAGCTGTGTGGACACACACTTACTTAGGATGAGCTGATCTTGATGCTCCCCAGGCTTTGATTACTACTTCTTTCTTTTTTTTTGAGACACATTTATTGTTGAAAACTTATTCCAGGGCTCTCCTCGTCGTTTACTCCAGATCACAACTTCTGCTCCCAATGTTTGCTGTGCGTCTCAGATCAATTAGCTCTGTGCATATGGATATTGAAAGTGTTCTTTCTGAACGGTTTCAGGTAACACAGCGAGAGATTTAAAAGTACAAGCATGTTAAGACATACAGTATGTTGCTTTTGTTTGGAAACCAGTTCAGAAGTATAATTAAAGCAGGGGAAGTGCACGTACACTGCATTCCAGGCTGAAGTGGGTGAATGAGCAAGTCTAGGAATGGACATAACATTCCTCCTGGAACACCTGAGAGGTTAGGCGGATGGTGACTGTAAGCTAAGAGAATGCTGAGTGCAAATCTCTGTCGACACGCTGTGCCTCCTGCTCTGCTCCACCTGGGGAATGTGTTACTTAATGGGCCACAAAACTGCCTGGAGACCACAGCTCTCTTATCGCTGATATTAGATGACCGCGCAAAAAACAGGAATCCATCATGAGGAATAAGACCCTTGCAGAAAAATAAGAGTGAAGGCTTTTCTCCTTTTCTTTTGGACAGGAGGAAAGAATGGTAGGTAATGTTATCTTGTTCACAGTTACAAGAATCCTGCTTGCAGAGGCTACGGGTTTCAAGTTTCTAATATGTATATAAAGTTTCACTGCACAATGGATCTTTTGTCTAGAGCAAACTGAACACTCCCCCTCCTTCTTTTCCTCCCTTCTCTTGTAAAAAAAATGCATTCATGTACTTGTGGGGCTGCGAGGACTCAGGTTTCTGCTATCTTTGTGTGCCATGTCGTCACTCGCCCCCGCGAGTTGAAATGTGCATCTTGCACAGGCAGGCGCACTGCCAGGGCTGCTTCCAGCCATGGATTAGGGGGAATCCAGGAAACAACGGACTCCTGACAAAACAGCAGCATGACAGGTAACTGAAGTTGCACTGGGGAGAGAGGAGGCAGACGATAATTACAGAGCTTTTTGTTTTCTGGGCACTCTTAGCTGGCTACTTAAGTGCCTGATCTGAAATCTGTGCCTTGTAATTACAGTAGTGGGCCCCATTAGGGCAGAGGTCTTGGTGGGGATTATTCTCCTTCTCCTCTTTCCTCTATGTGTGTATGAGTGTGTGTGTGTGTGAGGGAGGGAGGGAGAGAGAGACCTCCCCACCTCCTCCTGCGTCATGTAGAAACCACAGCAGCAGTCAGGGCCAAAGGAGGAGCAGGAATGAGCCCTCCTCTTGTCTGGCTGTCCCACGTGCACAGTCACATTCACACTTGGTGCCACATCCCAGAGCCACCGGGATCGTACCACCACCTGCACTTAGTGTGTCTGCCTTTCCTCCTCCCTCCCCCCTCCCTGCCCCCCCCACCCCCCTCCTCTGGATTCCATAATACCTTTGTCGCTCGTGCTGACTCTGAGAGATTTGTGTTGATTATGACAGGGTTGTCACAGTGATGAGTGTGCACGGTGGCGTGTGTCATGTCGAGTTGACAGGGACTTTTGGCATGGCGTCTGTGGGGACTGGGTTGTGGGGAAGCTGGCTTAAACACTGCCAGAACTATGTCACCAGGCTGATGGAACCATGCCAAGGGATTTGCTGGCAGAGGTCAGAGGATAAACCTTGGTGGCACGTTGGCACGTGAAGGTATTTTTGTGCCACCAGGCAGAGAAATACAGGAACAGAGTGAAGGAACTGTGAAGCAGAGCGTGAGAGAGACTAAGGAAGTGGCCATATGATGAAGAGTTAGGGCTTAATGTGGGTCAGCGTAGAAAGGGTCATCAAATGCCTCCCACCTCTAGGCACAGAAACACAGATCTAGCAGTCGACATTAGATAGATCCTGCCTCTTTAAGCTGCTAGCCCTCCTAATAGATTCTTAAGCACTGGCTTTAGTGCATGTTAAACCAGGATTACCCAATCAATTATGGTCAGTACAAACAAGGATTACTTAAAACAGTACATTTTTCTTGTTGAGAGGCTAAAAGCAGAGTAAATGGAAGAAGCAGCGCTGCTGTTGATGTGAAGAGCAGTCACGATGGGGTCATGATGACCCCAGACCCGGGGGCCACAGGGATGAGATGAATCCTCATTTTGAGCTGATAGAGATTCAGAGCTTCGAACAGGATCTCCATGTTTCTGACCGGTTTTCTTTTTAACATTTACTCAACATTGCACATATTATAATACGAGATTTGCTGTATGCACTGTTCACAAACGTGTGTTAAGAATACGAGTTTCTCGGTGGGTGCGGAGGAGTGTGAGAGTTGACCAACCCTCAAACTCACATGCTCGCCCTTTCTCTGAACTCGGCTTTTGTTTACATTTTAATCACAATCAACAGCTGTAGCCTCCTTCACAATACCCAGCAAGTAAGGACATATATACTTGCCAAACCAGATCCCTGCGCTCATGTGTGTCGGTGTTAACACATTTGCTCGGTCCCACTTGAACCACCACAGACACATACACGCCTTAGATACTGAAAATACATAACCTTAGTGAGCCAGTGAGCCAGAGCTATTGTCTTGGAGGCCTTGGTTTGCAATAATATGTGTCATTTGAAAAGGATATGCTTTGACTTTGAAGGAGCTTAAGTGTCATTTTGACTTCTGCACATTTATCAGTCTGTCTTAGAGAAGCCAAAGATGAGGGAAATTCTGTAGAATGCTACACAGTCACACACTTACACACACGTGTACACACCTCCCTCTCTCTCATTCAGTTTTCCCCATGTTGGCAGGCAGTGCTGAGTGACTGATGACTAACAACCCTCTCCTGTGTAAAAGGTCAGCAGGCTCCTTGGAAAGAAACAGTCAGCTGTCTTTTCGCAAAACAACTGCTCTCAGAGCATCCAGTTTGTCCGTCACTCAGCCATTTCTAATTAGAACACAATGTTAAAGGAGGAGAAGGGTTTTTCAGACATTGGGGTCTAGATTCACAGAGTGACTCATTTTCTGACTTACAAGAAAGGTGAACTGTTCCTGAACAGTGCTTGTGGCATTACTACCATTATCAAAAGCTGCTTCCAAGGGCTTCATATTTCAATTGATGTTTATACCTAGGTCTAATTATTATAGATCCCTTTGTTTGACTGGTTGGGTGGCAGGCGAAGGACTTGAACACAGTCGGCTCTGTGAGTCTATGAAGGGAATGTTAACGAAGCTGCTGTGCGGCTAAGTGTTAGTGTTTTGGTCAAATGAAAATCAGTGAATTCAAACAAAATTCAAAGGTAAAACAACATCCCTCCCCTTCAGAAAAAATGACTGTTTGTCCTCATTTTGAAATGAATCTTACTTAATTAAGAAGCAATGAGAGTCCTCAGATAGCGTTCCTTAATTAGCTTAGGCTGGCTGCTGTAACCAGATCCACTGCATTAATGACAACACAGCCGATGTGAAAAGCATCATTGTTCTCAAGATAATTGTCCTTTTAGTTAACGCGGCCCGGGAAGGGCTCTCCTTGTTAGAGGAGCTGGCTGGGACCAAGGACAGCCGCAGGCTGGGAGGCGACCGGGACTGATACTGGCCCGATGCCCGTTGTGACAAGCCCACTTGTGCCCTCTGCTGAAATCCCCTTGGTATGCAGTGGAATTAGCTGTCCCCAGGGTGTGGCACTAAGGGGGTTGGTCATTAATTATATACCCTGAATCTTAACGAATGAGGAGCAATCAATAAAATAAAGAAGATATATGCAAATAGCATGCTGATTATACTGCCTAATGACATGTCATGTTGTTGGCAGGAGAGAGCTCAGGGAAGAGTAAGGAGGGAGATGAAGCAACAAAATGAGTGAAAATACCGGTCTTGTCTCCCACTCAAAACAAGCACATGTTCAGATAAACAAACGCTCTAAATGTTTTACTACAATTGCCATAGCAGTGGACTTTCATGTCTGGTCTATAGACCTGCACTGTTTCATGAGTGTGTTAGATTCTATTTCAGATCTTATCTTAGTAGTTTTATGTTTCGCTGCGACACAGGATGCAGTGACTATCAGCCAGGAAATGGTGTGAGACTCCAGGGTTGGGTCGGCTGGAATTGGAGCAAGATACAGTAAAACCCAGAGTCTGAGGTGTAGGGGTGTTAGTGGCTTGGCTGTTGGGAGACTGATAAGAGCTATGAGGGAAAAGAGGAGAGGCTAGTTCACCTGCTTGGAACTCTGCCCCTGCACTGAGATCTCCATTGTATCCAGCCAGCTGGAGCTGTTTGAAACTCTATACCTGCCTTTAAGCAGAGGGAGGGCAGCCAAGAATTAACTGCTGCCTCATCCTGGCAGCCGTCAAGGATGCTGTCTGCCTCCATTCATGGCGAGCGTGAGAGGGCACGGAGGGAAGAACAGGAAGGGGAGGGAAACAAACAGTGCTGGCAATGTGTGCCACAACAACCTGAGGGAAATTGGGACGAAAAGAGGACTAACAGAATATCATCGTTGGGCTCTATACAATGCACGTGGAGTTTTTCTTTGTGCGATAGAGGTAAAATACAATACAAGAAATATGCACGTCTGCACTCTCTCAAAGAGTATACATCTTATATTGGTGAGTAGTGTCAATTTCATATAAACAGAGGTGTCATCGACAAAGCAAAGGCACATATTTGTGATAAAACACTGACTGTGTTAGACTCTATAGTAATGAAAGTCCAGCTTGTTCCATTAATGTCTTCCGATAACCTGTACATAATGATTTTCATAGATTTTCCCATAGTGCCTGCACTTAAGGTTTGTTTACATGCCCCCACAGTCTTCCAGTCTTTCGTCAGGCTAGTGAAATCTAAGACCTAGGTACTTCAGGAGGCCAGGACAGTCCAAGGAGAGGCCAGAGAACAGGTGGTGACCCTGTGCTGCCTGGGAGTATATTATTGACCAAGGTCCAGCGTCCAGATTGATTACTTTATTGTATTGCCATGAACCTCAGCGGCCAGAGACCTCTGGATGACCCTGGGCGGACAGAGCATCGCAGTGACCCTCACCTTAGCTAAAGAGTTATGTGGCTTTGACCTGCTCCCTAATGGGGAGGTCCTGACCCGCTCTGCCACTGGGTTCAGTACAGAGCTAAAGTGGGCCTGTGCCTCTCCCTCCATGGTGTCAGCCTAGGTAATTTAGAGGCAGGGGGTAGACCAGGGTCTCGCTGGGGCCACCTTGTTTTTGGACTGACTGTGTCCTGATTTTAGAACTGCTCCTGACCTGCCAGTGTTCATTGTGTCAGCAGGATGAGCAGATCAAGGGAAAATCTTAATTCATCTTCACCAAATTACACACAATTTTAGGAAAATCCATACATCTATAAGATGTCCTTGCTTACAGCTAATGGTCCAGATGGATGGTTCATGCTGAAAAGGGTTGATAGTTTTAATAGTGTTAGGATGCCAAAAAAGGTTTTGTATTACATTTAAATATTTGTATTAATGCTTTGAAAAAACCTAATCTACATTCTGTCTTTGGTTTTCTACATGTAGGACTTTTACACAGTAAGTCAAACTTCTTGTGTGGTGCAGCAGTGTTCTGGGCTGAATGCCACGTTGACTAACCTTGTGCCCTGTATAAACAGGGAGAGACATCAGGCAACACAAGGGAAACATCCTTTACTCTGGTAGAGGCTGTTTCCCCTACCATCACTTCCTACTTCCACTTAGCTGACAGACAGAATATCTGTCAGGCAGGTTTTTCCTGTGCTCTACATACTTTTTTAGTTGTCAGCCCCAGCTACTCATCAGGAGAAAAAAAACAACAACCATGCACCAAACAAGCTGGGTAAACACTCGAGTCTGTAATGTCTCTCTCCTTCTTCCCCCTCACACTGTCTCCCCTCATTCATCGCCTTTGTTTAATTTATTCATTTCCTCACTGGAAGTTCCCCAAGATTTCCATCAAAAGGTGCGTGGTGAGAAAGGGAAGTTTAAATGTTTGAATATCACAATCTTATTTTTAACAATGCATGTACATCGTGTACGAGCAGCAGAAATACTTTCTCACTTAACAATGCAGATTTATTTCTCATCGCCATTTTTGGCACTTTTTTCTCCCCAATAAATGGCAGGCATGGCTGCTGAGTGGAGAGGAATTGATTTACTATCTGTTTGAAGTGGATACCCTGGTCCTGTTCAAAGCAGCATGTGAAGGCCGCTTTTCTTTAGAGCGAGAAACTCCTCAAGACTGAGGCTCAGTAGCTAGGAACCCCCCCGCTTGCTTCATTACCTTTTGCAAAGCTAACCTTTATGTAAATGAAAATTCAATCGTGGCCGTTGTCTGCCTGCACTCATTTTATTTCCGACATTCAGTGCTGTCTCGTATCATTCTTAGCTTTTCAAAATAAAGCAGCAAGAAGTGCAGTGGCTCTTTTGGGGTGTGACTTGCCAACATGGTACTGCTTGCAAACTACTGTGTGATTCATGATTCACTCAGGGGGCTGGCTACAGAAGACGAGAGGGGGTAGCATGTTTCATGGCTCCTTCCTGCACGCCCGGTCAAAGAGGGGAACGTATAGCCGCACCCGCACAACTGCAGGCGTTGCGGTTAATTACCAATAATCATATGGTGATGGGCAGGAAAAACAGATGCTCCTCCAAATACCTTCCTCGCTGTACTACATCCACCTCACTACGCACCAACCGCTTCTCTCTGTTGTACAAAAACATTCCTTACCCAAGCGATTAAACAAGAAACGTGTCAACATTAAGCCGCTTTCATTAAGACCCCGTAGAGCATTTCTGATGCTTCTGCAGGATGCACATCACGCTCCATCACCCTCCATCTCCCACCCTCTTCTTACTACGTCCCAATTAACACCCAGCCCCATTACATTGATTGGGAGAGGTGTAGTATTGGCGAGGTAGGCCATGAGCACATTGATCACATTGACCCACCATGTGAACCATGAGAAAATGTTCATCTGCAAATTTCTCCTTCCCAATAGTGGACTAGACAAGAATTGCCCGTGGCCATGAGGCTTGTGTGCATGTTTTGTTAGAGTGTACGTGTTTGTATACCTGTACCTGTACGCACTGGGCGTGGCTATGCTGTGTTGTGACAGCTTTCAGTATATGGGCTTCCAAGTGGTTAAAGGACCTAATAGGCACACGCCACACCTAAACTATATTCTTTGGGGGCATTCACTACGGAAGTGTCATGTTCCCCCCCACACTTAATCCTACTTGCTCCTTACAAACACACACACACATGCACACACACACACACACACTCCCTTATAGCCAGTCAAAGGGCAAACCGCTGCCCCACCTCCTGAAGGTGCACCTGGCATCTGCGAGTCCACTCCAATTACATCTCCCCAATTACAGGTTATGAACCAATTAGTCACCCTCTCGTTTTACACTGCTCCTATCGTTCTCCCACCTCGTGGCTCAGACATGGGGCATCTGGGGCAGAGGGTCCTCTCATTGACAACCGGCAGGAGCTGGCTGGTCCGTGCCATTGGCTGGTCAGTGTAGCTCGAGAGGGATTATATGCCGATGTTCTTTTTCCTTCATCTATTTAAATTTTGTTGTAAGAGATAGTGGTTGACATGTAAATACCTCACCCCAGAACAGCTGTCGCGAGGCAGCTGCCCAGCAAACTCCTGGATGCACATACATCGTAAGAAACATTTACTGGGGATAATTTGCGCTGTCAACTTGTAATTTGTAGTGGCACCCAACTTGAACTCTCAGGGTGAGCCAGTTGCCCCTGCTCTAATCCTCACCTCCTTGCTAACATGTTTTTTTCTGTGTGTAAGTGCAAGGAGGTGAGCACAAATGTGGATAAACAAGTTTGCTCATGCACGCATGAATGGCTGGGTGTTTTTTTTTGTTGTCAGTGTTTTTTTATGCTTGGTTTCTGTCTGTGGTATGTTTGTGTATGTGTGTGTGTGTGTGTGTGTGCTTTGCAGCGTATATGCCTTATGGCTTGATTCCCAGAACAAGTTGGCATGTGTAAAGACTCTTAACTATGCCCGGTCCACTGGCATAGCAGCCTGAGTGGAAACTCGCTGCGTGACAATTCATTCATATTATGGTAGTGTGTGTGGCTTCTTAGTCTCCCATGCTTTCATATGACCTTATATATGGGTGCATGTGCAGTGTGTGGCAGATTCTGCAGCTTGGTGATGTGTGTATGATATTGTTCTTATTTATGGGGAATTGGATGTTGCCATCTCAGGGCTCAGGGTTAAGATTTACACCGCTTTGGCTGTGATCTCCCAGCTTTCCATTTCCTTGGTATTCCGATAACACTCTTACCAGAGCTGTTCTTGTTTATCTTGTATGCTGAAATGCTCTCTCAATGTCAAAACAATGACATCATTAATTAAATGTGTATTAAATGCGCACTTCTAAAGAACCACTAGCTAGAGCTGAATCTACATGCCACTACGGAAAGGTTTATTATCTCATAGATTTTGTTTTTTGGTGGTCACTCCTGTCCTCTGCCTCTGGAGTAAATTGTAATAGTGTTCTTTCCTGTGTGTGTGTGTGCATGTGCACGTGGTTGCACAGAGGAAATGTAGACAATGTTATCCATTTCTAAAGTGAGCCCTCAACTATCACAACCATTAGATGTCATCTTTTTTCCTACGTTTAAAATCAGGTCATCTGTTACGTTCTGTCCTGAATTCACATTCATTAGTTGCTGCATTCCGTATGCCCTTGACACATGCTCCCCCTGACAGCCTGAATCAATGAACGTTATGTGTCATAGAGGTAATGCTTTGGTCCTCATCACATGCTTGCTTTTTCCCTGTGAGAGGCCTCTGTCATTGGTTTGAGCCCCTGATCCTGAAGCTAATTATCCAGCAATGTAAATTACAGTCGGGTTGAGCTAAACCTCGGCTGCTTGCACTGTCCGCTTGTCTCCTTTTCCTTCTTGTAATCAACGCTCCCCTTCACCTCAGCTCTCCACTGCGACTTCAAGCTAAGACGAGCAAGGTTTCATGCCACATCTGTGAAAGATAATCCTTTATCCTCACCCCTTCGCTCCCTTTCTACCGTCTTTCTCCCTCTCATGCTTTGTCTTCCCTCCTTTCTGTCTTGTGTATCTGTCGGAGGACTCATTCACATCCATTCCTTTTGAGGCTACATTTAATATTCAAGTATAAAGTGGTCAGATAGACTGGTGGAGCGGTGGAAATCCGGAGCTTTAACTCGTTTAATATGCTGACACGTGCATGCATCAAAGATTTGTGCCTGTCCTCTCTGGAATGTGTTGCTTCTCTTGCAGTGTTTGACCTTCAGACCCCCGGCTCCCATGACAGAGATTCCACTCACACATCCATACACACACACACACACACACATATATAACCTACAGTATGCTCTCCCAACACGCACCCAGCTACTTTTATCTCCTTGCTCAGAAATAGAACCTACACCACTTAAAAACAGCAGTAATATCAGCAAGCCCCTGCAGCTCATGGATAAGAAAGCCTGCAGATAAATGGAAGCAAGCTACAACCATTAAAATCTCCACTGTTTTAAGGCTGATGATCCCGGTAAAAGGGAATCTTACGATGAATCGGTGCAGAGTGGGTGCTCCGGCGTTTCCTCTACCTAGCCTCAGTGGTGCTACGCTGTGCTCAGCAGGCTACCCAGCTGGGGCCCAGATGTGGCAGCCATGTCATGCGGAGCTGGGAGGCAGAAGATAAGAGGCCGATCGTAGGCGTGCTCCTTGGTCTCGGGTCTGTTCCACAGCGGTTCAACTAGATGTTGCGGTCGCTGCGATCTGAACTTTGACAGCCCATGTCATGCTTAATGCCTCACTTCCCAAATACAGCTCAGTAGGGCTGATTTATATCTACCAGGTGCTACAGTGTGCAAGCAGCTCTTGGATGAGAGGAGGCATGTGGCCATTTCATTAAGGCAGATGAACAAGGGCTGCAGTGTGTGTGTGTGTGACGATGAGGGGCAGGAGGCTGGTCTTTCTCAAATAGAACTCCACAGCGCTGGAGCTGTCACAACACACAGGCCAGGCCAGGAGAGGAGAGGAAGAGGAGGAACTTATTAACACGCTCCACATATCTTAAAATATCACACCAGTTTTCTGCTTCTCCCTCGCTCCCATTTGTCTGTTTCCACCTTTGTTTTCCTCTTATCCATAGCAATGGGATTTTTGAAAGCGCTTCCAACCTGAGTGCCTCTGCCTGCCCAGATCAAAGTGCCTGGACACTTGCAGACACCACTGTGCAAAGTTTTGGTGCAAAAACCGAGCTGCCAGCAGCTTTAATGGACATATACTGTAGTGTATGTGTTAGTTTTCCTTCAGGTGCTGTGAAACTTCTGTATAGCTCGGTAGGAGTCGGCCTTGTCTTCACTATCTACTAGTTTTTAGAGATATAGATATAAGATATATCCCCCTTTGATTTAAAAAAAAACTCTCCGTCCACACAACCTCTTTTACAAACTATTTCCGTCCAGACAAGAACACGAAAACACTCCAACAAGCATGGAAGTAGGTCTCCATCAGCGCTTCGTCAAATACCAGAGAAGAACACTGTGTAATATTGGGCACGGCAGATGCGTGTCAATACCGGTAATCTGGTGTAGTAATACAGTATTCAGCTGCAAACTGGTACTTAACCCAGCCTTGCTAACTAAATGCAGATAAACTGGTTACAGATTTATAGTTTGTTGTTGTCCTTGTTTCTGGCTCATGCATGTACACACATACACTGAAACTGGAATTTTTTTAATCCTCACTTTGTAAGGCGTTTGTAAGGCGGCAGCTTTCCCTCATGCTAGACAGGGTTCTCCGCAGCTCAGAATAAAACTCACATTCAGTGCATACCAACACAATTACCACTGCAGGAGGATCTGTTGTCTTTCAGTCACATTTTGCCTCTTTATTTCCTGCCAAGCTGCAGCCTTGGCTTCACACAGGGGTCTCTGAACACTGTGGTCGGCTCTGTCAGTGCTCAGTGTAGCTACAGAAATGCTATTTGATGTTCCCTCGCGCACTTCAGAGTCAAGTGCTGAAGTGTCTTTCAGCGTTGCCCTCCAGGCCACCTTGTTATACACTTAACAAGTTGTTTTCTTTTTGTTTTTCTTCCCGTTTCGTCTGTTGACAGTCCCTCATCCCTGCTCCACCCAGAAGGAATGCACATCACCCTCCAACGTTCGCCTCGGAATCTGTCCTTGTAAACTGTAGGGCAAGCTCCGCTCCCCTTTTAAGATGACAGTTGCATCGAGATCTGTTTTATGAGTGTTCTGTTTATAAACTGTTAGTGTAAAGATTAGGCATCCAATTGGCATGTAAACGACTGCCTGGTGGGTTTGTCCTCCTGGAGACACATTCATGTTTCTCTTTTTTGTCACAATGAAATACTCTTAAGATGCCGCAGCAGCACGCAGTGGAATCTAAAATAAATTTTGGCGAGTGCGTTTTCCCTCCTCGGAGATGAGAGTTATCCGTTTGTGATAAATGTAATTCCACATGTCAAATTCCATTCTGTTTATTTCCTACAAATAATCCTGGTTAGCCGCAAAGCACAGTGTCGAAGTGGCACATGCTGTGACTAAGCGTGAGCGCTAACTGGAGATGTCACAAGCATAGCCATGAATCAGAAGTCAGTGATGTCGATTAAGTTTGGGAGGATTTTAATATTCATAACAGGCTCACTATCCCACTCCTTTGTTATTCTAACATGGGAAACAGTTTTTGCTTTTAGAGTTTGGAATCATTTTTTCATCTCTCTTTGCTTTGTAGTATCCCCTGTGTGTATGTGTGTGTTTTGTTAATTTTTTTACATCCAGTGTCCCAACTTCTCCTGCTCACTTCCTCTTTTAAAAACACAGGGCACATTATTTTAATTTTATTAACTCCCATAATTCAGCAGGGGAAGGGGGGCAATAGAAAACCCTTTTCCCCTGAGGTTCATTGTTTAAAACGGGTGCAGTTCTTTCCCAGGATAAGAGCTTCAGCTAAGCAGAGAGGAATTTGGACCAGGCCTCATAAAAAAGAGAGTATTTGTGTACCAGAAAGATTTTCGCTTTTCCTTTCTAAATCTTTGTCATTAATGACTTTAGCAAATGTGAAGTGGGGAGTGAATGGTTTGGCTGTGCGAGGTCTTCAAAGGAACCCTCTAATTATTTATCCAGGATATCCTACTCTAGAATTAGAGGCCAGGTCACTGTTGGCTTTCATGCCTTTTTTTCTGCAAAGAAATAATTTCCACAGAATGGTTTCACTGGGACACCCTCTAATGCCTGTGTGTGTGTGTGTGCATGTGAGCGTGTGCATGTGTGCGTGTGTGTTCCCACATGTGGTGAGGCATATAACACACACGCACACAGGCATCCTGTGTATGGGACTGAATCATATTCTTCAGTTAGAGGTGCGTAAAAGAGATAGCAAGTTTCCATTCTCCACACATAACGCTGCGTGACTTTCCACATCTCTGCTCTCACCCTGGACAGCTTTCATCCACATTACTCAGGTTTCGTGCCTTCAGCCTTCGCATGCCTTTGAAAAGGGATCCTATCACTTGCTCAGTTTTAGACACTTTACCAACACTGGGTCTAACTCTCAGGCTTGTGGCACGGCCTCGCCGTCTAACTGGTGATTCTCCGTGTGGGTCGAGTCCTCCCCTCATACCACTGCACCTCAAATTATACTTCAGTTCTAATTTCTCCTTGTCTCTCTCTGTTGGTAGTCTCTCTCATTCATTTGATAGTTTTGCTAAAGGGCTATGTCCCTTTAAGATCCTCTGCAGTGGATATCTATTTAATTCCAGGTGCCACTGGACCCTGTGTTTTACCAAATGCAAGACTGGGTCATTACTAAAGTCTTAGTTATTCAGATTACAGAGAAAGGCCCAGGATTATAGACATGTTATATCTGTCTGTCAGGGCATGAGCCCCACGTGAAGCCGGGGTCCTCCGCTCCACTGTTTGTTCTCAGTCCTGCTGGAGACCCATTACACAACATCCCAGAACCAGCAAGTTGTTCTGAGGAGGGATACACTTCCCCTTTCTCCGGTCTCTCTGTCAGCAGGAGCTGGGTAGGTTGTTCAGTGTCAGCGCAGATGAGTGTGTTGTGTGTATATGTGTATATGTGTGCGTTTGTATGCAGCTAGCGTTGGCATTGTTCAAGTCCCATGGTGGATGGACTGCTGATGGTCCTCCCCAAAACATTTACATAAAGCCCACAATTGTGATAATAAACCTTTTTATCATTGGGCTCTCAATCAATAATGTGGCTTCTTAAGGTTTAATATTTCAATGGTATTGATCATTTGAACAACTGTGTTTGTGGTTGCCTTGCCTTAACTGCAGCGCTGCAGGAACGTGTGTGTGTGTGTGTGGGTCTGTGTGTGTGTGTGTTTGTGTGGCACCATGTGATCTATCCTTTTAGGCAATAGTTTTCTAGACGGCCGCAATTGAGTTTCCCACCACCCAAAAGTAGTGTGATCCCATATATGCCTTTCTTCTCAGTCTTGTGTTCTTCTGTACACACTCTCCTGTCCTTTACTTTTACAGCAACAACTTTCCGGTATAAGTTGCAGTCATCGCTTCTCTTAATCTACCACCCTCATCCTGTTACTATAGAAGAGAAATGAAATGGAGCGAGAGCAAACAGAAGCTCTGAAACCACTGTAGTTAGCAGATTTGGCTTCCATCCTCTCTTGAGAGAATGTCTGCTTCCCTCAGATATAAATAGGGGCCGATTTGATAATTAGTAGAAATGAAGGTCCTGGGGCTCAAAGACTTTGATCAGCACATTTCCCCCCCTTGTCCCTGACCTTTCATTGGACACGTGTCTTCAGCTCCATATCTCAATCTCTCTCCATCTCTCTGTCTTCCCTCTTCTGTTTCCTGCCAATCTGCAGACGCAACAGAAACACACAGTTAAACATACCATGCATCTGCAAAGGTCTTTCTGGGATTTGTCAATGTTTTTTGCATTTAGAAAAACTTCCCAAGGATCAAGATCAGTGTGTTGTTTTCTGGTTGATTAGTACCAGACAGACCCGCGTACAAAGTATCAAGTGTCCTCTCTGCCTCTCTGCATTCCACACTATGGGAAAGTCGGCGCTGCATGCGAAAGGATGTGATGTTCCACGTCAGACTGTTTCAAATCCTTCAGCATCCATGTCTGCTCATCTAAAATCAAGCAGAAATGGGGGGATGTGTATCTTACTAATCTGATAAGTATTTGAAAGACACATCTCCCCTCCATCTCTCTCTTGCTCGTTCTCTCCCCCCACCCCTCTCTCTCTCTGTCTCTGTCTGTCTAGCAATTTCACTGATGCCCTGCTGAGTGTGTACCGTGTGTGAGCGTGCTCTGTGCACTTGGTTGCCTGGGGGCAAACGTTTGTTTGTGCCCGATAGCCCTGCTCTGATTATACATCAATACCTTAATTCCAAGGATAATTTATGCTCTTATAAATTACAAAGCTTTCTTAACAAACCACACGGGACAGAATGGGAAAATAATTCAGTGCGGTCTCTCAGTGTGTTTGGTAAATGGAGAATGATAGCTCGTGGCTGAAGTTTTGTTAGAGGGTTAGATTTTCTAATTGAAATCACGCTTTAAAATTTTCACTGTGACTTTAAGGAAAATGTTTTTCCTCTCTTTTATAGTCTCTATCACCGAGCATATTTAAATAGAATATTATGTTGTCTGCTCCCTCTTTATCTTGCACTGAGTTTTGAAAGAAAAGATAGAGGCCTCCTCACATTTGCACGCGTAGTGTTCCACACCGAAGCCCCCCCACCCATGCTGCTTGCTAATTGGCAGGAGACTGGGAGCTTCCTGCTGTGTGTTCGCTGCTTCCCTCTGCTTTGCCACCCCACCAGGTCTTTCACCAACACTCTGCAGATCCCAGTAATTAACCCACAGCTAATTAACTACTTCTAATTACACCAGCATGCTGTTTCTATCACACCCTCCAAAACTGAGGAAACACTCCATGTGTAAATCCCTTCTGGATGGCTCTGGATGCTCTAGCTCAGCTCCGCTCGGATCATTTAATCAGACTGCCCTGTGTATAAGTAGCACGCAGTTCTGCTGCTCTGTGATTTCACTGCTGCTTTGTCTTAAATCACTTTTCCTCCATTCTGCAACATAGAATGGATTAGCAGAATTTGATGGTGTTGCGTGAAGAGTAAAATCATTTTCAAGGTTCTATTTCGAGTTTATTAACAAAGGAGGCAATTGATACTACAAACAAATCAATTGAGCCTTTTCTGGCCAGCATTTCTTGTTCCAAATTGTTACTAAAATTGAGTGCTGTGAAACTAAAACAATCAGCACACTGCCTCTAGGGTATTTGAGTTCACTCATATTTTAATAAACCAGGATTATTTCAGCTGGGATATACAATGTTTGCTCCGAATCTAGTTTGATGCATGCAGTGAATGCACACAACACCATCAGGAATAATCTTTGAACTGTCTTTGCTCTACTGCTCCTAATACATGTGGGTTTACAGCGGCCGAAGGGACAAAAGCTGCATGACTCAGTTCTGCTATCTCGGAGAAATGCACCCAGACATGCCAGCGACCGACCCTCTCTACTCACACACAGTCATGTAAACACACACAGCACTGCTCCTCCCTTCCTCAGACTCAACACAGCCATGGCTATTTCTGTTCCACAGACTGATAGCTCCAACTGAAGATCATTGATTTTACGGGAAGCCCTGTTTACAGGCTGAGTGCCATCGACCTGAGGTGACTTTTTGCCTCCTGCAGTCAGAGCAATACTGAAGCATCCTTATGTCTGCATTAGCAGAATAGTGGACACAATGTTTACAGCGCACAATAAACAACAATGTCGAAGATGGTTAATCACCTGATGTACAGTGTTAGGGATCAGAGAGAACAAGAACTCTATGTTCCTGAGATCATCGTTCTCTTTGGACAGTGAAACTTGATATGCATTTTTTTTACTCACAACTTAAATTACTGTCACTGTTTATTATTTCATATATAAAGTAATTGTGGAAAGTTAATGACAGCAAGGGTATATCATTTATACTTGCCTGAATCTCTTTATAGAAACAATGTAATCTTAGTGTCACCAGTCTGCTGCTGTGGTTTGGGACCACACTTGCACATTCACTTGTAGCATAATACATGGACCTTAGTTTGATTATCAGACCTATTTTATAAGTTATAAGGTACAGTAAGGGCAGGAAGAGACACTTGTATTGCAGCTTTACAAATATAAACCCCCTCATTGTAAAAGCACTGCGTAAAAAACAGAATTTGCTAAGCCAAGTCAGAGTGCAATGCATGCAAGGCCTTTATTGGTGATTAATTGGAACAAACCTACGAGATAAACCTGGGCCTCACTCTGCCTGAGGACTACAATGGTTCCCCCATCAATGAGCATGTCCCCAGTGCAACATCAAAGGCCTTCCCCTGCTTTATCAATAAGAACCCTTCCTTCCCACATCTTCCTGTAACTTGCTTAGCGTTCACACCATTGATTTTCCAATAAGCGCCCCTTACCCTGCGGTGGCTGGCCAGGCTCAGTGATGGCTCAGAGACCAGACACAGACAGGCAACATCACAGAGGAACAATTGAAAACCAGATCTGGTTTATTGTGAGGGGTCCTCTAGGCGTATTAAGAAGCAGTGTCTTTCCTATTTAAAAAGGTGTACCCTCCCTGCTGATATGCATGAGGATAAGAATAAGGGTCGGTTCTGCATGATGCTCATAACCAAGCAGTATTCACACTGAGGGCTGAGTCGGAGATAAATCCCTCAGGAAACCCATGGAGAGAAGGGTCCTCTGGAGGCAAGGCCAGGCCTTCAGGCAGGTGATCAGGCATGCTTATAATCAGATGGTTCCTTAGCCTTTAATTCCTCCCTCAGTTGGCTGGTAAATCCCACCTAATAAAAGGACCCATAACTTAAAACTTATCTCATTTTCCATCCCTACCAAATGACATCCAGACCCACTCTCTGACAGTGTTCATTAGAACTGAGGCCTTTTCACTAGACTCAACCTTATCTGCATTGTTAGGATGGTGGTTATGGTGATGGTGGAGGGTGAGTTTGACTTTTGGAGAGAGAAAGAAGGAGCAGGGAGACACTGGCATGAAGCCCTTTGAAGGCAGGTGGCAGCAGGAGTGTGAGTCGGGATCTGTGCATCGGCATGCTCTCCCTCAGATCAGCTCAGGAATCCAGCCTTTTCTTCTCTCTGATTATCTCTTATTGTCAACTAAAGCCTGTTTTGGCTGCATGCAGCCTGCTTATTGTCAACTCAGTGAGCCCACATTGAGAGTTGTGATACGGCACAAGGGCAGAGGCCATGGCAGGATACTTTTGTTTTGTGCACTTAGCATCAGTGCCAGTATGCAGTAGAAAATATTTTTTTTTACATGTTACAGTATATTAGCCCACATGATACCACTCAGCAGTAGTTACCTTTACTGGGCTGGTCCATCATTTTGATTTGTGGTTATCAACACAGTCAGCACACTGAGACACCGGCCTCCTCCACTTCCCCTCTCCTCCGACCGCGTCTCTTTGTCTGTCTCCTGGACTTGTTTAGTGCCTCCCAGAGATTAAAGCTTTTCCTGCTTTAAACAGGTGTCACTGAGCCAGGCAGACCTCCTAGAGACAAACAGCGCTATATCAGTGGGCCCATCTGCGACTTGCCGACTCCAGACAATCCCATTGCTCATCAGTAACCACTGCAGGTTATTGAATTACACCATCTTGATTTTAAAGGGCAATCCTGTTTTCTGTAAGCAGTGTACACACCAAGCTGGCTCAGAGCTCTAGCGCTGACCAAGAGTCATTGTGCTTTCCTGTCTGCTGCTAATTGCTTCAGGTACCTTACAGCAGTAATGGGAAAGGATGGGTAGATACCCCCAGCACAGTAGCCTACACTGTATCCACTCTGTTCAGACTCATCGAGGCAAAGATGAGAGAACTTTAGAGGTCAACTAGTACTTTAGATTTACTGGCAATCTTAACTACTAGTTGCACATGTGGGCCCAGGCCTGGTGCAGACAGGCATTGGAATCTGGAGGAGGAACTAATGTACGGGTGAAACAATCCGTGTTCAGACAGGAAACCTGGACACTTTTTTATAACAGGGCGTCCTTTTAGACAAAACCCATTATCTGCTTTTTTTTCCATTTCACTTTGTTTCGTTTATTCATGTACTTTTAGTCTGAAAAGTCAGTGTCTGTTTGACATGTGGCACATTTTTTCTCTTGCATTAGTCTCGCTGCCCTCAGTCCATTTGTGTGAAATGGCTGTTGAGCTCATAGGCTCTTATTAATGGAACAGATAATAAATACAGACCAGTAGGGCTTGTATCCCCTCACTCAATATGGCAGCCATCTCTAAATCATGTCTGGCAGTATAAAGCAATCTTGTTAATAAGCCAGCCAGTCTAATATCTTTCATTTTGTATGCAAAGCAACACAAGGGTCACTGGGGTTCGCTTCTGTGGTGTGTAAACAAAACATCCGATTGACCATACTATCAGAAAATGTCTCATCCCCAGTATTTTTGACACACTTTGCTGTCATAATTTAAATGTTCTCATATACGCAAAGTGCTTTATCTACATAGTGCTTTTAGTTTTTCATTCTGATGTCCAAATACAAAATCCCATCTTTAAAATACAGTGTATATATAAACATTTTTTTGTTCAAGTGTATATAGGTTGGAGAGGTCTAAGGTATGTTGCGTGGGAGGTGAGCTTCATCAGACATTCATGAAGAGGCAGACAGACATTATCAATCTCTCCTCTCCCTCGGTGGTTATTATGTTAGGGTGTGGGGGAAGACTCCATTCTGATCACAGCTGAAATTTGCATCCCTAAGTAAATAAGTAAATAAATCAAGTGCAAGCAGTGAATGCGCTAATCAACCGGGACATGGCAGTGAGCTTGGTGCCGGGAAACTTTGCTCATGTAATATTCAGTGATGGTGGGTTAAAGGGCAGCCCAGAGTTATTGGTTTCAGCCCGATTGCCCCCTTTAATCAATGTTGGCTGCATCCCTTTAATAAAATTATTAGCTCAGCAGTATCTCGCGCTATCATTTTATCTCTTCTGCACTCTAAATTGCAGCCTGTGTTGGGCCTCTCAGATGCTCGGGGCATGGCTAGCTCCCGAAAGCTCAGCTCCCATTTATTATTTCAGAGGCGGAGGATGGCTGGAGTGTTTGAAACCAGTCTGAGCGTAGAGGTTATTGGATGCAAGATCTAAACACAGCTGCAGTGAAGTCCCAACCCAGCTTATATATTTTGAGCTCATAGAAAATACTGCCTTTTATTGCTGTTGTTAGATTTCATAAACAGCGCTTTCAATAATGCACATGAATCATATTCCTCTTATATGTACACAGCTTGAAGATGGTAATAAAACTGTTAAGAATAGCTTTCCCCCTTTTTCTTCCAGTTATGTAAATGTACAATGTGCTGATGGGTGGCTTCTCAGTGTCTAATTATCTCACAAGGAATCTATTTGATCCATTAAGTTAGCCTGTTTCTCCTTTTTTCTGACTGCAAGTTAATTAAAAACGGATGTAGGATTTGCAGAATATAAGATTAGGGGTGTTGTTTGGAAGGTGAAGATAAAAGATGGTACCTTTCTGATATGGCAGGAAGATGAATCATGGATGGCTTATTAGTGCTTGTCTCAGGTATTGTGTTTAAGTATCTGATCTAGTGTAATGAGCCTGGTGTCATTTTTCCAATTATATCTCAGACTTTTGCTTCTTACCCAATACACCATACATTTGATTTTCTTCTTTAAAGCTTCCTGTACATATCGTCCCTTTTTCATATTTCCTGTATCTGATCTTTTCTTAATAGGCATATTAACACTTGAAAATACATGTCATCGGTGATGAAAAGTCCACTTCGGTGACTTCAGACCCTGTGTGTTTCCAACATTGGCTGGGTTAATGATGAGTTGTGTGTCCTAGTGTACAGCATATGCGTATAAGGTCAAATCAAACATCCCAAATACTACAACACCCTCTTATGTATCTCAATTTGTGTCTTTGCAGGCCTGGATGCGATGAACGCCTCATGTAGGCATCAGCATGGACAGCTGTGAGTCTCCCGTGGTTTCTGGGACAGACGATGGGCTCAGCTCCTCCCAGCAGCAGCAACCACCACAGCCCTGGAACGATCACTCTAGCTCACAGGTCCCTTGCACCAACCAGGCTCCTTCCCTGGATCCTCTGTCTCTCTCTGCTCCCTACCCTTCTCAACCCCAAAACCCCAGTGCAACTCATGACGGGATAAGAGAAGGACAGTCCCAGCATCAGCAGCTAAAACAGACATCACCCCAGACCCGCAGTGATAGCTCTGCTACGGGCCAGCTGCATCCCAGAGGAGAGGGTCTTGAGGAAGAAGAGCAAGAGGGAGTCAGTTGTGGAGAAGAGGAAGAATCTGACGACTTAGATGAAATGGAGATTGACAGCTGTTTCCCAAGTCTTCAGCCCTTTCCCGGGGTGCCAATGGCTTCAGGGGGAGGAGGAATGCCCACTCTCTTGAGACATCAGCCCACACAACAGCAGGGAGCACCTGAGAGTGGGAGTGAGGAAGGAGAGGAGGAAGATGAAGAGGAGAGCAGTGATGTGGAGAACCTGGCTGGAGAAATAGTCTACCAGCCAGATGGCTCAGCCTACATCGTAGAGAGCCTCAGTCAGTTGATCCAAAGTGGTGGGGGCATGGTACCCGGCCTGCTTCCCACAAACTCTATTACCAGTGGGGGAAAACCGGGCGAACCTGCTGGGACTTCATCATCGGTCTACCCTCAGATCATCAACACGTTCCACATAGCCTCGTCCTTCGGGAAGTGGTTTGGCACTTCAGACCAAGGTTTCCCCAATACCTCAACCATGGCAGGTCTCAGTCCTGTCCTGCACAGTTTCCGTGTCTTCGATGTGCGGCACAAAAGCAACAAGGATTACCTAAACAGCGATGGGTCTGCCAAGAAGTCCTCTGTATCCAAAGATGTTCCCAACAACGTGGATTTCTCCAAATTTGATGGGTTAGCCCTATATGGCAAGGGTAAGCCCATTCTTATGTGTTTTCTCTGCAAGCTGTCCTTTGGCTATTCGCGTTCCTTTGCCACTCATGCCGTCCATGATCACCGCATGACACTGTGTGAGGACGAGCGGCGGCTGCTTGGGGACAAGCAAGTATCTGCCATCATCCAGGGCATTGGGAAGGACAAAGAGCCCCTCATTAGTTTTCTGGAACCAAAAAATAAGAGCACTCCTCTGCCATCTACCCCGGCCCCCATTAACTCTAGCCAGAGCTTCTTTGGCACATTTAGTGGTGTCCATCTGGAGCCTGGTAGCAGCAGTGGGGGCAGCGAGAACCTCATGAACAAAGACTCTGACTCTGGCCTCCAGCAAACCCAACTGAGCTCAGTCCATTCTCTTGGAGGGCTGAGCATTCCCAAAGCATCCACTCTTACCTCATCCCCAGGCTCTGCCAAAGACTCCAGTGCCCTGCCCAAACAGGGAGGGAGAACTGAGGAGGCTGTTGGGAAAGAGTTGGCATGCATGGGAGAGGATGGGGACACTGAGCGACATGAAAGCAAGGGACACCTATCCAGCCAGATGGGGGGGTCAGAAGAAGAAGAGGAACTGTTGTTAGGTGAGGAGGAAGATGAGGCGGACGCAGAAAGCACTGCAGTGGCCTGTGGTGGTAACAGTAGCAGTGGCGGGGGTGAAGCGGGGGAACCAGCTGTCTCAAACCAAAGCATTTCCAAATCTCCTTTATTAATGCCTAGTAGCGCTCTCCAGCCTTCTGCCTGCACCTCTGCAGTCAGCTCCACACTCAACAGCAAAGCCCCTGCTTGCTCCTCTGTCAAGGAAGAGGGTTCAGCTGCAGATGGTGGGGGGACCTCCGAGCTCCCTCTGAGCTTTAACTGCCAGGGGCTCACTGTTCCCATGGCAATGGCGGCAGCTGCCGTCAGAAGGAGCGAGGATGACACTGCTGGTACTTCCTCCTCACCTCTGTCCTCAAATGCTGCTGCTGATGAAAGTGCCAATCGAGATAGTGCCACAGCTCCAGAACCAAATGATTTCCCAGCAGAAGGAGAGGAGGAAAATGGAGCCCTTCTGCACCATCACCACATGCACCACCTTCATCATCACCTACACCCTTCATCTCATGGCCACTCACACCCCCTCCCAGGGGGCTCCTGTGACATAACAGGAATGGGCGAGTGTTCACAGAACCATGGGCTTGGTGGCTCCATAGGAAGTGGGGTAGAATGCCCTAAATGTGATACTGTTCTGGGTTCCTCACGTTCCTTGGGTGGTCACATGACCATGATGCATTCACGCAACTCGTGCAAGACACTGAAGTGTCCCAAATGCAACTGGCATTACAAGTACCAGCAGACGTTGGAGGCCCACATGAAAGAGAAGCACCCCGACTCTGGAGGCTCTTGTTCTTACTGCAGTAGTGGCCAGAGCCACCCTCGTCTTGCTCGTGGAGAAAGCTATACCTGTGGATACAAGCCCTTCCGGTGTGAGGTGTGTGATCAAAAACTTTTTTATTTAAGTACTACAATTTTAGTTTGTGGGGTTATGGATTTGTAAGTAATTTAGATGTATATTAATGTAAAGTGATACTTGAAAGTAATGTCTGAATAATTTTATTGCATTTAAAGAAAATGTGTTTAATCTTTTCTAGGTCTGTAACTACTCGACCACCACAAAGGGCAACTTAAGCATCCACATGCAGTCGGACAAGCACCTGAACAACATGCAGACGCTGCAGAATGGAGGATCTATTGGTTCTGGGCAGGAACAGGTGTTTGGACATACCCCGGGAGGAGTGGTAGCTGTCCCCTCAGTGACCCAGGCCAGTAGCCATCACCCACCCCACCACCATCCTACACAGTCCTCCACTCATATGGCCGGACCGTGTGGGGCACCCTCTCCAACCAAGCCGAAGAGCAAACCTACTTGGCGGTGTGAGGTGTGTGACTATGAGACCAACGTGGCACGGAACCTGCGCATCCACATGACCAGTGAGAAGCACATGCACAACATGATGCTACTTCAGCAGAATGTGACTCAGATGCAGCACAGCCGACTTGGATTGGGAGCCATGCCCTCCCCCTCTGAGGCCGAGCTCTACCAGTATTACCTGACTCAGAACATGAGCCTACCACCAGGCCTCAAGATAGACCCAGCTGGAGCAGAGGCCCAGTTCCTGATGGGGAGCTTCCACCTGGATCCCAACATGGCTGCCCTGGCCCCTGCACTTGGTGGGTCCCATCTTTCCTCTCTTGCTTTCAGAAATGCCCCATTTGCCTTCAAAATCACAAAATACAGTTCATAGCATTTTTCTATTAGCATGAAGAAGCAAGAAGAATTTTAAACTCACCTAGTTCCTAAAATGTGACTTTGCTAGCCTTACACCATCCCCTCCCCAAGCATTAAGTGTTTGGTATGCCAGTAAAGTTAGTACTCCTTGTCTAAAACTGTCTCCAGTTCAAAGACAAGAAAATAATTGATTGCTGTGAATAATTATTTTTCCCCTGTCCTGCCATCTGGTTCATTTTCCTCCGAGGTGAGATGTAATAAGCATGTTAAAAGGGAGGCAATGATTACACAGTCTGGACCCATAAACTACAGTGGTGTCATCCTCTGTCACACTTAAAGGAACTCTTAAAGTCATCATACACAAACAATCTGACACCGATCTTAACTCGACAGTATGGTACACATGGCTCAGTAAATCTCCTGAGGGAATCTGTCGTTGCAAGGAGATCTCAGGTTAAGGAGTAATAGGTCTCCTTTCATGCCTCCACAGTGGATTTTTTACTTTTGAGTGTATTGCCAAAGATATAGATAACAAACGTTGACCTCTCACAATTTCAGCCTCCTTATAATCCTAGTTCCCGAGACTCAGCTGCTGTCAAGGAAAGATATGAGATGGAGTGCCAGAGAGGAGGAGGATTTGATATTAGCCATTTTTGCTGGAACTTGTTGTCGGTATTACTTAGTGAAACTGCAACAAAAGACAAGTCTGATAGCCATGGCAAGATATATTTGTATGAATATGGACATAGGTTAACATACCTACATGTAGTTTCAATATAAAATGAAACCTTATAAAAAACTATGAGGAAACAGATGTAAAGCAGCAAATCATTGTCTTGGTCTAATTGTCTATCGCTAGAATTTAGTGAGGAACAAGATCCAGGTCTGTGGTAAATCACTGAATCTGCGTAGTAATGGACCATGAGAGCCAGGTAGAAATGAGAGATGGTAAGGTGCAGGAAAGGACAGGACTGTGCTAGAAACTGTGTCTGTGTGTGTGGGTGCATCTGTGTGTTTGTAAGAGAGAGAGTGTAAGGGGCTATGACTGGAGAGCTTGGCCTGTGAGTGATTTCAGAGGGCTTCTCAAAGGTCTCCCTCTCCTGGCTATAAAAGCTCAGGTAATGGAGAAAAGTCCATGAGCAGGCTGCATACTGCAGCAATAAATAAAAAGGAGCTGCTGGAATTAATTTAGTGTAAAGCCAGGCAGGGTCACGCCTGCATGCTCAGTCTGGGCAGTGAAAGATTAAAGATCAGCAAGCAAAGGCAAAAACTCTGGCTGCTCTTACCTCATTTTTTCAGCGTTCATTTTTTAAGTCAATGTCCCCAGACTGTGTAGACATCAGTTCTGTGGCTGGTGTCACAGGATATGTGCTTGCTGTGTTTTTTCCTCCTTCCCCTGCATTTAGACCAAGCAGCATTAATCTGTTAGGTGTCCATATTGATTTAGAGGCAATTGGGAGAGAAAGACACAGAAGAATCCAAGTGAAGTAGAGAAGTGGAATTTTTCAAATTATTATTCACTGAACGTTGGCAATGGATTTGATTTACAGTAATGTGTGTTTGGGAACTCCTTAGTTCTTCAGTAATGATAAAATAACTTGCTTTTTCTGTGGAGCTTGTGGCCCCTGGAGTTGATTTACAGACAGGCCATGAACCTGCACAATCCCAAACAGGCAACCTGTAAATTCAATCTCTTGAAGCATGAGATTTTGGGTCACCAAGGAAAAGTCCCAGGCTTTCCCAGCTCAAATCTAGAATAGCTATAGGCCCATAAATACATACATGCATCCTTGATGCAATATTATTTTCACAGACAGAGCAGGGCTTGTCAAAGTTTAACAGCTTTTCTTTATATTATAATGAGAGTGGCACTAAATGAACAAATGGTCTTTGAAAACTTTACTATAATGTTGACTGCAAACTCTGAATATGTCTAACATTATGATAAAATTATGTATGCAAGTTCTTCACCTGTTTCCTCTTGCTTTTTCTCTATCTTTGTGTTCCCGCACATTGTAGTTGGCGGGGAGCTGCCCATGGACGTGCGGCTGGGCGGTGGCCAGTTGGTGTCCGAAGAATTGATGACCCTGGGAGAGAGTCTATCACAAACCAGCGATCCCTCCCTCAAGCTCTTTCAGTGCGCCGTGTGCAACCGCTTCACAACCGACAACCTGGATGTGCTTGGCATGCATATGGGAGCTGAACGCAGCCTACCGGAGGAGGAATGGCGTGCGGTGGTGGGCGACTCTCACCAGTGCAAGTTGTGCCACTACACCACCCAGCTCAAGGCCAATTTCCAGCTGCACTGCAAGACAGACAAGCACGTGCAAAAGTACCAGCTCATAGCCCACATTAAAGAAGGGGGCAAAGGCAACGAGTGGCGTCTGAAGTGTGTGGCCATAGGCAACCCAGTGCACCTGAAATGCAACGCCTGTGACTACTACACCAACAGCCTGGAGAAGCTGAGGATGCACACCGTCAACACTCGCCATGAGGCCAGCCTCAAAGTCTACAAGGTGAGTGGTCCTCATGCTCCTTCATCACATCCACCACTCAATCTCATCTCCACATTGTATCAGAACTTTCACATTTCTACTGAATATATGCAGACTTAGACTTTTTTATGTTGCACAGTAACCAAAACTTCAAAATTTGCTAACGCTGCTGTATTGTCAAAACATTAGCGGTGTTATAATATAGCCTGGAGAAGTAGTATGTCTAAAGCATATCTGGGATCATACATCTAATTTACGAGTTTTTGTGATCCTACTGAACAGAGATTTATGCAGTAGGAAAAATGTGGACTTAATCCTCTCCCTGTTAACTTGATATTCCTTCTTAGAACACAGCAAATGCTCTTGTGCTGCCCACACCACCATACTCTCCCAAGGCATGAATGATAGCTTTCTTGTTTAACTCTTACCTCCCTCCAGTAGTCATATAGAAACGGGGCCACACGGCTGCCATGAGAAGAACATGGCAGCTGAAGCGGGTGTGGAGGCTTAGGGCTGAATCACTAGGAGACGAATGAAGAAGTGCGAGGAGACAGAGGTTTGGTGCTAATACTCCTCAGAGCGGGAAAGGCTGAATCGTTCTCGACAGCCGTATTGATTTTTGCTGGACTTGGAGCTTCACCTTCTCCTCTAATCATTCCATAATAGCCAATGGATGAACACTCTCAGAACAAATGGCCATAAATCTAACAGGCCTGATTCCATTTAGGTACCTATCCTGTGTGTCTGCGGCTTCGGCCACTCTGCGCTTAACCCAAGCTGGCATAGTTGCACACGGACACGAGCATACATGCAACACACTCAACAAAACACATACAAACATGGACAACTCATACTCCACGTAATCCTACACTACATACCTGTTTCCTAGTAGATGTAACCTTTATATATTAATCAACTCCATTAGAGTCTTTTAACTCTTAAAACCAGGATTTGAACAGTTAACATTTTTTGTATAGTAGTCTTTGTATATTATCGTGAAACTTCCTGGAAAATGAGTTATGAATAGGCATGTGCAAATTGCTTCACACATTTTTAAATTACATAAAAAAATTAAGGTGAAGTGGTGCCTCTCAAACTGGGCTGTCCATTGAAAATCACCCAGTATTATGAATGGTTTCTTAGATCCATTGGTACGACAGGCATGCTTCCTGTCCACAATGCATTCACACTGAAATAACAGTAAAAGAGAGAAATCAATTTTCAGTGCTTTGATAAACAAAGCGGTGGGATACAGGTCTCCTGGTGCTGGGGGGCACGGGAGGTGTTCAGTCTGTGGTCTGCATGAGGACAACAGAGAGGACCACACAGCATTTGTGTTTATTTATAGATACATACAAATTCAAATGTGAAACATTACCCATCAGTGTGTAGAGTCAGTTGTGAAACAGCAACAAAAAACAAAGCATGGCAATACATCCTAGCATTTTCCCAGCACATGGTCATCCTCTCTTGGCCGTAGCTGCTGGACTTACTGGCCCAGATTCCAATGACATGACAGTCTCACATTGGACCAAAATAGAAAGGCACTGGAATGCCCTCTCTCTTCCTCACACCTTTGAAGGGATAGGTATTTTTTTGCCTTACAAGATATAGTTCAGTCTATATCACATTATCTGTGTGCTTTTCACTTTGCTGCGAGCCCAGGACCATGTCTTTTTTTCTGCCTAAGTTTCTAAGAAGTACGAGACATATGTCATACTGCTGCTCAGGCTGTGGGGGATTAAATATGTACAACACATCCAGGCATGATCATTTTTTATGACTTAAGCCTCTTAAGATGGCTCCATATTTCTTAAAACCAATTGATCTTCCAAGTACGAGCGTGTGCATTTGTCCAGAAATTACCTGCACTCTCAACCCAGGGACACTGCAGTCCACATAAGCCGTCCTCATCCCAGACTCTGCTCCAAAATAGAGATGTTTGCAACTTGACAAGAATTATTACAATATTTTACGACTAACAAATGTGATTAGTGGACAACAAGTACATGGTTGTGAGGTCTCTTGGCAGCACTGGCTCCCTACTTGACAATGTCAATGTCTCCGTACTGTGCTCGATTTACTGTCCTGGTAGATATACTGACAGGCAGAAACCCACAGTGGCCCACAAGCCTGTAAAGCCAACTCGGTATATTAGGCAAGGACAAAAAAAGGAAAATCACCATTCATTTATTCCTCCCAAAAGAAATCTGATGCATATAGCACCATTTTCAACCTTTTTGGGGAGAAAATAAATCATCAAGTCAGCATAAACAGGCCGTAAGATGTGGGAGATGCTTGGGACACATCACCCAAATCAAACTGGTTTGCATTAAACAGGCCCTTTGTGAGCACAGCTCCATATAAATTGGAGCCTGTAATTACTGGAATTAAAAAGGAAGGTTTAAACTGAGGGCTAAGCTGGATGGGATAATTTGAGAGTCTGTGGTATGCGGCCCATATTAGAGCTTTCTAAAAATATCCCCCCCACCACCCCATGTATTGGAATGTTCCAAAAGACCACAGAAAGATCCAGCGAGCCATCCTGACCACATGGACCAGCACACAGCGGGGGGTGATGCTGTCCTCCCCTGTGCTCAGTTGAGAGTTACCAATTCTGAGCCCTGTGCTCTGCCAGAGCGGCCTTATGCTCTGACGTGAACTTTCACCTTCTCTTTTACCCCGTAGGGTTTTTAGCTGCTCTGAAGATAGCATGGTGGTTACCCATCCTGTCCTAAATGGTCACTCCTAAACATAAACACATGGGTTTTGTTACAGTGCAGATGACCCAAACCTTAGTTTGTTTATTGTATTTTTTTTGAGTACTTAGCGTTCCCCCGAGGCCCTCTTCATCTTGAACAAACCCAGCTTCACTTTTCTCCTTTTACAGCTACCCACATATGTGAATATGATAGCCCTTATACCATCAGCGGTATAGGCCTCAGGGCTTGGCTATGTGCTAGTGCAGAGGTGAGATGAGTGGCACTAATCCAGCTCTCAGGCCTCTGCTCCTCTGGCCAGACAGAATGGGTGTGGCCTAGCCAGGCCCAGCCACAGGCCTCGGTTTCCAGTCAAGGGCTGGAGGAAAGGGGAGGAGCATGGGGGACTTAGCTGGCTACCTTCCTTGTCTCGGGGGCTGGTGCAATTGGCGGTAATTGAGATTGATTGGATGTTATTTTTCCTCTTGCAAATGTAGTCCATTAGCTTGGCACATGCATAATCAGTTTAGAACGCAGTTAGCCGAATGTAATCATGTTCCTCGGTGTCTGCTAGCACAAAATCCACTCCAGATGCCGCTTGGCCATGAAAAGAAAAGAGAGAAAGTGCCGCTACTATCAGATGGGGAATCTTTAACCAAGAAAGTCCTGTCACCCCCTCTCTCCGTCCGGGTCCCGCTCTATTGAGCACACACATAGCTGTACAAACTTTTCATCCCTCTCTCTCTTTCTGACACGCACACAAACAAACACACAAACACACACACACACACACAGTCTTACCTAAAAACAGCAGGTTGGATCAAAAGCACTGTACTTTCGAGTACACTAACAGATTTTTAAATTGAGCCCATTAACAAACAAATGTATATCTTGGATGCAGTCCCTGCTCTTATTTTACCCTTCAGTGCAATCCAACAGAATCAGTGAACGCTGTGGAAAGAAAACGTCTACACTCTGCACAGAGCAAATAATCACAAGGAAACATAATAGAGGAAAATAAGCTGTAATGTAAAGGAAGGGATTAGTGGTTACATGAAAAGGCATTAAGGTGTTTCACTAATGATCTTACACAGCAGAAGCACCGGCTCTTCAGAGTCAGAAATGCAAGGCATGATGACCTCGTCCCATTAATGATCGAAACCACCAGGATTGACTGCAATCCTCCAGGACTGAATACTTCTTAATTGTCGTGGTACAACCGCAAATTATGTTTGTACTCCTGTTTGAGAAAATGTTTCAGTTTAGCAATCAAATAAAGTGTATTTTGGACCCATGCATTTTTCACATTAACAGGATTATTATGGAAACGTGTTGCCCTTCATTCCTCGGACAGGGTAGGCACGTCCATGTTTAATTCCTCTCCCTTTTTCTTGGATGTCATAGTCACTGCTTGATATTTTATCAGTGGTCTCATAGTGAGCTGGATGAATGTGCCCAGATTGTCACTCTGGCCAACGTCAAGACAAAAATTACAGCAGGTAATGTGAAATGTCCTCTGGCGAAATGACATCTAGCGGGCGCCTGGCCTTGCCCACTCACCCACCAGACATTTCAAAGAAGAGGAGGGGTGGAAGGATGGAGAGACAGACAGGAGAGAGGGGATGGGGGGGGGGACAGGAGGGTTGGGAACGATAGATACTCTGCTAATTATCATGGCTAGCCTATGATTGTTCAGTAATAGTGCTCAGTGGGAAAGGTTGCAGCAGTTCCAGGAAGAGCTGAGCTCTGATTTACTGGTACTACCGCTCTAATAAAGCGCTTGCTGCACATCCTGGGAGACAGCCCATTCTCCCCTTTCACATGCACAAGCATGTGAATGCACACACAAAGAGAGACACACACACACTCTAACACACACACACCTACAAAGCAATCTTGTAATCTTAAGTGCCACAAAATGCCAACATATATAGGCCTTGTGAAATATATTGTTTTAACATCTTCTCAAATGATTTTGTACAAGTAAAGAACATGTGATAAATGGTGTGACATCACACTAAAGGTGTATTTAATTTAAATCCTGGGTCTCTAGAACACGTCCTCAGTGAACACAGCCATGATCCTGAACCTTGCTTACCCTTTTTGTGTCAGTAATTGCCTGCAGAGAGCTGCACTCCAGTGTAATACCTCAAACAGATCTCAGTTACTTTGCTTGGTGGGTGGAACAAGGCAGGAGTGGCACACAACAGAGAGTCAGGGTGGATTGGAGAGGAGGGCTGTCAGACAAATAAGGGGGGCTCGTAGAGCTTAGTGTTTGGCAGCGTGTAAGAATTTCACAACTCTTGTAGCTCCCACCCTTTGAGAAGGCCAGGGAAAAGGTCGGGCTTTGACCCGTGGCACAGCTGCTGCTGCTGCTGCTGCTGCTGCTGCTGCTGCTGCTGATAGTATGTGCAACTGCTCTGCTCGTGGTGTTGTTGGGACTTTTCAAAAAGATAGCAAAGAGGGAGGGGTGCTAAGTCGGCAGAGGACGATGTTTTCCTACCTTTTTTACCAGAGGTGAAATGGCCCCGTGCATTACAGCCTATAGGATATACATACAGTCTCTGTGGGGGACATAGGATGATTATACAGAGCATAGAGTTGTGTCATCTGGGAGTTTGAGATTCTTGGTCATCGTCTAATGATCACAGTTCAAGGCAGAGATAAGTTCCACTTTGTGCACAGCAGGTGGTTTTGCCATCAGGGGCAGTGATGTATGGTGTATACAGTTTGTTCCCTTTAGAGACAGGAAACGGTTTCTTAAACATCACTGCCCCTCAGCCCTCTATCTATGTTATATTGATGTTTTCTACCTGCTCCAATCTTTTCATCCCTCAAACATAAGAAACACTCAACCACACAAAACAAGCCTGTTATAGTGAAAGAATGGGTGGTCTCAAATGAGGATATACATTATGTTAAATATGTAAAGTCCAACCCTGCTGGAAAACTAAACATGTTCCTCAGCTGCTTGCCCCATCCCACTCGTTCTGCTCCGGAAGATGTCTAGACAGTTGGGTCCGGGGACATCATCCAGACTTTCACATATGAAGGACGCAACAGGAGATAATTCACAACAAGAGGAAAATATCAGGAGCGTTCAGGTGAGAGGTGACATCTGGGTAGAGCAGGCAGGACATAACACATCATTTCCCCCGCGGAGATCACATGTTTTTGTTTACATCACAGCGACACCAGCGTCGGCCCGAAGAGATCTTGAATCTCATCTTTCCAATACATCGTCTCCATCAACATCTTCTGCATGTGGGGCACCTCTTTTTCCTCCTGAGATATTTGTGTTCTTCTTGTTTTTTTCAGGACATTCTCAAATGTCCGGATCAACCAACTCATTCTCACATTCATCTGAATAATGTTAGGAGAATATATAGAGTCCAGTGCATGGCTGAAAGCAGCTTTAGTTTTGTTTTGTGTTCCTTTCTCCACACCACGCAAAGCACTGTTAACTGTTATTGTCAAAACAGTGATTCTCTTATTGAATAAGCAGATCTAAGTCCCATAAAGAAGGAGGACACATAAAGCTGTTCAGCCTCAGATTTGGCCTTTAAATGTTATAATTATTTCTAATGGTTGAACAAAGCTATTCACTTTCAAGTGATTTTAGGATATGGGTGGGGTGTGTGTGTGGGGGGGGGGCATTACTGAGAGAAAAAATACAATTCAAAGACCCTTCTGCCCACAGCATCCAGAGGGTCTGTGTATCTAATCTGTGTTACACTCCATCTCTGCCTGGCTCTATCTTGTAAATATGATATTACAGCTAATCAGTCATGGTCCTGTCTTTTTTACCGACCAACACAACAAACCTTTTACTACAAAGATTGCAGAAAAACAAGCCCCCTTTGGGTCTTGTCTTTAAAAAACGCCTTTTAGGCTTTTGTGTAATCAGCTGCTTCTTATTCGTCAGAGTCTAAATTTAGTATTTTTGCTGTAGTAAAATTTGGTAATAAGTTGCCACGCTGTTTAATGATCAAATCAATATCTGGAATGCTATGCGTTTGGCTATAGGCTCACAACAAATATGAATGTAGTCACACTAAAACTCTTAACTGAAGTTTGGGGTAATAAACTGGTCAGCAGAGCACCTAAATGTTATGTAATGTCTGTTTTTTGTATTAAGATGAAAGCTGCTACGTGTGTTTGAAAAACATACATAAAACAGAATTAACTGCTCATATACTCAGATTTAATTGAAGGCGTTTGAGAGAATGCAAACATGCTGTGGCTATCATGGCTTGAATGAAGCATCAAACAAGTCTCTCCGCCGGCAAATGCATCTGTCGACCTATAGCCGCCACACCTGAAAGACTAACAGTCGCAGTTGGCAGGTAAATGCTGCTTTGATGAGGCCAGATGGAGGCTCATGTGAATCTATGTAGCTCCTAAGCTGAAGGGATGGAGAGAGTGAGGCAGGCAGGCTTACCGGCTCTGTGCCATCAATACATCAGTGGCTTAGCCACCAGATTAATGGCCCCCGAGTGGTCAGGGCCACAAAACTACTCTGCTCTGAGGTCTGTGTTCAGTGGAGCTGTACATGAAAGCAAGTTAGGGTGACGAGACGGATGAGGAGAAGGGAGGAGGTCTTAGGTACCAGGATGAGCACACAGGGACCTCTCTTCTGTTTGGGTTTGGCCTACAGAGTAGAGGCATGGGACAGATAAATTTCAGAGACTGATGGATATGTGGCCCTGACGGTTGTTCATTCCCCTAGACATGTAATGTTCCACTTGTAAGTCTAAAAGGATGTTTAAGTAGCTGACTATGATATTATAAGCAGCATAGAGTGATTTTTATACACACATTTACTTTTTAAAAACAACTCACTGTGCGTTTGACAGCTTTCTGTGTAAACTATACAACCTGTTGGCCGTGCTGTTTGTCGGAGGCAGAATTTAGAGGCATGCTTGATTTACAGTGCTGCAGCCATTTAAATTGCTCCTAAGTGCACGGCATGTACTGTTTTTGTTTGACTTAGCTTTTGCTTTGTTTCAACAAATCTGTCCCTAAGGTCTCTCTCTATTTTGTGGAGCATCGATTACTGGTGGATTGCAGAACTTCAGCAATTTCTCGCTGGGATTTCATTGGCTGTTTGTTGTTAATGATGGTTCATAGATAGATGCTGATGCCTGCAAGCTCAGTCTCCTCAAAGCAGATGGGTTATGTTGTGTGAAATCTGATTTAAAGTACACTGCGCAGTGAGGAGTCTGTGCTACCTCTCAGTTACCACTGTCAAGGTTTAAAACAAATTAACAATCCAGCAGTTTCCTGAGGACTTTTTTGTAGGATTTTTGTTTGAAACTGCTGGGCCTCAGAGGCCTTTTTTTTCTAAAGTGCCGAGAGAGAATAACCATCTCTTCCTGAACTTCATGGTACTGGTTGTCCATCCATGTTGTGCCTAATTGCTGTGTGCTGGAGTGCAGGGTTAGAACTGGGAGCAGTAAATCTATCAGTGCTATGCAGACAATGTTTTCTCCAGATGTAGAAGAAAAGATTTCATCCTTTTGTAATTAAGCAGTGCAGCCCAGGGTGTCATGTGGTTTTTACTGGGGGCTCTGGAAAAGATCATTTTGCACCTTGTTTCCTCATCATGCGTTTTACTCTTGAGTATAAAAGATGGATAAAATGGAAAGATGAAAATGTAAAAAGTAGCAGATAATAGAATCCCTTGTTTAAAGTATTATATGAAAGTTATAAGGCAGTGATGTAAGAGGTAGTGATTGGGAGTGTGGGGTGGAGGCTCTGAAGGGACAAAGGCGTAGTATCGGAACCAAGGCAATTACATACTTCTTCAGATGAAGAATATCAGGAGTTCTTTTTTAACCCCAGGAATGTTCCCAAACGTTATCTTTCCCACGGGTGCCGTCTTCTACACCTGCGTTCTACTTTAAACTCCCTGCTGGAGTAAGAGAGAACGAGAGCTAGCCCGGAAAAGTGATAGTGAGTGAAAGAGAGGAAGACAGCTTTAAGAGTTGGGGACAAGAATGATCTTCAGCTTCTCAAGGGCACTGATACTTCATGGCTTTCACATTCCTTCATGACAAACTGATGCCCAGAGTAGAAAGAGTTGTGATGTGGGGGGGAGAAAAAGGTTTAACTACCTAGACTGTCAGACCCACGCCAACATATCATGTCTGTTCATCGCTCACCCTCACCTCACCCTGCCTCATTTATGTTGCTAACCTCGGGGTCACAGGCTACATCCATACTACTCTGTACTTTGGTTCCTTATCAGTTTTAATCCCAGTCGAGACTAACGTGCCTGAAATTGCACATCACATGACCACTGAGCATGTGCCTGCCGGTGTAAACAGGAAGTGTTCGGTAGCTAGTTGCAGAAAGAAAGCTAGACAAACGATTAGCATCAAGGGTTGAAACTAAGAGAAGGTATTTATGCATTTAGGACCTTGTACTATTGTAAAAAGAAGAATTAAACTGCAAAGACGATAGGGTCAGCAAAGCTTGATTGTACATGCTGTGTTCTGTATAGGCCGTAGCTAATGCCTGATGCTATTCATCCTGAATCGGTTCATGTGGCAGGAACCTGAGGAATCAGCCATGGCTCTGTTTCATGACTGAAATCAGCAAACCGCCCCCAAGCAGCATTTCCAAACTAATTAGCATTAGCGACTCTAAAACTCTGATGCAGCGTGGACGCCAGGCGTATTCGAAGCAGAGTTGATATGTTTTTAAACAAAAACATAGTAGCACTGATGCATCCACAGTGTCAGATGTTTTCTTTAACTAGCCAAAGCTGGTGAAAGTTAAGTATAAGCAGATTCACACATTTGTGTTTTATAAATCATCTTTCCTCTGAGATCTCCTCAGAGAGTCAGACAGTACAGGAAGTCTCCACAGCCACTGAACTCCGAGGCCAACTCCCGGATCATATACTGTCATCGCTCACTGCCTTCTGTGCCAGCCCCCCCACCGCACTCTGTTTCTTTCTTTCTTCTTCTTTTTTTTATAATATCACCACATCCCGTCAACACTAGCCCTAAAATTAAGGGCTGCTGAATAATTCAGACTTGGATCCTTCCTTCGGATGGCCTTCCTCTGTCACCAGATAGGAATTTCCTTAATTTATGCTTGTTAGGTTGGAATAGTCATGTTGAAATAATTTGAAGCATAAGGGCTGTCTCTGCAGCTCCTGTTTAAATGAGAAATTCTGGGAGCTGTTAAAGTTTGGACGTGGAATTGCGAGAGCTGGGATGCAAATTATTATTCAAATGATCAATGTATTAATTTGCATGCTGAAAAGCGTGAGGGAGAAGGAGAGAGAGCGGGCATAAGTATTTTATTTGTTGATGATTCAGGAGTAAGGGTGTATTAATTTTGCAATTGTGAGTTCCAATGTGACCTAAATGTTTCTCTCTTTCCATCTATCTCTATCACGTCTCTCTCTCTGTCTCACACACACATCATCGTCATCATTATCATCATCACACTGACAAAAATATACCGCTTCTGTGCTCCTCAATGTTCAGACACATCTTACTGTGTCTCAGCCAACCTCCTCCCACAGATGATGTTTTGAATAGTATAACAGCAGCTTTGGAGATTTTCCACAGGGATCATATGGTATTTATCTATTGATTGAATAACTTTTATACATTTATTAATTTTTTACATATATTTTCTCTTCAGTGAATTTAACTTTTATTCTTAAAAACCCCAAAAGCTCGGATCTTTTTATGCGGAAAAAAAAAGTAAAAAAAATTATAAGACTTATAAGATATGAAATCGACTAAAAGACTTAAGCAGTTGAAAATGAAATAACATCTTTTCTTTTGCAATAAATTGAGCTTAAGATTCAATTTCCCTCTATTTACAACCTTTTTTCACTCCTAGTTCACTTTCTAACTTCTAACTACATTTTAAGGTTTGGATGGAAACAAATGAACAATATGGTGATGTCTCTGTTTGAGGATTATCTTTTGATGATTAGGGATGTTTGATTCTCTGACTGGTCACGTGACTCACGGACGTCATGGAAACAAAAACTGCCGTGGATTTCATCCTTATGGTTTATCGAGTGGTTTATAGCAGAATACTAAGCACGAGTGTTGCATGAAGTTAAAAGAGATCAGTCGTTACATCTGGAAGGGAGGTTAGGGCTTTTTAAAACGAGAGATCCAGCACTGGAGTATTCCCAGTATTCAACTTTTAAATCATTGAGCCTGATGAAGCCATCTCCACAAAGTCGGGGGTTTATATACGAAAATCAAACACCATCTGCCATCTCTGATCAGAAGCAACAGCCATCAGGCCAGGGTTACCAAGGCAGAACAGGAAAAGCCATTAACTGCCAATCACTGCATCGATCGACAAGCCAGTCCACCACTACCACCACCACCACCCCACCCCCACCCCCCGCCCCCACCCGCCCTGCCCACAGACACACACACTCACACAAACACACACACATACAGTTCATCAGGTTTTACTGTAGGGTGCACACACATGCACAGACACATGCACATGGCCTTGCATACACCGCAATCTCTGTGTGAACCCGCAAAGCATGATGGGTAACATTTGGATCCAGTTTGTTTGTCTCTTTGCCACTTCAACCGTGTTATCTTTTAAATTATCTCGAGTCTAGATTGCAGGATCAACATTCTGCTCTGTTTAGATAAAGCCTGTCTTACTGTTTTTTTCCCCCATTGGCTTAGCGAACCCAATGCAGGACTTGAAGGACAGTCAAGATGCTTCTCAAAAGATATTTCCTTCTGAGCATAGGTTCGTAATCTCTCCGCTACGGAAATGAATCTCAGTCCAATGCCCTGTCAAAACGAGGGGGGACGCTCCATTCTGCTCTGTCTCCCTCCGCGTTTTTCGGAGTCAACCCTGAGATAAAAAAAAAGGGAACTAATAGAGTCAGTGAAGGGCAAATAGGAAAAGAGAAGATTGATTTTTTTTTCTCCACCATTTTCAATGGTGTCGCTAGAACTCAGGGTCATTAGAAGAATATTTACCTACATCCCAATTTAATAGAGATGCTGTATATCAGAGCGATCTGGATCAGAGGTCAGGACAGGGGGGGAGCAATTAAAGCATATGGATCCAGAAGCTCCGGGCCTGACCCACTGTGTGTGTTGTAGGCAGAAACAGATAGGTGAGCTAAAATGGAGGCAGACGCAATAAGTATTGAACATGGCGTTTTTAATTTATTGAGCTTTGTTACTGATGAACTAGTGATGCATTAGTCTAGGGCATGAATGCGTGTGTGAAAGTGCCTTGTACTCGCATTGACATGCAAAGGTTTGCTCCGTACCAGTTCCCTATTACATCGTACCAGTTCCCTATTACACATCATCTTATTCATTAAATCAGTGATGAGCATTTCTTTATCATTTGTATCCAGAGTAAATGTGCCGTCTTCGTTGTTTTGGGTAGGTCAGCCTTCTCCGGGGCCACACAATAGCCAGAGAGACGGAGCAGATATGATGGATGTGGCCTGGGGCCTATTCGCTCGCTCGCTCGCTCTGCATCTGCGGTGGCCTCATCCACACATCAGCCACAGGGGGGTGGAGGGTGGACGCAGTCGGGAGGGAGGGGAGGAGGGCAGAGATACAAACCAGACCAGCCATTTTCTGCGTTCTGCTCATAAATATTTGTGTGGCTGATTTATAAACAGTGGAGCAGGAGACGAGATCAAAGTGAACCGTAACGCTTATATAAAACGGGGCTTTTTCACGACACTGCCCTACACGCCACGCTCGTACCTATTAAAGGCAAAAGCCATATATCACGGGGCATATTGGCAAGAGTACTGAATGGCCACTCACACTTTAGGGCTCGGTGTTGCCGCGGCTGTGAGCGGAGAGTTCTTATCGCGCCACCCTCCAAGGTTCTCAAACACAAGTTAAAGGCCATCAATATGTGTTATAGCTAAACCTCAACGTGCTCTCAGCCTGTGTAAACTCCCCCGAGGTCAGTGGCTTCTGAGATGGATTTTAAATGGCTTTAGTAATGCCAGGCAGCCATATTAAAACATAGCAATGCAATGAAGAGTCGCTGTGTCCTGATCCTGGCAGGAGTGCGTTGGTCACAGCGGACAGCTGCACGTGCTGTTTCAGGCGACAGGCTGGTCAGACACATCACAAAGGCCAAGTCTCCTGTATGGAAAAGAGGAGGGATTAGGGTGGGGGTGCAGCAGTGTGTATATACTGTATAAATGTAGATCATAGAGCAGAGCACTGGCTTTGCATAACTTGTGTCCAAGCAGTAGCTAAGACAAACACACATATCCACAGCTTTAGCATTGTATGACCACTCGGAGTAGAGCTGACATTCCACACCTACAAGCAGTGTTTACCCCCCCCCTCCCAGCCACATCCCCCAAGTTATATACACGTGCATACACACATATCTCCCGTCACACCCCGGCACCCACCCCCACCCATTCATTCCCGAGCCCGGGTGCAAGTGTGGGGGAGTAAAGAGGTGCTCTCTTCTGCCTTCGGCCCTCTCCCTGATTAATAGCAGTTATAGCATGGCAGATGCAGAGGAGCGCCACGAAGATGGCTGCTCACTGACCTCTGTGGGAGGGAGAATAGCATGGGTAATGGGAGAGAAAAGAAGGGCCTTTTTTCAATAGAGATTCCCCTCCTTTGTCCACCAGCAGGACAGGGTGTGCTCAGTGCGGTTAGGCCTGGGAGAGTTGCTGCTAAACAGCCTGTCTCTCTGTCAGTCCGTGAGTGCCTGGAGACATCTGGTTCTCTCGCTGTGGGAACACAGTGGCATTATTTTTTTAAGGCATTTCACCTAGCGCTTACATAACGCCATTCCAGGTACGCGTGTGCGCGTGTGCTCTCAAAGCTTTTTTCCCGACTGCATGGATGTCTTTATGGATGTTATACGTTGCATTATTGTGAACATTTCTGTATGATTGTCAGAAATGTAGGGAACATCGATTTGTTTTGATAGCGTCCATGCTCCTATGTGTAACAGCAGCCCTTGTCGTGTGTTGCCGTCCTTCTCCCTGAAGTCTGTAAATGCATTGTAATGTGGTGTGTGAGTCTGATCAGGTAGTCGGGCGTCGAGGCTCGGGGAGAGAGTAGACTGCAGATGGTTTTACCCCTGGTGTGTCTGAGTTTCTGTTCGGGAAGTTCAAAGTCCTGCTGAACATCAGAGGACTGATGCTGAGTGAGGCTGACTAGCTGCAGCCTGTGGTCTGCGAAGGGTTACTGAATTATTACTGATGGTTTCAGGGGTAACTGTCCGACCACAGGACTGGGGAATATTAATCATTTATTTGATTGTCCGCATGTGCTGATTAATCAATTTGAGTAGGATCTGCAGGATTAACTACCCCATTATTCCCCTGTAAGAACAGATAAGAGATAAGACTTTAAAATATCATATTCCATTTATCATTTATTTTTAGGTCCCTGCTGATGAGGGTGAAATAAAAACTGAGGTGAGATTAGGCAGAACAGCAACAAGGGAAAATGTTCGAGGAGGAGGATAAGAGAAGGAGGGATGAGGAGCGAAAGGAATAAATACAAAAAAGCTCTTTAACTGCAGATTTGAGTGTTTCAAAAGATGTGGGAAAAGATACAGCTTTGTGTTTCTTCAAACAAAGCACAGAAAACCAAGTTGCGCAGCTGGGAGTGAGAGAGCGGAGAGAATAGGGGGTGGAGAGACGAGCGGAACAGGAAGTTGATGGGAAAGTGATAGCTGTCTCCACCTGGAGTATAGCCTGGGCTGTGTGTAGAGAGGGAAGGCAAAGCAAGGGGAAGGAGGGAGCTGCTGCAGTTGACTCCTCTCCTGTGCTCTGGTTTGGGTAAGTTCAGCTCTCATACCAAGTATAGCTGTAGATAAACTGATCCAACAATGTCACTGTTCCTGTTTACCCCATCCAATATCTCTTCAGTCTATAAATTCTCAATCTGCCAACTGTTTAATGTGTTATGTCATGTGGTAATGCCTTTGATTCCAACATGCCTCCGTTTGTAAATACAAGAGGCACTCAAAAGGCTGTGGTTTCTTTACAAGCATGGCGCCCCCGGCGCTTTGGTTGGGAATGCACTGAGAGGGAGAAGGACTGAAAGGGTGAGGGAGGGAGTGAGAGGTGGTTAGAAACTGTATACACTTCCCGGTGCTCTTCTGCCAACCCCTCTCTCTGCTGCCTCTGGTCGTGCAGGCAGTGAATGAGAAATGCGAGAGGGAGGAGTGTATCCTCTCTCCTGGATGAACACAGCGCCGTAATTATGCACTTTCCAGCAGGTTTTACCTTTAACACTTTCCTCCCGGGGTTGAGATTAGTGCACACCATGCTTGATTTACTGCACAATTACTGAACAAGAGCTTTATCTAATCAATAAACGGGAAGGGGAAGAGTGGAATGCTTTGAAGTATGGTTTGAGATGTTTTTTTGCACAATTGAACTGTGTACACGCAGTAAAGGTAACTCGCCTGCGATGCCAGTTTATGAAACGTCTATTACACCAGGCATTCCTCTTTGTTTTAGTTCTCTGAGCCTCTATGCAGAGCTCAGCTTCTGGACTGGTAAAATGACTTCTTTTTTTCTGACCGTTGCTTAACCAAGGTCTAATAAGGACAATCCTCCAAAACCTTAGATTAATATCACAAGGTGTCCTATAAAATTAGGGCTTAATGTGATCTTATAATTTATGTGCACAAGTTACATGAGAAGGGACACAAAGCACCCTTGTGTGTGAGCCCTGTATTAGATGTCCCCACATGGGCGGCCAGCTCAGTGACCTCCGTGATGACACTTGCCATTGGCATGAACTGGTTATTTCGGGATGCTCCACTCCCTGGCCATCACTAGTCCTGCTGGGTGCTTTGTAAAGCTTTTTGCCTGCATAACCAAAAAGCAATAGGCCTCCTCCAATTAGTCTGGTCTGTGTTTGATTTTTAGTGATGACAACTATATCTCAGCTGCAATTACGCCGCACTGGAAAGCGATGAGGGTTTAGGTTATTGATCTCTGATTGATTACCCTGATCAATGAGCACTTTTGTTTCTGTTTTATGGAAAGTGGAGTTATGTTTTTTCCGTTGGTTAATGAGCAGGGGCCAACGGAGTGACCCCTCTAAAGAAGCCAGTGTTAGCAGGGCCCAGATGTATTAGTGATAGAGTTGGCGATGCTCGTGGGAAGGAGGGGGGCACCATTTATCAACAGAAGTGCACTATCTCCCTGTGGGCATAGGTCAAAGGCTACAATAGGTCTTATAAAGAAAAAAAAATCAAAGTTTTGTTTTTATGAGGGAACAGCTGTGTCTTCTGCGTTTTAGTTACACGCTAATAATTCAACGTTGGTAATGGCTTAAAGATTACTCCCTGAAGAATGAACAGGAAGGTTTCAGAGGATGTGTAGTGATCTATTTTTTTATTTTACAAAAGTAGAGAAGCAACAGTAGTTTTCACACCACTTACAATGTTAAGCTTTTTTTTATTTGTAGTTTTCAGTCTGTTCCAAAAGTGAAATGTCAGAGTTTCACTCATTAGAGCTGCAGCTTTCTAGTTGGCGGCTATGGGAAGAGATAACAGGTGAAACCAGTGGGTGTTTGGTGTTTGAATTGCTTGGAGAACCCTCAGCAGCAGTTTGGCTCCAACAAGGTGCTTCATGTTCCACATATAGACCTACTCTGTATATTCAACTCCACTCAACCCCACTCATTAATTTTCATTTTGAGAAGAGGACCTCTCAGAGACTGTGTTGCTCCTTTTTCTCAGTGCAATGCTGCTAATAAAGATAGCTGTGTAAGACTGGGTTAAATATTGACTCTGGCTGAGCACATCATCACCGTTCTTAATTAGCTGGCGTCTCTAGCGAGCCCGTGTGAGGGCAGAGCACAAACAACGAAACATTTCCCCTTTACGAGATCTCCCACGCCCTCCTCCCGAAAACACGTTTTTATGAATTTTACATTTTTAAAAAGGAGGATGTGCGGGATAGTTAGAAAACACACAGTGTTACAGCTACCACAGCCTTATTGCGTAGCCTGAAGCAGCAACCAATTATGTGGTAATGAAATATTTACACTACCAAACTGAGATCGCCAGGGGTGAAAGCTAGATAATACAAGCCTGAGGAGACTGTATTCTATGTCTCCTCTCTGCCGTTACGTCAGCGAAAAGGTGGAACAGGAGATCAGCTAATGACAATAGGCTTATAAGCGAGAGCGTGGGCAGAGCTGCAGTGTAGTCAGCATGGCTTTTGGTTACCCCTTCTGCTGTGGGCACATTTAAGGGCTTTTTTGGATCCTAGAAACCATAAAGGAAGGAGGCACATAACCTTAACCACGTCAGACGTGATAAGTTTTACCTCTGGAGTCCTTCTGACTTCTGATGGCAACTCCCTCACAGTGATATGGCAATGAATCTGCATTCACGGCAGAGTGTGATGTTTGTTCTTGAGGACTAATTGTGTTTGGGTAATGTTCCTGCTCTGAATTTAATTCCCACTGACTGCATTAATCATTACAAGTGGTGTTTGCCAGTATCTTAATCCAACAACCCCCTGTGCCCCTGACTCACTGTCTCTCCCTGGTTCTTATGAGGCTCCTTCCACTCTTGCCCTCTCCGAAAACTCTATTTCATCCTCCGTCTCCATCTAACGAGCTTTTCGCTGCCCAGAGTGCCTCCACAAGGCCGTGCTGCCATTGTGTGGCTGGCAAGTGACAAATGAGAAGGCAGCGAGGTGTTGGAGACTCTCGTCAGCACCGCCTCTGCCTTTACCCTACTAACACACCAGTGACCTACAGTACGGCTGAGACCAGATCTGGGCAGTCCATGTTGTGCCTCTCATACATTTATACTACAGAGGATTCGGTTGATTGTTGTTGCCCAACTTCATCAAAGTGAGCATATCTGGAAAAAAGCTGTAAACTCAAACATACAATCAATATTGACTTGTCACACCAGTGTTTCAGATTTCTTAGCCAGATGACAGATAGTGGGCGCCTGATGAAATCCTCTTTGTCTCCTTGTGAAGAATATTCAGATGTTTGTTGGAAGAATAAGACGTTCCCTTTGCTGTGAGCTGATTGAGTTCCTTGCACATATCTGCTTCTTTTCTATGTGTCTAGCTAAAATGTCATTGTCGTTTTGGACCCAGAGACAGCTCTGAGCAGCTCCATTGCAGCCAAAAGAAACAAAACCTCGTCATTTTCCTCCCAACTATCATGGGTTATTATTGTAAAACACTGATTCAATGACCAATTATTGAATCTCTAAATCGGAACATCTCAGCCTGCTGTGCGCGTCCTGTTTAGCTGATATGAAAACAACAAAGTCTTCTTCCTCCAGCCCTGTACGAGTAATTATTGTCCCCGCTGTCGAGATTGGAGGGTTGTTATGTTGACACAGTACTGTGGGTAATGGAGAGAAGGACCAGGGCAGGTCCTGATTTGCCCCCATTCCACTTCCAGATGGTACCCTGCCAGTGCACATGTCATCAAGTGGCTGTTACAGTTGCATAGGTACCCCCATGGCCCCATCCCACCCTCGCCTCCTGCAGGCAGACTTATTGTACTGCAATTTTGGCGAGCTCCTCCCAGTATGGCTTTCATAAAAGCACCAGGAGGTTAAGCTGTTAATTAGATACTGAAAGAGGAGGCCAGCAGCTTGCTGTTAAATTTGCTGTGCTTGTTTTTCCTTTTTTTTGTTCTTATTTGGGGATTGACATCATTTCCTGCCTGTTTTGGAGTTGTTGCGTTGCGTCACAAAAGCTGAACCGAGCTCATTAAAGGTGGTGAACGTATTTATCTGGCTCCGATTACAAGTGCACATTATGTATGTACAGCCATGCTTATCCAAATGTTCTTAATGAGAGAGACCCTGGACGCCGGTGCGGGGCTCCTGTAGACATAGGCCCAGGCTCGTTATCACCACACAGGGCATTGATCTCTGTACCGCCCGCTCGCCTCTCCTCCCCCCCCACACCCCTTTCAAAGACAGTGACTCGCACATGAATTATGTGGACACATTGATCAGCTGATTGAGAGCTATTGTTTAGAGCCCTGGGTCATTATTGAAGGAGGGATTACCCAACTCTTGTTTGGTGCGTGCGTATGGGAGAGTGTATTACTCAGCTCCTTGTCACAGCACATACTCCCCTTAGCTCACCTTAGACTTGCAGGGGCTACACAAATGTGCACCCACTTATGCACACACACACGCGCACACACACTCACACACACGCAGAGCACATACAGCAGCCTACACAATCAACATGGCCCAAATGACTGCCTGCATTGATTGCCTTCCCTCTGCAATTATGTACCCATTGTTTACTTTCCAGCATCTTACTCATTCAAACGGAATTCAATAATTATTGCTTTATTTAATGTTAAAGTAAGTAAGAGTGGTGGGTGTGGAGCGTCAGAAGCTGTATCGTCTTTAAGTGTCTCCATGACTGCTCTCAGGCTACTTTGTTTCATGGGCGCATGTTAAGTCATCCCCTCCAAGGACACCTACGGTCATCCATCTTTACCTCGCTGCCCTTCCTCACAACACAGAGGACCGTTTTGTTTCTCTCTTCCCTCCCAGAGACAAATATGCAGCTTGTTTTTATTCACCGGTAGCGATGGATCATTTCTATAGCAAAAAGGCAGTAGAGGAAGCAACTTACTATATCACAGGCTCCGAGACAGAGGGACAGAAAGGGGTGGAGGGGTAGCAGGGATTAGGAGGAGTAAAAGGAAAGAAAGGACAAGGGTGCGGATGAGGTTCAGGAAGCAGTAGGTAGACAGTTCAGGCCGGGAACACACAGCCCCTTTAAGCCACAACCTAAGTTTTAGGCATGTTGCAGCTTGCAGTGGCTAATTCAAAGCAGCCACCGCACTTGGCACCCAGTGGGGCCTCTGCGGTTAAAGCTGTTGTTTGTGTTGCTGGCAGAGAGGGAATCAGAGGCCGAACTGAGAGCTCTCACTGACACCAGCCACTCTGCTGCGCTGTGCTAAATAACCTGCTTACATTCCAGGGGAATCCCAGAGTGCAGATATATGAGAGTCAAGCCCCCCCCAACAAACCTCTGCACGTTTACAAAAACACTGCCGCTGTGAAGAGAGAGGTCATTACATTGAAATGTTTTCCTTCTCAAGACCCTGACCCCAAACTGAATCTTTATCATTAAAACAATCTGATGTGAAAGTCAACTTAATCCAGGTTCATTACATTCTGCAGTGGACAGCATTTTGACACCTTTGCAATGTGCCCAAACTATTTATACCAAATATATAAATATACTCCAGAGTACCTTGTGTACTATGACCACAGTTGACACGCAGCGACACTTAAACCATATACGGGTGTTGTCTTCTCCCTTTGGCGAAAGTGTGTTTTTCAGCCCGACAGGCACATTTCATTGTCTCCATTCAGAGTGAATTACAGTTACCTCATTGGCCATGATTGATGCCATGACATCACTGTCTTTGAAAAACAAAGGTGCTGTTTGACTTAATCCAACACGTTTCAGGCCAGAAACTCGTTTTAGCATTTTCAGGTGATAAAATAAAGAATCCTGCCTCAGTAAACAGAGTCGGTTTCACTCTATGGCAGTGCATGACTTCAGGTGAGAATAGAAGTTTTATAACCGGTGAAAGCCTACCGCGAAGAACACGTCTATGTGCACACAAAGACACACCAAACACACATACACACACACACAAACGCACGCACACGCACACACACACACTCCAGCTCTCAGTGCCGAGAATCCGCGAGACAATTACAAAGCAATATCCAGGCAGATACTCACTGGCTCTCTCTCACAGAGGGAATTTGGCAGCTCTCTTAGAATTGATAGCTATTTAGCTCACAGATAGTCATCTGTTTTAATGCATTAATTTTGTATTAACAGCACTGCCAAATTTAATGGTGGAAATTAGGGTATGATCATAATGGTATGCGGCTGTGTGTGTGTGTGTCTGTGTGTGTGTGCCTGTCTGAGTGTGTTTATGAGTTTGTGTGTACTCTTAGTATCTATACTTTTGTATGTGTTTGTTGCGTGCACATGCTGTATTATATGAGTCCATGGGGAGCTATTCTTTGGAATTACCGGCTCTCTGTCTCCCTTCCACCCTTCCAGTAATACCCACCTCCATCTTGTGTGAGCCGGACTCTCTCAGCTAACCACACTGTTTTATGTTAAAGGTGCACTTTTACTTTGCATTTAAGTGGATGGAAATGCAGATGTATGCAGTGCTCTGGGTGGGTGGTGAAACTGATACAGGCGTGCATTGCCCACTCAGAGAGCAAGGTGCACTGTGGAGTTGTGAGTGAGAGGATGGGGTGGTGCCCACACTGCCCCTGTCCCTCTTTACCTGAAAAAGCAGAGAGTACTGCTCCAGCCTCCACAGAAAGAGACAAGGTGCTCCAACCAAGAGAGGCTTGAAAAACCACTGCTGATTTTTTAACTGTGGAGAGTACCGTGGTATAAAACAGTGCTTAGAACTGGACTCTCAGCAGAAAACCCAAATTAAAAAAGTGATCTGTCGCATATAGATATAATGAGGTACATGTTTCGAATATATAAAACAAAGGCAATTAAGTCGGTTGAAGAATCGTCTTATCCATCTCATATTTTGCACTTTCCTTATGAAATATTGCGACATAAATACAGATTTTCAAGACACATTCAAGGCACCTACACCATGTGCCACTGTGATCTTATCTGTTCAATCAGACCACACACACCGTGCCTTCACCTGCACACAGCATGTCTCCCACACCCGGTTGCTGTTGAGTGCATCACTGTATTCTTGGCAGTCCCACACTTGTATTATCTCTCATTCGACTGCTGTAAATTCCCAGACAGTTCAGCGGTATTGAACCCGGGCCACTGACCCAGCCGGCTTCCCCCCATTGTGCTCCACAGCTCCCCTCTCGTCGGGGCCTCGACAGGGCGCCTCGAAACCCCAGAGCCGGGGCCCGACTACTCCTCCCAGCTCGACATGACTTTTTCATTAAGCCGCCAAATTCCTGCACTCCAGTTGGAGGTGATTTATCAACTAGGGGCTTCATTGCAGGTTCATAGGAAACAGACATAGGCCCTGTCTCTTGCATTATTATGTTTCAAATTACAAGCGTGTATGCATGCGTGTGTGCGTGAGTGAGTGAGTGAGTGAACGAACCTGAGAGGGAGATGAACTGCAAATATACCGTGTCCATACTGCAGATGTGATGTGATACTTTCTCACACGTATGATTTCAAAGGAGTCCAGTGAGAATCCATATTTGAAGAAAATTGTGCGTGAGTTGACCAGGGGTCGTTCTCATGGACGTTCTGTTCTCCGGAATACTGAATGAACAGGGACCCACCCCAACGATCATTGGCTTGATCTCTTACCCCGTTCACTGACTGCAAAATACCCCAGATTGCCTCGGGTCACAGCCAGTGCAGGGATGGTGAAAGTGGTGTTTTACAGGTGTAACCGTTTGACATTGTAGACACAGCTACAAGCACCGGGGCCGGCCGGTTTTTGGCCCTGTTAAGGCCATCTTCCTGGATAGTCAGGTTTATAGTGAATTATGGCCATTTCTGGGGCAGCCAGTCTCAAGTTCACTCCTATATAAACCCTGTGGTTTTTATGGGAAACTATAAAACTCTCAGACTTTTTTCTCTACCCCCTGAGACCAGCTTTGAAGTTTTCGGTCAGGTGCTGTCATTTCTTTTTTAAACTGGTCTTCTCTTAGATTTTTGCAGCCTTGAGTCATTTGCGGCAAGAACTCTCTCTTTTTTTTTAATTCAAGACATCTGCTATGGCTAAAAGCAGGTTGCATGATGGATTTGGTGTTATCTATAACTGAATCTGTCTCTCAGGTTTCGCTCTCTACCTTATTTCTGATGCAATATTTGTGCACAGAGGAAAAAGAGGGGAAGGAGGTGGAGGGCTCCCACAATATCCAGCAACACCTATTCATGACATCATGGATGGCTTAAAACGAGGCGAGAAAGGAGAGCACACAGAGACACACAGCCTTTTACAATCACCTAATAACTCTATTACACCGAGCTGTGGGGCTCACAAAAAGGAGGAGAAAAAAAAACCTCCTGTTCCTTTTCCTGGAAGCGATGTTTTAATGCACATTTTAGGTGTAGAAGTGAGAAATATGAAACCAAAGAGAACGAAACACAATAGCTCAGAAAACCCCACAGCAATAATACAATATTGCCAGAAAATTAAACATTAGGAGAAAGGGACAAGAGCATTTTAGGGAGGCATAATATTGTTATGACTTTTTTTTTCACCAGGCTGTCAACACCTGATTTTGGAGTAATGTGGTTAAATGTCTAATGTTTCCATTGCTTTCACATTGTGCAGCCAGCCACACATGGCATCCTGTGCAGGAGGGGATAGTTGAGTTTCTTTTTGAAGAATGATTCAGTTTTCTAAACCCTTTTAAGTGTAAGGCTGATAATAAAAGGTAAATGACCACAGGGGCATTTATGCTCTTTAAATGCAGAGCTGTATATATCCTGATCAACAATACTGACCCACAAAACCTGATTGACGCTTTTACCCATATGCAGAAGAGCAGTTTGCTTTTAGATATTGATTTATGCTTTTTTCCCCCCGTTGCATCATGAATGCCGGGAAATCGGAGGTGCTCTCACTCTTACCAAATTAGCGCGTTCAAGCTGGCATCGCGTTTCCATCAGGGCCGATCGGAGCCGATAAAAACCTGTGTCTACAGCAGAGTCACTTGACCTGGGAGTGAATGCCGATTGTATCCATTCCCATTGCAGACAAAAGCTTGAGGTTGGTGTCAGTGGATTTTTTGACCAGTGGAAAAGGGGCTTTAATGACATAAGTAATTAGCGTCTTCTATCTGCAGGTAAATTTCCATCATTGCATTTTACCATGTTAGAAATGACGTGGACAGCATGTTGTAGTCGCCTCAGCGTGTCTCACCCGAGATATGAAGGCCGAGAAGATTAGAGTCGAAAGAGGGAAACTTGTGGTGATTGACATCGATCGCAGCCACAGATATCCACAGCAAGACTCCAGAGCTTGATATAGGAGAAGCACATGACTGGTATGACACATGTGGCCACACTGGGTCTGGGGCTTTTTAGTGTAAACATGCAGGAACCATCAGTGTGAGGCTTTAGGGTAATGGTCAATAACCCTGTTGCTCACACCAGGCCCTGCCATATTGTGTTGGCCTTGCCTCATTGATTGAGCCGTGCAGGAGGTAATTAGACTGGAGCTCTGTGGTGTGACAGGACGTTGTGGTGGGATCGTGTCACTACCGGGTGCTAGGAGTGTTGTGACAGTGCAGAGGGGGGGCTGGAGACCAGTACTAGGTCTGCCGTTGAGTCTTGGAGGGAAGCGTCGGGGGTTGACAGGTCAGCAGTGGCGCTGATTTCCTGTCCTCTGAAGGTTGTCTTCCTGCTGAGGAATGTTCCCGTCCCTCTCAGAATGCGCTCCGTCCCCCTTCCTGCCTCACCACCGGCTGACTTCGCCTCTCTTTCCCTATAAGAGCGGGGATTTAACTCACCCTGATCAATATTTAGTATCCCATGCGTGAAACAGGCAGATGTTTGGAGTTTCCTTTTCAGAGACGGGAGGCTTCTGCTGAGTGAAGGGGATCAATGCTCCCTTCCGTCTGGGAGGCCGTGGACCCACAGCCTCTGAAGGGTGGCTGATGCGATTCCTGCACGCGCTCGGGGACCCTGAGGCTTGCGTGCCTCGCAGGCCTCCCCTGTCCTTTTAGTCCGCCGATACAGACACTCACACAGGCAGAGTGCGTAGTCCAAACAGTTGTCCTGAAGTGGAAGAGGTCTGGATGTTAAACAACAGGTCTTTGATTGGGAATTGATTTGTTCATTTGCCAACTGTGTGAGTGAAAGTGAGTCGGTAGTGCCTGGCCAGCTATATGCCATCTACAATAACCTCTTTTTCTCTCTTTTTCCTCTTTCTCTTTATCTGTCCTGCTGTCTTTCTCTCTCCCGCTCTCTCTCTCTCTCTCTCTCTCACTTTTCCCCTCCCACAGCACCTGCAGCAGCACGAAAACGCGGTGGAGGGTGATGCCTGCTATTACCATTGTGTGCTGTGCAACTACTCGACCAAGGCCAAGCTCAACCTGATCCAGCATGTGCGCTCCATGAAGCACCAGCGCAGTGAGAGCCTCAGGAAGCTCCAGCGCCTGCAGAAGGGCCTGCCAGAGGAGGAGGAGGACCTCAGCTCCATCTTCACCATCCGCAAATGCCCTTCTTCAGACACAGGTCAGGACCTGCCCCTGTGGCCCCTCTCTAAGTGTATCTGTATGTGTGTGTCTCCCTTCTCTTCTCTCTTGATCCTTCCATTCTGTCTTTTACACACACCCAACCATCGCTCAGCTGGAGACTACATGGTGAATTTTGCAATCACTGTTGATCATTCTACTTTCTCACATTATTCTCTGGAATTGAGATTAATGGATGATCTGTAGAAAAATACGACAAGATATCATTTAAACTCAGGTTCTTGTTATCGTTGTTGCACTTCTGCTGTATTTTTTTTGAAAAAAATAACTCACATAACTAAAATACTATTATTAAACTCAAATGTACATCACTATTTTAAAACATGACTAAGTCTGATTTTATCATTGAAAAAACTGAGTGAAGGTTTACAAAATTTGGGGGTAAATTCATGAATAATCATTTTCCTGCTGAGTCGGCTCTCCACGTTAACACGAGCTGTCCTTTACGGCCATTAAAGACATATTGAGACTAAAGAGGAGGAGGAGCTGCACATCAACAGCAGCTGCAACAACAACAAGAACCAGCAGAAAGCAGACAACAGCTACAACAACAGTAGCATGTCTGAAACAAAGTGGCCTGACTGCTCATTTATTACAGACTGATTTAGAAGAGGGAGCTGTGGTCAATTAACACTCTTTCTTAGCACAGATTTGGTTTTCTAATCACTTTAACTCCTGTGCCCTGACAAAGGGGCTCTATTGTGTTCCCCTCCAAGAGGGAACCATTCCTTCCCTCGCACACATACTCGCTGTCTGTGTTCTGTAGGGGGAGAGGGCCAGCCTGTGAAGATGCTTTGTTCCAAGGAGGCAGGGATAATGAACCCAGCGGCCGGGAAATTGCGCAGAAGGCAGTCACAGATCTGAGGCAAATCATTAGAGAACATATTTAGCTGAGCAATTAGGGACAATTAAGCTTTCTGCTCGCTGCACTCCAAATATGTTAATGACTACAGTACAGTGGACAAACGAACATGCAAGAGGGGACGGGCCAGTTAGGTTAAAAGGGTTGGGGGTTGGGATTTCACTCTTGTGTGATCAGGCAGGAGGAGTTGTTGTCCTGTTTGCAGTTATATGTGTTTATCTGTTTTTGTTTTCTTTTTTGATTGGGCCACATGCCTATGTGTGTGGCACAGTGAGGGATCCAAGCGTTAGGTTAGATAATGGGCCTGTGCAGCGGGGCTGTGTGTGGGCAGCATCACTGAACATACACACGCACGTGCACACTCGAGCACGCATGCAGACAGTGGTTATCCTCACTTCGACCATTTCACAACCCAATAGACTCGTTCCGACGGCGTCCGTCCACGTCATAGCTCCGCCCCTGCAACTGGGCTGAGCCGCTCTCTTCTGTGTAATGTTTCATTTCCTCCGCGCTGTTTCTTCTGTGGCACACAGCTCTTTTTGTGGTCGAGGCACAGTTGCTCAAGTGGGGGAACATTCACTGGCTTGTTAAAACAAAGTTGCCCCTGGATTTCTGGGTCACCTAGGCAGTAATTCCTTTGCCTGCTGCTGTGCTGTGATCCTGTGAGTGGTTCTCTGCTAGAATTGGACGCTGGGCTCCATGCCCGCCCGGGATTATTCCCAAAACATATGAAACCTGGTCGCAACTATATAATCAAACACATGAGAACATTAAACAGAACGGTGGTTTTAAATGGTAGCATGACAATATTTATATACAATTTCTCCATTTTAGACAATAATTTCTTTAAGCCATGCTCTTTAAGTGTAGCTGACTGTTCTGGTATGTTTTACACTTTATATCTTTGCGTGTTAATGCCCCTTATGAGGATGTAGCTAACATATACTGTGGAGATTCGGTATCACAAATCTCATGTGGGCTGGACGTGGATCTCGAAGAAGAGCAACAACAGCAGAAATGAGGTTTCTTTCCAATTAAACTAACGCAGGGATAACAGGCCTGCATTGTTTTAATTCACGCTCAAAGTGAAAATGTGCTGCTCAGGCATGTTGCCCTGTCGCCCCGCCTCCATTTGTCTTCTTTAACCCTTAATCTATTGGGAAAGAAGGAAGGCCTCATAGGGAAGCTCACCTGTGTGTAGAGATCACTGAACAAAGCCCAGCACTGACTTCAACCATCGCAGCGGCTGCAACAGTTCTAGTTGTTTGGGTGGCAGGTCATTACCAGGTGGCAGGTATACACAAGCACTGGCATGGGAGGGGAGAGAGAAAATGTTAAAACTCCCCTAAAATGTTCACGTGTGAGGACAGTTGGTCTGACAGCATGAGGACAAAATATATTTTAGGTTTAGAGGTTACAGAGAGGAAGTAAAAACCTGTCGCCATGTTGATGTCAAGTGTGGGGGTTAATGGCGACTGCTCAGCTCACGGCTGTCATCGACAGCATCAGGGCGCACGAGAGTCAAATCCTGTACACGGAGAATAAGAGGAAACAGTCAGGGACAAGTGTAGAAGTGGGGGAGAAGAGTTTGGGGAGCTGCCGCGTGTTTGCTCGGGTGACACTCGAGCGTAGGATGACCCTATTTCTTATGAATGATGTTCACCAGGGCATACAACTCAGTGACACATTGAGGTTTATCATTTCTTAACATTTAATCAACTCAAAAGTTATTTCTTCAGCATAGAATGGAATGAATTTCTCTAAAAAGGTCGCTCCCTCTTCAAGGATTGTTTGCTTTTTATTTTGTGTGTGTGTGTTAGAGAGAAAGAGAGAGTTAGGTAAAGTATTGATATTTTTCAGCTTTGGCGTACGTGTGTGTGTGTTTATATGTATGGGTAAGGACGAGGCAGAGATGGAGAATAAACGTGGCTGACAGTGTGGATTAGCTCCTGCTGTAAATCCGCCTCAGTCACAGATGGCAGGCCCTTGATCGCTGGGCTGTGACGGCTTGGCTCTCGTCGCAGGAGGAAATCCCTGTCTGTGAGCCTGGAAGGCTGGGAAGGAGAAGGCTGGGGCTGGGGCCGCCTGGGCAGCCACCACTCATTGTCTCCCGTCCTGTTTGGACACAGAGGCCTGAGTATGGCTCGGCTGAAGTGCAGTCTGGGTAGGGGTTATCTTTACTTTGACTCTGCAGTTGTTTCATCCACCACAACGTGAGAGAGCGTGTAAGCGGAACTTAAGCCCCCCACTTTAGATCAGCATTACTTTTAATGACCAGTTTGAGAAACTGGGCAGGGGGAGCCGTGTGCATTATTAAATGGAAATGAGATGGAAGGATGCATACAAATGACTGCATAATAGTGGGATCCAATTTGAGATCCATTGCTTGTTTCACTAAAAGGGGTGCGCTTTCAGGGTCACACACCTAATAGCAAGGCCTGTCCTGACAACAGAGGCATTCCTCTTCCCGCTCCCATCCTGCCTCATGCATAATTCTTGAGACAATCTGAAAAAAGCTGGAAAATGGAATGTGACACAGAAAAATGTGCAAATAGAGCAAATAGGGGAAAGTCACTCATATTTCCGGGTTTCCATTTACACCTTGCAGGTCGAATTGAGATTCAAAAACTGAAGACGGGATGTATCCAAATCATCGTGGCTTTTCCTTTCCCTGCTGTCTTACAGAAGTTATTTGCATGTTCAGTGGCGGAGCTAAAGCTTTTAAAGCCAGGTAAAATCAGAGGTGAGCCGGGTCACACTCTGATGGCATGCAAAGGCCATGGCCCGAGCTTTTGCCCCCCCACAGGCTAGAGCAAAACAGACGGTAGCCATTTCTGGAATGTCCTCTTTTATTCATGCTTGTTAAAATGCAAAGTAAACCTTTCCCGAAACAGGATATTGTAGCCCCTAACCACCAGACCCATTCTACATGCCACATTATGGCCAATCTGAAAGTAACTTGTATAGACAGACACTGCTGCAATGCGCTTTTAATAAAGGCTGTTATTGCCCTGGTGATGCAGAGTGGATATGAGGATGAGGACTGTGCAGGCCTGGATGAGCAGGGCCCCAGAGGGCCCGCAGCTCAGGCAGGCCTCCGTCAGTCGCCTGCCTGCTAATCCTTGTCCGAAGGGCATTGAGGAAGCATAGGAAATTGTTTGCTGCCCACAGAACGTGCCAGGAAATTCATAAATACATTACTTTTCATTTTGAAAATATTACAAAAGACTAGACGTTTATTAAAAAGCCAAAATGATGGCTTTATAGATTTTCCAGTTGTGTATCAGCATTCATATGACCGTGCTGCACTAAGTAACAGAAGCAAGTCTTAGCTTCCCCTGTGCCCCCTGCTTCACGGACAGACTCAGTAGGAATTCCTCTGCTGGCTCAACCTGTAATAGCAAATTGACCAGAAAGCCGCCGCTCTATTCTGGGGTTGGCTGTGAATAAAAACGTCTGGTGTCCAGATTTTTTACTACCTCCTGCCTGAACCCTCATTCTGTAAATACTGACTAACTTTGTCCTCAGGCTGGAAGGTGGGTAAAGTCTGGGTCCTGGTGGCCAGGCTGTCCAATCCTCCAGCATTAGAAGGAGAAGAAAGGCAGTATTCATTAAAGGTCAAAGATTTGACTCTACTGACAAAGATACAGAAAGAAAGAGATGATCAGTGAAGTAATACATTCCATGAGGACAAGCTGATACATGTGGAACAACTAAAAGTCCCCTCTCAAAATTACGACAAACTTTGTAATGCCTGTTGTGGAAGGGGAGACTGATGCTGAGTCCACCCGGTGTGTGCTCTGCATGTTTTTTGCCCCGTGTGTGATTTCACTGTCAGTTATGTCATGTGGGTGCAAATGCGCAATGGATTTTATTTTGCAAACTAACACACCCCGTAAATGAGCACGCACATAGGTGTCCGCAGCGAGGACCAGGCCGTGTGTGGGTGCGAGAGGCTCTCCCTGTCATCAAGCCCATTTTCAGAAGAGTCGGGCAGCACATTATAATATTGGTTTCCCTCTCTCCTGTCATTACCAGACACTTTCCTTGAAAGCTGATCCAAACGATAGACAGTCCATCAGGAGACAGTCATCTCATTTGTACTTACTAAACGTGTTAATGAGTTCTATTTTCGGGCCCAGAGGCTCTGCTGCTGGATATTGGAGCAGAGGTGGTGTGAGGTACTGGATTGCAGGATCAGGAGGAGCAGGGGAGGGAGGTAATGAAGTAGCCCTGCTGCCCCTCATGTCACTCACATGGACTGACCACAGCCTCCACAGAGGCTGTCAGTCAGAGCCGAGGGCGGGAAGTCTGTGGTTCCAGTTGGATCCAGACACTGGAGGAGGGAATAGATTAGGTGACAAAGACAGAATCTCTATGATGGGTTTAATTATAGCAGCAGTAATGTCACAGGTACATGAGATGAGTGAGAAACAAGTCCAACGACTGATTAATATGAAATGCATATGATAGAGCGGGGCTTTATTATATGAGAATAAGTATTTTTGGACAAATACTTCTCAATAGCTAACAGGACTCCACTGCCTCTCATTATCGATTTAACTGTGGTTCGTTGTCTATGTCAATCAATTCAGAATCCGCCTATTTTATACACCTAATGAACCTGTTGCTAGAGTAGTTGTGTTACAGTGGAGAAGCACCTTTCTGCACTTTCCTGGTAATGCGTAGTTGTGTTATTTTATTTATTTCATAGGTTTTCTGCATCCGGGCTGACTCAAATTTCCCCCTAAGGTGCACATTATCATCCCACATTCAGCATGCTCTCATCTATGATATTGATTGTAGTGCAAGTGTTTGCCAGGTGGTCCAGGAACCAGAACCAATAAATTGTTAAACACTTAGATCGCTTCATTTGTTACTATGTTTTGGTATCGGGCGAGCAGCGCTGCTCGATGTCAGAATAAGGCGGCTCAATTTTCACCATAGGCAGAATCAGAGGAGAAGCCGGGGTAAAGTTTGGGAACTATCGAGTCGAGGCTCGGAAAGTTTTATTTAGCCATTTTATTACGGCTGTTTGTGCCCCCCAGAGAGAGCTGGTGGATCAAAGGGCATGATCTGTGCTGTGGATGAGTTCACCCCGGCTCCAGCAGAGACGATTGGCCTCGCTGACAGCAAAACAAAACCAGAGAGTGAAGGATGCTCTATCCAGCAGCATGTTGCCCTCACTCTCTGAAGGCTCCATTAGAATAAAGGCAGATGAAACAATGGCGGGATGAAAGCACAGATGTTGTGATTCATTATCCACTCTCTGATAGATAGGCATGTGAGCAGAGTGTGCAGAAGTGAAAGGATGTGTGTGTGTGTGTGTGCATGTGTGAAAATAGCATCCTAACCTAAAAAAATATACAAATACAGGATAGAATACACATATGCATCCATGTTTTTGGTGCATTAGTGAAAAGAGTCCCCTCCAGTGCCTCAACCACATCAACTAAAAGCAGCCGGGCAGATGGCAGCAATGAGAGAAGTGCAGAAATAATTCAGTAGTGAACCTTTCTAACCTTTACCTGTGGGCGTGAACACCAGTCATTGATTCACACTGTGCTTGACAGTAGCACTACACAGCACCCGAGGAGGGTGAGAAGAGGGTGGATGAGGATAAGTTTGGTGAAAAACACAAAAATATAATGTGAGTGGGATGGAGGCTCTTCTGTATGTTGTGTGACATTAGAGGGAACTTTCCACAGGTGAATGCTGGGAATTATTCTGAATTTCACACAAATATACCCCCCCCCACCCCCCCACCTGCCGTCCCATAGGTAGCTGAGCATCAACGTCAGACAAAAACTAGAGGGGCACTCACACCTCCGCCTCGGCTCAACAGTCCTCTCGTGAAATCAGATTTTTTATTTGGACATATACTCGTAAATATCCATATATGAATTATTCTCTAGGAATATGACAAGAAACGGCAACAATGTTAAAGAGGGTGAAAAACCATCCCTGCATCCGCCCCCTGACTTGGATCCAAACTAAACACTCTTCCCGCACCCACACTGTGTCCTTCTACCAAGTGTCATGGTAATCATCAGGTTGTTCTTGCATAATCCGGCCAACTAACAAACAGACAAACAGACAAACAAACAAACACAGTCGAAAACACAACCTCCTTGGCGGAGGTACTAATTATCACACCACTTTGCATGTGATACCGGGCCACAGTGGGCTGCTATTGATCACAGATCACTTAACTGCTTCCCTGAAAGGTTACAGGAGACCTGACGCACAGAGAGACAGTGGCTATCTGTATCTGAGTGTTGTGAAAAGCATCGCGGCTGATTAGCAGAGCCCATAGCTTAACAGTGCGTCTTGTTGTATGTTGTCCAGCAGCGATTGTGTTAATGCTGTTTGTTGAAGAAAGGAAGTGCAGGTTCGGAGGGAGTCATGCTCGCGGCCTGACTCTGTTTAACAAGATGGGACGTCTGCCTGTGCAGCGACAGCCTGAGACAAAATACTATTTGTTTTGTGACTATCTTGGACATTTTCACTCAGAGTTATGGTGTCCCTCCTGGTGCAGTGAATGACCTATCCCTCACAGTCTCTCTTTGTCTGGCTGGAATCGCCGCTCTCTCTGCCACTGCTGTTTTATCAGTTGGCTGAGGATTTGTTCCTCCCACTGTCCATTTGGAGGAGAGCAGCTCGGTGGAGTATAGTAATGGATGATATTTAGGTTGGGGGAAATGAACCAGGAGTCAGCCCATTGGTTCTCTAAATGAACCCTCCAGTTTAAAGAAACAACAACTTTTTTTTTAGCAGTATCCCTCTCAAATACCAACACACATTTTCATGCTCGAGCAATATTGTTAAATAACTGACTCCCTGTGTGAGTTTGGCAAGACATGCATCATATGACACAGACATGGATAATAATGAAATATAAGTTTGTCCCTTTTTTACAGACTTAACTGCTTATTGTACTAACACTAAAACAGTAAGGGGCAAGACTGAAACAAAAGCGAAACATAATCTGTTTCTGTGTTGCTTTAAACATTGCCTTCAAAATGGTTGCTGCATATTTATTCATTTTATGATTTCTAAAGCATTGCTGTTTTAATGCATTTATGTTTCTTTACTTCTTTTTCACTTTCATTTGCGGATCCCTCTGGATTTCTTCTTTTCAAAGAAACAAAATTAGCAAACATACAGAAAACCTGACCCTGACCAATCTGAGGCATTAAGATGAGTAATCCACTGTTTAGAAAAGCAAGCAAAGGTCAATTTTCATGCTACTTGCTCAGGAAGCATAGAGAGGAGCATATCGAGTCAATTCAGCTGCGCTGCACAGTCAAGAGGGTAGGACATGCTACGCGGTCTCCTTTCTGGGTTGGCCTACGTTAGTGCTGTTATAAAACATTTCCCAGTTTCCTCTGAGGAGAAGGAGGATTTAGTTTTTCATTTAAATTTCTAGTAATGTTAAAAGACACATATTGATGTCTGTTAAGAAACATGCATGTTTGTAATCTGTTCATCATATCATCTCAAAGTTAAACTAAAGCTTCACGGCTGCTCGTGCAAATTAGTGTTTGTTGATGAGTCATTAATCTTATGAGCAGCAACTAAAATCTTCATCCATGTGTTTGATGAGAAAAGACAAAAAAAATATGAAGCAGTTGCATATTACTTTATGCAACATAAATTTGTTCACTAATGAAGAAATTTATGTTGCATAAAATAACCTGAGCCTTAATCATTTTTAAACCTCCACCACCTCTAGTTATACTTTGAGGCAGCCCCTCGAGGCACATCTGTGATATTTGGTTATTTAAATAAAATTTGATTTGACTCGATAGTGTGGATACCATGGGGACTTATTTATAGTCCAGAAAGTATCAAATTAAATTATGTCCATGTCCAAAATGTCTTTATGTATAATGTTACTGTAGCATGGTTTTACACAAAAGCACACTAGGCCAAGAATCTAATGTTTTACTTTAATGATATCTTTCGGGAAAAAAACTATAAAAATGGGAAAATATGACATAAACACATGGAGTAGGTATACCATAAAAATACCATTTACAGTACAAACACTGTACCATAGTTTAACAGTTTATTGTTTTTTAAACTACTTTGAACATTGTTTTCTTTGAAACCCACATTTACTGTTGGAGGACATGACATCTGGTTTAAAGTCCGGCTCCGCTCTCTTTCAGCCAAAGAAACAAATTAACCTTAGTTCCTGACGAGCGAGGCTTCTGTGGAAATGAGCTTTTCTCATATATATGTTGAATATTCCAAGCACCTGGGAAAGCTTGGTCGGGGCACATATTTGTGTGAGCGATGCAGAATGGAGAACACAGTGGATGTGTTTGAATCCATGTCACAAGTCGTTGACAGTCGAACACACAGGCGAACGCTCGGAGGCTTTACTCGATTCAAGGTGGCACATGAGGCCAGTGTGTGGCAGCCAGAATTAGGAAAAATGGCCTGTGTTTTTGTCATGTTAAACCGGGCAAAAGAATCTAATTGGGTGGGGGAGAGTGAATGGAAATGCCTTCTTTGTTTAAGGGCCCGTTGCAGTCACTTTGCAGGAGCCATTGTGCATTGACCACAATAGCATTAGCTTGTGCTCTTGTTCTGGGCTCCTCTTTTCTCCGGTGCTCGGCAGTCAGCTCCTGTCCGTTCCACTCTGTCTCCACGCTTCACCTCCACACTCCGCCAGAGCTCAGGAGGGGAACTCAGAAACATACCCCCCACCACGGGCACCTCGACCCCGCTCCCTTCCTGTCCTGTAGTAACCCTCCATCCCCGTCCTCAACCCCGCCTGCTTATCTCCACTATTAAAAAGATAAATAAAGTGAAGGAAAGACGCCTTTTTTTTTCTACTTTGTGTTTAGTTTTTACACTTGTCACTCTCCTCATAGTTTCGCCCTGAGAAGAGAGTCTTTACATTTTTCTTGTTATCAGTTTGAAGAAATCCCATCATTTAATGAGAAATTATTAAAATTGATCGCTCCGTGAGTTCAGACGTTGCTGCCACGAGGTCTTGCAAATGTGCAATGAATGATTTGCAGTCATGGACATGTCTGGAATCGTAAAATAATAATGGAATATTTAATCATTTCTAAGTTATTTTTCTTGTCATGTGTCACCATCGGCCGATACAAAGCATCTGCAAATCGCACAGATTATTCAATAGACCTTAACTGAAACATAGAAATTAACTTTCAATGGGCAACTGCCGGAGTGTACACCAGTACTTAAAATGATTCCTCTCAACAACTGAGGCTTTCCTATTCTTTTATCTAAAGATAGAGACCATCTTTAAAGTAGTGCTCCAACCGCACTACAAAGATGAGCACTTAACTTTCATGATGAGCAGGCAGGAGCAATTCTTACGTTGCTTAGGGACCAAGGCTGCGATAGATAACAATAATCCATTATAATGCATAAGAAGTAAAAAATATATTGGTATGATATGAAAACTCCTAATAAATATGTATTCTAAGTATACTGCAATCAGTAGCCTAGCTAAGACCTAGCTCAGAGCATTTCACTGCAACAAACCCATGTGCGAATTGTATAACAACTAACCTCAGTATACTTAGTGCACTGTTAATGGCCTGCTGCCTTGTGAAGGTGTAATCATGCATGATAAAAACCGGGGCCCAAGTTACTAACCTATGAGCAATCTTGTGTGCATTAAAGTGTCCTTTTTGTTGTTCCAGAGGTCATTCATAACTTGGTCGCGTTGTTGATGTACAGTGAGAGTTATTGATTGATTAATGCATTAAGTGCTCACAATCCATTAGGTTCTGTGAAAGGGACTGGAAAGGAGAATTGCTCTTTCTCTCACTCTGTATTTTCACCTCTCCCCGTTGTTCATAGGCCATCTCTTTTTTTTTCTTCTTTTTTTTTCTTTGCTGGCAAAGTTTAAGGGACAAAAGCATGAATATCTGCCAACTAATGCATTCAAAAGAACATTGGTTCTCATAAGTGTCAGTTCAATTACCCTGAAAAGCTTTACAAGGGGTTGCTCTCACATTAGCTTTGAGCCCGTCCTGACCCAAAAAGAATACGATAGGCATTGACTTCACCTCCTCTGAAACGGGCTTCATCATATGAAAGAATGGAAATATTTATATTGTTTAATTCAGAGAAGTAGACATGTTTATTCTGAAAATAAAGCTTAGGCCATCTGCTACCTCGCATTTAAATCTAACGTTTTGGGGAGTGGCAATAAACCATGTCACATTCGGTAATATCTCAAGCCTCGCCTCGGCTTTAAGATGATTTTGTCAATCCATTGGCTAAGTCAGAGAAAACACAGATGTCCTTTTTCTCTCCCTCTCTTAAAATCATCTGTACCTTCTCCGGATGGCTTCCACCGAGGACAGGGGATCATCGGAGTGCAGACTACTTAATGACAAGGAATAGGAGACCTTATCGCTCAGGCCCTAAGAAGGGAAGCCTGTGAAAGAGGCCTGAGAGTTAGTCATTACCTTAGAAACATGGGCTGCATTAGAGATTCATAACAGTGTGCCATCTCTGCACCTTTCATCTCCACCAGGGCCAGCTCCATTAGGATCTTTTATCTTTGTGCTGATGGCTGCTCTTGATAATGGGGCTGCCGAGAAATCCCAAAAAGTAAAGACTCAACTCTGACACTGTTGGCCCTCCATTTTTTCAAGAAGAGCCACACGTCTGAGTACAGTAGAGGATATACACATGTGTATTTGCAGTCTTCAACACTGCCTTCTTTTTTTAAATAAGCTGGTTTTCCATTACTGATCTAGTTAATGGTTTGTGGTTTCATGACATCATAGCCTTCGTTGTCCCTCATGTCCCACCAAGATGCAGCCAACAATGTAAGAAAATTACCTTTTTTTTATTTGTTATGCTCCCTTTTTTATTCATGCTATCAATCAGTGTGTCCCTGCTACACTCGTGTTTTATATGGTTTCATATGGTTGGGGGGGGGGTTTGTAAAATATTGGCTTTATTCCTGCTGATGCCCCCATGAAAATGCATTAATGATATCCTACGCAAAGCCTCAACTTTGCTTTTGGGCAGACAAACACAACTGCATAATGTTATAGTAATTCATGCAAGCCAATGTTTTTCAAATGTTACAGTAATTATGAAGAATATTCTCACTTCTCCCCTACATGGCCGCAGCAGAGCAAATCTCATTTCCAAGGCAAAGCGGGAAGGAACACACCGAATAATCATTGTGTTTAATGCTCTGGTCATAATCCCAGGTTTTATGATGGTTTTCTAATGATTTTCTAATGATGTTAAATATTAGTAGAGAGTACAGCCATAATTTGAACACAGCAGTCGTTTTTTCAATGCTCTATCAGCACACCCGGTTGCAGCAACAATGAATATTGCACTGGGAATGAGATTTAGGAGCCATCCCTTTTGGTGTTTTATTTTGCCGTCTCCCCATCTGCCATAAATCCTCATTGCTGTGCTCTTGAAGCCTCCGCCCTTGCCTGCTTTCCCCAGGTGGGAATACAATTAGGTGCAGGGGCCATTTCATTCAGTGCCACTGTCTGTCCACCGCAGTCATTCGTAAAAAAAAATGCTGGAGCTGTCCCAGCGGAGAAAACAGTGGACTCCTGGGAAATATAAAAAAAACCGAGAAAGAAGAGGGAGGAAAAAACTGAGGAAAACAGTGGAGAGATGAGCACAAAGACGGGAAGAATCTCCAGAATTGCTGTCAGAGGAGATACAAGCTTGGCCTCTGATGAGTGACAATATTGAGCAAAATATGTATTGCAGACAAAGGCTTTGTCTCCTTCCTGTGCCTTTTCAATGAATTACACCTCTCCACCCCCTACCCCCAGCTTTTTAATTAAATGGCTGCAGCTCCATCTCTCTATCCGTAGCTCCCCATTACAGAGGCTAGATAAGGGATTGCTATCTGTAGCATGTTAAGAAAGGCTGCTGGGCAGCCAAGCCTCATGAAATTTGTCACAAGATCTCATTTTCCTCATTGCCAGACGTGATGCTTATAATTGATGTGGAGGCAGCAGTAATTTATTGGCCGTCCGCAATTATCATCCCCTCCTAGCTGGGGGATGTGACTGCAATATCTAAGTGCGTGCGCGTGTGTTGTTGGTGTGTCTGGGGTTGTGGGGGGTGACATTGTTTCATATAAATTAATGCAAAAACATGATTCTCCTTATCACAGGGTAAGTGTGTGTACGTGTGTGTGTGTGTTTACCACTTAAGAATGCAAATCAATGATAGGCTCCATGTCATAAACAATATGGGGCCTGTAATTCAACCATGTTCAGTTTAGGTGTTGGTGGCTGTCAGTGCGCCAGCTGCACGTTCACACATAGCCAGGGGTGGAAGGGCGACCAGAAGCATGGGAGGTGAAGTCAGAGAGGGCGGGCCAGAGGGCCAGAGGGGGCTGGTGCTGCAACCCTTTGTCCACCGCTCCTCCTTATGTCTTTAGGGTTTGTTTTTCACATAGTAAAAACAATCACCCCATGGATAGATTGTTCATAGTGTGTCTGTCTGGATAGTGAGACTGTCAAACTTAATGCAGTCAGTCATTTACCAGTGTTTTTAATCAATATATATTATTCCTCTTCTTAACTTTCTACTGATATATTCAGAAAATGAAATGATAATAGTGACAAATTGAAGTGAAGGTAATAGAGGGACTCTCCCAGTGTAATACAAACCTGAAATGGTCTCTTTAAATTCCACCTAATGAAATTTATGAATTTATACCATTAGTCTGAAATTATACTTTTTCACTTTGCCAACTGAAGAGACATAAAAAATAATCTGCATTCATTAACATAGGAACATCATTAGTGGAATCAAGGCAGCACTTCAGCTCAAACATGAGACATTTCATGGAGTCTTTATACTGAAGGTAACGTGAACTCACCAAGCTGAGGACAGTCTACTGCATTCAGTGTTGTACTCACATTAATAATGACTGCATCTGTTTGTCTTCATGCACAATGCACCTTATCACAAAGGGACAAAGATAACACCACATTCTCCAGACATGCACTTAACACATTATTTCAAGACCTTGTGATTTTGTGCTATTTGCTGGACAACTAAATATCTGCAGTTGTGAAATAAACATCATTCAGGCCTTATTTTCTTTTTCATAATTTTAACTACACACACACACCTACTAATGTGATTGAGGGGAGAAGTCTCATGTTCCATGCCGGGCTCTTGCAGTGCTCACGTGCTCCGCTGTGTAGACGAATAGCAGGTTTAGAGGTGCACAGATTTTCCTGTCGCACAGCGGTGAGCTCCATGGTCAGAGAGGATTGCTGTCATGCCATGAAGGGGAGAATGAGGAAGATGAGGCCTGTCACCAGCAGCAACTCTGAGCATGCTCTGTTTGTCTGGGGAAATGGAACCTGTTTGTTTTGTCTACCTGCACGCCTGTTGTGTGCAGTTGCCAAATTAGACTTTCAAATCAAGAAGCCAGTGGGAGACCAAGACTCTAGTTTTCTCCTTCCCTTTAATAATCATCCCTGTTTACTCTTCAGGGAGTCATCTTTATATATATATTTAAATATATATATATTTATATGTTTTAAATGCGTCCTCTAAGCAGGGAGAGTGTCTTTAATAAAGCGAGCAGGCAGCGTGCCATTCCAACATGTGAATTGCACAGGAGAGAATTGAGAGATGGAAGCAATAGAGGAACACCGGGGGAGTGGGGGGGGCCGCCGCCGCCGCCGCCGCACCCTTCATGCTATTATCTTTATGGCATAGCAAAACATGCTTGAGGCAATCAGCATGAAATTGTTAATTGCTCAGCCCACTTGTGCGTTGCTCGGGGGACAGGGGCCTTCAGGAGGTCCTGCATCATGCGAGTAAGGGGTGTCCGACTAACTGCCTGCACGTCTGCTCTCCCACACGACACAACGCACTGTCCAGCGGACGTATTGTCTTCTCTGTCTCTCCGGGTGACCTTCACAGGAATACACCGGCACTCACCGGAGGCACACTGCACACAGTACTTAAGAATTAATTGCGGCTACAATAGAATATGGGATTGTTAAATGTGTTTTGTTTAACATGCACAGTGCAGTGGGCAGAGACAAATCTTTATCGTTGCAATGATTTTTGGTAAAAGGTACGAATTTAGGTTTGAGTGTGGGAAACATGGATTTAAGGTCCTTCCTTTGTGTGTCAGCCTGTGTCAGATTATGGTTTATGTTTTCTCAGTAAGCCACAGATGAAGTGAAGACTCAGATAAGAATCAGAAGTGAACAAACCCAAATCCTCTGCAAAAAGAAACATGTTTCGGTGAAAAGACTCCGAGGGCACGAGGTCGACCTCTTTGTCCCAGGCATCACAGGGGGCACTATTGCTTCCAATGTGATTACATACATACACAATTATAACACGCTCCTGCTTGCTCTCTCACCCTGTGGCTCCAGGTGACGATACGTAAGACGTCTTTTCAAAACCAACACCAGGCTTTTCTGTTACATGCTCTGTTACATGCTCAGTCACAACGTAATGCCCCTCCTCCTGGCCTATCAGTTTTGTTCCTGTTGGCAGAGGAGTGGAAGGAGCAAGGTTACACAGGGCGTCATATTAATGGGGCCTGTCATGCGCGTTGATCGTCTTAGGCGTGGAGGAGGATGAGCGCTCGGAAGGTGTTGTCTTCAAATAGGATTTCTGCAAGTGAGACATCCTCGTTGGGCGATATCCCCCTCAGAGCAGCCACTTTCTTGTGGAATGATCTGTTATTAAGCAAATGAAGTGCTGCGGGCCCAACGGTAAATCCCTCCACTTTGTCATGGTGTGCTCTCAGTTATCACACCCCGCTCCCTCATTCATCCCTGATGTTCTACCAATTTCACCATGTTACACCCGGGCACAGCGGCCTTGTGTTCGAAGGCGGTCGCCCCTTTTGGAGCATGTGTGACGCGTGAAGAGAGGAATCCAAGTTGTAATCAATGACTCCTCAAAAGACACATTGATCTCATATAAAAAGAGAAGGTTGGATCTGAGCAGGGGTTTTTTCTCCAGAGACTCAAGTTTATGTTCCGACGTCAGATCCAAGTGTGAATTTTAAGGGAAGACCAACTGAACGTCAGATCTCATGTCTGGATTCTGCTTTCCATTTGCTAAGCTGGTTTCAGATGTGCATTGAACTCCAGATAATCTCCTGGAAATAGGAGAGAACCGATGTCAGTTGCTGCGGACATTCTCCAGCCAGCCCCCTTGTAAAAACTCCAATGTCCATATGAGCTCATGTGAGAAGACGGCAGGAGGAGTCACTGAGGGAGTGGGACGGACATAAAAACTGAATAAAGCCCCAAAACAAATACAAATATATTTTCAGCCTGTGTGACATATAAGCTGAACTTTCTTCTCCCATCCGTCAACATCAGCTCAGTCACTCCTCTGTGCAACAACCCAGACTCAAGCAACAATTAGAAAATCTCTTGATAAACTTTGGTTTGACACGGCCGCCCTTTTTCCCCCCCGGCCGCCCAGATACATGATAAAAGAGAGACAGGGGCGATCGGGCCGGGGGCGAGATAGACACGCGGGATGGTAACTGCTTGACAGAAATTGATTACATTAATTGATATGCCAATATGTAAGCTTGTTACATCCACCATTGCTTAGGATGATGGCTAACAGGTCCCGGTGATCAATGGAACCAATAAAGGCTTCGTTCATTAATGAGCAATGTGGTAATTAATGTTATCCCTAAACCAATTACCTCAGGCAGTGCATCTACAGGAAAAAGCAAATAGTCCAACCAGGTTATCTCTGTTTTACTCTTAGCAATTTTCTCATGCAGCCTCTTTACTGCTGTTTGAATTAACATGGTTGTATCAGGCTGCACTCTGCCTCCCCACTATCCACAGCCCATAGCAGAAAAACATCAAATTATTCCACAGGTTATCAAACAAATGCAGAATTTCAAAAAAGGGTCATATTCAGGACTGTATTTAAAAGACAACAGCTATGAAGTCATGGCTTCTTATTCCAACCTAATCCTGTTCAACTTGTTTCTCCCTATTTCAACTTCACGAGCTGAAACAGCAAGTCTCTGTGAGGATCTTTGTTCTCCATGTCCTCCTTCCTCCTCTTCTCTCAAACTTCCTGCTGTGCAAAGGGTGCAGAGTTAAAAGTTCAGTGTAACAAACCAGGGTGTGGGTTAATAACTCCAAAAGCATGTCAATATTACACCTTTAATTGCACGTTATGTGCAGTGCTGTTGATGTGGTTAAAAAAGCTATGTCGGTACTTTGTGTCCACAGCCACAAAACCCTGATTGTCTTGACAGTTGCCACAAAGAGCGAGCAGACGAGTCCCAGCCCAGTAACAAACCACAGCTCTATCGCACAGACACACTGTCTGTACATAAATAATAGCAGGCTCATGAATCAATACTATTGTTTCATGCTTTTAAAGTAAGAATTGTCGTACCTGGAATTCATTACCTCGTTTATTGCTCAATGTTTTTGCTCAACAGGGTTTTCTGCATTGTTTACTGTTGAGGAGCGAAGAGTAGAGTGTGACAAGTCTGGCTGTGGAAACAATAACTTGTTAAATGACAGTCATGCTGATCACCCGGCCCTGCCCTCCTTGTCTTCACTTATGCATTTACAGTAAATGTTTTTCATTCATTGAGCGTGACGTTGTGGCTGCAGTTGGTTTCGAATAATTGCGGATGAAGATTTGTGTTTTGTTTCATCTTGCCGGGCCCAAGTATCACTCCAGTGTGTTAATTTTGTTGTATGTTTAATAATTAACAGATGGCTATGTCTGTATTTAGGCTTCTGTAATGTGGGCACTTATATGTCCATCAGTTAGAGGTTTTAAGAAGCTATACAAACAAGATAATGGAGAAGTCGGCTGTTAGACTTTAAATATTCCTACCTAATCTGACTTAACAAAATAAGAAACTGAACTAAGTGTGAGATGATGACTTATTAGTTGGGACAAGCCCTTTAGACCAAAATCCAGTTCATGTAATGGGTGTTGCAGAAGTGCAGAAAGGCCCATCTGTCTCTCTGCCTATTATCCGAAGCCTTAATCGGGTCTTACAGCAGGGCAGGCTAAATAAACAGTAAGTAAGTTGTCTTGGGTAGAGGAACGTCAATGCCTGCAACTTGCTCAAGCCTTTGCACTGAATGGTTCTGTATTGACCCCTCCGGACCCCCTGAGAATTCCCTAATTGAAAATTAATATTGAATCAATGCCGCGGGCCATTTGCATATTGATTATAAACATCCAGGAAGGCACCAAGTATGTCCGGGATCAATAGGGCCCTTCTGCAGCAGGCCGAGTGCACTACATCACATGGCAGCTGCCTGCTCCGGAGGTTAATGACTGCTGCTTGTTAAGGAGCTCTTGTCAGGTAGAATCCAGCTGCAGGGTCTTTTTGCCGAAGCGGCCAGAAGCTGAACTGTGGAGGTTTGGAAGAGAAGATACAGATGAAGTGTGGGATTTGGGCAACAACTTCCTTCACTTTACCTTATTGGAACAAGGAATCCAAGTGTATCTCTGCATTAGATGTGTGGTCAGCATCGTTGCTCTTCCTCAAATAACGTTTCTAGCCTCTTTTTGTGTTCTCATATCTGTATTTTCAGGCCTCTGTATCCCAGCTTTGAACTCTGACCGCTCCTTAACACAGACCATAAAGCTCTGCACTCATCTGTGTTTGTATCGTATATGTGTGTGCGTATGAGAGAGGATAAGGAAGGGAGGCTGATCAAAGATAACGCCAACCATTTCCATCCCCCAAAGGGAGAGAAAACAATATTAGGTAGATCAAAAAGGCCCTTTTTTTTAATTTGCGATGAAACTTTCACAGCATTACAAGACAAAGGAGACCCACAATCCCCTACTTTAAGGCACTGATTAAGATTCAACACATACATTCTTCCCCCAAACTCCCCGTAATAGTTTCCACATGTTGAAGAGATGTTAAGAGGTGGAGGCAGGAGGGAAAAGGGATGGTACGGGAGAGAGTGGCGTGAAAAGGTTAGATGCTGATATAGGGAGGTGTAGAAAGAGATCTCCATCGAACCAGCGCCACTGGTAACAGAATCCCACGGAAACCCGACTGACTGGTTTAGTGGGAATGCCGAAGAGCCTGGTTAAACTAATGGGGCTCTCTAAAACTGGATGATTCTCTGAGCCCACAGGAGACAGCAGACCTGGTGTGAAGCACATGTGAGAGCAGCTTATCCTCCAGTATATGAAAGGCAAGGTCTTGAATTAATGCGTCCATGCAGTCTGTCCGTTCTCCCCTCGTCACCGCCCCCACCTCAACCCACACCCTGCACTGGGAGCGAGGGTCTGGGAGTCGCGGATGGAGTGCCGGGCCCAGAGAACCAGGCTGCATCTGATTGCTTCATTACAGGCCCTTTCATTGACTTGGTTGCACTGAACTGATGAACTGAGGCAGTGGACAAGGCCACATAATAGGAAGAAATGAATTCTTATCACAGCCTTCTCAGGAGGCCACTGGTCCTGGCTGGAGCTAACATAAGCCATGACTGAATGAAGAGGAGGGGGCTGTATCTGGGCCCGTTCATGAGCCAGCAGCAGGCTGCAGACTGAGGACATGATGGAGCTTTAGGATGTTGGATCAGGACGCAGGGGAGGAAGCACGATTCCGCAGAGGGGCCTATTGTTGTAGGCAGCTTGTTTTAATGATTAGTTTGGTGATTAGCGTTTGCTTTCTCGCCATAACTGACACCTACAGCCTAACATATTTTTTTTCCAATTGTTTATTCCAGCAAGCCTCAAGAGGCAGACCTCTGTTAGTTAGAGTCCCTGCTCCAGGCCCCACGGCAGCACCCAAATACCAACCGCTGAGATGAATAATTAATTTGGTACCTTATTGGGCTCTCAGCTCTAGCTCTACAACCCCTGGCTAATGAGTGAGAGGAGTCTTCTGCAGCAAGGACAATAACGGCGCCCATTATATAAACAACAGCAGCACTAACAGCCACGTATACGATAGAAACGTAATATGCGATATAGCCCCGAACCAAATTAGCAGCAGGCTGTGCCTCCGTAGGGCAGACGCTGTTAATCCCTGACCGGGCCGTAGAGAGAGGCTGGGGACTCACCAGCACTGACCAACCTGCTCATTACCATGCCTGTGTGCAGCGTCAGCATTAAACCGAGGTGGAGGAGGGTAGCAAGAAACCCAACGTTTTGCAAAAGCTGCTGTTGTGATCCTTACACCATTAACATAACGGCTCCCTGTAAAAGTTAAAGTTATCTTAAATTATGTGATGTTGTGTCATGATGTTCCGCAAACGTGCATAAATTTGAAACTGATTAGTGGAATCTGCTGAGGGACAGGCGGCTAACACCTACCTGCCAGTGGGCGCTGCTCTTCATCACTGCTGTCCCCTTCCTCCTCCTCCTTCATACCTGATCACCAAGCACAAAATGGATGTTATAAAGCTTTTTCATTGGGCTGCACTTCACAATCCAGAAGCTTCAGTGGTCGCTACTGAGTTGTTTTGTCTATTCAAATTTTTTGAATTTTGGTCATTTTAGAGCAGCTGGGCCGTGTTCGAGCCACATCATCAGTTCTATTTTTTTCCTTTTCTGTCTCGTCCTCTCTCTCTCTCTCTCTCTCTCTCTCTCTCTCTCTCTCTCTCTCTCTCTCTCTCTCTCTCTCTCTCTCCCTCTCTCTCTCCTGTGGCTGAGCCAAAGATAACTGAGTAGCTGTGTTTGACTGTAATCACTCCAAGTCTCTTTCTCTGGAGAGCAGCACAGTGGGCAGCGCAGATCCACCCCTCTCGGAGCTTTCAGAACCACTTTCACAGCATCGTGACATGTTCAGGAAGAATCAGACAAAGCCCTGATTGTGCGTCGGTGTACATGTGCTTAATACGTGTAGCGCACAGGCCTCTAAAAACATACCGGCTTTTTATCATTTCCGAGATCTATCGTCGGATAATAAACAATCAAACTGCGGTTAGAAAGAAAGCCAATGTGACCCACTCTGAGAGGGAACACTCGACTGAACAAGCGTTAGAACCAGCCATTTGAATAAACTTAACAGCAAAACAAGAAAAGAGCCCTCTTGCAGGCTGAACTGTGTAGGCCCGCTCTGTCAAGTGTCACTCTGAGTCACTTTTAAAGCTCAGGTAAAAATTGAAAGCCTAAAGTAATTTTGCATACTGATCAGGCTCAGATTAATACAGGTTGGATATACCACTGACATTAGAAGAAGGATAACTGCTTTAAATGGTGGTTGAGTTGGTGCATCACGTCTCATCGGCTGGCTCCGAGTCTATTTAGTAATTATGATCGTAAGGTGTGCGCATAATCAAATAAATAAATGATGCTGCCAGAAATTATGTCACAATAAATTAATACATTAGGAGAAGTGAATAAAAGGAGCAGCTAATTGCACGAGATGAGTCTTTTTCATTAGCCTTTGAGTGGTAATTTCATTGTATGCATCACGAGCCATGCTCCCAGATGAAATCAAGTTTTTAAAGTATGCAAATAAGGCTAAAGTATTGTGTTAGTAAAAGCGTATTTGCATAGACATCTAGTTGTAATTTTGTTTTGATCTCATGTTATTTTACCTCTTTTCACTGCAAACAGCAGCGAGAACAGAACATTGAAGCTTCTCTATGACATCTAGCATCAGGTTTTTTTGGGAGATATAAGAAATATATGAATCCCAAAAGTCAATATTTTTTTTTAATATTTCAGTTTGGATTGAGACATAACCTCAATACACCCTGAAATATTTACTTACCTTCCTCGATAATCACAGATGGAGACATCAGATGGTGCAGTATTGATATTCGGTTTTGTTCTCTTTCTTTATATCTATTGTTGCGAGCAAAAAAAATAAACTTGGTTAAATGCATCTTCGATAATTGCGCGGCAAAGTTGGTAGATTATTTTGTACATAATTACAGTGGAAAACAACCTGCCTATTAAGCCTTTAATGGCAGTAATACAGAAAGCAATTACCATTACTTTGCTGCTCACATTGAAAATAAAGATTTCTCTAAATTAAAAGGATCCACTGACTACTGCTAATTGTGTGGGGTCTTGTACAGACATCTGGTTGTACATCATTTGTAAGGGCTAAATGCTGATCAGTTAGAAAGGCTTTTACAAGCTGTGTCCTAAGTGTGTGTTCTTGGGACTGCTCTGCTGCCAGGGAGTCTGATAGCTCTTGAATTATTTATCTATCAGGCTGCTGGACGGTAGTCACGGCGACCTAGGCCCCATAGTGTTTGTCTGGCGACATCTCCCTCCAACAGTAGCCATTGGCAGACAGGGGTAGGGGTGCTAATGAACAGGGCGCAGTGTGCACGGGACCAGCGTTCTCCAGCCCTGCCTCACACGCCGACCCTCAGCTCTGAATAAAGGCGCAGCAAAGATTTACAAAGATCTGAGTGCAGAACTTTTTAATTAGGGAAAAGATGAGGTTAGAGAAAGAAAAAGATTGAAAATGAGAGATAGAAACAACCAGCCGTTTTCCTATTAAGGAGAAATGTCAAGCGCGGTGGTGAAGCAATAGTCTGTTTGCATCCCTTTGTTGTCCTCCCTGACATTGAAGGCTAATTTTTCATGGTTATTTGAACTGGAAAATGAAAGAGGGGTTTGCGATTATTTCCTATAAATGACAACACAATCGCATTACGCTTCAGTACAAACACAGAGAGGATATTGCCTTTTCATATTTCATGTGAAAGTAATGGATGGGCTATGCAAAGAGGAACAGAAAGAAAGACAAATGGTGGAAGAAAGCGCGCTGTGTTTGATTTGTATTAGAAACAGAATGGATGGAGGTAGCAAGTGATTTTCTCTCCCAATAAGTGGTAGCACTCTCATGGATGTTTTAAAGTGCTGCACAGTGTAATCATTGGATTTCTTTAGCAATTAGCTATGAGCAACCAGCCGAGGTGGTTGTTAGAAGTAAAGTTGGCCATTGCAGCCTCGACAAAAAAAAATCATTGTAAGGTCCCCTTATATACTGTATATCTGTACAGCTGTGTGATTTCACCAGTAAAATAAATGTAATAAATAAGGTCGAAAATCTGCCCCCCCCATCCTCCACCTCTCATCTCTAAACATCAGAACTTATCAGACCGTTAAACTTTCGAGAGCAAACACGTCAATGATACCCTACATTTTATATTTTAAATAAAATTGATTAGTGGAATTGGTATTCATAACCTTGTCAGATTCTGTTTTATCTCGGCGTACGCTTTCATAAACAAACAGCCCGTCAGGCGCAGGGCTGCAGAGGGAGACTGGGAGGCAGGATGACCATCGAGGAGGGTGGCAAACCAGCCCACTCTGGAGGGGCATGCAGAGAAATGTGTTTGTGTACTTTAAGTTTAGAAAGATTGAAGGACCGGCAGGACTCATGTAAATAGGACCCATGTGGGAGCTGTGAGCCGGACTCCTAACACGCGCCGAGGCAGGCGCTACATACATCCAACCATGGCAACATTGATTTTCTGAGCTAATACCTCCACAGAACAGTCCACAGGCAGATGGATGCACTACAAAGATATGCAAATGGTGCATTCAATAAATCGACAGGGAGAGATCTTTTTCAGACAGTCCACTGTACTGGTCTGCAGTGCCTAAAAGGAGAGATAAACAGATAAGTACCTGTTAATGGACATACACATACACAAGTGTGCACACTCAGACAAACATACAGGCACCTGCCTGTTACCTGGGGAACTTAGATCGATACATTTCATGTTAAGCAGAACTGCTTCAGAAAAGCACATCAAATAAATGCCGGCAACATGTTTTTATATGAAAGTGCTATTTTTAATGTGGGATCGTCTATTTTTTTTCTTTAATTTTCATGGTTTTCATCAAGAACGCTTTTTGCAGTGTATATTGTGTATAATAACAAAACAAACTGTGGGTATAGTCATATGCAGTGAGCTTATTAGTCAGATATGAAACAAAAGCTGCTGGGTGTATGTCATATATAATAGATGTGGGCTGTCTTGTTAAGCCCAGCAGGCTGTATGTGGCTGCGTCTCTGTGGAGAAAGGCTCTGAAGCTCCCGCTACCTGGTAATTAAAGAGAGTTTGTGGCAAAAGCCAAACATCAGGAGAGATGAGCTATGAACAAAAGAGCTGTGACAGTTTCAGGTTATGTGATTTTTGTGTCCCTTTTTTGCCAAATGAAAAATCAATACATTTTCCGGGTTATACATATTCAGAGTGTCCACCGCGCTTCCGCCCTGATGGAGAGAGGGGCGGGGGACTGTGGGCTCGGGTGGGGGGAGTTGCCTGTCTGCCTGTCATAACTGTACCATCGCATTTTCCAACCCACTGGTGAATATTTCAGAGTTGATGCGATTGCCCTTCATGACAGTGGTAATGCTTTTTTTTTCATATACCCCTTGAGCCACCCCCACACTCCGTCAACCCACCCCAGTTCTGCTCGGTCCCTTTGAATAGCTGCAAATAGGTGAAGGCATTGTAATATGAGCGGGAGGAAGAAAGGGAAAAAAGATGCATTAATAACAGGAGGTTGATTTAAGAGGAGGCAGCAATGGAGGACGATAAGCATAAATGCACTGCGGGGGTGGTGGTGGTGGTGGGGGGGGGGACAGAGAGGCAGAGTGACTTTTTGTGCAGAGCAGTGTCCCTCAGGCGGTGTAGATGGAAGAGCACTGCCCAGTGATGTTGTTGCCCCCCCACATCCAGGCTTTTAGCTCACCATCCTAGCAGGGAAATGTGCAGCCTGCGTCCTCCTTTGTGGACGTAATACGCGTTAGTGAGCGGCCGTCATCTTGGACATTCAAGGAAGTCATTGTGCGTGTGTGTGTGTGTGTGTGTGAGCTGGGGCAGAAGCAGTGAGCAGTCCCTGAATGCTCACTCCCTGTGCAGCCACATTAACCTAGATCCTCCTCTCCTTCATCACTCAAGTAAAACACAAAGAGAGGGGAACTGGAGCGGCGCTCGCTTCTATCCACTTTATTTGTAATGTATCTAAACATGCCATTAACACGAGAACTATTTCTAATTAGTGTCTTTTCCCACGAGGTAACACTTTGGGGGAAATTAATACTTTGCATGCCGCTCAATAACAGTTCCTAATTTACTAATTATCAAGACCACAAAAAGGGCAGTTAGCGTGTTTAAGTGTATTTTTCTTCTCTGCTAGAGAAGACAATTAAAAACAAAACTTCTCTGTGTGTCTCTTTGTGACCCGAATGCACAGAGCATCCATTAAAATGGGCAGTGACTTTGAAAAGGCAGCAGGGGGGGGGGTCAAATTTAGTGTTGTGTGGACGACCTATGAGGCGGGTTTGATGAGCAGGCACCACCGGGAGAGTAGTGCAGCGAGCGGTGGAGGAGGATGCGCTGCCGCGATATTGTTCTAAGGCAGTGTGAGCTATCACTGCTGTTTGTGATTAACTCGCCGTTTTAAGTTTTTCTTTTTTTTTCTCCTTCGTTATTAGCTGCCCTAACCCCGTACCCCTCCTCCATCTCCTGCACCTCCTCCTCTGCTGTCCCACCACCTCCTCCTCCTCCTCTCCCCTCCTGCCTTCAGCCCCATGGAGACACAAAGTATTCATTCACATTTAGATCCCGAGGTCACAGCAGGGCCAGCAGGGAGAGGCCAGCGTGCCCCCCCCCCACCCACCCGTAGACAGGTCAGGAATCTAACATGTAACTCCGACCAGCAGCGCTGAGGTAGCTCACTCTTCTTTTCCTTACAAAAAAAATGTGTGAAAGCGTGTGGGAGAGAGAGAGAGAGAGAGAAAGAGGGAGAGAGAGAGAGAGAGAGAGAGAGAGAGAGAGAGAGAGAGAGAGAGAGAGAGAGAGAGGGAGCGAGTGAGTGAGTGAGAAAAAGGAAAGAAGACTCTTTCATTTTGTGTGCATGTGGCAGGAGAGAGGCGAGTTTTGTGCCTTTTCTTACATTTTACTGCATTAATTCTGCAGTTATGTGTGTTTTATTTTCAATTATTTTTAAATATTGCAGCCCACATTTTTTAATGGATCTCTCAACTTTTACAAATCAGCATGAATGTATGCAGTTTTTCAACGTGGCCACGTTTTGACTTCACAGTGTATTGATTATTATGACTGCTGATAATATTGTGTTGTGGTTTATTGGTTGTTCATAAGCAGAAGCCCTTTGTGTCTATGGCCAGGTTGTGGTCATGTTTTACTCTGTTGTGGTTTTATGAGAGGTATCGTGTGAGGACGCAAGATGGAAGATTCTCTGCCTGCGTGTGTGAAGGGGTATGATGGGTGGGGGTATTTTCATGTGCGTTGTGCTCTTAAATCGGGGGGGGGCTTTGCATATGGGGCACTAAGGTGCTGATATGAGGAGCGGACAACGCATGAAAGCCCTCAGCATGGGTCCTGTGTCTCATTGTCCCATGGTACCCTCCTGTCACTTTCATTTTGCACCCTCTAGTCTAGAGTCAGGCCAACTTTGATATCAGGAACGGGGTGCAAGGGATGATGGGGGGAGCAAGAGGGGGATTTTTAAAAGAAGAAGTAGGGGAGAAAGATAGAGTCTGTGAAGTGTGAAATAAGATTGCTTTTTATCCGACAGTGCAGCGCTAAAGAAAAGGAAGCTGTCCGGCCCTGGATAAAGCGGGCGTGGGTGCGGGGCTTGGGGGTGGGGGGGGACACCTCTGATTTACAGTGCGGTCCTGTGACACCTGGTTAAAATGATAACAACGGCCTCAAATAATCATAATGCTAGTAATGAGAGCACAGACGCACACGTTGTCCACACAAGAGCCGGGATCGAGCCTCACTCCCGGGACCCGAGCGCCGGAGAGAGGGTGAAGCTCGTCTCAGGGCCCCTGCATGCTGTTCTCCACCACTTAGGAAAGAGATAGACAACACAATGAAGTTGACCAAGACTCTGTGTTATTGCTATTATTATTATCATCATTATTATTATTATTATTATGGACTCTAACTACTATCTGAGGAACACTGGAGCCGCTCTTCCTCAGGTAGGACTTGTATTTCTCTACTTTAAGAAAGGCAGCTCTCATCATCATGGCGGTGCATTCTGCTGAGGCCGGAGACAGAGGAGGAGCCTGACCTAGTGAAAGATATCTAGAGTGACTATTATTACTTGTTGCTGCTCTTCTCTACAGTCTGGGAAGGAATACTGGAAAGTGCAGTGGTTACCATCAATTATTTATTAGGCCGTTTGTGCCTGTCAGTCTGATTAGCATTAGTGTAATCACTGCTCTTCAGGGGAAAGGAAGGCTGCTCTCTCTCATCTGAAGGTAATCTCGCCGTTTTCAGTGTCTCATCTTCACCGGACGCCTCTTGCATAGCATCTGCTTTTGTCATCTCCACATATTTCTTCCCCCATTCTCCCTTTTTTTCCCTCCTCTTTCCCCCCTGTGCGTTTCTGTCTGTCCCCCCCTCTGCGCCTCATTAATGCGTGTGAGCAAATAGCACTCTCCCGGCTTGTAGAGAGTGACACCTATGGGCCCGATTGAGCCTCTGCACTCCCCGGCAAAACACGAGAGGGGAAGACTACTATGCTACTAGATGCGTGTGTGAGTGAGTGTGTGTGTGCGTGTGTGTGTGTGTGTGTGTGTGTGTGGTGTGTGTGTGTGTGTGTGTGTGTGTGTGTCCTTCTGTGAGATGTTGGAACAGAGAGCCCATGGACTGTCCCCGCTGACTGACTGGCAGAGCAGAGCTGATATTTATACGCTCAGAACAGATGAGTCTAATCTCTGTGTCGGCAATGGGTTTATTCAGCTCGCATGATTAGATTAATGGAACTGTTTCATATCATTGTATTAGGATGGTTAATGAAGACAATTAATTAGAAGACAACCTTCAGGCTATTGTCCTTTACATCTCTGAAATTTGGGTTAGAAATGGCCTGCTGCCATAGCTTTGAGTGTTTCTCCTCATCTATTTTCAGAGTTAATCTATGGCCACAGTTTTAGTGTCCCTTCCATTTGCATCCTACTCTTAGGCCACTCATGACCTTTCATTAATTATGGTCAGCCCGGCTTTAATCATTCTGTAATACCGTTAGAGATGAGACGAGAAATAGGCAAAAGCCATTTGCCACTTTGAGATGTAACACTGCTCCTGGAATTAAATGTCTTCATTCCTGCATAAATTATGGATGGGGCTGTGTGTTGTGTGTGCTAAAAGTGTCATATACGTTGATTAAACATCTAAATAAAAAATGTATTGAAAATGCAGGGAAGAAAAACATTCCCAGTGTGAGCGTGTACAGTACGTGTTCAGGAAGAGGAGGGCTGGGTACAGGGAGGCTGAATGGCATTAGAATCTTGGCTGCCTATCACTGTGATGTTTAAGCACAGCGTGTGTATTAATGTGTGGGTGGGGAATTAGTCTCACTGCTTGTGTCACGCAGCGGAGAAATGACACCATGCCCCATTTTTAAAGGTGAAAAAATTTACCTGAGGATTATTTTGTAATCTGAGCACCTGCGCAGCTGTACAGTATCCTAATTCCTGCGCAGTTGTGGAGATTTATGCATGGATGGGATTTTGGGACTCTGCAGCAGATTTCTGTTTTTTTCTGGAAATGTTTAAGATCTGCGCCTCCCCAGCACGGGACGGGCTGCACTGGATGGAATTCGTGGGTTGCCTTGGAAACATAATAGAAACATGGATAAAAATAAAAGAACAAAATGCATTCCCTTATGTGGGATACTGGGGACACTTAAATTCACATGGAGACAGTCGGGCCTTTTAAATATCTTTATTTAAAATAGGATCTTGTACTCTTATAACTGTGATGTGTAACAGCACAGTACGTGCAAGAGTCTCTCTGTTCAGCTGTTTCCTTACACAATGATGTTCAACAATGATTCCATATGATGAAGCATGCAGTTGTGTGTAGAATCATGGATTTTAAATTTTTTTTAGTAATACCTTGTATTTTGTAGCTCCATAAACAAAGAAGACAAATGTACTTTAAATATCATGAAATAATTTCCCGCTTTTGAGATACAGTAGGTTTTCTTTCACACAGACAATGAAATGTCAGAAAACAATATATTTGATTAACAATTCATTTAGGAACATGACTTATTCTACATAAGTCATTTCTCTTTGCTCGTTCAGCAGAAAACGAGAATCTATGAGTAAGAAATGACTTTGGGAAAAGGGATGAAAGTGCATCTGTGATAATAGCACACGCCAATGACAAGTCTGTATATACAATGTATGTGATATTTCACAACTGGTGGGATAAACAGCGAGTGTTGGGGATAATGTAACATCATAAAAGTGGTTTGGGCTGTGGGTAATCATGTGGTGAGCTCAGATTGGATGTGTGATGACTGCAGGGCTGAATACTTGAACAGGATATTTCAGTAGCTGTTGTAGCATTGTCAATATATCAATAGCTCATAGACTAGAGACCTGAGCATGAAAGCATTTTCAAAAGAGCATTTAAGTACATTTGCCGAGAATTAGCTGACTTGTGTAATAGCTGATAGGGCCTATTGACTGCGGCCTAGTTTACGGTTGTCAAATCAATGCTATTGCATGCAAGTCCCACTACTTTTAAACAAACTTAACAGGCAGAGGGGATGTTCAGGGGGCACTGTAGGGAAATAAAGAAGATTGATGCCCTTTTTATTATCTGTTTTTGCTATCTTTTCCTCTGTGTGTTACTTACAAATGGCATTATCGGATATCCATTGTTTGGACTTCAATGCGCCTAAATGGCCTGATATATTGAGCTGAGGCTTTCAAGGTGGTTACAGGGGATTTCTGCCTTTGACTTGGCATGAAAAGTAAAATGAATTGTGGCTTTGAAGTTTTAAATATTTATGGTTTTTTCTCTTGGCAATAGTAGCGCTGATGAGGTGGAATGGGTCGTGTGTTGTTGGTAAGTAACCTAGCAGATTGCAGCAGGGGACGTTAATGTATGTGTGTGTGTGTGTGTGTATGTGTGCGTGTGTGTGTGAGAAAGAGAATAGGGGCTGGTCTGGTATAAGGTCTTTCTCTTGAAGGATACTGCCCGGACAATTATTTTACCATCTGCCCACTTCAGACCACATGTGCTTTTCTTTCTGCAGTTTTATGTCCACATTAAACTGAAAAAGCCATATATGTGTCATGGTCTGGAATACATAGAGACAAAATAATAAATTACTACCCAGTATAATAATAATAACAACAATAATACTAATACTACTAATAACAATAGCAATAATAATAATTACAATTATAATACAATTTTCCTTTTTCTTCCCAGGATTTAGTAATTCCTGTCAAAATGAATTTCACAGCGATGATCAGACACAGGCGCAGGACAGAGAGCAGAAAGCAGATTCTGCCCTCTTTGTCTGCTAGCCTTGCAACTGTGTGTCAGCAAATGTAATTGTTGCAAGCTCCTATAGAAAAAAACGCTGCCGTCCCTTTAAGTGCTTCCACCAATTCTGATGGCGTGGTGATTTACATATCCCGTCCTCCCTCCCCCTTCAGGAGAGCTGAGCGAGGATGTGGAGGCTGCTAGTGAGACCACCACAGACCAGGAGGACCAAACCAAAGACAGAGAAAGTGGGGGGGGAGAAGGAGCTCACCAAAGGGACAGGTAAGGCCAATATTTCCACCACACATATTAAGGGACTAATATTCACAGGAACCATGTGACCCTGCTCCTGAATGGTTCTGAAGCCTTGCATCTTATTAAATTTTTAACAAAAATATGGGAAACCTTGTTTTTTAAAAAGCATTTAACTCTCCGTCCCCAAAACCCCCTAAACCCTGCTCTGACTCTCAGAGGCTGCTCTTTCACCGCTGCAGGTTTCCAGGCATTAAATCCTTTCAGATACACTCAGGATAAATTGTCAATTTGGGTAATATGTCCAGGTGACATGTGACCCGTGTTTTGTCTCCGCTCAGGAAGTGATGTGAGGAGAAAGGCCTGCATGCAGAACTCCAGCTGGGGCCATGCGTTTGTGTGCACATGTGATATCTCTGGCTTCTTCTCAGTTTTGCTGCACACACAGAAAAACCAGTGTTTTTAATGTTCTCTCAGGACGCTTGTATATGTGGCCCTCTTTATTGACAGGTGTATGTGGTGACTCCTGAGCAGGGGGCTGGGCTTGTAGGCTGAGGGGAGGGGCTTCAGGCCTAAACGATCTCTGGACAAGGGCAGGCTGCAGCTCTGTAGCAAAATGTTTCTGAACATTTTAGGATGTGGTTTTGGAAATGGAGAATGTTTTCCAAGTTTGAATGGCTCTGCATTGATACACTGTGAACTTTGATTTCATGCATGTGTGGATTTTCTTTTTACACGTTGTGGGGTCAATCATGACAATTAGCGCACTACATTGTAAAAATGTAACAACTGAGTATTGGCTGGAGTTTCTGCAATGATAGGTGATGGCAGTGCTAATATCTGATGAACAAGAACCCTTTCTGCTTCTCATAGCAGTTGTCATTTTCCTTTTGGTTATATAGTTGCTGGTATTTTCAAAGAAATTGTTATAATTATTTGATTTAAAAAACGTTTGTTAATTTTAATAACACTGAAGCTTGTGTGTTAAAGGAGTTTTTCCACTAGATTGTAAGATGTGTAAAAGAGAGGAAGTTGCCAATGCTGCCCAACTTCTCCACAGATATGTTACATGGTCTCAAACACAAGTTCAAGTCGTCTCAAGTTTAAAGTGAGAATCTAAAACATGTGTTTTTTTACCCTATAAACCTTCCACTGCGTGTGACTCACTGCATCAGCAAATACAGCTTTTGTTTTGAGTGACTTTATTCAGATTTCTGACACATCAGTACAAATGAAATATAGTTTAATTCCTCTTTTTATGCTCAATTTACTCTGTATGCCTGTGTTGTGGGGAAAACAACCGAATGCTGGCAGTTGAGACTTCTCTTATTCAATCGAAAGGATTTCTGATATTAATGACACTGAACAGTTACAGGCCTGGATAGATGCTCCTCACTTGTCTAACTCCGTGTGTTACTGCAGGATGTTTTGATTTACACTAGTCAGGTTAAAAGCTGGAAAACAATTCAGACCTTTTGCATACCTAAGTTTTTTATAAAGTGCAGGGAAAAAAAACTTCATCATAGTGTTTGAAGCCCAGCCTTTGTAAAATGTCTTTGATATTCGAACTTCTATTTTAAATGAGGCTGAGTTGTTTGTGCTCTTTGAAAGGGCGACACTCTTCTTTGATGGAAGAAATAATGATATGCATGCCTGACTGAATATGGCTAAAAGTATGTTTTAGCACATCAAAATAAAGCACTTTAAAAAGCATTAAAATGAGCTGGCCGATTAATAATTCACTCATACCTGTGGTGCACAGGAAGACGACTCCTCGCATTAGGATTCCTGCTTTTTGAAAGGCATGCAATTTGATACAAGCATATTCAGTTCCTTTCCTCCCCTCTGTCAGTAGCTAATCACCAAATAAGTGTGTTTCTGTGTTTTCACAATGGAAATATGTGCTTGCATATGAAAAATTTACAGCTTCCCAGCAGCTTATTAGAAACGCTTAGTTAAAAATAGCATGTGCATTAGGGAACCAGGTCTGAGGTTCTGTTTGATGTCAGGGAAAAAGCTGGGTGGGGGTTGGGGTGGTGGGTTCAAGGCTGTGTTGTCAGCGAAAGGTAGACAGCTGTAGTTTAATGGAAGGGGTCGCTTTTTGTGCCTCAAACTTTTTTTGCGTTTGATGAATACAATGCCCATTCAAAGGGAGCGAAGAAAACCTGTCTTGTAGAGAATGAGCGAGGGAGACCTCACAATGCATTTGGTAAACAGAGGAGCACTGGTTCGGGCCTGTGATTGTCTGAGGATGTTTGTACAGTAGACACGCAGATGGCAGAATACGGTGCACGAGCGTCTTGGCCAACCTGTTATTTATCTGAAAGGTGCTCAGTCTCCCACTGTCTGAGGATGAGCTGTTTCTAAGGTCCATCATTAGAACTACTGAAGTATTTCTTCTCATCGCTGTCATGTAGCTGTTGGAACAGAGCACAACATTGTTCCTTTACAAATGACAGTCACTGTCAGACAGACGGCATTAGCGAACACAGAATAAAGGCTTCCTCCTTTTTTAAAGCCACTGTCAATCTTATTTTCTCTTTCTTGTTTCCACGGCTCCTCAGCATTCATTAAAATCATTTAGAGGTACACCAGAAGCCTTTGTAAAATGCATATGTATTTGGCTTGTCATCTCTTGAAAGATGCATTCATTATTCAGTTGTTTTTTGTATTTATGTCAAAGATAAGACGTATATATAGACAATATATATATATCCATGTGCACGCATTCAGACATATGTAAGTGTCACATGCTTCCAACCCTACAGCCAATGTGTGGTTATGAAGCATATTATTATTAGGATATGTATGCAGATAGAAGAAAGTGTAAGTTACAGTAAAAGTAATTACGAGTGGAATACTAAGAGCCTAACGTATGTGGACAGTGATGTTCATGTTGGCAGTAGCTACAAATTAATCATGCAGCGTGATTAGTAATTCAAAGGGTCATTTTTAATGCTAAGGTATAAAATATGCATAAACGGAAAGCCACGAGCTGCTTTTCCTCTTCCCTCACACCTTCCTCACCTAGCTGAGACAGCACCCTTACCTCCTTACCTCCATTAAAGCGTGTGGTGTATTTATGCAGTGGTTGAATGTATGGGGATACAGCGAGGAGAAAGGCAGGAGGTTGGCGAAGTATAGGGGGAGATAGGAAGGTGAGGAGGGGGTTGTTAAGACACTTGCAGACCTGGACACAATGTGATTTGAAATATTTAACATAAATATATGAGAGAGCTTTTGTTGAAAGTTGGGGGCCCTTTGTGAGGAGGTGTGGAGAGGAGAGAGAGAGAGAAATGGTGTGTCCATTCTGAGATTTAGCTTGATAAACAATTATTTTCATACCCTTCTCCCTAAATTCAATTTGGAGGAAGGGACGGATCATCCACCTTTTTAAGACCATTAAAGTCCATGAAGCTCAGACAGACTCGGAATGAGACAAAAACAAGGAGGGTAACACATAAAGGTTTACAGTATTACATTAATACCCTGTAACCAATCGTTTTTTCGTAAAACTCAGTTTTAAATGTTATTTTAATTTGACCTATGTAGAGTCCTCTAAGTAATGCAGAATAACAGAAAAATACATATCTGTCTACTTTGAGTATAATTATGTCACATCCGTTTTTTAATTTGTGCCATTACTGAGCAGTCATGTCACAGTCTTAAGTGCATACAACACAACATGCATTCAGCTTGTATGCATGCAGTAAATCCATTTTTATTATCCCTTGCCATGCAGGACTCTGTCTGCGCTGGCTCGGGTTTAAATGTTAGTGTTGTTAAGGTACAACTGCGTGGGAGTATTTTTGAAGCCCCAATTATAAGTGATGTGCAGGTACCATTTGATTAGCTGCTGCACACAGGGGCTATGTTCGAATAGTGCATATTTTCCTCAGTCATTATGCCCCAAAACATTGCTTTTTTTTACTTCTCAAATATCGGGCCTGATAAATAAAATCTAAATTTAGATTTACGCATAATTAATCGCTTCTGACTGAACATCCACTGCGTAAGTGTTGTTTTGACTTCTGTGGCGAGGTAATATGCATTGGACGTTTGAGTCCCAAGAGCAACTGTGTATTATTTGTGATGAGATGTTAAATCCAGACATTTCCTAACAGATGCAGTGTGAACTAGTCACTTGAACAGAACCAGAATCAGCACCTGTCTCCGCAGGACGCTCCAAACCCGGTGCTGAGTTTCTCCTGCAGTAGGTTTTCACATAGCAGCTACCCAATGTGTGAAACTGTTAAAGTGGAGACTGAGCTGCCGGCCGAGCTCCACTGCACCACGAGTGTGTCTCTGCGTGTTTTTGGCGCCACATCCTGCTGTTTATTTCCCTAAATATGCTTTACCATGCACACACACACTTTCAGGTGTTGCTGTGTGCAGGAGAAGCAGCTGTTGTGTGTTGTTCACTGCAGCTGCTTCATTTAGTCTGTGTAATGAACATGATGATTAGCATCCCCTAGACGCAGCACCGTGGCATTGCAGTCTGCTCACTTTTGTGTTGTGCTCTGTATTGTGCTGTTAGTCCTCCGCTGCTGCTCACTCAGGAACAGACACACCACACGTTATAAATCGTGCCCCAGATAACAGTGCAGATATGTAGATTTAATATAAGCTGTGGCGGAATTCGAAATTGCATGCTCATGGTTAGTTACAATCAAATTATTCAACTTTATGTTATTGTTCCTCCAAGCTGGGAGACATTCAGTGCAGCGGTGATTTGTTATTGCTTTTAAAACCCTAAGTAGAATAAGAAATCAGGAGACAGCGGTGGAAATGTTTACATATTCATATCACGTCCTTCGAGTGCTTGTCATCCCTCAAATTATAATTCCTTTTGTCTTTGAAGATAATAGGCCATAAATTGTCCTTGTTTGTGAGCCAACTCCCTGAAAGCTCAGTGTTTATGGGTTTTACCACAGGGTGTCTAATGGCCAAGCACCGGTGCTGTGTGTCTGAGCGTCCTGTAAAGGTGAACATCACGTCGTCCTATTGTTCACTGGCCTGGAAATTATTAATGCTGCTGCTAATTAATAACCCCTCTACATTTCCTCATCTTGGATTCACCTTTCTCTCGATCACCTCGTTAGACCAGGACATTATTTCATCCACCTAATAACACCAGAAATCTATTTCTTTCCTTTGTCCTTCAATTTTTTTCAATAACACCTCCATCTTTTTTTTGTAACGATGCCTCCCCCCCGACAGGCACATTTGAAACAGACATAAAACATATTTACTTAAATAATAAGTTGTGATTTCATATGCAGCCTCATTAGTTTTCTTATAGTTTCCATTTCAAAGCAGAATAATTATCTGAGAACCTACGAGATGAAATGGGACACTGCCCCTTATTGCTCTGGGCTCTGACACAGGCTGTAGATTAAAAAAAACTATGCCTGGGTAGGGAATAGGAAAAAGAAAAGACAATATCCAGGCATTGTTAGCATAGCATTAAAAGAGAATGACTTGTAGCACTGGGGGAGTTGAATCATCTCCATATTAATAGCCAACATGCCGAGGGAATGGAGGTGAGGACTTTCTCGAAGTGGAGGGGTGTCTGGAGCCCTCAGCAGTGTGAAGGTGAAAGGTTCCAGGGAGCCGGGGAACAGAGGACGCCCTTTGCAGAAAGTGCACCGCTGAGGATCCTTGTGTTTCACATGTGCGGAGGGACTGTGGGTGTGAGTGAGAGTTTAAAGCGATTGGCAGACTGTGGCTGTTCTGGGCAAAGTGACCGTAAAGTTATGCGGCCTCGTCGGTTTTGGACGAGCTGGATGATAGCTTATGTTTTTACAACCGGAGGCCAGAAGCTGCCGAGGCAAGACAGGAACTGTGGTAATGAGGGGGCAGAGGCTCCGGAGATGATGAGGACCCCATGTCAGTATAGTAGGACGGGAATTCCCCTCTGAAACACCAGGATTTATTTTCTTCCACTTGCTTACATATTGTTTACTGTAACTCACAATTTTAGGATATGGAAAACCTCCTCAGAGGACAAGGCACATTGATGGCCGCTGTGATGGCTCTCCTGGGGGATTTCAAATGGCGGCTGACCTGTTGTGGTTAATGCAGTCTGTGCCGTGTCAGTCACTCTGTCAAGCAGCCATCTTTGTTCTCCTCTTGAAAGCTGCGATTGCTCCAAAGACCATCGCACTGTGCTGACAGCCCCTCCACTGCTTGAATAATACAGTGTATCTATGGGAGGTGAGACAAGGTGCCAAAGTCCAATTCACTTACGGGACTCGGCAGCTCAAAAGCCTCTGGTTTACGGAAAAGGGACATGAATTAATAATCACCTAATTGACTCTTAGTGGCTGCACTCCTGCTCTGCCTTTTGTGCTTTCAAACAAAAGCCCACCCCGTGTATCTGTCAGAAGAGGTTTGGTGTGGATGATGGGGGGGGTCTGTCTAATGACCAGGCAGAGGAGGTCAGGGTAACAGACTCCTGACAGATATTAAGGTCACTGATTGAGGATGGTTGTCTCTGTGTGGGTTTACACATTAATCAGAGGAGCATTGTTAATCTCACCAACCACTGAGGCTCAAATAAATAATAAATACTCCAATTAAGTTCCTCAACTTGCCACTCTGTGAAAATAACTTAGAAATAACTTCAAAGCAATATGGACAAAGTTACTGTAGTATTACATAAGTAAAACTGCAGTTTTTCCTCTCTCAATTGATCCGTTCTGTTATTTTTTTATGTTATATTGCTCCTCTCCTACACATTTACCCTTCTCCACCAGATCTCTTTATTCTGGTCAGTGGTTGTGAACAAATCTCGGACACACGTCTCTCACGTATGAGCATCTATGCTCTGATATCGGTGTCCAATCTACCATGTTAGACTGTTTGTAACCGCTCTCACACACACACACACATACACAAAAGTTATCCTCTATTTCATTCCCAGCTCTCCCAATGTTTCGGTCAGTTTTTTCATCACCATCGACAAAGTAGAACAGGATACAGTAGTTGGATGTTAGTCACAGTGCCGGTGTCAGGGTGTAGGATTCTCAAGAGAACGCGATTGATCAGATTTATGAAGTCCTAATTGGCCGTGACGAGCGACAGCGTCTGGGTAGGCCTCCCCAGCCCTCCATCTGTCCCCCTCTCTCTCTCACTTTCTCACTTTCTCTCTCCCTCTCTCTCACACACACAAACACACATAAAACATCCTGAGTGAGAAAGCTGGGTTGGGTCCCTTTTACAGCAGCTCTCCAGTGCCTTAGCATAAACAGCCACTTGTTTCCCCTCTCTGGTGCTAATTGAGTAATTGTGGAAGTGGAATATACTTATAATCAATTATGTTTATCCTCTTAATCATGAGGCTGAGAGGATACTTGTGTCTACTTAGTCCATGCTCACTCTATGTACTGTATGCATGCACTTTATGGCTGCGGCTCAAGCCCTGTGTTACCTGCTCTTATGTGAACATTAGAGCAGGTGAAAGAATTCCTTTTATACATATTTCTGTATTAGTCACTGAAGTCGTTCTAAATAAATTGTATTCTTGGGACAAAAAGTGCTTAAGACTACGGTAGATGAAACGAACAGTTTTAACAGATGTTGTTGGATTTAGGCAGCTGTTTGAATGTTTTGTTCATTAGTTAGAAAAGTATTTCCCCTCCCTTATCTTGTAGCTGTTAAAAAATAAATGTAAAATAGCTAGCTACCTTTTGTATTAACTATGCTTCGAACCCATTAGAAATGGTCCTGTTGGTGTAAGGCAGTGTTAAAAAATAAATAACCTGATGGAGGTAATCTGTTTTATTCTCAAGCTCATCATTCTATGATGTCACAGCATGCACAGTTTAAAATAAATGGCGTTTAAGGAGCGGGGTCGGGAGAACCACTCGTCCCAAACACCTTTCAGCCAACACTGCACTTCCTGGGGTCCTCGGAAAAACACATGCAAGGCTCGAGGTCGATCATAGAGCTGTTGTGGAGAAAATCGAAGGACAGAAAGAAAGACCGAGTTTTCTGGATTCATTAGTGGAATAAGCTGCTGAAGGAGAGAAGAAAGGTCCGTGTGTAGAGAGTGTGTTTCGTAACGGATTGTGAATCATCAAAAATAGAGAGAAGATGCATTAATACATTAAAGGTATTATCGTAATCAAATGGAGTTAGGATCTGAAATACTGACTAATTGGTATGGTGGACAGAGTGAAAGTCCCATGACCAGTCAGACTGTGGACATGTGAAGGTGACCACAGACGACCCTCCCTGTTTTCCTCGAGCTCCGGGGAAGCCGGAGTGGACTGAAGTGGAGTTGACGAGGGGGAATTGTTGAGGACAGTGCCATGACTGAGAGGTTAATGTCAGGGAATGGGAGGCTCCTTTTGTTTAACATTCCCTTTGTTTATTGGCGGATGTGTTTAATAGGATTGCCTGTGACTGGACCCTAATAGGGCCTCCCCGGCTGATCCCAGTGTCTCTGGGAGATCTCGCAGGCTGCTCTGTCCAAAGCCAGGTCCCCCACTGGGTAATCAGCTCAACTGCCCTCGACCTGATTGGAGCTGACGTTTTAATGTCTGGAGCAGGAGCGTGGTCAGCCCCGCTTAACCTGACCCCCCACCAAAGCCACCCCTCCCGTACCGATGCCCTCTGTTCCCAATTTGCCCTTCCAGGACTGTACAAATCAGGCCAAATTTAACTCTTTATGGGCTTGTTAAGGGGATTGGCAAGACACCTCCTTAAGTTTCACTCTGAATTCTTTCCACTGGTGACAAAGAGTATTACTACTGCAGCTCCCCCCTGCTGGCTCCATGTGGATTTAGCTCCTCAGTGGACCTGTGCTCCACTCACTGCTCGCTGACACCTCACTTTTGGTGTCACCGCTCCTTTTTATTTTTCCTCATAAATTGGCTTGCTGGATTTCTTGTGTGAGGCCTCTCTCCGCAGATATGGACAGAAAAAGATGTGATTTTGTTCATATTAATATTGTTTGCTTGGAAAGTATTAGCTGTGTGATCAAGCTTGCAGTAACCATATAGATTGGAGATCTTCTCAAACACCGGAAGCCCCTCGACAGTGACTAGCCTTTTTTTTATTTTTATTTTAGTAGACAGAGCACCAAAGCATGGCTGAATCCTGTAAATATGCCGAGTATGACTAATCAACAGTCTGATGCCATCTTTGAACCCAGTGGCATGTTTTATGTCTCGAAAATCTCGGGGTTAAATGAAAGCTTGTTGTCGTATGCAACCCAGCTCTGAGGAAATATCCAGATTTGCTCAGGGGTTGCAAAGAGCTTTTATAATCTCGCTGTCCTATTTTTCTTTGTCACAGTCCACTTGCGCAGAACTACAACACACAGGGGAAGGCTTAGCTGGTAACAGAAATGCGGGTCAAACAGAGAATTTCACTGGCGTTCAGATGCTTATGGAAACAAAGATGAGGATTTTTCCAATCTGGGTTCAATTGAGCCCCTACGTTAAAATTGCCCCATCACTCTTATTAAATACAAGTTCTGGTGAGGCAGACGTGTGTCTCAGATATCAAAAAGTATTTTTTCTTCAGCTATTACTGTCTATTTTGTTGTGACAGACAAAATCTGTTTAAATGCAAAAGTACGAGGATTGAAGTGTTTGCTTTGTTGTTAAATGTACTCCTCAAAATGCTACTATTACAATGTCAGCATCATTTTAATCGCTATATACAATGAATATAAGACAATTGCCACTTTGCATGTTTGTGAAGCAAACTCTTATAAAGATAAGTCGTACCTGAAGAAAAGTAATCACAGTAACAATTTGTGTTCCTCTTTAACCTCCTCGCTGTATGATGAGGTCGCAAGATGTTTGTGTACCTTGTCTCATGTGGACTGAAAACATGTGGTGGTGTGAAACCTAAAGCTGCACCCTGTGGCCAACTATTATTTTTATTATCTGTTAATGGTGTTGTATGAGCAGCCCATCGGAGCATGTTGTCCGTGCAGCAGCATGGGAGACATGAGTTAGCTAACAACACTTTCCCTGCCCTATTCCCATTAAATGCAGTTATATAAAAGACATTCCAAAGCCCTTTATCCAGTGTTATTGACTGACCTCCTCCCAGGCTGCCGAGTCCTCACCTTGTCTTAACATGTCTCCTCTTCCTCTCTCTATCCCTCCATGTTCATGTGCCGATGTTCAGCAGTGTCCAGCCACTTGGAACGGCACCAGCCGGAATCCCCGGCCCCCTCCAAAAGGCCCTCTTCACGGTCGGAGACGTCAGAGAGCCCACTGTCCTCGAAGCGTCCCAGGACGGCTGAGAAGAGCGCTGCGGAGCAGGTGAGATAAAAACCAGAGGATTTAGTTCAAAGACGTTCATGAAACTCATCAAACTCTTTGAATTTCTTAAGGTTATCTCATCCTCAATTACCAAGGCCTCATTATGAAAAGAAAACTTGCGCATCAATTAAAAGTAAAAAATGTGCTTTAATAACATTCACTTATTTAGTTACTTAACCATCTCGCTGAACCTTTTTTTTTCTAATATGTTCTAAATTATTTTAGCCTTTCTGCTGCAGTTGCACTGCTAATTGTGTATAAGGTGGAAAATCAATATAGTCTTTGACAGATGAGAGCACTTTGAAGTGGGTGCTCAGTATCACACACTTCTGTGATCAGAAGGACCTGCCTGCTTCGGGGAGGGGGGGGGGCTCTTTACCCCGGAGCTGCAGCTCCTCTCCAAGCAGGCCTCAGTGTACCCACCACACCCAGTTCACCCTGTTAACCCTCTGCCCCCCCTCTCTCTCTGCTCCCATCTTCACCTCCACCCAGATGTACCAGTGCCCCTACTGCAAGTTCACCAACACGGACCTGAATCGTCTCAGAATGCACGTGATGACACAGCACTCTGTCCAGCCCATGTTACGCTGCCCACTGTGCCAGGACATGCTCAACAACAAGATCCACTTGCAGTTTCACCTCACACACCTCCACAGTGTGGCGCCTGACTGCGTTGAAAAGCTCGTCGCCACAGTAAGTGCTGAACTGGGTGTACATGATTGGATGATGGTAAAGTTTCTCAGACAGCAATGCATTTATATAATTTTTCTTTACCAACCTACATATTGCATTGAATTTGATTGGTATAGTTTGCCAGTTTATTCTGGTCTTCTTGTCCTGCAGCAGGTAAAATACTTAAAGTGATTTAGGTTAGGCAATATCCAAAGTTCTAAATAAATATCAAAAGTCATGTCATAAAATGCTGAAGTAAAAAAGCGCAGTCGATAACATCATGTTTGTTCTGAATCATGATTTAAGCTTCATTCTGTCCCTCTCGTCCTTCATTATCTCCACCGTTATTTATATTTTGTGCTAGAGGCGAGGAAACCAAAGCCAATGGAAGCTGCTCTGTTGCCTCTATAGTCCCAGCATATTACTACATATACCGGTACACATTATAGACAGTCATATTGCAGACAGTCGGGTCAGGTCAAGGACCAGTGAAAAGATTCAACAATGCCAAGAAGATGAGTCACTCACTCTCAATCAATCCGTCACCCTAGAGTGGCCTAGCCGTGCGAACACTTATCATTCTTGTCTTCTCTCCTCTAAATTGCCAACATTCAGTCCTTTATCAAACACAAAGAATTCTGTTAATTTTGAAATGGCTGCAGGCAATCCCATTGGTTCACTGGAAATGATTGGGCCCTTCTTTCAAGGTGCATATTGTCCTCCTCTTTGTCATTGTCTTAATGTGTCCATCATTAGAGAGCCCTTTTTCTAGCTCTCTTCTAATCACAGTCATTTAGGGAGGGGGACTCATAATCGTTTTTTGTATTTTTTTAAAAATTATTTTAAGATGAGCAGGTCTCTCGGCTCCGAGTTCATTTATTACTCCACCGACATTCATGCCATGACTGTGATCACCTGTGTGCCAGTCCAACGCCAGACAACGTCTTTTATTATGAATGTTAAAAAATAATTGTGACACAGATAAGTCAAGATTTGATGAACAGTTTCACCACTTTGTAGACTACGTACAACGGAAATAATAGTTTCACTGCCAATCAGGTAAAATCTCCTTTTATATAAAAAATACCTGTTTAGACAGTGTATACAACAGGGCGCACAAAATGTTGTGTGAGTGCTCAGGTTGACTCCTACAGGAAATGATCTGTAAGTGTGTAGTGTTTGCAGCTTCAATCGTGTCATCGTTTACTGTCAAGTCCTGAAGTTAGATTTACATCCGCTGCACTGCACGGGTACGTCCGTGTCTACCCTAAGAGAATACTTTCCTTGCCTTCTTTAATGCTCATCAAGGGGAAATAAAATTTCATTTGCCCTCTTTTCTTGTAAATCACTGAGCAAATCTTTGTTCTGTTCTATCCCGCAAAAGCTAAATAGCTTGCTGGACAATCACCAAATAAAACATCGCTCTGTCTGCTGCCTAGCCATCTTCATCCCCCATCTAGAAAGTAAATGGCAAGCACATTAGTATGGTAGACGGCAATATTTATTTCTTTTATAGGAGGTAGTAATGTACTGAGCCACTATAAGAGTACTGTGATAGAACAGAGGTAATATAACACACATTAAAGCCAGCACCCTTTTTTATAACTGGTGAATGCAGATGGAAAGGTACTTTATCCTTTTCACATGTCTGAGGAGAGCAGCCTAATTAATTCTGAAAAAGGTGACTTTTATTTCTTGTCAAGCATGCATAATGATGCTTTCACTCTTCCACCCTCCATCCACCCATTGTCTCTGCACTCCCCTCCTCCCTGCCCCATGTCTCTCATGTCTTGCTGCACATATATATATTATATATACATACATACACATTCCCTCACTCCTACCTCGCTCACCCTGTCTCGTTTTTTCCGTCTGTATAAGATAGGGGTAATGAAAATAATTGCACTTCATTAATTCGGAGTCTGGCTGGATGATTCTGAACTGTGTTTGCCAATTAGGCTGTCCAAATTAAAAGTGACCTTGGGAGTCTGTGTTCTCTCCTCTAATCGTCAAATGGAGCGGTTGTCTGGAAACAGTCCACTTTGTAATGTAAATCATTGTTTTTTGTGTGACTTTCCATGCTGATTGCATCAATTTTCCTTGTATTAATTTTGAAGAGATACAGCTAACAAATAAGGAGATAGATGGATGCTTACTGGGCAACATTCTCTCTGTAGTTTGTGATGGACAGTGTTCCTCTTAACCTTGAAAACCCTGTTGCTTGAGGATAATGCTGCTCCATTTGGATCTGGCCTTTTGGCTCTATGACGCACCACACTACATTCAGCTGTGTTCTCGCTGGGTCTATTAGAGGAATAATTAGAGAGCATGTGATGCATATGGTAGATTCAATCATCAGACATACAGATCTGATAATGCACAATTACTTTTAAAAATTAGTCTAATCAGGGACTTTGCAGTGACAATGAAAGTGTCTCAGCCCACAGGACCACCAGGATATATTCTTTGATATATTTTTCTCCTTTGTCTCCCTCTTTTGAGACATCTATATTTTTTAAATCACTTAAATAAGTTATACGTATTCAAGCCATGAGTGAAACGGGAAGTGTCCTTAAAGTGTCAATATTGAGTTATATTAAGGCTCAGCAGCAAAACATTGGAAAAACGGTTTGGGGGTTGTATGGTGGTGAGTTGTTAATTGAAGGTTGAGGGGGAAAAGTCAGTCCAGTCACATCCAGTTTTAGCTGATGACTACTGTAGAATAGGGATCTAATAAGGATGATGTTGATGAGTCCTCAGGTTTTAGGGATAAAAGGAGGCTATGAGAGGAAGGAATATGCATAAATAAACAGTTGCAGCCGTTCACACGTGACAGCCTTTAAAAAAATTGAGAAAATTATGAATTAGGGTACTTCCATACTTCCAGGATTCTTCAATCAATACTTCATCTTTGAAGTGTTTGAATTAGAAAAGTGAAAGGATTTAAATATATATAAAAACAAATGCATATTTTCAGCAATGAAATTATTGTTTAGTTTTCTTAAATTGGAACTATATCATTGAAAATGTTTGAATGTTAATTGCACCATTACAATAATTTTGATCCGTCTGACCAACTTCTTGATACATGCTTTGAGAAGCCCCCTGTTTGGGTCTGCAGTTTCCCTTGAAGGTTTAAAACTAAAATATAACATTGTTTATTAGCGAGATAATTAACACCAGGATTCTTTTGTGCTTTATTTTTCCAGGTGACAGCAACTGAAGTACTGCCAGCAAGCATGTTCATACCGGTACCGAGTCCAGACAGAGAGTCCCAGAGCACCCCTCATGCCACAGCCAATTCTAACTCTGAAGATGCAAAGAAGCAAGCTGGTTAGTATCTGATGCACTTTAACATTTAGGGTGAACTTTCTTTTCTTAAAAAGGTCAATCAACTACAGTAGTTTGGGGGTTTTGATGTGTAATGTGCATTTAAGCCACTCAAGGGAACCATGGCTGACCTCATAATAAATCCTATTGAACTAATTTGACAATTTTCTAACTGTGTATGAAGTCAGTAATTGTAATAACACAGACTGCAAATAAAGTGTTGGATTCACAAAAGTATTGTTTCAACAATTGTTTTACTTTTTATGCCAGTACCTTCACTTACAACAAAAAAATGTGAACGATAATTGTTGTTCACTCTCTGCATAAATTGTCGCTGCTTTTTTGGCACTAATGTGGAAAAAAAACATGCTTTGCATATGTTGGCACCTAATGAATTGCTCTAATCTCCGGCTTACCTATTCACAGATGCATCAGATGCTGATCCAGAGAAGGGTGTGTCATTCCCAGCAGAAATAGCTGAAGCTCGCAAGTCACCTCTGGAAGATCAACAGTCAGAGAGAGATGATGCAACAGGATTCCTGTGCTGGAAGAAAGGCTGTAATCAAGTGTTCAAGTCCTCCAACTCCCTCCAGTCGCACTTCAATGAAGTTCACAACAAAAGGCCTCAGCTGCCTGTTTCTGATCGCCATGTCTACAAGTACCGCTGTAACCAATGCAGTCTGGCCTTCAAGACTGTAGACAAACTACAGCTCCACTCACAGTATCATGTGATCAGGGCAGCCACCATGTGCTGTCTTTGCCAGCGAAGCTTCAGAACACTACAGGCCTTGAAGAAACATTTGGAAACCAGCCACCTGGAGCTGAGCGAAGCAGATATCCAGCAGCTTTATGGGGGCCTACTGATGAACGGTGACATTATGGTAATGACTGACCCATCCCTTGGAGAGGAGCATGTAACTCTGGGAGAAGACGACAAAGAGGGAGATGAAAGTGACCAAGAAGAGAAGCAAAGCCCAACAGGCAGTGACTCTGGCTCACTGCAAGAAGATAATGGATCTGAACCTAAACGTGCTTTACCATTCAGAAAAGGCCCCAACTTTACCATGGAGAAGTTTTTGGATCCATCTCGTCCTTTCAAGTGCACTGTATGCAAAGAGTCTTTTACACAGAAGAACATTCTTCTGGTTCACTACAACTCTGTCTCCCACCTTCACAAGGTGAAGAGGGCTCTACAGGAGTCCACTAGTGGTCAACCTGAGCCTACCAGCAGTCCTGACAACAAGCCATTCAAATGCAGCACTTGTAACGTGGCATACAGCCAGAGTTCAACTCTGGAGATTCATATGCGCTCTGTTCTACACCAAACTAAAGCTAGGGCAGCCAAACTTGAAGCAGCAGGAGGGATCCCTAGCTCTGCGAGTACTCCTGGATTAAGTGGAGGAGGGTCCAGTATCAGCACTTCAACATCTAGTCCAATCCCAGCAACTAACTCAACTACTAGCTCAACCAACCACAATTCTGGGTCTCAAACCACTCAAAGTATTCTTGGAGGAAACCATATGAGCCACTGCATTGAAACCCTTGGGAATTCATCAGTGAACTGCCACTCCTCTCCATCTGAGAACCATGAGGTGAAAAAGAATAAATTTACAGACATGCTGTCAGCAAGGGGGCAACTACAACAACAACAACAACAACAGCAGCAGCAGCAGCAGCAGCAGCAGCAGCAGCAACATCAACAACAGCAGCAGCAGCAGCAGCAGCAGCAACAACAACAACAACACCAGCTTCAGCAGCAGCAACAGCAATTGGCTCAGGCTCAAGCCCAAGCCCAAGTTCAGCTTCAGCAAGAGCTCCAACAGCAGGCTGCTATTTTACAGTCGCAGCTATTCAACCCAGCCCTTCTGCAGCACTTCCCAATGACAACTGATGGACTTCTCCCCCTGCAACAACAGCAATTGTTATTCCCTTTCTACATCCCCGGTGCAGAATTTCAGCTGAACCCAGAAATGAGCCTCAGTAACTCAGCGCTTGGCCTAGCAGGATCCTCCACCGCTTCACTGCTGGAAGATCTAAAAAATTCTGCTCAGCAGGCCCAGCAGAGTTGCTTGCAGCAGCAATTGATGCACCACCATCTTCAGCAGCAACATCAACAACAGCAGCAGCAACAGCAGCAGTCTCACGCACACGCTCAGAGTCAGATGGCATTGCTTCAGCATAGTGCATCTCTCCTTCAACAGGTTGAAAAAAAGCAGAAACCTTCCTCCTCTCAGAATGAGAAAGAGAGGGAAATACAAAGAGAGAGGGATTCAAATGAAAGAAATGACGAATATGGAAACAAAGATTCTGCAGACAGCAAGCTAAGAGAAAAGAAAGATATTCAGCATATATCAATTAACATAAACCATGATACTGGATTGCCTCCACCAAGGATTGCTTCAGATGCTCGAGGAAATGCAACCAAAGCCCTGCTTGAAAATTTTGGGTTTGAGTTAGTAATTCAATACAATGAAAACAAACAGAAAGCCCAGAAAAAAGCAGCTGGACCTACAGGATCAAGTGGTCCAGGTGGGATAACAAGAGTGGTGGACCCCATTGAGGGATTAGAGAAACTGGAATGTGAAGCCTGTGGCAAGCTGTTTTCAAACATACTGATTCTAAAGAGTCACCAGGAGCATATCCATCAGGCTTTCTTTCCATTTCGATCCCTAGAGAGATTTGCCAAGGAATACAGAGAGCATTATGATAAACTCTATCCACTGAGACCCCCTACACCAGAGGCAGCTCCAGCTCCTCCACCGCCTCCTCCTCCTCCTCCCCCTCCACCCCAAAGAGCTCCCACACCAAATATCCCTGTCTCTGCTGCCTCACTTACTCCAACTGTAGCTCCCCAACATCCACAAGTTTCAATGGCACAAATCTCCATGCCAATGGATTTGCCCCTCTTCTCACCACTCATGATGCAATCTATGTCTCTGCAGTCTTTGCCAACTCAGTTGACTTCCCAGTTACAGTCAGTTGAGCCAAGCCTGGCCGCAGACCTGGCCCAGCTATATCAACAACAGCTTACACCAGCCATGCTACAGCAGCAGCAGAACAAGAGGCCACGGACGCGCATCACAGATGACCAGCTTAGGGTCCTGCGACAGTACTTTGATATCAACAATTCACCAAATGAGGAACAAATCAAAGAGATGGCAGACAAGTCAGGGCTGCCACAAAAAGTCATTAAGCACTGGTTCAGAAACACCCTTTTTAAAGAACGACAGCGCAACAAAGACTCACCATACAATTTCAATAATCCACCAACAACAACTCTAGAAGATACCAAAATTGACTCTAAACCTCCTTCACCTGAACCTCAGAAACAAGAATTTTATGGAAGTAAGAGATCATCCAGGACGAGGTTTACTGACTACCAGCTAAGAGTGCTACAAGACTTCTTTGATGCCAATGCTTATCCTAAAGATGATGAATTTGAACAGCTCTCCAACCTTCTGGGCCTCCCCACTCGTGTTATTGTTGTCTGGTTCCAAAATGCTCGCCAGAAGGCCAGGAAGAACTATGAAAACCAAGGGGAGGGGAGTAAAGAAGGTGAGAGACGAGAGTTGTCAAATGACCGCTATATCCGCACCTCAAATCTCAACTACCAGTGCAAGAAATGCAGTCTGGTTTTCCAGCGGATTTTTGATCTAATAAAACACCAAAAGAAGCTGTGTTACAAAGATGAAGATGAGGATGGACAGTATGACAGCCAAAACGAGGATTCAATGGATCTTTCCAATGAATGTTATACTCCCTCTGGGTCTTCCTGTCACACTCCAATGCCCTCTTCTTCAAGTCTCTGCCCACTTCCGCCCTCCACTTCAGCATTCTCACACCTGTCATCTTCTGAGAAAGAGGAAGCATCACCAGCATCCACCTCTAACCTATATGACGAGAAACCCAAGCAATTACCAGACATTTCTGACGATCCTCGAGAAAATATAACCTCTATTAAGCAGGAAATTGTGCATCAACCCCAGTCCGAGGCTCAAGAGCATAGACCTCAGAGAGAAGAGAAGATTCAAACGATTTCCAAGTCCATCAAACATTCATCTCCTTCCTTCTCTCAGCAACAACAGCAGTGCGGTCCCTCAGCCTCTCAGACAAGCCAAGCCTCATCACAAAGCTCTCACATGAGCCTCAATGCACACCTAACCTCTGCCACACAACAACTGGCACAACAAATGATCCCTTACCAGTGTGAGCAGTGCAAGATTGGCTTCCCTTCCTTTGAGCACTGGCAGGAACACCAGCAATTACACTTCCTTTCTGTGCAAAATCAATTCATCCACCCTCAATTCCTCGACCGTCCAATTGACATGCCTTTCATGCTTTTTGATCCCAGCAATCCTCTCCTGGCGAGTCAGCTACTCTCTGGGGCATTGCCACAGATCCCCAGCAGCTCTGCCACTTCTCCATCCACCCCCACCTCCACCATGAACTCCCTGAAGAGGAAGTTAGAGGAGAAAGCTGGCACTAGTCCAGGAGAGAATGACAGCACAAACAGCGGAGAAGAACCACAGAGAGACAAGCGGCTCAGAACTACCATCACACCTGAGCAGCTGGAGGTCCTATATCAGAAGTATTTGTTAGATTCTAATCCTACACGTAAAATGCTTGACCACATTGCTCATGAAGTGGGATTAAAGAAGAGAGTAGTGCAAGTCTGGTTCCAAAATACCAGAGCAAGAGAGAGAAAAGGTCAGTTTAGAGCAGTAGGGCCAGCTCAAGCTCATCGCAGGTGCCCTTTTTGTCGAGCTCTTTTTAAAGCAAAAACTGCCCTGGAGGCACACATTCGCTCTCGTCACTGGCATGAAGCCAAACGTGCTGGATATAATTTAACTCTCGCTGGTATGTTACCTGATCAGGAGGGTATGCAAATAAAAATTGATGCTCTAGAGACAGCAGTTTACTCGCAACTTGTCTCTGCAAACAGTGATGGACAAAGCTCCTCTATGTCACCAGTGAACAAAGGCATGGACTTGTCTCCCAGGATTTTACTGAGCCCTTCCTCCATTAAAGTTGAGGGAATGGAAGATTTTGAGAGTGCAACCATGTCATCAGTGAATCTCAGCTTTGATCCGAGCAAACTGGATAATGACGATTGCTCTTCTGTGAATACTGCCATCACAGACACAACCACAGGTGATGAGGCCAATCCTGATAATGACAGTGCTGATGCAAAGCACAGCCAGAATAGTGGTGATTACTTGTCTAAATCTGGAGGCACAGTCCCACTTCTTGAAAATGACGACCAGATGTCCTCAGGGCTTGTAAGCCCTGCAACAAGCTATTATGCTAGGGACTATGAAAATGAACATATAATTGACCATAGTGAAACGTCCAGCATGGCTGACCCCTGCTCACCAAGTCCTGGAGCATCAGGCACCAGGAGCATCGACAGTGGAGATCGACCTGGACAAAAGCGCTTTCGAACACAGATGACCAACCTCCAGCTGAAATTGTTGAAATCCTGTTTCAACGACTACAGGACTCCTACTATGCTGGAATGTGAGGTACTTGGCAATGACATTGGACTTCCAAAGAGAGTGGTCCAGGTGTGGTTTCAAAATGCCCGTGCCAAGGAGAAAAAGGCAAAGCTCAACATGGCCAAGCACTTCGGAATAAATCACACATCCTATGAGGGGCCGAAGATTGAATGCGCTTTGTGTGGTGTCAAGTACAGTGCTCGCCTCTCTGTTCGTGATCACATTTTCTCACAGCAACACATCAATAAGGTGAAGGATACCATTGGCAGCCAGATTGATAAGGAAAAAGAATACTTTGACCCAGCCACTGTCCGCCAACTTATGGCCCAGCAAGAGATGGATCGCATTAAGAAGGCCAATGAAGTTTTAGGACTGGCACAGCAGCAGGCTATGCAGCAGGGGATGTTTGATAACCCTGCAATGCAGGCTCTGAATCTCCAGTCAGGTTATCCAAATCTGCAAGGCATCCCGCCTGTCCTTCTGCCAGGAGTTGGCAGCCCCTCTCTTTCCAGCTTCAACTCATCTAATTCAGGTACATCATCATTTTGCAGTAAATTACTGAAAAACAGTTCAAATTTAAGATGTTAGGTTGCAGATGTTTTGTTTCAACTGTAAAGTAGCAAATTCAAACTCTTAGTAGCTATTCCTTTAAGAAATATGTGGTCATCACATGGTGTGAATAGTGTTCTAGTGTAAAAAAAGGAATAATGGTTGACATATACCACTAAGAACAACAAACACACATGTTATATTTGAATAACATTTTCAAAACAAAAACCTGTATTAATTCTTCCCTTTTTTCTGTTTCTGACAAAATTTCCAGCTTTAACTCCTCCAAAACCTTCAAACCTCCTGAACATGCCTGGTGCCAGTGTTCCCTCACCTAGCCTCCCTACATCCGGATTACCCAACAAGACTCCCTCCTCATCATCTGTTGCCGCATCCAGCCCAGCCCAGCCCAACACATCTGCTTCGCACTCAAGTCCCACCACCACATCAAACTCCACCTCCTCAACCACCCAGTCCGGTTCCCGGCCTGAACCCCCCAAAGAACGTAGTACTGAGAGGGTAAGGGAGAAGGAGAAGTCCAAGGAAAAGACAGAGAAGCCCTCAACCCCATCATCGACTGGAAGCACTCCTGCTCCATCCACCTCTGCTGCCAGCGCCAAGAAGGAGAAACCAGACACAGCTGTACCTGCCACCTCTATGCCCACACCTGGCATGGAGTATGTGGTAGATCCTGCCCAGCTTCAGGCTCTGCAGGCGGCTTTGGCATCCGATCCCACATCTCTCCTCACAAACCAGTTCCTGCCCTACTTCATGCCTGGCTTTTCCCCATATTACTCTCCACAGATCCCTGGGGCTCTCCAAGGGGGCTACTTGCAACCGATGTATGGTATGGAAAGTCTCTTCCCATACAACCCAGCATTGTCGCAAGCATTGATGGGCCTGTCTCCAGGGTCCCTGCTGCAGCATTACCAGCAATATCAGCAGGGCTTGCAGGAGGCACTACAGCAGCAGCAGCAGCAGCAGCAGCAGCAGCAGCAGCAGCAACATCAGCAGCAGCAGCAGAGGCAGCAGAGGCAGATCCAGCAACCGAAGTCGAGCCAAACTGCAGTTCCCTCTCAATCCTTGGGGGATCGTAAAGAATCTGCCAAAGATCAAGCTAAAGTGGAGGCGCAAAAGGGCAACTCCCATAGTGAACCCCCCACTTCCTCCTCCTCATCCTCCTCTCGTAGTAAAGTGTCCGCGGAGCAGAAAGAAATGGATGGCAAGGCCGGTAACCCCCATCTAGACCAGTTCATCGTCCCCAAGGTGCAGTATACACTGGCATGCCGCAAATGTCAAGCAGTTTTCACCAAGGAAGAAGCGGCTATTACCCACCTTAAATCAAACTGTTTTTTCGGTCAGTCTGTGGCAAACCTGCAAGAGATGTTGCTGCGTGTCCCCGGTGGCGTAGGTACAGCGGCTGGAAGTCTCTATGACTGTCTGGCTTGTGACACTACCTTGGATGGGGAGAAAGCACTCAGTCAACACCTGGAATCGGCATTGCACAAACACAGAACAATCAAGCGATCAGCCAGAAATGCCAAAGAGCACGCTACTAGTTTATTACCTCACTCTTCAGCCTGCTTCCCCAATCCTAACACCGCATCTACCTCGCAGTCTGCCACTCATCCCATCAGCAGCCCTCCTCCCCCGCCAACATCAGCCACCATGCCATCCTCTGCTGTCTCCTCTCCCTTGTGCTCCTCCTCTACTACCCCACTCAACACCACAGCTGCCGGCAAATCCTGGCCCCAGGCCCCTTTCTCCAGAGCTTTAGCTGGGAAGCCCAATGCCAGTCCCTCCTCTTCTTCCTCCTCGTTTCCTCCAGTGTCCTCACCTTCAACGGTTACCTCAAGTTCATTGAGCACCTCAGGAGTTCAGACCTCGATACCAACAGACGTCTTTACTGACGAGTCTGACTCTGACAGCAGTCAGAAGTCAGCAGACAGGCTGGGCATAACGGCGGAGGAGCCGCAGCAGCCTGGCTTTGTCAAAGACAGTAGTAGTTGTAGTAGTAATCTTGCTAGTGTAGGAACAGACTCCATCAGATTGTAAAGAGCTTTCAGTGATGGACAATATTTAAAAAACACTAAAAAAGACAAAAAAAAATCACAAATGGAAAAAACATAAAAAGCAGCAATGTTAAAAATACATTAAAAATATACAAACCAATTTCAGAAAAAGATGTGTAAAGACTAACTGCAATTCCAAAGCTTGTAACCAAAAATTTTAATGTTAGTGGATTGTTTTCCCATATCAACATGCTGGTTTCCATTTTGTTTTTTTTTCTCTTGTCTCTCTTGTTTGTTTTTGTTTTACTCAACTGAAATACATGCATACTAATATATGAGAATAGAAAAGATCACTGCAGTTCTGTTTTGGGTAATGGTAGAGGAATGCTGTACTGTATGGCAATGGACTGCCTCAAAGTTGACAAATGGCCCAAGAACCCTTTTGAAGAAACACGAGTCAAAGCTGTCCCTTTGTTTTGTAATCATTTCTACTTAATAGCACAGTCACAAAAAGCCAGTATGTACTGTATGGGAGAATAGTCTATCAGTTTTCTTGCTATTTAAGAATTCAGATACCAATGGCTTGCAAAACTAAAAGAATAATGTAATGTCTATTTTATTCTCAGGTCAACAGGTCACATATGTTTTTCTGTTACAGAAATCCATGTTTTACACATTTTGTTTCCATCAGGAGATGAGCAATTTCTTTTCTTTTTTTCAGAACTTGATTTCGTAACAGAAAGCTTTAAGTTGCATTCAATTTCAATAAGGCATTGTTTCTGGGCATTCAAAAAAGGGTCAATGATTTGCTGACTTTAACATTAGAAATCCTTTTCAAAGGGGGGAAATAGCAATTCCATTATACCCAGACACGGAGAGCACTGCAGATACAATAATGGGCCATTAAAAGTTTTGATAAAAAAAACAACCTTCTGTATTTATGATAGATATGAACATTTTTGGTGTTAAGTAGATTGTTGCATTGGAAATGAATTTAACAGTATGGTAGGTTGAAAAAAAACTTTGTGTACATTTAGCTTTTGTATTGTCCATCTTTAAGACGCTTCATTTGATGTTGTCTTGGTCATTCCGATAGACTAGATTTATGGACAGGTAATTTATCTAAACTTTATTTCTGTCTTATTCTCAATTTCTTGGGAAAAATTCACCCAAAAATGCCCCTCCTGACAAGGAAGGATCCTCTTTAAGAATTATTTAAATTTTATGGTATGGTTGTTACTGTGCTAACCTAGATGAAAAAGATCCTGGGTGAAATATTGAAAGTTTTATTTAATTTAATTTTTGTGTTACCTTTGTGCACTTATCACTGTCTGACTTATATTTCTCACTCTACTTGTTCCTCTCTTCGCACTTATTTTTCTCTGCTCTCCTGTGTTTGTAGATATGTACACTACAAAGCAGGTCTTTTGTTCTTCATGTAGTGTGGTTACAGTCTTTATTTTCATCTTGACATTTTTGTTGTCATAAATGAAAACGAAAAAAGAATACTAATAATAATTCTCACGCTTTAAGACAAAAAGAAAATCCAAAGACTAAACACTTTCACCATTGGTGCATAAAGAAGAGGCTTCTTTATACTTGAGAATTTGTTGCTGTTTTTAGAGGAAAGAAAACAAAGTTTTAAAAGATAAAGGAGTACGCATCAGAGTTGCCGTCTTTGCTTCTTTGCAAGCAAACAGGTAGCTTTTTTACGTAAATACCAAAAACCAAAAAGGGCCCCTTGTCCTTGCATTGTGGAGTAGCACCGTTACAGAGCCATTGCAGTTTGTAAGATAGAGGTTATTAATCTTTGTTTGACTTTTTGTCACATTCAAATGTCCATTTTTTTTAAGAAAATGTATAAGGTCTGGTCTTCAAGGACATACGTTTTGCTGCTAATGTAGAATTTTGAAAGATAAAAAAGAGTACCTAGATGCATGCTCATTTTGCTTTTGGCTAAGCTTTAACTAAAACAAACAATAAACCAATTTCTTGCCTCTGCAACACCTTTTTTTTCCTTGTTGCAAAAACGGAACTTTGAAGACTGTGAATATATGTTCCAAAGGACATTTTGCCGATTTTCTTTTTGAACAGACCAATGTTTGAAGCCAATGATCTATAACGTTTGTAAAGACCAGTGCATTCCAAATATCACAATGGATTTTTCTTAAGCAAGGACTGATTTCATTTAATTGCTTTTAATTGTCACAATCAATTTTTTTTGCTCATTTTAATGTGACTGTAAACTGTTGTGTAAATTTTTGCGTCATTGGTTACTGAACAAAGTGACCTCCAAATGTCATTTTGTGCTGGCATGGAACATTGCTGAAAATCCCTCCATCCAGTCAAGGTTGTTGCTCACTTGTTAAGCAAGTTATAGTGGTTACCAAAAAATGTATATAATACATCTGGTACTGATGTGTCTCATAGGTTTAGTGACATTTATGCCAGTCAACATACAACTAGTCTCAGAGGGAAATGATGGCTGTTTTGCTGAGGTGTCGTTGCCCGTCTCCTGGGAAATCCACCAGTGACTTGTCCCATGGGTCTGCAGGGTGCCACTTCCAAACATAGCTTACAGGTCTTTAAAGGGACATCTTCATTCCAAAGCATTATTTCTGGAAAAGTAGGAGGTATTTTGGAGATGTCCCTTGTTTTCAAATACTTAGGATGCTTTCATGTCCAAAGAAGTCACCCACTTCATTTTGTTGCAATGGAAATGGATGTGCATACGTTTCCCCGCCCTCTCACCGACTATCTGCAGTTTTATTTTGTGAACCAAAACCCAGAAATATTTAAATTTGTGAAGAACTACCTTTGGCCACTATTGTATCACAGACAGCCACAATCTCAGAAGTGTGTTTAAGTGCTACAGTACGTCTTGCAGAGATTTGGTGTTAATACTACAGCATGCTGTTGAGCGTCAGTAGATTTGGTCTGCAAGCTTGCTAATTCTCTCCTAAGTCCAGTTCCCTGAAATTCATTTCATTTGTATTTTTTTATTTTGGAAAAATCTTAAGTTGTACAGTTTTTCCTTGTATGTTTGCTTTATTCTAATTTTCGAAAAATGTCAGACATGTACTGTTATTTTCGCATATGTATTTGTATTTTAGTTTCTGTATATTACTTTATCATAAATTAACACAAGCTTTAATTTGAATTGCTGAAATTAAGAAACAAAAACAAAAAAATATGACCTGGCCACTTTATGGTGTGATATTGTTCTTTATATTCATTGTCTCAATGATACTGTTTGCTCTCTAATTTCCAAAGTGTAATCTTTTGGGCTCTTTTGTGGAAGACAAATTTGAGGTCTCTACATTAGATTCAGCCAGCATGGACTGTGTGTGAGTTTGTATGTTTGTGTGTGTGTGCGTGTGTGTGTGTGTTTCATAAGAGCCAGCATCAATTCAACTTATTTTGTCTGCCTTTTGTTTTTTTATATGTTACACACCAAAACAAACTGAACCACAAAGCTGGATCATGAATAACTGAAATTTAGAAAATCAAATTTTAAAGCTAACGATCAGAAACGAGATAATGATACCGAAGCACTGAGCAGTTTTTACTTTGATTGAATATATGAATGTGGCCAAAGCTTTATGCAGTTGAAACAAAAAGACAAAAAAAAATAACTACAAGTTGTGCCCCAGATAAGTGTATATTTTATTGTGGCACAAAATGTTACTGTGGATAATTGGATCCACTGACTTACATTGGGATACTTGATTTAATGGACATTTACAAAGAGAGAGATAAAGACAAGGTTTTGCTGTAGAGGTCATCTTTTGCCCACTGTGAAAACGAGCGTGTACCTGTATACAGATATAGATATATTTAAAACAAGACATCAACTTTTTTCTTTTCTTTCTGAGATGAAGAAGTAATGAAAAGAGGAAAAAAAAAGGACTCTGGGAAGCTTTGGAGATCTTGTTAGGAGGACGTGAGAGGCTGCGGGCAAACCAAAACTGGGCATGGGAGCCAAAGGCAGGCTCAAAAACAGCTTTAAAACCACCTCCTTATTTGATTACTGACAACTCTGTAATGGGAATGGACTCTGGAACCAATGGACATGTGTGACACAGAGGAAACTCCTTAGATGAAACTGAACTTAAGTGGCTCCAGCTGCCTCTTCCCCCCCTTTCTGTCTGTCTCTTTCTTTCTTCAGCTCTGCCTCTGCTTCTGCTCTTTGATGGACGTTTTCCAAATTTCAGGACAGGATGGACAGACATGCTTGCTTCATTTCTCCCAGTTCATGTTGCTACCTGTTTCATTTCCTCGCGCTTGTCTCGGGTTGACAAGTAAAGCTCTCCAGTCAAACGGCGGCTCACCCCTCTCTCTGTCGATTACAATATCTAAAGAGAGAACAGAGAGAAGGGAAGGGTTCTCAAAGGTGTCATTCTTAAAGAGGCAGTTACACTAAAAAAGCGTATTAACCAAAATTAACAACCAAACTAACAACCAAACAACCATTTGCTCCAACTTGAAAGATGAACTGTTACTTGGAGCTCTCTGTTCCTTTTGTGACTTCTGGTGCCACAATGTTTTTTTAATGCTTTAAGTTTTTCTTTTTGTTTCCTTGAATTACTCCTCCTTCGAGCCTCATAAGCATGGCTCTGTGGCTCCAGGCAGCCCATCCGAGGGTAGAAAAAAACAGCCTTGCAATGTACAAAAAAGAGCAAGTTAAACCAAAAATGTTGTTCTTGATGTCTTTTCTATACTGTAGTCTTGTTAGCTTTTTTGTTACTGTAATTATATGATGAAGATTTCCAAACTGTACCAAATTACATGGAAACTAACATACATACAACCACACGGAACTTCAGACTTTTAAAGAAACTTTTGTCACAAAACCTTGTTGTCCTAGTTAAGTTGATTGTAGATGGTAATTGAATATACTCCTTTGAAAATATTTCATCAAGTATGTTTCTTGCTCATTGTGATACATTAAAAAAGTATGAGCATAAATTGCACTGGTTTGGACTCATTTTTCTGTGTTGTGGGATCTGATCTCTTGCTGTCGATGGACTACCACTTGAAAGAAGTCGGAATTTAAAAATACATTATTCAAAAATAGGGAGGTATAATATATATTTTCATGTTCATTTTCATACTGAATCACAACAATTAAATTACATTCTTAGTCATTAAGCTAATATGTGATGTTGGTTTATAGTAATATATTTTTGATAAGTTTAACTTTAATAATTGGGGGGACACCTTTGTGTTAACTTACTTACTCTCTTTTCAAAAGAATCACCGGAAAAAACAACACCATGCAACAAGAACAAAGAAGACTGAACAATGTATATTACAGTCAAACAATTAAAATTGTGCCATGTAACAAATTCTGCTACTAATCTACATCTTTTTAAGAAAACATACAAATTTAACGGTGTTAGCTAACTGATACTTGCAAGTAATTCCAGGGCTTCATATCACAGCATTTTGCTATCTCTTAAGTCTTAATGTTGCACTGCATGTATACACACCTTAGCAAACTGATAGACCTGGAACAATGCAATTCTTGCTGCAAGTGTGATATAATATTGCAATACACTGCAAGGTGATATTCTTCCACTCAATGAAAACCAAGTTGGTCCATCTCCGCATGCAAAACTGACTTCTCAGCACAAGTTGAGGTACAGTAACACTTGAGAGGCTGCTGTGATATTTTATAGTCGCTTTAAGAGCACGTCAAACATAACCAATTGTAACTTTAATCCTTGTGTGTTAAAATTAGAATGGCTTAACAGTTTCAATTAACATCTCAAGTGATCCTGTCAGATCCCTTCAGCTACTGATTCTGCTGCCTTATATATCCACCACCAGTAGTGATTGTAAGTGCCCTCGTCAAATTAACATTCTCACATTAAGTAATAAATGTGTACTTCTTATTAATTAGTGGTGACAATGTGCAACTAATGTAATCAGAAGAACTGACAATGAGGTCGAACTCTGTGACCTACAGTGAGATACTATGTAAAGGTTAAGAATAAAGGAAATGCTTTTTTACTAGTTTCTATTAAAAGAACATGAGAGCTGATCTTTAAATAAGCTCGCTTAAGCTCATTCATCTACGCTCAATGACTGCTTACAAGACTAAATAAGTATATTGTTTTCAACTATGAGTTTTTGTACACATTCCTAGAAATATTAAGATACAGTAAAACTGATCAAATTGTTAATTTTGATTTAAAGGCAGGTATAATTGACATCTATAGACCTTTTTTGCATCGACTGTTTCCATTGGTTTGCTTCCGCAACCTCTCCTTCTTATTAAAGAAAACAAAATTATAACAATGTTAAGTTATACATTTGGTGTATATAAAAATATAACATCTTACAGACATTTCTCAATACAAACACTGACTGTCTTGTTTAAATATAACCTGCTTTTCATTAGAAATGTTGACATGAACATACATTTTTGTCCCTCACTACTATTCAACTGTGATCTCTCAACCACTGTATCGCTCATGAACCTGTCTGAATGGCTTTATAGTTTTAGATATTTAATACTTTTTCATGAACCTTCCTGAAATCAGATTGTTCTCTGACGGAAATATGTGGAAAGCTAAAATGTGAGGAGCATCAAACCTGTAAAGGGTGTTTAAGAAAGAGGACATCCTGTGTCAAGCAACAGGCAAGATTCATTGGCTATGTTGAGCCAATTAACACGCAAGGGCACATCCCGAATGAATTAAAAACAACCCTAATCCGATCAGTGTGAAAAGCAAGGCCATTTCCTTCACAGGCCTGGACCAGATGGCACTCACACTCAGATGCTGCACTGAACCAGGCCAGGCCCAGTCACACAGTGTGAAATTGGGTTAGCGCCTGGGTCTAACATAGGCCCTAGGCAGTGTGGGCTCCCAAACCCATTCTGCCCTGGCCTAAAGGTACAGGGTCCACCTTTTCAATCTTTGGCCCCATATTTAATTATCATTCTCAATGCACCTCACTAACTCGGTCATTTCGGTCAGTGGGAGAGCTGACAGCTTCCTAAAGTCATTAGTCTCTTTAGACCAGTCAACCTTTTACGTATCCAAATAGCCAATGACATACCACATAATGTTCTCTTTCACAGCAAGCACTGCTCTGTTGGGTAGAATATCACAGACTGTGTTTGTACACTCTGACCCAAATTGGGTGCTGTTACCATGCTGAGGTCTAAGTCTTTGCTTTGTTGCAATTATGGCTTCTTCTGTTTCCCAAAGCACTTCAGTATCGAGTTTCAGTTTGGACAAATTAAAAGGGTGCAAATGTTGGATGACTAGGCAAAATGGCTGAAAAAACGATACAAATGGTTGATTGGCTTAAGTTTGGCATTACCACTTGACACCACAAAGGCAGGAATGTGGAGCAGAAGGCATAAGGGAAACATCACCACACATCCCAGTATCCAATTCCAAACTGATATGGCCGGAGCATCCTGACTCCATTAGCCGAGAGAGGGCAGTATCCTCTGCCAACATGCCCTGTTCCCTGGTGTTCAAGCAACTGTGATCCAATGAAACTACCCTAAACTGCCAGTCAGAATCATACGCGTTACGAGCCAACCCTGGCCCTTTAGGAAGGTCGCCTTGTGGCTTTTATGTCTACGTATGACATCGGAGATGCAAACATTACCCCAGTGTTGGTAGGTGTAAGTTTTATTTTCAGGTACAGCCAAAGCAAAAGATGCTGAGTCACCCCCATCCATGTGTTTAATGGCCACTAGGGGATAAGGCTGTGTTGTTACGGACTGTTTTACCCTTACCATCAACAAGCCAAGGCTAAGCTAAGCGTACTAGCATAATACCAGAGTCTCCTTTACTATGATTCTGAGTTGCGAAGCTTGAGAAGTAGCATACAGTACGTGGAAGGATTTAAGGGGAAATTGTAAATATGCAATTGTGCTAAATGTGAGTATTCGTCTAAATTATCGACAATAACCAACAGAATATCTATGTAGTGTGTTGCAGAGATATCTACTTAAATTAGCATGATAACTAGCTAGCCCCATTCCATGTTGTAATACCACTTTGTACCTTAAGAAATGATAGAGTCCAATTGGCCTTAGGTCAAACCTTAGGATAGGTTAGATTTTTTCCTAAGCTTCACCTCAATTTTATAGGGTTGAAATTTGTTTACACTGATAAGTAAGCTAGTAATCCTAACATTGGCTCGGTAGTGATAGTGAATAATTTCAACACTTTCCAGCCAAGAATTGTCACAGACAGTAAGTCCGTTGAAAGCTTTAGGGAAATGTAGAATTGTGTGTCAACTTTTCTGATCCTGCACTGAAGTAACAAATTGGAGTATGTCACCACTACATGCTGTGGACATGGACACATTTGTGTCTAATCTAAGAAAAGACCAAGCTAAACTGTGGTGCACATGAACAGCTTGCCTTGCTGCAATCCCAGGTTAACCCCTGGAATCTGGTCTGTTAAAATAACAAAGATGACCGTGAAGAACAGGAATTTCACTGCCAGCCCTGAAAGCTAGCTGTTCTCTCCACATCACACACCTACTGCACTTTCCTGTTTTACTCTGACTGATAGTTCTTTGCATTGCCACATTGTCGTCTTCTAGAATCAATGTCAAAGGCAAATTAAACTACAGCCTTGAGGACAGGTCAAACTAATTCAATCTAATCTGTCAGATAAAACGATGGGTGAGCAAAGATCAAAAAGAAATTGAATGGCATAAAAAAAATGATACAGGAAAAATCTGTTTCTTTTGAATTATCGCTTAAGGTGTCCGGATTTGGGTTGAGACGTTTCACAAGCCTTTAAATTGTATGAGCAAAAACTCCTCACAATATACATGTCAGTGTTAGCCCCCACCTGTACTGTACAAGTGAGTGGCCTATAAACCGCTCTGCCAAATCTCCAACTCGCTGGCTTTCCATCCTCATGGGATTCATGCTGGGGAAGGTGTGGAGGGTGTCTTGGCAGGCTCTGGGTTTTGCCGAAGCATTTCCTGTCTCCTGAACACAGGATCAGGTGTCGCCATTTTCACAGCACCTTCTGGTTCTGTTTAACAGGAAATGAGGTCCATCAGAAGAGGTCTGACCAAAACTGAGCCAGAATGGGCCCTGACAGGCAGGAATATTAGCCTGTGACGGCAGTCAGTAATTGAATGATCGGCTCCCCCCCTCACTCATAATGAAGAGAATATGTGCTGGGAATGTGTTTGTCCTTCTCTATCCTTCGTCTGCCCTCTGCCTTTCCTCTTTCCCCCCCTTTTTTACCCTTTAATAAATCATTTGCGGGGCAGAAATAAGGGATAATTTTACCTCACTTCAAAGTGCTTCTCCTGGTGTCATTTCTGTAACCTCAAAGGGATGATGCATTAAAAAGGCTCCGGGTGAGCTCTGTCTCTGCTGGGCTGATAGTGTCGTGAGAGTGAGCTCTAGTACATAAGAGATCAATTATCACACCTCATTTTGTTCTCATATGCAAAATGATAATGGGTGGACCATGTCAGACCTGAACCATCAGGTGGTGTATCCTTTCTCCATAAATGTGTTTTACAGATTGTCTGAAGGGGTCTGTTAAACCCCTTTAACAGTTACAAAGCAGAAGGGAAAGAATTTGGCTTCTCCTTGATCTGTCTTCAAATGTCCCTCTGCGGACAAGATTTAAGAGTGATAAATCAACGGAATAAATCAAACACTCAGCATATCACTGCACACTTGTAAACACTCCTTTCATATTGGACATTTAAAAAAAAAGAGCTACGCTATCTCATCTTCCCTGAGTGTTTGTCAGCAAACGGTAGAACAACAGTTTATCTGTGTTCCAGTGAGACAGAGTTCATAAGCTGAAAAGGAGGTTTCAGTTTAAGGGTGAGGGAAGGTGATGCTGTTGGGAAAGCGGGAGGCACAACTCTGGGGTGCAGCGTCCTATTTCACATAGCTTTGGGGAGAATGTCAACTCTGGGAAGAATTCGTAATGCAACAATTGCTTTGAGACTTGTTCTTATTCATATTTCTCTGACTTTGGTTTTGTATGTTTTAAACCTTAACCAAAATCAGTTGTAGTCTATTGCTGCTGGAATGCCTGTCAGACTGCGCCCTGACCCTGGGCTGGCTGCTATAATGATGGGAAGATGAAAGAGCCAGGCCCATTCCCAGGCTGCCCTGTTAGGGGGTGCAAGCCTGTGAAATGGAGAGATAATGGAGACCAGGTGTGCTGTGGATGCCTGAGATACTCCTCAGTCAGTCTGAGAGCTCCTCTCAGTGAGAGGGAGGGTAAACTACCACTGCTGAAAACTGACTGGGCCGCAGTCCAACTCCTTACTCCATACCATGCACACTCACATATAGCTATAAATATATACTTTATATTATATATGTAAAAGATATGTACAGTCATTACATCAGTATATATGCCATAGTTGCTGGAGTTTGACATCAACCAAAGGGTGCACCAGTATTCAAACTGCTGCTGTGCTATCTTTTTTTTACTCATAAAAACCTAGTTCAGGGCATTCAGAGTTTTCAGACGCCTTCATTTTTCTCACATTTTGTTATCCTGCAGCCTTATGCTAAAAAACATCTCCCCCTCCCCATCAATATACACGTAATACCCCCTTATAACAAAGCAAAATTGCCAATTTATTAAAAAGGACAAACTGAAACCTCACATTAGGTATCCAGGGCCTTTGCTGACACATGGAATTTAGCTCATGTTCCTCACATTTCTCTTGATCATCTTTGAGAGTTTTCTACACTTTGATTGGTGTCAACCTCTGGTATATCCATTTGATAGGAAATGATTTGGAAAGGCAAACAGCTGACAGGGCATTTCAGAGCAAAATACATGCCACAAGGTCAAAGGAACTGCCTGCAGATCTCAGACTGGATTGTGATGCAAAGCAGATCTTGACGGCTTCAGAGTGAGCTGCTTCCACAGTGGAGGCCAAAGTATTTGTATGGAAGAAATTTGGAACAACCAGGACTCTTCCTATGGCTGGGCACCAAACTGAGCAATCAGTGGATCAGTGTGACCAAGAGCTGAGCTCCAGAGATCCTGTGTGGAGAGGGGAGAAACTTCATGAAGGACAACCAAGACTTAGCGTAATTTTGGGAGGAAATTAGACATAAACACACAGCCATCTCAGTCACAGAGGGTCCCTCCCCCCAATTGCTGAGTTTGGATGAGAGACCAATTAAAGGAAGAGTCCTCTGCTTGGTTTTTGCTCTGACAAGCATTCTCTGTTGTGTGCCGATTGGATTTACCATAATCATGGACAAAGATGATCATTCAAAGATGATAAATCAAAGATGTTAAATCAAAGATGATAGTTGGGAGGCACCTGCACTACATTTAAAGTGTCACATCATAGGCCTTGAATACTAATGTTGATACAACAGTTTGTTTCTTTTTGATAAGTAAAAAATGTCTAAAATGCTGTTTTTTGCTTTCTCATTGTGGGGTGTTTTTGAATTTAGCGTAAGACTGCAACATAACAGAATGTGGAAAAAATGGATCTAAATACTGTCTAAATGTACCACATGCAGTATATTTTAGCTTGAGTTACAGGAGCATGTTTCTCTCTGTGGTATTCAGAAATATGATAATTTGAGCATTCAGAAAACCTATTTTGGAGCATTTATCCCTTGTATCTGTCATTAACTTAAAGTAGAGGAGTTTTAAAAGAAAGGTCAAGCAGACTGGCCACAAAAGTGTTTCTAATTGGAACAGACATGCTCACAAAGCTCCGTTGTAATTACAATCTAATTAGCAGGCAGCTAGCAGAATCCAACATGCCATTTAACATCAACAATTTAACCCTTTACATGAACCCCCTGTGAACATATTTCAAAAGATTCTACCAGATCCTGTGGGAGAAACCGTCTGCCCCACTTCTGTCTTCTACAGGAGGTCGGTAAATGTCAATTGGAGAGAGAGCTGGAAACGTTGAAGAGGGACTCAAGTGAAGATAAGTCCTCATTAAAGCCTTCTCCATAAGAGCTTGTTGAATGATAAATATTAAACATTGATTACATACAAATAGGAATGACTCTCTTATCATCACCGACTATTGTCTTCCAGAGATTATCCCATAATTAAATCTAACAGGGTCCTGCTGAGGCCTTTTTGTCAAGTGAGTGAATTACTCATTATCCCCACACGAATAAGGGGCAATCACGGTGTGTGTCGTATGAACAAGCGTGCAAACGCTAGTCAAACTACAAGAATACAAGAATATTGTAGAAAGGCAGATTCCTATTTGATTGACCCTGTCCGGCTATTAAAAAGGCTGTCACTCAGGAAGGCTTATCTTGTTCCCATTTCAGTATGTAGCTTTTCATATTGAGTAAATTATCATTTTTACCACAGCATTTTAGGGGAAGCAAAAATGCCTGCTCCGCGTGATAGAAAACTTAAATAAAAAGCCAGTGGAAGTGTGTGTGGATGTGCTTTAAGCATATATTGTGTGTGAGAGAACAAAAAGCACTTTCTGACAGGTGTAACTTCTGTCAGGCTGAACCACAGTGAAATAGGATCTCAGCGACTGAGCCCTTTTTGTGGATAGGTTGTTTCCAGATGAAAATTCAGCTGCTCTATTTAAGTAGGTGTTATTTAATGTGAGTTCATTCCTCTCGAGCTGTCACTGCACCTGACCTGTCTGAGTATAATATACCGTGTATTCAAAGTTTGTGGATTAAAATGCCCAAGTTTGTTTTAAAGAATTCAGTCATATGGTCCGAGTTGTGTCCTTGTGTATCTTTGCTCCGTCTTACAGCTGGATTTGTTTTCTCTATCAACCTTCTTCTGACATTTATACTTTTTTAACATTAAGTCTAACGAGAAACACATTCACTCTTTTCCTTTTCTCTCCTCGTCATCCTACAAATCGCACTGTTTAGTTCATATAACACCACCCACACAGTAACAGGAGTCAGTCAAACGCTTGAGAGAAGTCGGAGCGGTTGGTCTTTTGAGTTTAAAGTATCTGTTGTGCTACAATTCCTACGACTGTGAATCATATGCAATTAATCTGCACCATACTGCCTGCAGCCCGTCCCTGCCCCCATCGCACACTCACACACCCCTCATGATCCGGTCTGCCTCTTTATCCTTCTCACCGTCTTCCTTGTATGGACGTGACACTTTCCCCGCATCAAGCCAAGGTCACTGAGCATCCATTTTAAATTGTTGCCTATACTGCCTCAGCTTAAAATTAATAAGGCCACCATTTAAATGCTGCAGATATCAAACTCGTATCAAACGCTGGGCAATCTACCCACAATACACTCTTTCCCTCTCCTCTTCCCCTGACATATTAATTTTTGACCAAACGTCCCCGCTTGACTACTGTAACGAGGTATGATGTATTGAGCCTTGGCTGTTGCCATGGAGACAGCAGTCCCCTCTTACTTGTCATTAGAGCACAAACAAGCACTGGCATCTAATGTCATTCCAGTCAACATGAGGGAGAGCGATGAGAAAGGGAGAGACTCTCGGATCCCTCGCTCCCGTTCCTGGATTTGAATTAGTTTTAGTGTGAATTATTTGCACTGTACTGGATGTTATGGGCCAACATACTCTGTGCAAGGGCATTGTCAGGTCGTATACCTGGAGAGACGAGCATCCACTGTTGTTTCTGTATTTTCCTCACATCCCAATGCTTTGATGTTGGCCTGCAAATGGAAATAGGTGTCTGGATGCCACGGAATAATTACCTGTCGGAGGCATTCCTCCTGCTTGTTTTTGTCCTGTCCTCTGTCTTGGGTTGCAAATAATTAGAAATTCATTTTCCATAGTCTGGATTCATTTGACTGTGCTTTAAAGTATGAAGTGAGAAATGTTCACTTTAGTGAGGTGTTTATAGTAAATATCCTTCTCAAAGGGAAGTTAATTAGAATGGCTTTTATGGAAAATGAGATCATATCCAGGGAATCTCATTTTCTCTACAACTGTGATGAAATTACAGGCTGATTGGGTTTGTGGGGGGGAAAAAAGCTGACAAACGCACAACATCTTCAATACAGAACAGAGAAAAAAGAAGATGCAACAAATGAGTCTCATCAAAAAATGAGAAAATGCTTTGCAGTTTTCTCTCTGCTAGGATCATTTTAAGCTGTGGTAAGATAATGACACTGTAACTGAGTAATGGTGCTGCAGCAGCTTTGGAATATTCCAGTCTTATTTTATTTCCATTTAAGATAAAGCTTTATACTTGTTGTCTCAGCATGAAAGTGTGCTTCATTTTCAGATGTTCTCTCTCCCCTCATTTCAGTTTTAATCAGTGGCTGCTTTCTAGTCCCGTTGTTTGAGGTGAAAGTTTAGCCGCATGCCTCCCTGTCTTTTCTCTGAACATAATCTCTTCCTCACACAGAACAATAATCCTACCTTATTTTCTCTCTCAGTGTTGGTCTTTTATTACTTCCAGGTGTTAAGGCCCCTGTCTCCCTTGCAAGCAGATGTGCTGAGGAAAAAATGCCCATTGTTTGGAGTTGGGCTATTTCAAACTGAATATTCAGTTGGCAATGCTCTCTGACAGCAGACGACAGAAAAGAAAGAACAAAATAAAAAGCAAAACCCTACTTGAATGAGTATTTGCATTAAAGAAAAGCAGTGAAAGATGTGGGAGACTGGAAAAACACATGGAACACAGGTCAAACCTCTCAGCTGCGAGCAGAGGAAATAGAAAGAAAGGAAAATACGACTCCAACAAAAAGTATAAAACCACAGTTGAAGGAAAAAAAAATGGAAAACATTATTTTGTTAAAGCTAAAGTGGATTCAGTGATTCATGGTGACTGCTGGACAACACACCTGTTAGTGAGCGGTCTGCTGACTGCTCACTTTTTTGGGGATAGAGACATATGACTTTCATCTGGTTTGTGAGAGCTTTCGTTTTTTAGTAAGTGTTAAACGTTTTTTTGCACTGTGCTGTACTTTCTCTCAATTGATCGTTTTTCTAGTCACACAGTAACATTTTTACGAAGCTGTGTTTTATTGAATAATAACTTGTTCCTTAATACCTATTTTTTGACGTACACCTGCCATGAGTAATATTGGACTGCACTGCCCGTAACAGTTCTGCTATAGACTCCCTTAAAAAAATCCATTCTGGACTTTCTCCTTTTTCCTCCAAGCAGCTAAACTGAGATCACATGTACTTGCAATGAAAAGTGACAGGAAATTGACTAAAGCATTGGAAATCAATGGCAAGTAAATGTGGTCCCTAAGTACAAGTGAACAGCTGATAGCTGCCCTCTGTCTGCTGCGCTCTCTTTGACCATCTTCTTTTCCTCTCTGCCTTTTTTCTCCTCTTCACCCTCTGTGTCTTCTTTCACTCGCTATCACTTACTCTCCATCTCTCCATCTCCTGAGCCAATATGTACTTACTCCACAAAGAACACATGACTCGTTGTGTTTGTGATTATGTGTGCGTATGTGTGTGTGCATCCAAATGAAGGAGTGCAGACAGATAAATGCATTTGTTTTGTTTGTTTTTCGAGTAGATACCAGGTCAGGGTAAAAAAATAAAATGTTAAATCAACATTTCTTACTGCGATAACTACTTGTTTGTGGAAGCCATCCGGGGAGCTTGGTTAATTATTTATAAACTCTTTAAATCAGGCAGATCAATCTTTAAGACAGGTATTGTTAACAAAAGGACAGTGCTGTTGCAGCTAACCTTACTTTATTATTGTTTGCAGTTTTACCCTTTGGCCGATTGGTGAGACACAAATGCTGAGAAGCGGCAGTTCCATACATCATTTGCCAAAGGAATATTAGATGAGGTGTAGTTTGAAACACAGCGACAAACACTTGTTAAGTCAATGTAGCTACTATCTGAGAAAATACTGAAAACATTATGCTTCAACTTTTAATAGAGTCTGAGATATAGAGCACAGCATGGACTATATATCTCAGTCTACTATCGCTCCACAGTGATAATTCCTTCATTAATGATTGTGTAGTCTACAGTATGAAGTGAAGCAAATCGTATTGCTTTTTCTACCACTACTTGAGGTGCAGATAGTTGGCAGGACTCCTGTAGAGACATAATGAACAGAGGGCATCATGACAACATCCTGACAGACCTCAGGTTTCCGGCTGGATGAGCTATTGAGATTCAGGACAGTTTGGGGTTTGATACGAATAAATCACAGGAAACTTTCAAATCTAGGTTTTTTTCACTATCAGGATGCAAATGCAATAAAAAACAAATGTTTAAGTGACTTTATGTAGCACTCTATAAGTCCATGAAAATTGGTGTACAATTAATATTCTGTCTGTCTGAATAACAGTCTGGGGCTCCTTCTAAATTCACTGAAATCTCAGCTTTTATTTTAATGATGTGGTTCCCATCATGAATCAGTTCTCCCGAAGTTCATTTGCCAAGTTGAAAGAAAGAAGAGGCAATTCGTTCATGATGTCAGGTCCCCAACAGGTTTAGAGGACATCAATCCTAATCCACATCTCTTATCCCACAGCAGATCAATAGACAAAGTGCTAAATCAATAGAATTTCATAAAAGTCTCAGTCAGTTTCCCAGGGTTCACCAAACTGTACTGGCCCAGGATCTGTCTCCCTCTGTCTGTGATATTCAACATACTTAACACTTGGGTACGGTGCCAGTGGCATTTCTAAAAGAGAAGTAAGGACTTGCCATAAGACACATAATAAATGAGAAAAATACAGCTTTTTTAATACTTTTAAAATGATGCTTCTGTATTTCATTCCTTTTTAAAGAGCAGCAGAGCCCATATGCTAATACTAGCTGTTATGCATGAGAGCATTTACTGTGGTGTATATATTATGAATGAAGAGGAGTTACTTGTCCAAATATGTGGATTGTATAAAGAGAGCAAGGGGATTGTGGGTAAAAGAGCCCAGTGGATTTTTTTTTCTTGTTTTTTATATGGTGTTGCTGGCGAGGCTCTTGGTTTGTGTTACTACGGTTTGTAAGTAATGCTTTTTATTAAGATGGAGTCAAGTGTGGGTAAAATATTAATTCATCCCAACACAAAGAACACAGAAATGTAAACAAAGAATTATAAAAACTAAATGATTTCTTTATTTCTGACTGACTGCCTCCGCCCAAACCTCCCACTCGCCCTCTCTCTCCCTGCACAGCCTGGTGTGAGTGTGACCAGGCAGGGGTTAAATCCATTGCACCGTAAAAAGGAGCTGTTCATAAAATGGAGGAATAAGAAGCAGAAATAATATTTCAAGTATGATTAGTTCATCCGCAGGGCACCTTGTGCGATTGAGAAAGGGGGTGAGAGTGGGAGGGGGTATTGTGCACGGCAAGCAGTAAATTATATCTAGCCTTTGAATGATTCCTGCAGATCCTATTACGACAGTGAGGGGGACTGGGGAATGGTGGAGGGGGGGGGGATGGGGCAGTTTGGAGAGAGAAAAGCAGCAGAACGAATCGGATGAATTCTGTTTCCAGCTGTCCGAATGATGGGGGAGATGAGGGTGTTCGTGTGTGTGTGTGTGCATGTGTCTGTGGGTGTGTGTGTGTGTTTGGGGAGTGCCAAAAGGACAATAACACAATTCATTCTCCACTCTAAAACACTGTCGTGTAGACATGCGGACACACAGCTCCAAACACATCTTTTTTTTTACTTTTCTTTTTTACTTTTCTTTCAAGCAATCTCTCCCCAAAATTTTACACCAACTCCTCATGCCAAATAGAGAAAACCACTATCGCCCATTACCACTGCTGCACTGTTCCACCCTCCCTGAATATTTGAGAGGCGCTTGTCTGCCATTTGTCACCTTGACTGGTGATATAGTAGCTGATAGTGGCATTAATGTGCTGCTGCAGCAGACAGTCCTCGCAGGAAAATGCTGAATTTATTCACCCACCACCTCAATTTTGACAATGGTTACCAAATAATGTACATCAGTCCCTTCTTCCCCTTCTGGCTTGTTGAAGCACAGAGACAACGGCTCGTGCGCCAGTTAATGCGTCACAACTCTCATCTGGATAAAACACAGCATTGTGTATGTAATATATGTGTAACTGTGATGTACGTACGCAACAGGCCAAATGTTCACACTTCCAAATGTTCTGCATTGGGCTCTGTTAATGCTCTATCAGATACTATGGAACAGGTATGTGCATATTGCTAATCAGTTTTCTTCACTTCAGGATTTCAAATAGAAGCTTATGGCTCTTTTTGATGAACCAAACGAAAAGGACCATATCCGTCTGGTGCATCTGTATGCATGCGTATACACTGATACACATGTGTGTACAGACTCAGTCACGTGCGCACATAATAAATAACACATAAGCTAACAAACACCTACTTTTACTGTATTGTTTAGTATAGTTTAATTTAAATGTTATTTGTTTATCTATGTTGTTTGTCTTAAGTGAGTCTTTTAAACTTTATTACATTTTAATTGTCTGTATTTGTGTATAAATACTTCTATCACAAGCCTCAAGGGGTTTCTTTGATCTAACCTGCATATTCTTAAATTATTTTTAAATCCTTGTTATTGTGCCCCAATTGTTTTGTTTTATTTTGCAAATAAATATATAAAAATAAATCAAGTATAAACTAATTTCTGCATGTTTATATCATCTCCATCTGTATTCCACATAATTTATCATCCTATTACTAATGCTGTTGCCGTTTATTTTACCCTAATATAATTATATTAAAAAATACTTCCTATTTCTCTGCTTTCTCAGCAGTGTCTAAAATACATACATATATAATAGCTTTGCATTATATATAATAAATGTACATAGCACAATTAATTGAAACAAGCGCTGATATAAACCAGCTAAAGGTCAAAAATCTGCTGGTGTGAGTTAACAGTTGACGTACTGTAGAAATATTCTCACAATAACTCAGCTGATTATCAGCATAACATTACAGTCAATGTCCTTTTCCAGTGAAATCTGTCTTGTGAAAGTTAGCTCCTAGAGCCCACCACACAAAAATGATAGTGTTTGACTGGACTACAATTAAATGTTACATTTTCAAAGTGGGTTGAAAAATGCGGCAATCACAAATCTGAGGACAAACATGGTCAAGCTTGAAAGCTTGAAGGTCTTTTCAATTCTTTATTTTTAATATGATGAGATGCATATTTTCAATTACTCCATGAAATGTCCCCCTAGTCCAGCATCCATACTCTGAGAACGCTGTTTGATTTACTGTATGTATGAGTTCATTAATTAAGCCTCATTTTGGCAAACTGTGTTGGATGGTGGGTGAGTGCCAAAGCAGAGAACAGAGGGCCTGCACGCTTAATGCAGAACATTAATAATAACAGGGGAGGAGGCAATGGGGGAATTAAAATGAACGAATTCTGCACCCAACGTCCCACTTTAATTGCAAATTTAAACTTCCCATAATGGATTCTGACATCTCAAGTCACCAAAATCCATCATTCTGAAGGGCATTATTCCTCAATTAACCTGTCACCCCCACCACCACCACCCCGCGTCTTTCTGCGGGGCTTCAAAAAGAAATGAAGAATTCTAATTACTTTCAAATATAAAACAGATTGATAATCCACTCTTCATTCACACAGTCCTGTGCAAACAGTAAATTCTATTCAATTCCTAGCAGGAGAGATATATATATGATTATATGAACATATATGTGCACTTTCTCTTTAATCATACATTAATGCATTTCTAAATCAGCCTTTTGTCATTTGCACATGTCAAACTGTTTATAAAGGGGACATCCCGATCATGAGTATGACAGTCCTCTTGTAAGAGCTGAGGTCACATTCACCGTAGCTGCAGCTAATGTCACACTCTTCACGGCTGTGGCCGATGTCATGCCCATCTCTGCTCAGCAGAACTTCCTTATGAGCAACCAGACTCCTGCTTGTTATCTTGCTGCATGTTCAGGTCAAGCAGCAGCCATGACAGTAGAGTGAGGCCAGTGAAGTTCCTAGAAATGGCCAGAGATGCTCTAAAAACAGGGAATAAAGATAAAATTGCAAAAACTTCTCTTCATTTTTCAAAGACTGCCTGACAATGTGATCTCACTTCTTTAGATGTGTGTGTCTGTGACATAAATTACCTTTTGTGTTCCTGCTCATCTCACCTCAGCTCTACTGAGGTGTCATCCCCTTCTGCCATAACTCAAGACCTATAGATGATGCCTCCAATGTCCTATCCTTATTTAAGTATTAATGCTAACATGTTTGCACAACATTCAATTAAACCTTCTCACCAGCCGGAGCTCACGTTCAAACATTTTACATAAAAGTGATACTGTTTCCTAAAACCACAAAATTGAATTCCCAGTCTTCTTCTGTGGATGGCCACACTGATTATTTTGAGCACATTGGATACTATCCAGGCATAAACAACAGCTCACTTGTGTTGCAGCTATTTGCAATGCTGCAAATACACAATCCCTCCACCCCAAGACCAGTGCGGTGGTTGGGAGACAACTGTATTTTAAAAGAATTGTGGACTGAAGAAAGATGTTCAAACCAATCTCCCAACCAATAAATCACCATGTAAACAAAGCAAGATGTGAACCGGTGTTTCTACAGCAGGAACCAACAGAGGGCAGTTACACACTGTGGCTGTGAGGAGTTGTGTGAACAAATTGGGAACAAGATGGGAGCTTAGGTTTCACACTTGACTCTCAAAATGACTCACAAAGTCACCTGCCTTATCCCCCCCATCTCATTTGTTATTGACAAAACAGACAAAAACCATTTGCCTGTTCATCACCACCATCAATGATACAAACCGGGGATGTTTTATCTGCTGCCGATCCCTAACACACTGTTTAAGTGACAATGCCCTATAGCCTTCACACTTACTCAAGCAGTTAGATGCTCTGTTTACTGACAAGCAGTATCAGAAGTCAAATACAGCCTAGTGTGTGGAAAACAATTTATCATTTGAGCAATGAATGTATTATGTATACAAGGGACCATAAGTGGGGCTGTCAAACTTCAACAACCAAAAAAAAGTGTAATCTCACAGTCATAGATACTGTTCCCAAAACGCCTGCTGATTTGAGATTGCTGTATGTTGGTCTGGAGCACCTGCCAGAGGGAGTTAGGAGTTCAATTAGTGTGGGCTGGATATGAGGGGCCTCTGATGACTTTATCTGCCCCTTTAATTCAAAAGGTGCACAATGCCTGAAGGTTGTACAGGCAGAGCTGATCTGCTATTGTAATCTGCTCTTGTCCTATTTGGTGGCCATTCCAAACAGGATTGCAGTTGCTACAATGCACTATTATAACACAGTGAAGTTTCTCGGGCTAAACAAAACTTTTTTTGGTTTACATATCTTAAATAGTGTGTAGCAATATCACAACAACCTATCATGGCTTGCGACGTCCGAACAGAACGATTGATTATGTCTCTGTGATGTTCAACAAAAGGAGAACCGATCCAGTACAGGTAAAGCCTCACACACATATAAAAAGGCAAAGAGGAATGATAGTGTTGCTGTTGCAAGGTGAAGGTGTGAAACAGAAGAAGGGCTTTTAGGCTTTTCTGATCCCAAGCCAGTATCGTACACACTGGTTTGGTCGCCATGAGTGTCAGATTCCTGTAGCAGGTTGTGTCTTTGAGGCTCTGACACACATTTGCAGATCTACTGTTTGCGAGTGAAGAGAGATCTGAGGGGAAACCAGATCTCCTCTGTTTCAGAAATAATAAAACCCTCACTGACGTCCTCAAATATACTAATAACTGAATATAAAGCTTGGAACAGAGCCATTGTCAACAGAAAGTTATGTGGCTTGCCTCATATGTTTAAAATTAATGGGGAGTAATGGGAATAATTGTCTCAGACTTTTGGACCCCACTGTATATAATTTCCGTGGCCTTAGAACATCATCCATCACAGACATGTTCTAGCTTAACATCATGGTTCAACGGAAGAGTTTTTCCATGAGTGAGTCGGAGTGTCACGGTTGGTTCAGACATGTCTCTATCAACCATAGGACAGAGATGTGGGAAGTAGATTTTCTGTGCTCACAAAGACTTGAATTGTATCGAGTATGTTTTGTTTTTAAATGCTGAATGAGACATAGAGATGCTAGTGGAACCTTAACCAACAAGGGTCCCTGTGCGCATTGTGTACTTTTCCGGACATTCACTGACTGTACTGTATATTATTGCTGCTTAAGCCCTGCTGCTTTAATTTCCAGCTCTCAAAAGCACTAGAGGATTAAATAATAACCATTGAAATGGCATCGCTTGCTTTCAGCATACCTACCCACTTAACTAATACAGCAATTACCACATTTTTTGCATAAGGAACCATTAAGTTGTGGGCAGGAACAAAGCACTCCTTGCTGAGGCAATGGAGTTGACATTCTTAGGTAACTGCTAATAAATCAAAGTAACTGTTTATAAAAAAACAAAGGAAAAATAGAATCAGACCTGGTTTTATTTTACAGGAATAACCCTGTCTTTTAATGTAAACGTGTCCTTCCAAGCCAATGAATCTACTCATGTTTGCCAAGCCATTATATTTTCAAAAGATTTCCATCCCCATAAATGTCACAAATATAAAGTATTTGTTTGAACTGACTTAAGCTCATCCAAAATACAGAGGATACAGAAACTAAACAGGAATAAAGTAATAAATGTGAGTGTTGTGAAGACCAACATGCATGCCAGGAGTTGTGAGCATGTGGAAGAAAAATAGCTCAAAAAATAATAATGTCATATGCCTTCTGGCGTAACGCAGCACAGGCTGGAAGTCATATCGCTGTTGACTGTTCTGTACTTTTGTAATCATTCAAATTTAATTAAAGGCTCAAGGAGAAAACGGCCTGAGCTGATGGTATAATGAGTTGCCAGGGGACATCTTTTTAATAATCTTACTTTTAACAAAGATGTTGCCAGGACATACTCGCATTATGAGCCTCACATAGCCACTTTTACTGGCCACATAATCCCCACGGGCCATGAGGAGAGCTCTCCTGTCCACAAAACCTCATGACTCAACTGATGATTTCATTCCACACATCAGTTTTAATTAACATCAAGAAACACAACTGAAACTGTCATAATCATCATTGTTTCATATGGGAACGTTCCTGCGTTTATTTAATACGTCAACGACAGGGACTGATTGACCAGCATCTTCACTCTTTCTGAGAACTTCCTGACAATGTGTTGTTGTCTTTAAGATGCAGGCTGAAATGTTTAAATATTACAAATATTTACAAAAAATGGTTTATCTTTTACCATTAGCATGCCAGCTGGTAAATCATATGTACGCATCTGAGATTGATGCCAGTCTTTCCATCATGTGCTGCAAGACATTACACATGGACCAAATTCCCTCAAACTCAGTTAGGCCTTGTCTGATGTTGTGTACTTATATATTCTGTTTTTGTGTAGTTATAAATTCTGGCCACTTATATGTTTACACCTAGGATCAGAGAGAATAATATAACTGCAGGATATTGTCCAATACCTGATCACACATTACTTTTAAGATTCATGAAACAAATAACGAAACCAAATCCACTGCCAGAACAATAATGTTGATTTCATATCTGTTTTACAAGTGGTGGCCACATCTATTACATTTATATCAACATGGTGGACACTGGCAAAGTGAATAACTAGACAATGATTCATAGTTATGTATCATCTACCATAACTAAAGCACCGCCCGGCAGGCAAACATGTGACACAAAGGCAGCGCACCCAGGGCGTCATTGCATGGTGTCTTGTGACGGAGGGATTCTAATGTAGCGCTTGATTTGCCTTGGCTTCAGTAAGTTCCTGCTATCACAGCACCTCTGCCTTCAGTCACTAAAGCTACCAATCTGTCCAAGTTCAAAATGTGTGTGTTAGATGTTGTTTAACGAGATTTGTTTTCTGTTTTCATAGTGTTAGATTGGTTAGCTTGTTAGCTCCCTGTGGCTCTAATGTAGAAAAGTCTCCAAAGTGAAAACTAGACGAGTACTGAGTTGGACTAGCTTACTTCTGCTAATGCTACAGGTGATGCTACTTTCAACTGAATGTGACATGGCGGCTAATAGAAACACTACTGTTGGGGTCTGTAAGCCACAGAGGCTAACATTTAGAAAGCTAGCAAGCATGTGAGGTGATGCACAAGAGTGAAAAGATGAAATATCAACACAATAACATTCCCAATATGTATATACAATATCTGGAGAAAAAATATGTGTTAATTAGTTATCTTACCATCCAATGCAGAATCAGCCATTTCTGGAAATACAAGCTAACAGCTCCTGAAGTAGAAGCAAACAACTTAAACAAGACGATGGACACATTTCCAGTGTCTTTTCTCGCCATTTTCAGTGCAGTGCGTTTCTGTATTTGCATGTGTTGTGACTCTTTGATGTTATTTTTTTGATTCCCACATTTTTTTTCTATTTGCACGTGTTTCCTGAATTTGCTCGTGTTTTTTCGAGCTCTCGCGGTCACCGTAGCTTTGCCTAAGAATATATCATATAACAGGTTTGTATTATGAACTCTCCACTGCAGCAACTCGCGTCCAGCAAACCCATTTATTACCCCTTTTCTTTTTTATTATACCAGCCTTAAAATGCAAAGAGGGTATTTTATAATCCAATCACAATTACTATTTGTAATAGGTTTTCAAATATGTGTTGTTCTGCTGTTTAAGTTCCCTTGCGAAATTCTTTTCCTTGCATTTATTATGATTTATATATTATTCCATCTTCAGCAGTTTTGGACCTCATGCATATAATCCCTTTCTCACGACCGATATTTTGATTTATGGCAAGTAGTACAGTTGTTACTAATAACATTAATGGCTGAGTTCTGTTCATTAGCCGTGGCAGTGAGTTTTGCATACACTTTACCAGGTACCGGAAATCAAAGAATCTAAATGGAATTCCTCTTTCAGCAATTTTATTATTTACACCTCGATTTGTCCTTGTTGTGACAAGTCAAAAAGCCATCTGAGGACGTGAGGTATCTACATTTTCAAGTCACAACATGTAGTTCATATGCTCTGTGTAAGCATCTTTGTGCTACACTTACTATGTCAGTTTTTTTTTATTTATTTATTTTGAACACAGACTTAAAATTTTCCACAACCATAGTTTTCTAAACTTAAAGATTTCGTTGTGATGGTTTTAAACTTTTCAAGGTTAGAAGCTGATTTGCTGTTGGCAGCATCAGTTCTATTGGTCTGCACACCTTCTTGTCTAACTGTCAGGACTATCCTCTCTTTCTCACCACGTTCCCTCTAATCCAATCCCAAATATATTACTTGGTCCTCACCGAGATAAGGCCTGCTGCTGGATGTTAGCGTATCCATATGAATTAAATGGACGGCAGCTCTATCAAGATCATCCAGCAGGTGAAGGCTACTCTGCAAGAGGATATGATGTAGCCCCCCCCCTATCCCCACCCAGAGATATCACCAGCCTCCCATGCAGAAGGGGCCCCCACATTGCTTGATCCATTCTTTTCCTGCAGAAACAAGTACTCTTGAATATTGTATTAAGTCACCACTTACTGCTCTACATACATACTTATATATTGGTTGCTGTAATCTTATTGTAACATTCAAAATTTTGTGCATTATTTTGCTTTACTTCAACATGAATTAAATGTTTATATATTTTTTTTATCTATGATCATACATCAGGGTTGAGGTTAGCTATCAGCCTATATAGACTGCCAATGGATATCAGGCTGCTTATCATGTGTGGACAGACTTAATACCCACACTTTCACAGAAGCAGACCAAAATGAACTGTCTAAATTTCACTTGGTAGGTTTGTGGCTTAGCTGATGTTCCTGTGAGAGAAACTGAGCCATACAGAAGATTAATTGCTGATGGTAAAAGGGTACACCCCCCCCCCACACACACACACACCAAGACTTGCATCTTGGAGTATGCAGCACTCGGTAGGTCCCAGCACATAATTAAATAAAATGACATGTATAGAACAAAGGCTGAGCAGGATTCAGCGTGTTATTAAAGCCATTTATTGCAGCAGATTCCGCTTCTCCAGACAGTCAAGAGTCCCACAGAGACATTCTTACACATTACATGGCAATTTCAGTTTGACAGGACTGTGTTGGTGCAAGTGACATGACTAGAATGCGGGTTTTAGTCGTATTCGTGGTGTTTTCTCACTTTTACTTCTGGGATGTTCTTTTTTATGACCTAATGTTCATATGTGTGGAATGTTAATGAAACTTTTCTTTGTACAGCTAGGGCATCGATGATCTGCTGACACTCCGTGACCAATAGACATGCTGCTGGATTTCCAGAGGGTCGGCCAGGAGAGTCTTCAGCATATTGATCATTGATGCTCCACATGGATGCTTCCCAGGTAACCTCCCACAGGCACACATCGTTGCTTCTCCTGTGGTTGAAGTTTGTAAAAATATATAAGGGCTCATACAGAGTTCAGAAAAACATAAACACACCGTTTCAAAATAGATTATTCGTTGCTTACTTTGATACCAGCGAGAAGATGAGACATCAGTGTTCGCAAATCTATGGTCGTTAAATCTGCTAACAGCAAAGATGATTACAGCAAATTACTGCAAATATAAGAATGCTAATTAAGAAAGTACGGTCTTAATTGGATTTACAACAACTTACACATATTCGAATGCATAATAAATACAGACATACATATTGACTCATTAAGGTATGAGTCAATATGTATGTTCTTTCAGTTCAGTTAATGACCCAAAATGAAAACACTGGGGGCAATTTACTGTATAAAATTTGATTCGATGGCTTAGCTGGATGACTGAGCCAGGCTGTAACGAGAGAGAGAGACAAAGCTGATAAACTAACAATTTAGTAAACACAAGGAAAAATGTATTGTTAAACCAGTCAAACGGAAAACAAGTTGTGAGATGCAAAGACACTTTCTTCACTACCACTTCTGATGAATGAATGATTCGGTAAAGGTGAAGTGAAGACGATTAGGAATTGGTTTTGTGCATTTTCAGTTTTGTTTGGAATGCTGCGCTTGTCCACAATTGTGTTCGAAATCAGTGTGACACTGTTTTTGGTGCAGCACTATTTGTGAGTGTGACTTTACCAGCTTTGATTTAGTACCTGCTGCCTACTTTCATGGGAAGGAAATACTGCCTTTCTGACACGAACCTTTATTAACCTAGAACACGCTTTCTAAAAAGGTGGTGTGTCTTGACAGCGTGACAGTTTCATCAGTGTTGTTTTAAGAATTAGCATTTCTACATCAAAAAGCTTTTTGCCATTAAGGAGAATTCATTAAATATTTTCAGCTGTGAGGAAAATGTCCCTCTCACCGAGTGCTTATCTGAAAAAAAACTAGAAATATTAAATATTAGTGATGACATCAGTAGTCATTTCATTTTCCTATGTGTGCTTTTACTCTCTCCAAGTTTATTATTTATTCATATTTTTCTCTTCATCATTGAACAAAATCATGTTTTGTCATAATCATCTCCTCTTGAAAAAGCCTTTCTCAGTCTGTATCATATCCGTGGGTTAAGGATTAGGTATTTTCCACTGTGACCTCAAACGGGCTGTCTTTCCTTAATTGTTTTCTTACTGATTTTTAGAAAACTTGTCACCAAGTTGTTTAGAATGTACCTTTTACTTCTTTAGTAGTTTGTGGCAATTAACTGACTTGACCGCAATTTGTCTTTCCATATACAATTATGTTTAACTAGAATTGTTCACACGTTGATTACTGGTTACTTCATTATTTATGTTATGCTGTCTCCGTAAATAATGCTTCCCTTTGAATTTGTTTTGGAAATAACATAAAGGCTCAGTGAAATTTAATGGTGGGTTTCTTCTATTGCTTGCGGCCACATCCTAAAAGGCAATTTCTCAGTCCATTGAGAGTTTGCCTTTTGTGTTTGAGTAAACTGTTTAATATTTTATGTGTTTATCCCCCTTACCACCTCAGTAATTCAGTGGAATTAAGCAACTGAGGCAGAACTATCCTTTTGACCCTGTATCAAACGTATACTGGTTTCAAATATTGATTATTGGACTTCTTGATTATTCCCCCTAAAAAAATCACATTGATCGACTCCCACACTCCTAGACCTCAAGTAGCACAACAGAAATACTGGAAAAATAAACAATATTTAAAAAAGCTGAAAGTCTTATTATTGGAGGGGATATTCGTATAAATATTGGCTATTATAAGTTGTTGATTATTTGAATGAGAATCGACTGATTGTTGCAGCTATTTTATTATCATCTTGTACGAGTTTCTTTCAGACCAAAGGGATATGTATAGTAATCTTTCTAAAAAATGCAAGGTAAATAACCATTTTATCCCAAATTTATTGTAAACCTTTGCTTTGTTCTGGCATTTTGGACCTGAATGTAGGATGTCTGTAATCTTTGTATCAATATAAAAGATGGCACATTAAGCATTAGCATTTTTTTTTGTCTGTGTGTGCATACTAGTGAGCACCGTCAGTTGAAGGAGATGAAATGGATGAGTGAGAGATATCTTAGATGAGAAGCTGTCTGTTTGTGGTCAGAGGATGTGGTAGACTGCTTGTGTTGGGTGATACTTGATCTGATGTTAATGTGCTGCAGTCTGTGTGGGAGGGAGTGAGTTGAAAGAGGGAGGGGGGGAGATGGGCAGATAATCCCGTCTGCCTGATGAGATTGAATGCTGGGATTGATTGATCGCCTAATCATAGGAGGAAATGGGCCTGAAAATGAATGGGACTCTGCCCTTGGCTTGCTGTGGAGCTGGGTGGTTGGGTTGGAGGGGATGTTAGCTGCAGAAAGACATGGCCTTAATGTGCATGGAACCTGATTTCATTTGTGTCTGATATACAGTTATATGATCCTGGCTAAATGATCAAATAAAAAAGGAAGAGGAGGAACAGTGAAGGGGATGTAAATCAAGCTTTATTGCGGGAATATTACTTTTTCATCTCGTCTGAAATGGATGCTCTTAGAGAAGAGCAAGGATGAAAATTCATCATGAATTTGGAATTGATGGAACTGTGTGTGGGTAAAGATGCTCGCCATCCTGGATCTGGTTGATTGGGTAGTAATAGCTGTAGAATTATGACTTTTATATTTGCCATTATTTGGGTTACAGTATTTAAAAAAAATCCCCTATCACTTGAATGTCTTCATTGCCACATAGTTGCTGAAATAATGGTTACCCGACTTATAAAGGGAACTGGCTATGTAGCCACTCCTGGGGAAACTAATATGCACTATCCAATCTCACCAGTACAAAGACGCCCAACCATATATTAGAATGGGAAAATTACCCCTGTGTTTGAAGGTACTTGCTTGGGGTTCACAGAGAACGCTGCCAGAACAGATCACCCTGTACAATGACTGAAGTGGTCGACTTAGCCTGTCGTCAAAGTGGAATCAAACCAAAAGGTTTGCCTTGTTGTTTAAGTCATGTGCGCTAAATGTCACTTTCAGTTTGTGTCTATTTCCACGCCACTAAAGGCTGCTTTGAAAAATATAATCCACCTTGACTTGGATCATTTATGACAATTTTAGATGTTGTTTGGAAAGAGGAGTACATTTTAAGACCCGAAATGCAACCTCAACCCAATGTGTACATTTTACTATTTTCTCTATATTGACAAAATAAAGAGATATTCTTCAGAAAAGTCATTAAAAAGGAGAAACTGAAACTGTTAAATCAAGTATCCAGTGCCTCACATTTCTCTCAATAATCTTTGATTATGTATATAATGTCTCACAACTGACTATAGGTATCAGGGTAAAGATTAAGCCATGAGGATAAAAGGTTCTTCAGGTGCCTATGATTTCTCTTAATCTGGACTCCATCTATGGTAAAGCTCAATTTATTGGACATGATTCACAAAGGCACATGTGGGTACAAAAATATAAATATATATATATATATATATATTTATACAATTTACACACATTTGTCAACATCTATGTGTATGTGTATTTTGCTCTATTATGAACACATCTTAGCCAGGCTCCATTAACCAGATGTAGTTGTTTTTGTGGCCTTTCTCTCTGTCTCCCTCTAGAGTTAAGTGTGCAGGCTGCATTTGTTGGTGATTGAGTAGAAGGTTGTTGTGGTCCAGAGGTTGAAGGCTGAGTGTGGGATGACTATGGGGGAAATGAGCAGCCCATTCAAAGAAGTGGAGGTACTGTGGGCAAAATGATCAATGGCATTGATCACCCAGTCAATCCTGGAGTCTATATTCTTCTCTGTTTACACTCTCCCATTGCCACTGTGTTAAACTGAGCGTGCTCTAAGCAGCCACCTTAGGGACCCTCTAAAAGGCGGCCTCACACCCGTCATTGATTGACATGTCGATTATCTTCGAAGCTGTTGACAGCACAGTTGTTAGCCATCTTAAACATTAATGATGATGGGGAGTCACTGCCTCGAGTTACACCCCTGACTAAGAAAAAGAGATTAATTTTGAAGCAGAGTAATATTTAAAGTGAAGTGAAACATACAAAAACACTTTGAACAAAGAAACGGCCAAATAGCAATCCATTATGCACCAGCTGCTTTATGATGGTTAAAGATTTATAATCGTCGGGTATCTCATCAGTTTCTTGTAGTTTGTATGATCGTCAACATCGAACCATAACTGTCATATTGTAAATATCATTTTTTTATAAAGATCTGACTGTGTAGAATAACTTTACATTTTTAGGACCTAATGGATTTTAGTTAATTCAGTTATTTGCAAGGGTGACTGTAGCAAACCGGTTGACAAGTGGGACAAGACCCACTCATAGACTAGTGTCAGTTGGAGGATCATCCATAGGACAAAGCTAAAGGGATCCTGGATGCAAGCTTTTTGAATTTTAGCACAGTTCAAGCAGGAGACGTGGATGAAATGAACCCGTTCATGTTTTTACTAAATGATTCAGTTGCAATTGACATTTTTGGTATGGTGTTTGTGTTGCTATTGACACAGTGTTGACATTATCGTTTGGAGGATTTGGAAAGTGTGGATTACTAATCATACCCTTGCTAAGTGTAATCAACACCGGATCGTGTGTGTCTGTTTTTGTGTATGTGTGTATCTGTGTAAAGATAATTGCGTTAAGGGTGCAGATCTGCCAAATGCCCCCAGCTCCCCGCATCAACCTCCAACATGTTTCTTCTTTTATGCGTCATTTACTGCCTGTAAACAGTTTGTGTAAAGCAGTTTATTGATAGTTTCAAGTTGTAGGTTCCTCGACCTCTCCTAAATATGTGCTTAAGGTATACAAACTCTTCCCTTTAATAGACACACATGGGCTGACATTGGCCTGGCTGCAGGGACCAGTGCCTGTGAAAGTGGTTGTGCTCCAGTAATGCTAATGATCAAACTTCAGTTTGATGCTCCCCAAGGAGAAAAAGTGCAGTCTCAACCCGACATTGAGTCTTTGTCTGGGTTTACTCTTTTTTTTCAGGTCACCTATGTTTATTCCTTAAGCTCCTTCTCGCTGCCCTCAGCTTCCACAGGCCTCGTGTGGCTGGTCAACACATTAAAAATTGTGCTGCCTCTTTACAAGATTGTCTTTAATCTTTTGCTTCTTCGATGTCACCTCGAAACATGTTGAGGCTGATATGATAATGATGTGGACCTGTCCAGGGTATTAGAGTTAAGCTGGCTGATTAGGCCGCACATCGATTAGTCTATCACTCAGCACTGGCCGGGGCTGGGCACCTCAGAGGGAGGGAGGGTTGGGTGGTGGGGGTTTGGGAGGATTGACAGCCATTCTGAAGAAATGACCTCACTTAAGGTATCTCACAAACATGCACACAATAACACATTTATATTATTTCAGCAGATACACAAATATTGTGCCTTTTTCCCAGAATGAAACAATTTTTAAAGACATTTTCACCTTTGATTTTCAAACTACCTTCATCTTGAAAGTATCTTTGACCATTTTAAGTATTATCTTGTAATAGTGTGCTCTCAGTTCTCGAAAAGATCCTCAGGCATTGACTAGGTGTTAAATCTCCCTGGCAGCAGAATCAAATTAGATCACTGAATATATTACTAAATTATATATATATAGAATACAAATTCTTTTCATATTGTGTTTAACAGCTGAGTTTTATTGTAGTATTACAATATTTCTGTGATTTAACTCTTCCTGACTGGATTTTTTTTAATGAATGTCGCAGATGATGTTATAAAGGTAGGGTTTGCCGGTGTAGAATAGAATAATATGACAAAAATATTAAAAACTATTGGTATTTCAATCTCAGTGCACAGATGTATTGGCCACACACTAGCAGCGGTACTTACAGTATGTTTGAATTTTAGCAACCATTCATCAAATAATATTGGAGCAGTTGATGGATGGCAGCAAGATTGTGTCATTGTCCCTAATTTTCCATAATACCTACAAACCTTCTCTTCAGCTGCTTGTGAAAAGCTTTGTATCAGAGGAAAGTCATGACTGTCTTCAGGGCAGAGTGGTGTTAGATGCGACAAGGACCAAAGCGCAGAGGAATTGGGTTTTCAAAATCGAAGAAGGGAAATGAGAATGAATAATTAATAAATAATGCATAATAAAAGATTTAAAAAAAAACAGTAAGACTATAACCAAGGATAAACGGGTCCTTGGTTTAGCACAAGTGTCTGTGATGTCAAGTGACTGTGGATTGGAGGTTGGCAGACCTGTAACATGTGTGCAACCTACATATGACATATTAATGTGAAAATGAGAAAGGGAAAGAGACAAGGCTGCAATGTAAGAAAGAGTAAGATAAATCTGGGGTAAAAGAGGGGTGTAGCGTGGAGAGATGGAGCAGCCAAGGAAAGGTTAGAACCCTTGCCTCAACATGCTTTTAATCCTGGAAACAAAGTCATTAAGGTTCACAGCTACAGAAGAGGCCAATTAAAAGAAGGGTGTAGGCAGAAGTCTGGCGAGAGGCATCATTTGCTGCAGGAACCCATGCCATTAATCAGACCAGTGGGAACCCTCCCTGGAATCAGAAGGCCTGTCAGACACGTCCTAGAGATGTTTTTACTTCCAGTCATTCATATTCACTCCGGAAGAGGCCAGTTGTGGAGAGCCGCTCGCGCAGGCCAAAGGTCAATGACACCGGAGACATTTTTTATTTCATCTCTGATGGTGTGCATATCCCACACATGATGTACTGTATATTAAAAAAGCACATCCTATCAAATATAATAGTAGAAAATAAAAAAACTGCTAGAAAGAAAATAACAGAATATACATTTTAATAAGTTATAACACACTGGGATTGGGTGGGCAACATTTTGAAATGTGGTTAGAATTATCTTTGTCTCCAAGCTTAAAACGTAATAAGAATAATATCATAATATCAACCGAACTGAGCCCCATTCTCTTTGTTTATGTGTCTTCAGTTCATATTATCAGCTGCTACACTTAATACCACATTCCTCTTTTAAACAGACTTTTTCCCGTTAGCTCAGCTGATGCTCCTTCGTCGAAACTACGCCGCAGGAGTTTTTATCCAGTTTCCGATGCGGCAGATCTACGGCGTAGATTTGACGCAGAAGCATGAATTGGGCTTTACAGACACACTGTATAAAAATCCTTCGTTATCCCTCACAAAGCTCCACTTTGTTCCAATTAGCTGCTAAATCTATGTGTGGTGATTTAATGCAGGGATTGAGTGAGGGGCAAGGGCTTGATCTCGACTCCCTTGTTTACTGAAATAATTGATATTATCAGATTCTTGGTGATTAATGAGCTTACTGGAGTAGACCAGAGCTCAGGAGCTTTGCCTGAATGCAAAGCTCAAGAATCATATTACCTATTTCCCTGGAGTGGACTAATTACTTCGTTCAGCTAAGCTTGGTGTAGAATAAAGACTGGAGAGAGAAGGGGAAACATAAGAAGTGCTAATCTTCTGTTTAAGTAAAATAGCTCTTTTAACTATTGTTGATCCGTTCAGTTCCCATTTCCACTTATGTACAAGTTATTGCCATTTGCACGGTTCATTGAACGTTTTGTCTTATTTCAGGCTTAATAATGAATGTTAGGTTCAATATTTTAATGAATAAAGGCACAAGTTAACTCTTGTATATTTAGGGGTGACAACAGATAGAGGAATGAGTGAGAAGACAAATGGAAAAAGAGCCAGACTATAATATTTTGGAGCAGTGTCATATTCCATGACTGAACTACGCGCAACCAGCAACTAAGTGCAATTTACAAAGGCTTGAACCAAATAATTGAGGTTGTTTTATGTTATTATGATGCTTTTACCACTGTTTACAGCTTTTGTGAATAAATAATAATAATGGACTGTTATGGATGCCTCGGAAATATAAGCAAATTGAATCGTCAGTCCAGAAGCCCTATGGTTAAATCCAATTTGGTCAGTCAACTCGCTGCACGTTTTTATACACATTGTAGAGCAATGCGGGATAACTATAAGGCAGCTCAAAATGATCTACATATAAGACAGTGTGACTCATTTCTGTTTGCTGCTCCAATGCTCTCAGCTCCAGTGCTGAATGGAGAGAAGTCAGCTATACTACTTTTGAACAAGACACTGGATTAACCTCCTGTTCGGCCGTCCAGTGTGAGTGACTCCTCTTCTGTCAGTGCTGTCAGCAGAAAGAAACACTTTCTTTTGTGCGCTCGCATTTTAAGACTTAACGTCTGTAATTTAAAACAGACAAGGACACACAATTAGTATTTCTCTGTATGGGAATCTGACGTTTTTCAATTTGAGTTGAGGAACAAAGGCATTTCAATTATTGTGTTTCCATAATTGTAGGTGACAACTCTATAGATATAAACCATGAACCACAAGCACATGAAACATTTATATATTTATTTATTCCTGCACCAAACCCCCCGCCCCCCCCCAAAAAAATTGCACAAACATTTTTAATTTGAAATAAAAAAAACTCCTCAAGACACATGGCACATTAAATTACTCTGATACAAAATTACAGTTTGTCTATTTAAAATAGAAATGGAAATATTGATCATCGAAGCCTTCCCGCTCTTCAGATTGCAGACACCCATCTGTACCTGCACAGGAAAACGCTTCTTCTTGATGAAAGACTTCTCTCTGAGGGGAGAGCAGATATGAGTTGAGAGAAGAGATTAAAACTGTGTGTAAATTGCGCTGGGTTCAGTAGACCACCATGGGAGATGCAGGATGAGGGTGGACGTGATACGCCAGTCGTCTTTGTCAACTCGTAGAACCTCCTGAGAATGATTAATAATGACACAGTATGCTGCTTTGTACAGACTCATATGAAAATGGCTTTTAGTTGTTGTTACAGACCTTTTACCTGTCTGCTCGGTGTACACTGCAGCGAGAGTTTTTTTAAAAGGCACAGTGGGAGCATTCTTTGCCCTCTTGGAGAGCTTTTTACTTACTGGTGGAAACCGGTGTTTGTTGTTTAGAGTACAGAATGTGTGGGGCTATAGAGATGATCTGTTAGAAGTTCTACCTCAGCCAGCTTTCTGACTTGCAGCACTGTGCTGGATGGATTTTTTTTCCCTCTGTGATGTACTATTTTAGAATCTTAACATTCAGCTTTACGTTAGGGTTTGGTGTGGTACCTGGCCTTTTTCGATTTTTTGTTTGAATATATATATGATTTTTTTCAACCATATTGCAAGTTAGAGAAGAAGGAAAGTCTGAAAAGCCTAAATAATATATCTTTTAGTCTGTAGAATGGTAGATGTGAGAATGTGTTTTTACTTCTGTTCCAGAATACAACAGGTACCAATCTGTCCACATCACGCCAGCCTACAGAGGGAACTGAACCACTTCCTGCCTGCCTGTCTGCTATTATTTGCAATGCTGATTGATAGCTCTTTCTCCAACCCCCTCAAACCCACACTGCAACTGTGGTTTGCTGCCTCTTTATTTCTGTCTTCTTTTGGTTCCTTTTCCTCTTTTGCCCAGCTTCTATCACTTGCTTTGTGTCTTTCTCTAGACTGTGAGCTGATATCATCCTTTGAAAAGGTAATGATCCCACTGTGTTGAGATTATGTATGTGTGCTGCACAGTGTAATGGCCTGGCTTTTTATTGCCTGCCGCATACTAATCCCACAACTGAAGGAATGAGATGACACCTGCAGGGAGCTGTGTGCGAGCTGCAGCCTCACATGAAAGAATGGCCATTAAAAATGATCAAAGAAATTACTGCACTCGGTTGCACAACACTGCTCTCACGCCTGGCTAGGTGTACATCCCTCTGCCCCAACAAGCACACGCACAGGCCGGCACACACGCACACACACACAGACGTGCACTAATTAGTATCTCCCTGTGATGGATATTTTCCAAGTGATCCTCTGTGGAAATGTCCTGTGCATAGTTGCCTTAGGCTCTCTGCAGATACTGATGCACCCACGCTTGCTGATAGGAAATGGAGGACAAGCATGAGTTCAAAATGATAGTCTGTTCTCCATACCGCTACCACAAATTATTCATGGACATATTACCATAAGTGTTTTCAACAGAATTTTTTATTAGACCTTTTCTTCGGGGGTCTTTTGTTATATTAGGAAAATTATTTCAAACTTCATCCATTACATTTACATGTTTGCTGTGTTAATTACAAAGGGAGTTTTCTCTTTAGGAATGTAATCATTGGGAGAGCTCGAGTCTCAGTGTGCTTGAAACCCCATTTTTACAATTAGCACAATCGTGAGCATTTGCAATACAATTTTTTGTTGAGTCAGTTTCGGCCTAAAGGGGTTTCTGCCAGTTACACTGCATCCATCCAACTATGCTGGACTATCTGAGTCTTCCTTTCATGTAACCGTTCACTTTGTGTGTGTTCTTGATCCTGATTGTGCATCTGTCTGTTTGCCTTCTTTACCAGCAGCACCTTGCCCCCATGTGCATTCTGGGAGGTGACACAGTGTGAGTCCTCTGTGCTGGCTTGCTAATTACACTTCTGTTGCCAGTCAATTGCCTCTCAAAACAAATTTTGTCTTTGAGCAGCCACACTGATAAATGCAATTTATTTCCTATAGAGCCTGGATTAATAACTCTGTCACTTTGTTTAATGTCTGGTCTGAAATAGTAAGGACTCCTTAATGTGCTATTAGAATCAAGACGTGCAGAAGTGATAGGAGGGGGTCTCATAGCATCGAGAAATGGCCTCTAGAGACATGCAGAAAGAACCAAACTGTCATTAAAATTATAAATGAAAATTGCAGTATATATTCTTTTTTTCCTGGATTGAACATAGGCTGGCCAATCTAGGGAACGTGATTATCACTGGGATGCATTTTACTGAGGGAAGAGATTCCTCTTCTGAGTACTCCTCCTTCCTCCCCTTCGCCCCTCCCGCTCTCTCCCTCAGCGGTCCATTTTAGAACCACGCTGCATGGTTTGGTGGGAAATTTCACTGCCTTTTCATGTGTCGGAGGGCGCAGAATCCTCCTCCATTAGCTAGTGTCATCTTGTGATGTATGATGTATGCACAGAAAGGCAACCTGATGTGTATTCATGACTTTCAAGGCAATGCCTCAGCTAAGCCCTCTGATTTCCTTTTAAGGAACAAAACTACGTGAGATTGAGACTTCAATTTAAAGGCACATGGACCATCCTGCAGCACTTTGCCTATGTTTCTCTCTCGCCCTCGCCCTCTCTCACATATATGCCCTCTCTCTCTCTCTCTCTCTCTCTCTCTCTCTCTCTCTCTCTCTCTCTCTCTCTCTCTCTCTCTCTCTCTCTCTCTCTCTCTCTCTCCCTCCCTCTCTCTCTCTCATCTCACCGACAGCTCTTTTTTTTTATCTCTCTTTTAAATTCTCCCTCGATATTTTTTCTGTCAGATTTAATTTATTTGACCCTTAGAAAAAAGATCACATGCAGTTATTTCCTTCTGATTCTGCCTGGCAGTCTCCACATCTTGCCTCTGTACTTAACTAAGGACTTTGATGAAGCGATGAATTTAGATCGTTTTTATAGTAGGCTGGCACGTTAATGAGACACCACCACTGTGAAACTAAAAGGCCCTCTGGTCACACGTCACACACACACACACACACACACACACACACACACACACACACACACACACACACATACACCATGCATAAAGATATTAGGTTATATGAAACAGCTATGGCCACATTGAGTACTTGTGTCCGCCAAACTTCTTCAGTTAATTTCCACCATTGGCAATGCAAAGAACCTGCTGCTGGCTGAAATCTACACAAATCATTAGATGTCACAACTACAAACCAGCAGCTTGTTTGTAATTTTGACTGCAGGTCCAGTGTGTCTTAAACTAACCCTAATTCAAAAACGTGTCCCTATTTGTCTTTTAAATAGCTTTTTAATGGTAATAAAGCCACATCCATCCATCATGCTGGCGTAGGTCCATGCCTTTGATTCGACTCCTCCTATTCTCAATGACCAACCTTCCACATGCATCATAATGTATGAGGGATCCACTGCCGGAGAAGTCTGTAACATGTGCATGTATGATAGCCAGTCAGGCACTTATTGTGTTACTTTTTGTGTTTGCATGTGACATGTAGTTTGGCTGCTGTCTGCATGTTTTTAGTAACTTGATACCTGGATGCCTGGAATCAGGATCCCACACTTTGAGAAAGGGGGATGCAATATGTAAAGCAGGAAAACTGTAGTATTAAAAACCTGTTTACTTGGCTTTGGATGTGTGTTTTTAAAATGAGCCCTGGGCAGGTCCCGCTTCCATCATCCCATGTTTGATTTGAATATCTAAAGTGCAGAATGATCCTGTTATATTTTGGGGATGCTTTGGAGCATGAGTGAGGCAAATGAGTGCATTTTGTATTTAACATTTGTAATACTGTGCTAATAACCATATGCCCTTGCCTTGAGTGGTGCATATTCTAACCTTATATGATAAATAATGCAAATTTAGCAACCTCTGCAAATGCCAGAGAAAATGATGTAGAAGGGAGGGAGAGGGCAAGAGAGTGTAAGAATAGAGACGGGAGAATGAGAGAGCAGGAGCCACCATAACTAACTGATTGTTGTGCTGTCAAACTGATTTGCATGAAAAAGGCTGGCCTAATTGCAACACTTAGCTGCAACATACTGATAATACAGAGCAGGATTACAAAAGGACATGGAGGAGCTTTTATTAAGAAGGATTTCCTCGGTGTCTTTGAGAAATGCACCACCACCTTCTGTTTCTGTGGGATCCATTCAAAGCAGTGTGTGTCTCACCTTGTTCAGTCTAACATGACATATCCATCATGCAGATGCATTGCTGTGTAAGCATTCATTACCATATAAATCATTTCTACTGTTTCATACATTTTAACCTAATAAGTTTGGACCAGAAATAAAAATAACTAGTTTCTTTCCCTCCAAAGCAGGGTCCATTAGAGGAGCGGTACACAAACTATGAAATATGAAATGTTTCTTACAAATGATGCTGGCTTTTGTTGCTGAGGTAAATAAGGCTTTGGAATAAATATTACTTCAAGGTTATTTTTCTCAGATGTGTGATTTTACTAGAGATTTTCATACACAATATACTCGAAACATGGTCAAATATTCAATAGTACAATACATTTAGTTCAAAATACTATGTAAATCATTGCCTGTTCATTAATTAATTGCAATGAAAAGGCACTGATGACACCGCAAAATCTTTTTTTTCGACCCCAGCAATCAATCAATACATCACAGAGGCATATATTGACAATAAATGAAATGCAATTTCAAAGAAACAAAAGACCTAAAAATAAGGTTTAAATTCAATACATTCAAAACCCATAATAACAGACTGTGATTCTGTTAAGAATCCTGAGAGCATAGGGAGTTAGGTGCTTTGAAAGGTTAAGGGTGTTGAAAAGCACAGTGTTGTTGTGAGCGGTTTAGCACAGGTCTTTCTGGTGCTGCTGAAGGCAGGTTTATTTCCTTTCTTTAATAATAAATGATGGATGCTTCAAATTACAGAACAGTGCAGGGAAAATCCAATTTAGTCTGAAGCCTTGTAGGGAGGGTGTAAAGAAGAGTTCTGTATCAAAGGCCCTTGTTTTGCTTTAATATTTGCAGTGGGGCCCATTGAATGATGTAATGTGCCATGTAATAATGGGTCCAACGTGCTTTTAACACATGAAGTGGTTCTTACCCATGGTGGTCTTTCGTTGCTAGACATTGATTTAGCACATACTCCCTATGAAATAATCCATAATGAAGTATTTTTTTATTTGTTTTTGATCAGCGTGTTTATTTGTTTGTGTTTTTGCTCGGTATTTGGGAAAGTTTTATTCACAAAATCGTTCATTCTTTGCCTCATATCCAGGCAGGCGACATGCAAGTTGAATCCTGAAACATGCACCCTGGGTGAAATGAAACCACTAATAAGGTGATTAAATGTGTTTGGCCAGTAAACAAGTGATAAAAGCATATTGATGTGTAATTTGTACTTTTATGTATTGATATAAAGGTTACATTTTGTTTATTTAAAACCCACCCCCGCATCCTTGCACACTTGCACAGGTTTAAATTGGTACATTTCAGAAGTTATCAGACAATAATGACAAATTAATATTGAATTTGTCATTATCCAACATTGTCAAATGAACCCAGACGACGGACAGCATATTTGGTGACTGAATGACTCACTCTTGTAGAGGATAGGCAGCTGAAGTAATGCTTGTAATGTCAAGTTAGCAGGAATGACTAAGAATACGTTCGACAGAGTGGTTCTGTTCAAACAGACAGAGTTTAGACATGTTAACTGGATTTACTGAGGTGAATGTGTGTACTTCTGGCAGAGCAGGGGGAGATGGCGCCCTCGTTGAGTCACCACCATGGTAGTTTTACAAAAAGATGTTGAAAGCTAGACTAAACAGCCTTGGTTTGTGTTGACTAAAACCAGGATAAGTTCAAAAGATTAAAATTGGACTTCAACTAAAGATATTAAGTTTTGTCAAGACTAAACCTAAATGAAAACCAGTTAGCATTCCTCCTATTTTATGTTTTACACATTGATATTATTCACGGTTTGTTGCATTAACACCAGGGTTTCCTTTCGCTTCTATTTTCTCCTACTAGCAGACCAATACATCTTAGCACTCTGAAGAAGATGATCATGTAAGAAGCATTAGTCTTAGCTATGGATTGCCAAAGGATGCATCCTTAAAACTGTCTCTACCACACAACAAGTGACTTAAGCATATCAGAGACATTGACCGATTTAAAATATGACTTTAAGGTCTAATCATGTAAGCTAAATTCTGTGTCCACCTTTTATTGTCTTAATATTATTCATCCAAGTCTTGATCAGTGCTAAGGCTCTAGGCTTTTGTCCCTCCTTGTTCAGCTGGTCTTTTCGATGGGTATATGCTGGCTAAATTCTGCTTATATGATTATTGGAGTCGAATTGAAAGTGGTGTGGAGCTTGCTTATGCCAAACATATTTTAATTCTACTGCTCCATAACCTATGCTTACACATGCCCATCTAGCTGTCCCTCTTCTCCCTCATGTTCCTTGTTCTTCATATCCTCCCCACCACATTTTTTCTGCTCCGTCTGATCTTCTTAACTGGGACTTGTGTGATGGTAGGCAGGCTAGAGCACAGCGCTGTAACGAAGCCAACATTACCAAAGAGCTTTGGCCGGGAGCAAGTCTAGCTTTTAAGTTCCTACAGAGATTGGCTAATATTCCTGTCCACCACATAGAGAAATATAGGGAGAAATAGGCATTTCATCTTAATGAACCTCTTCCTCCGAGTCGACTCACAAGAAGAAGGCAAATCTATAACAAGTTCTGCGGCGTAAAGGGCTGTTAACTCTAAAAGGCACATTTCCTGCTTCTATTCTGGCCATGATCGAGGTAATTCTACAGATTTGCACTGAAAACACTGCTTTATATCTGTGGCTTGCCAGAAAAAAACTGATAATGGGTCTCAAGGTCCTTATTACAAGCCTCTTGTGTCAGTCGAACTAGGCCTTTGTCTATAGTATTTCTGTTCCCTCTGTCCTCCCCGCCTTTATATATAAGACTGGACATGTGTGTTAGACTCTAAACAACCATTTTTGTGAAGTTACAATAGCAGAATGTTTAAGTGCACTTTCACAGCAAGCTTGGAAATTACAGTTTGAACATGGCTATAGTTTAATCTGTTTAGTAAAATATGGCATTTCATTTAAATGACATGTTTTTGAAAGATTTGTAAGGAACAGCCAACAGCCCCCTGCAGATACTGTTTGCTGCATTTATACAGAGATCATGTGTCAGTGAATTTACTGATGCCCACAGTACTTACACAGCTACATGTGCATCTTCTTTGCTTCACTGAGCCTTTTGTTTAAGTTGGCGCCTTCTTTTGAGCAGTTCTCATAACCTTAGCAGTTGGGTTTGCCAAAAAGTCTTGAAGAAATGTCTTTTTCAGTCCAATTAAAGTCTGTCATTGCCCTTTAGCAGTAAAGTGTGGAGGCAGCAGATTTTTTTTTACAGCCAGCAGAGGTCACGTTCATGTGTGCTTGCCTGGCTCTATTCTTGAGTGCTTGTTGCCTTTTTCTCTTCACATTCACAACTCAGCTCATTTTGAGTGGGTGGGACAGGGGAGATTTCAACCAGACAGGTTGTCTCCTGACAGTACTGTAAATTGTGAGTAACATGTAATTTCTAAAGGCTCTCAGTGTGGCAGGCTCATAGTTTTCAGCAGTACTTAAGTATTATTAGATCAGTATGGCATATGGGACAGAGAACATCCAGTTGTAGGTAGTATTAAAGCTGTCTATCTGACATGCTGAGCTCTGGGATCATCATGACAGCCACAGTGCATCAAGCGATGCTATCAAGGCGGAGGGGGACAGAGGAGTAATTGAGATGAGCAAAACAAAAATCTGCATATATGAAAAAAAAATACAGCTAGATTTATGGGAAAGAAGTAAACCAGGGTTAACGGGGCAGGTAAGGTGAAGGAAGGGAGAGGCCAAGATGATGATAAGTGCAGGAGAAGCTGACTCCGTGATGCAGTCTGTTCCAATCCAAATATGCTTCCCTGTGTATACACATTAAAAAGACAGTTTTATGGCCTGAACTGCAACATTATGCAGTTATTGTAGATACAGACACACACCTAATGTAAACAAGATGGTTGGCCAAGCATATCAAACTCTTCCCATGTGCACTGTACCTCCTGCTATCCTCTGCACGTGACAAACAGTGTCCCGTATTTTCCTAACCTCCTTCCCACTTAGTAAATGCCTCCCTTTTGCATGCTAGTAAACATTTGCTCGCAACATCTTATTTAATAGCAAATAGTAATAGTAACAGTAAATGGACAGTACAAATTACATTTAATTAAAGATGCTCTAGCTTTTCCCATAGTTTTATATCATTACATTCTTGATTTGCAACAGTAAATCAGTAGGAACTGTTGTATTTCTCTATACATCTTAAGGTCTTGACCATATTATGATATGATTTGTCCTTTGTAACCTTTTTTAGATGAGTGCTATACAAATAAAGTTATTATTATTAATAATATTATTGTTATTATAAACATTGTTTGTTTGTTATCTATCTACAAATTCCAGAAATTTGTTTGTATGTAGTTCACAAACCTCTTGTGGGAACCCTTAGCAAATCTAACAATCTTTTTATGAAAAGATGCCAATGCCTGACCAAGGCGAGGACATAAACTGCAGTGAAGCAATGGTTTAATGGCTCTGCAGTGCTCAAATGTAAAGTAGCATGCTTATAACTCGCTCCTTCAATGCATTTTATATCAAAGCAGCCACTAAAACTATTAAGTGTGTGTGCGTGTGCGTGTCTGTGTGTGTCTGTGTGTGTGTGTTGGGAGAAGATGTAGTCTGCATTACAAAGAGGTGGTGTAAGAGTGGTGGTGTTAACTGTCTGCTGGCATAATGAGAGAGTGAGCTGTCATAGACACGTATGTAATGGCTCCCTTGCCAGCTGCCCAGTTCAGGCCCTGTGGGACACAGCACAGACACACTTTCCTTCACTCTGTCTCTTCTCCTGCACTTCCCTCCTCCCTCACTTCCTTCCCTCTCTCTGTTGTTAAACCCTGACCTGGACAGGGACCATGGCAGGCCTCTCATATCTTCTGTCTCCTTCTATTGCACAGATAGTAAATCGTACACATGCCAACAATCACATACACACATACGGAATCTCGTTGAGCATGCAGGACTCAGGAGGTGCGTTTAGTGACTATATCCCTTAGGATGGCCTGAGCTATTCAGTATAGGTTTCTCATGGGCGGTCAATTCCACCCTCGCTGAAACAGGCAGCAGCTTCTCAATAGACCAGGCAGGATGGCCACACACTAATGGTACATCTTTATCTCTGACAGCCATAGTATACTTTAAGGACTGCTCTGTTAGAGGAGTAAGTTCGCAGTCAACTTCCTTCCTTCAAGTACAAGGTCATCTTACTTTTGTAGTTTCCCTGAATAAATGTTTTTTCTGCTTCAACACTAAATTGTAATATTTGTAAAGCGGCCTGCTAAATATTAACTTTCTTGTTATATATTGCCCGTGAGGAATACCACAAATTTCACTAATTGCTTCATTCTAAGTTTCTTCCTTCTCCTCTGTCCTTCTGCTTTCAACATATAAGCATTCAATCCCTGGAGGCTTGTAGCTATGGCAGTTCTTTCTTTGGCCATTACTGCTGTTGTTAATGGCATCCTCAGCCTGACTTTAAAGACTGATTATCATATTGTGGTGCTTGATTGACAGTTGACCTTCACACCAGTTTGTGAAGAACCGACAAAATAGAGTGGGTCACTCCGGTGTCAGCATATTAATACTAATCTGATAGAATTACCAGGAACCAATTAATCTGCAGACCCCAGACAAGACGGTGTCTAAAGAGATAGTGCTGGTTCTCAGCTTGGCATAGGCAGTACCCACAGATAGGTGGCTGGATTTAACTACAGGAGTGGTACGTTCCCACCAGATAAACCAAAAGGTGAGGCAACATGGCTGTGTTAATGCTTAGGTGAGGTTAAACTGACCCAGCGTGGTGCAGCTGACTCTTTAGTGAACAAACTGAGGCAGGGCAGAAATACCTCGCTGTGGAAACCATCGTGTGCTTATGTTTTTCGTCGTTGTGCTGTATGCATGGAGTAAACTTGTTTTACGCACCTCACTGTATGAAGCATATTTAATGTAACAGCTTAAAGTCTGTCAGACAAGTAGTTGTTCCACATTTACAGATCAACATTATTTTAAAAAATGGAGAAAGACCTTAAAGTTCCAGATCAGCAGGACGAGTTTAGGTACAGTCATTCCATAAAGTACACATATACAAACATAAAGATACAATATAATATGTCTTTGGTTTAAGCGTCCCTGAGTTAACTTTAGTTAAGTATTGAAACAGATACTGAATGAATATGGGTTGTTGTTAATAAAGTGCAGCCATTTCCAAAAACATTGTTTGTATACAGTTGAATATAATTATACTTTTGGGTAACATATGGACCATATCAATCCACTGGCATGCTGTTGTTTTGTCCCTGGTTATCACTTGATATTCAGTTTTTCTTTTTCAATTTCACCTCTGTGGATATAATTGATAATTAAACATTTTGAGAAGAGGGTGAGGAAATCAAGGCTGTGTTTGTTCAGACAGAGACGGTACTCAGACAGTCGCAATATTACCTCACGCTGAGCTGCGTAATAAAGAGGACCCGCATGCATATTAATATCTGCACTCTGCATAATGTCTACATCTTATTACAGGCTCAGAAATACACACACACACCTTACTCGTGTTGCTCAACCTCTCCTGTACTAAACCGTGTTTTTTTGCATCCACATTGACTCATACAGGGAGGGATCTCCTCTCACCCGGTCCCACCCTCGTTAGGCTGCCAGCCCCTTCCCACACGCGACCAGCCTTGCACATTAACGCTCTGCCGTTGAAATGCATGCTGGAGGTGTGTGATGCCAAACGACTTCCTCATTACCTCCCTCCCACTCAGTTGCTAGAAGCTTTTGGAAGAACTACAGCGACATCTGCATGTGCCACGGATACAAAGCGCCAGGCTCATACCCACCCACTTCACTGGGCTTCCCCTGCCAGCCGGCTCCCCATCTGTACTGCCCCGCCTCCTCGCCCCTGCGGCACTCATCTTTCAAATTACTAAACACGGCTAATTGTGTGAGGCGTGAAGCTCACTTCATTTGAATATTCTGGCTTGGGGGGGGATTTGCCTTGCATTGGGGAAGAATTAAGCAAGGATGTCTGTAAAAGGGAGGATCCGCAATTAGATACACAGGTCTCCGTGGAGTGAAATTCTGCCGCAGAAAGAACAAGAAGTTGTTAATTCAGTACTTCACCAGGGTATTTTTTTTTACGGAAACTTCTTTTGTCCAGTTTCAGTAACAGTAATCTAGTTTCTCTAGCAACCTTATTCATTTTTTAATGTTAAAATTAAATCGATGTTACATGAGGCAGGTAACTTGGTATAATGAGTCACAGTGCCTGAAATGTGTTATTGTTCTAATGCAAGTTCAAGTTTAAGTGTCTAAAATGTTGTGTATGTAGGGGGAATCAGTTTATCGCTAATTAATTGAAATATTATTGGCCAGTTTCTAAGGCAAGAGTCAAAAATGGGATTAGTTGTGAGGTATATTTTAGGGTAAGTGATGTTAATGTGACAAAAAACATTATTGCCTTATGCAGGATTGTGGAATAGGACGCAACAATTTCTTATTGTGAAGTAAAGAGGTTTCCTAGTAACTAAGCTTCCACTTATCCTGGTTTACACCTGCTGACAACTGTCATCTCCATTGCTCTGCCCTCGTTCGTATAACATTTTAATATCCGACGTTAACGCGCACGAAATTAACGGCAAATTGTACCTTTATGTATGCGTGACTTCTCTGGTTATATGCAAATATTTCATGAAGGCTGAAAACACAATAATAATCAAATTTATGTTTCATTCACTAATCCACAAACATCCATTAGTTCTACATGAACACACATCCACTGTATGAGATGGCTCCTTGCACAGATTGTAAGGTGCTCAATTAATCTGTGTCGGAAAGGTTGAGCGCACTGACTTTTTTTAATTAATGTTGAATTAAACGAATTGGCAGGTTGCCAGGAATCTAGCACATCTTTGAAGATTGTCATCGCATAATGAGATGCTTTTTTTCTTGATATTTTATGCTTTTCTGTTTCCACTCCCTCGCTCTCCGCTGCCATTTGCCCGTATGCCTTAGCGATTTAATGATATGCGAAGGAAATATGCATAAAACCATTCTGCTGTAGGATGATTAAGCACAGAGGACATTAGCCAGTGCCCGCCACAGTGTCTGTTGTCTCCTCTGCATTCCGCTTCGGCTAGGCGCCAACAACACCAATCTAATAAAGATCAATGCTGCTAATCTACTAATCATTTGAATGAAACAAATAATATCCAAGTTGTGAGAAAGTAGATTCCAGGCAGGTTTCCTCCAGCTCCCGTATTGTAAGATCCAGACACAGGAAAGGCAGTCTTCAGTGGGAGAGTTGCTACTCCAGAGAGCAGGCAGAGAGCAAAGAGACCAGGATTTCCAAGACAGAGCACTTGAACATCCCTGGCAATGCAGGAGATTTGCTCTGCTTGTTTGTGAGTACTGTGGCATTATTTGACTACTGGCATATAACGAAGGAAGAAAAATATCCCGTTCTTGCTTTCGCTCTCTCTCTTTCGCTCTCTCATATACACACACACACACACACACACACACACACACACACACACACACACACACACACACACACACACTCACTCCACCCCCCATTCCATTCTGCTCTCTCGTGCAAGTCTTTTTTTTTGGTAATCCATTTGTGTAATGAAGACGCTGCGCAATTAACATCCCCTATGGAATTAAATAAAAGGGTGATTATCCAAAGTTCATTAGGTCCGAAAGATTAGAATATCCACGTTCCCCGATGACGAATACGGAAAAAAAAGGGCATCAATTACAAATGAAACTGTTAATCGTATTTGTTGCGATCTCAATTATCGCTTCTGTGATGCCCAAAGAGATGCCATCTTTCAAGCGATCCTTCCGCAGTGTTGGCACAACCACATCCAGACATCTTGGTAGTGCCACGGATGGGTAGCAAGCACAAAGATGCTATAATCCCTCCCTTTGGATGACTTCCTTAATTATTCATGGTGCACAACCATGCCTCTTGTCCAAAGAAAAGCAGGGAAAAAAAAATTAAAACAATAATTGTTGGCTGCCAGTGGATGAATATCCTTGCGTTGCTAATTACAGTTTTAATTCCGACTATGCATATTAACAGCGAAAACGAACTTGATGAAAGCCTCCGTTGTGCGTCTTCGCGGCGATGCCCATCCTTGGCTCCGTGCCCGATGCCAGCACACCTCGCGGGAAACACAGAAACGTTCCTCCGGACCCAGAGAGCACCCGAACCGCAACTCAGACCAGTTGGTGAGTCTGTGGTGCATCTGTTTATGATAGTTAAGCGCAGGAGGGGAAATCCTGAAAGGGTGGAGTTTGTTCATTTCTTTTGGATGGTTGGCAAGATGGGGGCAAAAAAGTCATTGAGATGTGGGGTGTGGGTGTGGAGGATGTAATGAGTTCCCATGGCCTCACTACCCCCAGCTTGGTTGCAGGCAGGTCAGCACCTCCCCCTCAGTGTCTCTTGAACTCAGGTTGCCTCCTTCCCCTGTGCCTTCTGTGCCCATTCCAGTTCCTCTTGTGTCCTTGTCACCTCTCTCACTTGGCTCGTATGCTGCTGGGTACTATATTGAGCGTATAAGAATTCAGGTCCACGATGATTGATGTGAATAAAGAAATGTTTATGGTCTTTTAGGACTTTTGTAACTTCTTCTCCAAGTTGCAACTGTCAGTAAAAATGTCTAAAAGGAAAAAAGGATGTGTGTTCAATTTTGAGCAGCTCAAATAAATTTAGGAATCCCACTCTGTCCACAGATTCTAATTTGTTTTGGCAGCTCATTAGTATGCATTCTCATGTGTGCATTTTTTTCTCTCTTTTTGTCTGTTACATTGTAAACAGCTGCTATTGAGCTTCAGGCACAGTCCCTCAGGTCCATCCTCCCCCCTCCTCATGAAGGAAGGCACGCAGGCGATTGGCAGATTGGCAGCATCTGCTGCAGCAGTGCCTATGGTGACACATTCAATGTGGCTTCCAGCAAGTGTGATAAGAAATGGCAGTTCACACTCACTTCACACCTTCTGCTAATAGTTGAACAGTTCGATGCTTTTGTCTTCGCCTTGTTTTTTGTTGTGGTTTTACCTCCATCATGGATTCTTTTGTTGATTCCCTTGATGTAGTATGTCGCCCTAATTAACGAAGTAAACATCTCACTAATTAGTCATAGCAGGCGCTGTGGTGTCTCTGTTAGGTCTTTTGTCCATTTTTGTCCACCGATTCTCGAAGGGGTATCCGATTTGGCTTAATTGTGGCATATCTCCTTCGTCCTTCGCCTTTTTTTTTCTTGCCAGATGCCATCACATTCCTGCTGGCACATCACTAGAGACCCTCCAGTGCCAAATTATTGCTCCTCGGGCATCATCCAAACCAACGACTTTTACCCAAGTCCATAAATGCCAACTGTGAGATTGAAATGGTGATTGTCGTCTTCCAAGGTTGCATCCTTTATTGCTAACAGATGAGTTGGCATGGCGTCTCCTGCCCAGATGGCTGGCTGGCTGCCTGGCACAGAGAGGTGTGCCTCAGATGGTTAGAGAGAGAAACAGAGCAAGAAGCAGCGAGTGGGAGGAGCTTCCTTTTGTGCCACCACCACACCCCCCAGTTTATCACAAGAACAACAAAACAGACCCAAGTTTCTAATGTTTTTGTTTTTGAGTCATCTCCTTCATTAATCCCGTGTGACACCGCCTCCATGTCCTGCTCTTATCCACATGACACCTTCGAGGTAGGTGCACTTCCTGTCACAGATCTGCTGTGATACCCAGTTTAGCTTTGTTTAAGAATGCTTGATATCCACCCCTGTACCATCGTCATGGTGCCATGCAGCACAAGAAATTCGCTTGAAAGGCAGCTCCAAAAATTCATTCAGGTGTAGGTCACATCTTGAAGTCGTGATCAGCAGATGTTTACTCTTCCTCCAGAGCGGTAGTGATGTTAGGGATGACGTCTCTGTGCCTAGAGAGCTGCATCTTCACTCCAACTTCTAATATTTAGAAGACCAAGCCCAAAATCCACAAAAAAAACAAGTGAAAATACCATCTCAATGCACGCAATGCCGCGAAAAATGACGGCAGGACCCTTCTGCCGCCCAGGCTACATCTAACCACCTACCCTTGAGAGCAAACAGAAGTCCGCCTTGGTGCTGCCACTGAATGGATGGCACTGTGCCAACTTCTCTCTGCCATCAACCGCATTCGCTCCTTGTTTCCCTTATTTGCCCATCCCCTTTCTCTCTCAGTCCCACTCGTACCCACCCTCCTCCTCTCTCTAGCTTTCCACATGCCCAATACACCCACCTTCCACTGCCCTCTTTTCTTCAATGGGCTGATATTAATTAACATTTTGGTTAATTGATTTTAAAACATGACTTCCTCTAATAACTCATTACCTGTCCACCGAGTCGTTTCGCATCCTGCAGTATAAACTCGGTGCCTGGCACAGCTATGCCTCCGTTTTGCCCTTCCTCCGCACTGGTCCTGGATTGCGAAAGAAAGCGATTCGACCCAGTATCTCTATCGTGTATTGCAACAAACGATGATGAGCTGTGTCTGTATGTGCCACAGCACACAGTGAAAAATACCAAGCCGCTTCTGCGACTGAAACGCATCAAAGTTGATGTTTTGCTGACTGATTCCACTGCACAATGTAGTCCCGGCGTTTCATAGATAATCCAAGTACTCCCTCTATATCCTTTTATTATTTTTTCTTTCTATATGCGTCCAATTTCACCTGCCTCTCCTCCAGTTCTACCCACACCTCTCGCGCATTTGTAATTGCTCCTAATTAATCATTTAATTTATTCGCAATCACTTTCCCTGTTATATAATTAAACTGCATTTTAACCATCTGCTTTGCCGTTACTGTCGAGGGACACGGCTAAGATGTGTAACCGGGCGTAAACAAATAAGCATGTATTCCGCCATTTTTGATAAAGCTCTGTGCATACGTGTGGTAATTATCTTTTCTGTCTTTTGTCATTAGCTTTTTTGTCCATAGTGCACATTTCATTAGATAATTACCTTGGCCACATCTGCGTTTTCGCTTTTTCGCTTTTTATTCTGGTCCTTGGTCCGGAGCTGATAAGGTTAAAAGCGGGAGACAGAAATGGTTTAATTATTTAATAAAATCCCCCTCCCAACGATGAGGGTATGTGCTCTGCTCTTAATTAGCAATGCAGCAGCTTGATTTAATAGTAGAGGCAGAATATACTAATTAAGAGAGAAATTGAATGCTCGTAAATACCGAATCATTTCGGCCGAAAGCCGTATGAACTCTTACACAGTCTTTCTCTCGTTCTCATCTCTTTTATATGTCTTGTGAACATTTAATGTTGGATAGTTTTTTGGCAGCATAAGTAAAGATAATCTGAGCTCAGAAATGTTCTTCCCCTTATTTGGAAGCGATGTTTCAAGAAAGCAGTGGAAAAGTGGTTCATGGAGCTCAAATGTACAGTTCTTTCTTGTTTTTACACACCATTTATTTTTTTGTTTTTTTTGTCATTATTAAATAAACACCAGCAACTGGGCAATTGAGGCAACAAGAGGAATCCATTATGCAAATTGTCCTGTATTTGCATAATGTCTTATGCCAGGAATATGCAAATGAAGCGTATAATTTACGAGCGCCTGTGTCTGTCTCATAGTGTTCCCATAACTTACAAAGAGTTTTTCTCCCTCCTTCTCTCCCCTCCTATCCAAGCTGGCACGACATGCACCATACTCTCAGACCAGACCCACACTAAACAAGCACACCCACAAAAGAGGTTGCTGGCTGGGTACGATGACTGGGTGGGAAAAACTTGTCTGGCAGACTGATGAGGGATAAGGAGGCAAGCACAGGGAGGGGAGGGGGACGAGACGGGTGGTATGGGAAAAAATCTACAAAGGCTCAGTAGCAGATGTTAATTCTCTAAAACAACTCAGAAACTAAATAAAATGAGAGACAAAAAACAAAGGCGGAGGTTTCAGCTGGGCGGAGCGACGATGATTTCTCACTTTTCTTTTTTTCTTGTTGCAAGAGCTTTGGTTCTACCTTCTCTCTCTGGGCTTTGATGCCCGCTTGTGAGATTTTTTCCCCTGTCATTGGAGCTGGCAGCTTTTTCCCCATGAGGAGATTTCCTCCTGAGTCAGTGGGATGAAGGCAGCTGAGCACTGGGTTGGATGGAGAGGAGCGAGAAACACAGAAGGAGAGAGAGGCTGTATCTCATGGCATGCGTATGTGGGCTCCGTCACTCTCCACCAGCACCCAGGGATGCCACCACTCAGCCCAGCCCAGCCCAGCACTGAGCATCCAGGCTGTATCCAGGGAGACCAGGACCAGACACTTCCTGATGTGTGATATAAATTGCACACCAGTTATTTGGGCTTCTCATTCCCCAGCAGGATTCTGTTTGCCGCAATTATTCTATTACGACTCGTTTGTGATGATTGGCCTGCTTCGCATAGTTGATGAGAGGCTAATGGCTAAAGAGACAATTTTTCATTGTTCTGACGAAAAAAAGCCACAGGGGACTGTACTGGAGAGAAGGCTTCAACCATTCCACTTCAATTCATTGAGGACATGAATGTTGAAAAAAAGAGAAAACTTGTTTGTTTTTCTGAATTCCTCCTCAGGGCCTGTTCTCACAGAAATTTCAGTCATCATGTCGTCATATTTTTGCATCAACTGCCTCTGTGCTGGAAGACGAAATGCACAGCTTCTATCTTTCTTAACACACTTGGACAAAGCCGAGCTTGTGATTGTAGGAAGGTGTTTGTACCAAGACTGCCCCAATGCACAGTGAGTGTGCCCGCCTCAGCCTAAAGGGGCATCTGTTCCCTCCTCGTTGGACAGTGTGTGCAGAGCAGCAGACGTGTGTGGGTGTCTGTGTGTGGGCACGCGTGCTTATGAGCAGAAAGGGACAAAGGAGATTGCATTATGTAAGACAGCATGATGTGTGTCTCCTTCCTTCTTGAACACAGACGCACACACATGCTGAAATATGTGAAGTGTGTCACCTTCTCTGCTGCTGTATCAGGACTTTGGACTGGAACAAGGACAGAGGAGCATTCCATGGAATTACTGATTCTTCTCTTGTGTAATTTCACCTTTTGGCTGCGGTTCTTTCTCGCGCTCTTGATTGTGGTTGGTGTCGCTAATTCAAAATTGGATTTTTCTTAATTACAATGTCAGGATCATCATTTAATACTATTTAATGTCGTCAGGGTTCCTTGTTCATATTTATTCTCTTTTTTTCCTTCTATTAAGTGACGCTGTGAGATTGCTAAGATAAATTTTCCGTATGCACGGAATTCATGTGAGCAATTATTTTCTGGAATTAGTATTCAACTGGCAGCTTATTATACTGCATTGACCGTTCATTATCTCTAATTAATCACTCATTTCAATGTGGAATATGAGGACTTGAATTCTGTATCTGAAGATGTGTCGGAAATTGTATCCAGGTTGTCGTGATTGCACAAATTGGTTATTTTTTCATACATTATTTTTTATGAGCTTAAGTTAGATCAAACACCTTTTTTTTTGCCGTTAAAATAAGTTCAATGTTACTATCATTTTTGGATAAACCAGTGGTGCATTAAGTGCTTTTATATGTTACTTCATAACATTAGTAAAATAGCAATAGTTAGAAAAATAATAAAGCAAATTTTAAAAAGGGACAAAGAATGAAATAGGATTGGAATGACTAGTCAAAGATTGAATCCTTGTTTGGTGAATATTGTGGGTTCGAGGAGATTGTGGGTGAGATGTGGGCCTAAGCTGTATGTTGTGATAAGTACACTCACACGTGTAGGGAAGTAGGAAGAAGAAAGATGGCATCATGCTGCAAAACCTGTTATCAAATCATCAAAATGGAATACAAATGGAATATATTTACAGGAGTTAAAACAACCTTACCATATGTTTACGTACACCCAAACAGAAGTTATGGTAGCTGAGTATATGATCCAGTTTGGACAACCTTCTAGCTTTAGACTTGGTACTAAAGGCTCATACCATTTTCAGAGATAACAGTTTATTTAATTCCTCACATTTTGTAGCTTAATTTAACTTTAGTTTAAAGTTCTGTTGAAACTGTGAGACGACCACTGCTGTTGTATCTGTCAAAGTCTCTCCACAACAAAGCCAACAAAAAACAACGTGAGAAGTTTTAACCACTCACAGAAACGCACTGATGTGGCATTTTACTTTCAAAATGATATTAGTTTAAGTTGACAGTGTCAGAAGAAATGTGCCTTAGATTTTATGTGTTGAGTTGTGTGTGCAGATGTCTGTGTGCAATTTATGTTTTTTGATCTTATTTTGTGATGTCATGTCATGTTTGAAGTAGTAATGACAAAGATTTGGCAATAAGAATTGCCAAAAACAGCGAGTTTCCAAAGACGAAGCACTGACACCTTTTCATGTCTGTTGAACAAATTGTATAATCACAGAAGTTTAAATGCGTTTTAGAACTAAATACAGCCCACTGGTTTTCTTTCAAAGCAGCAGTTTTCTCCCATTTCAAACAGAGAAGTAAGAAAAGCACAAACTGTACTTTTTGTGCTGGTCCTTGCGTACAACACACAGGGAATATATTGACATGGCTACTGTTATGATACATGTGCAGATATTAGTGGAACAGTTTTCCCATATTTCCTATGTGCTGGGCTGGGCCATATACAGTGTGCAGACTACATGTAGGCCCAATGTCCTTCTCTCCAGTGACTGTAAAGTTTCTTCATGTTATTAACGGTTTACAATGAAAACCAAAGCCTCTTTTCTTGAAAATATTTTGATCTTAAATACTGTCCTTGGTTAAGTAAAACCAAAGGGATTTCTCCATATTGAATGTTTTTGATACAGTTTGTTTGGGGCAATTCACAATCTGCCTCATTCAGTAACTTGTGACTGTCATATTGTGTTATACCAGGCAAAAGGTGTTAAAAGGGATTGTTCCCCCAAGAATGGGCGAGTGAAGTGTTTGAATCCACAACACACTTTTGGTGTTTCAGTTGTAAACAGTGTTGAAGCCAAATCCAATACAATTAAAGTAACTGTAAAAAACAACATACAGAAAAATCAGAAAATGACTCCATACTGCTTCAGTGTGACCAAGTGTCTGTAAACCCCCGACATTCAACTCAAATACTACTAGAAATAGAAAAAATGATCTAACTTTTGAACTCTGGGTGCATGGTAACTACAGAATGAGATGCTGTGAAACTCCAATGTTTGACCTCAACATATTTAAAAAAACAGTTTTTCTGTTGTAAATTCATTTACTGCATTATTATTTCCATTCTAATAAACCATATCTGCTTTCAGATGTTGGTGTGTGTCTCTATTGTGTTGGTCACTTTCCATGAACACAAAGAGTCGCTGTTTTTTTGTGTGGACAACCCTCTTTAAATCTGGTTTATTAATTGGCTACATTTAATTTCAAGTTTGCTTCGCATGAGGATATTTGATTCCAGTTGTACAAACTGAGTTGTTGCTTGTTGACCAGGGATCACAATAAACCTAAATATTTATGAGCCAGCTGAATTTTGAAGAATAATAGTAGCATGTGTTAAAAAATATGACACCAAATGATTGTATTTAAAAGGGAAGGTATGAATGAGAAGCAGGCTAGAATGCTATCCTCACTGAAAGCTCCCTTCACATTCATTGCACCCCTTGACCCCTCAGCACGCATTAGTAGAGGAGGATTTATTTCAGCACAAGATGTTCCCATAAAAATGGCAATCTTGCATGAAGGTTTAAGCATTCTGGGTAACAGCATCTGAAATCACGTAGACGCAAATGGGTCTAACCATAAATACAGTCCATCTGTGAAAAAAATTGAGGCAGCCTATGTAAAAGCACACAACGTTAAAAAAGCCTGGGCTCTCTGTGTAATCATATAATTGCTCCTCTTCCATTTGTAGTAAACTCTCCATGTTACGTCTTGAGATTTTAGGATTTGATGGGAATTGAAAAGGTTTCTGTGGACATATATTGCGTAATGTCTGGGATGGCAGGTGCTTATGTACCGGTAGTTACCAGGTAGTTTTGGACTTAACAGTTGTGTGCATTAAATGTATCATTGTGTGTTTTGTGTGTTCGCAGAATAATTGAAAATATGATTTCAGCCATGGTTTTACAACCTTATAGGATATGTGTGTACTCTCTGCCCAACTAAGGGACTTGTGTAAGCAGCCAATCCAAATGAAAAACAAGAGAAGAGAGTGGTCCTGCCACCTCATCCAGCTGGAGACTCTTCCTGAGAAAGTAGAGTGTTGGAGAGACAGAGTACATTTCACTCACTGACCCTCTTTTAATTGCACTCCACTCTCCTCTTTAATTTTCCTCCCCTGTCAGCTCTGCTAAAACTGTCAAGACTGCACTGTACAAAACTCAAGACTATGCAAATAGTGAAGCACATGTTTTGTGAAATATGGAATGCATATTGCAGATTGTGCAGTCGATAAAATATAAAGATTAGAACTCAGTTATGTAAAGTTATATATACATATATGACATATTCATATCCTGCAACACTCACAGTAAGAGAAGGAGCTTCAGTAATAATATTAATTAAGAAAAGGCAGGTGTTATGACATAGTTTAATTTATTTACTGATTTATATGGGCAGTACAGTTTTGGGCCTATTGTTGCATCTGGTCACTTGCCGACAACTATCTCAAGATGCCTCTAAACTATCAAAATAAAAAAGTGTTTTGTAACTGCAGTGCTTTCACATCCCTTTGTTGCTGAGTAGGAGGATGAAACAGTGCAACAGGCTTTGTGTTTTGCAGGGTTACCTTTTTTCATTTTTTGGTGCTGTTGTGAACTTAAAACTCAACAGAGTCAGAACCTTCCAGGGTTCGTCTGTAGTCGCATCAAGAAGGTGAACAGAACTTTTCAAACCACCCACGCAGCACATTCCTAGGTAAGTGCTGTTCTAAGAAGATGCTGCCGCTCAACATCAGCAGAACTGGGGACCTCAGTTCACTGGTCTCACAATGGAAGGATTCTATACAAAAGAGAGCAGAGTAAACTGGATAGGCTTCAGTCTTTCTTCATCTGAAGTGTTCTGTCAGCGGTGGGCAGTAGAATGTTCCTGAGGTTGAACTCCATGCCTTCTCACGCCACTGATTTCATCACTGTGAGCTGATGGCTCTATAGACACCTTCAGTCTCCAGCTCGTCACCAGGTCAGGATACTGCAGAGTACGCCTCCCTCTGTCGAATGAGGAGTGCTGTGGAGGGACGGATGCATATTCGAAATCTTGATGAAAATGCATGAACATTTTCAAAGTTTTGACAGCTGATTTTTGCCAAATTCAACTTCAGATCAATGCTTTGTAGCATTTTTGTGTTAACACCAAATAGATCTTCATTTTGTTGTGAATGAACCACCGGCTCAGACAGACTTTTCTTTGTAAACATGAAGCTCACTCTGTGTATCTGTCACTGGCACGTCTATCATTGCAGAGCAGATAAACTTACTGTGCTGGCATAATTATATTTTCACATTTATTCTGGCAGCTGTTTCTGCACAGGTATGTGCATGTGTCCGTGTGTTTGTCTGAGTCTTCTGCCTCATTGCACTGCGCTGCTCTCTTACCAGCAGATGCTTCCAAAGCCCCCAGTCCTCTCACGCCCAATGAACCAGACAAGTGCCAGAGGGTACACATGTCCACTGCCACACGTCTGCCACACGTCTGCTGAATGGCTGCATTTAGCATGCACCACATGCCATAGTCAATAGACGCATACACATCTGTGTACTCACACATGCATACATATCTCTAATGAGTCTAATCCTGAAATACACACCAGTCCAAGGGACCCCAGGGCTGTGTTAAGCAGTTATGTTAACTATCGCATGTAATGCGCACTAACATGCTTGTAAGCAGAATCCTGCATTATTCAGACTGGGTGGTTGGGGTAATTAAGAGTCTTGTATTCACTTCATAATTTATCTGCATTAAAAGCCAAGCAGTTTTGCTAGGATAAACATGAGCTGGCACATGATGTGATGTAAGATAAAACAACATGGCACTTGTGCACACAATTGCAATCTTTTCTTATTTAGCCTGCGGCTACTTAGGGTGGAGGTAGAACAGTAGCAGTGGAGGGTTTAATTGTTGATTAAATAAAAGCCAGCTTTCTTCATATACTCCGCCCACACAGCCTCATCTGTTGTACATAGAACATGCTAAATTAACCCTGAATGGTGTGTATGCATGTTATGAAGACATATATATCAATATAAAGCTATTTGCCTTAATAACACATTCAATTGCCTGTGTAATTACCACAAACACTAACAGCTGCTAATGTGTGTTAGTTTGAACTGTAGTTTTAAGGATACAGTGCAAATATTTATCGGCTAAACTCTTTTTCTATCATCATGAATCAGTCAAATTTGTTAATTTAATTTGAATTAAGTTCATTGTAAGATCACTTGAAGTGAATTTTTTTGTTTACTTTTTTTAATCTAGATTTACATTAGACTGATGTACGCCCTGTGATAGGCTCGCATCCTAGGCTGTACGGATCGATGGATTGTTTTATGTAAAGTTTCTGGATTGCGCCTCCCTGTGATTTTCTTGGGTTGTTGAATTATGATTATGCAGTTGAATTGTTTACTATTGTGGTAAGATATTTAGAAGTATTTTAAATGAGCGGGCAACAAGTTCTAGGAAGTAAGCTGAGTAAATAATAAAACAGTCTTTATTAATTTAGATATCCATTGATAAGCTCATTATGACATTCAGCATTAAACGTGTTAAGTGGAATTAGTGATTTGAAAAAAAATGTTAATCAGTATATGATTGAGTGACTGTAGTCCAATACTTTGAACACATAGCAACAGATGATAGCTGAGTATTGATTATACATGTTTCATAATCTTCCAAATGCAGCTGAAGGAAAATCTTCCAGCCCCTTAGCTAATTAGTCACTTGTCAATAGTAGAGACTATGATGTATTCTAGAAAATAGACAGATACAGCTCAAGGTTTCTTAAAGAAGGAAAATATCTGGAGAAAAGAGAGTGCATATTGTAAACAAATGAGAACTGAACATTGTTTTAATAGATCACATTAATAAATGTTTTCAGGCCAAGTATGGAAGGATAAATAAGAGATTACTTTGAGTCGGTTTCTTCCTCAGACATATGTTGATATTATTAACATGCTGGTAATGAGGATCTTTATGCATTGTGTAGACCTAAAGAGTAACTTTTTTGAAATTGTTCCTCATTTGTTGTATCAACAACTTATGTAATTGTGTATTTTTTACACTTATAAAACACTTAATGTAAAGTTAATCGTAAAAAAATTCCAGTCAGTATGAGAAAATACAGGATATGATCGTCTTTATTCTGAAATCAGTCTTATTTCTTCCTGAACTGTATTTTTAGATGAGTAATTACCTTTTCTAAGCATGTTATGTTTTCATTGCTGGTTATTTGCATCCATCCATCCCATATCTATACCCCGTTATTCTTAGATGGTCACAGTTATTTTCATCCATCAAGTCACTGTGTGCTGGATGATCAGTAAAAAACATGTTTTATTTCAGACTGGCAGTTGTGCATCCAATTTGAACAGCAGCACAAAGTCTAGAAAATAAGATATGCATTATATTGTCTAGCAAAACATGACAGCCCTAGCTATAGGTCTAATGTGTGTGTGCGCGCACAGTACACTCTTCAATCTCAGCCCTCTGAAACACAGAAAGTGATCCCAGAGCTCTTTAAAAGGTCAGGAGAGCTCAGCTTTTTCCAGTCGTGACATTTGACTGGCAGTGGTAGAAATGTTTGCGTGTGTGTGTGTGTGTGTGTGTGTGTGTGTGTGTGCGTGTGGAAGACAAAGCTTCGTCCGAATGCGTCAAAAACCTAATCTGGAAGAGGGGAAGGTTTGCTTCCCCCAGGCAGACACCTGCTGTAAATTCTGTTTTATACAGTTTACCATTGTGCTGTGTGGCCACCTTTTTGAGCTTTTGCACATCGTCCCATTATTAGATTGTTTCTGTGGAACAGCAGTTTGTTGTTATATGAACAACACCTAGTTTACAGTTACCGATATGGTTCACACAAAGCATAATTAGATTATCCTGGTTGGATTCAAATGCTTTTTAATACTATCTTGGTGAAGCCTGCGTTCTGAACTCAGTGACGAGGTACATGTGTTGTGTCATCAGTGGCGTACATCCAGGTTGCAGTCCCTCCTCCCTTGGCCCTGAGCCCACGTCTTCTGCCTGCAGTCTTGTGTGCAGCGTGCTCTGGTGGCTAAAGGCGCTCGTTAAAGTCCATAACTTATCTCACATTTGAAGCTAATGGGAAGAATACTGGCTGCAGTGAAAAATAAATTACATTTTTCCCCCCTCTCTCTCCCTGCCCTCCTAACCTGCAGCGTAATATAGCAGCGGTGAGAGTATGCATTACAGATCTTAAGCATTAGAATTTATCTGTGCTGCACGACGCTGACTGATGCATTTGGAAATAATGTACTGGAGCTGGGCATTACAGGAACCCCTGTAACTAATGGACAGCTCTCGCCTGTGGCCGGCGATGTATATCATTCAGCTGGAATACCTCATCAACTCCAACAGTTCTTTGCAGGGCTTCCTGGCCAGACCAGCCACTCAGGGTTCACATTAAAGACCCTGTAATAAAAGCCCCTCCCTTCCTGTTCTGTCCATCTCCCACTTTCAACCCATTAAATCTGTTAGTAAAACATTCAATTATAGTAGTTATCTCATTTACACCATTCTATAAAACGTATGCAAACATAAAGCTCTAATGACAAAAGGCAATCAAATTTATCTCATATTGTTTAAGATAAATTTTAAATTACTCTTTGTTTTTTTTCTTAAAATTAATTCAAGTGTTACCAAACACAATATTTAAATCCATCTCTGTGTCACTGTGCAGATGTTTGTGTCTTTTAGCTCAGTACTTTGGTTTGAATCATATCGATTGACTTTGGTTGAGTCTTACAGCTCTCATCAACCATTGTGAGATGTTGCAAGCCGCTCTCTCCATCAGGAGAGTTTGTTCGAAGGTTTACAAGAACATCGAGAACAATGAACAGACACTGATTCATTTTTATGTCAATACAACACTGAGTAGATAAATATGTTCCTGCAGTGACCACAGATGGCGCTAAATCACCTCAGTCATTTCACCTAAACAGGCAAATATGAATACTACAATCATATATTATATAATTAGACATTAAAATTAAGAACAATTTACATCAACTATAAAATTAGTTAACACAAATTAACTTTTGGCTAGCCTGAAATCAAACCATCCTCGAGTGCTAATAATATATTATTACTGTTACCTGGAAATATAAGCACGATCTTTGTTTTTCAGCGGTCAGAAACACAACTCTAGTGGGATATTTGTGTGTGTCTATTAAATGTGTATGTAGGGGGTCGTTTGATAGAACAACCCAAACATATTGGATACTTCGGTTAAAATCTTTCAAGGCTTTCTGCCCCCTGGTGGTCCAAAAACATTTAGATTCATGCTAACACAATGCTGTTTCTGCTTTTTGGACCAGGTCAAGTTAAACAGAACCCCAATAGTGGGTGTGGAAATGCATTCCTTGTATTTTTCTTATCTTTAAAGTTACTTGCCTAATAAAAATTGCATCATTATATTATTATGCGTTCAATTTAATACATTGCGCGAGGCAGGCAAACAAAGAATGTTTTGAAAGACCACAATAGCGGACTAAGTCTCGAACAATAATAACGTTTGATTTTCAGAATGCATTTTAAATGAATGCACATTTAGTTTCTCTGGACAGTCGACATGCAGCAGAAGATACATCATTATTTTTAACACACTTTAACACACGCATGATGCTTTAATAGTTTTTAACATTACCATGTAATGAATATATTCCAAATAATTGTATTCAAAATTAGTAACTTTTGAAATTTGACCTCTGTTTCTTATCTTTTAGCGCCTTATGTATTGGGCGAAATATTTGACTAGAAATATAAAGGAGCCCAACGTATATACACACCCCTATGAGAGCAGAAAGGGTTTTTTTCCTCTGCCTTACTCTGGCCCTTTCAACATGCCTTACTGCTGCACATTTTTATTTAATGGTGTTTATGTTTTAATAGCTGCACCAGACAGTAGCTGCTCGTCTCCAAAGTAATGTAAAGAACAAGGGATAGGCCAGATGAATTCCATCCACACAGAGGTCAGGAGACAGAAAACGAATAGCAATGTGAATCCCCCAGCAGGCAGCAGGAGAGACAGACTAATAAGAGCATAACAGAGGAGGAGAAGGGGGCCCTTGGGAACCAGCATAAAGGTTTTCAGTACATTTTTAAAAGAAAGTGGTCTGAAAATATAATGATGCCTGCTTTGAAATGTATCAGTAATCAGGAATGGAATTTGTTCCAGGATATGAAGTAGGATTGAAATTCCCCAGTTGTGTTGAAGAAGGGGGTTTTTAGGTGGAGGGTGGGGTTAGAAAGGGCGAAAGAGGAGAATATGGAATGAAAAATGTGAATGAGCTAGATGGAGGCCTTGTCTTGCTCTCTACTGCTCTTATAGGTATACAGGGCAGGGATAGAGGATGAACTTGTTGTCTCAGTATATCTTACAGATCTTTACAAATATGCAATTTTTGCCAATACCAGGTTAACTTCTTCAAAACAACGCATAGGAAAAAAAATTCAAACGTAAACTGTTTTTTTCCATTGACAGAATGTAAAAACACTCACAAATCCTGGTAGACATTTCTTCAAAATGAAAAGAGTCAAACAAATCCTTTTTTTTTGGTGCCAAAATAAATTATTTGTTCTTGGAGCGGTTGAGAATAAATTTGATGCATAGACGGTTTGCAATATTACTACCTGATCTGCTTGACCAGAACAACCATAGTCCACTACACTGGAGGCTTGACACAGTGATTCATTCTGTGTATATTTTTCCTTTTTACATGAATCCACTGTTTGACGGAGGATATGAAGTTATTCTTATGGTGTGTTCAGACCAAATTTAAAGCAAATATTTAACTCACATGGACATGGAGATATGGTCTTCATATCTATTTCCATCACCCAGCACCAAGTTGCAATAATTGACTCTGTATGTAATCGTGCTACAGGTAAAATTCACATTGCATTTGGTCTCACTGTTGAACTTTGTAGATGAATCAACACAGCAATAGTGTTAGATCCGATGCACCTTTTATACCGTGTGATAAATCAAACTTCTCAGCTGATATTTAAAGTCATTGCCTACCTCTAAGATGGATGTTGCTTTATATTTTCCATCATGTTTTCATAAGAGGTTTATAGAAAGTGTAATTAAATGAAACTTTAATAAAGTATGCATTTCTTTACAACCCATCAGAGCAGTTTTTGCGTTGTGCTGAGTTTGCAGTATAATGCTGTCAAATCCATGTGTGGATGAACTCTCAGTTTTTCAAGTGTAATATAATTATATCACTCGATAATTGGAAAATGCATGGTTTTGTGTAATGAAAAGAGAGAGTAGGAGCTATGTGGTGGCCAAGTGCAGCCTTAAGCAAATTTTCTGCCCCTGCAGATGTTAAGAAAATGACAAGTCAGCAGTCCTGCTGCCTAATCTTTAGGTGTACATGGTGTGAGCAGTACCGGTGGGATTATAGGCTAGTAAATATCTGGATAGTAATAACTTTTGTAGAAACATTACCCCTACTCACGATCATAATCCCCAAAAAACAAATAATTATTGTAATGATTTGCAGACTTATGCAGTTGTTGGTGTTGGAAGAATAATTCCTGTCGTAATCATTGCTAGTTTTTGTTTTTCAGTACCTTTTCACCCAAGTGAAAAACCCACATGAATGACTGGAAGGAATCATCTGTCAGTAGAAGAGGATCCATAACCCTTGAGTCTCAGGATTGTGAGACATGTTCTCATTTTGTCTTCCTGAACAGTTGCTGCAGTCCTGAACGATGTCGGTCCGTGCTGGTAGCCAGGTGAGATGTTTGGTCAGTGAAGCTGTGGAGTCTCCCACTGTGCGACCTGTGCTGTAAATGGACTTTACACTGGTCTGTCATGGGCCTGACCTGTGGCCGTCAGGATGGTAGAGTAGAGGAGGAGGAAGGGAGGTCAAGTCTGGGTCACTGACCTCTGCCTCCAGGTGACAGACACTGTGAGCTCCATCAGTCTCCGGACACAGTGATTGGTTTTCCCAAACTCCTTGAAAAAAGGCCACTCCAGTAGCTCTGAACCGGTCCCGCCACTCTGTAATGGATCCGTGTGAAGCGGATTTGTTGGGAACTTAAGCTGGAGACCAACAGACAGAGGGGCTATTACCTAACAGGCCGCCATTAAAAGGTTGACTGTGCCAGGGCCAGAATAGAAATGCTCCATAGCCAGCCCAATTATATTTAATTGACTTCGGCTGATTGTTTACTGAAGTGCACATTTCCAGTGTACGTTCATCATGTCTCCACTAGATGTTTTATTTTTTTATTTCCTTTATGTCATTTTACTGTGGCAATCATTTCTAATTTACTAAACTACATCATCCCATCTGCTCTGGGTTACCTTGAACTGGGCTCATCAGTTACCCCAAAAGTGCCATTTTCCTTTTGGGAATGGTTACCAATAATACATTTCAATTTCAGAGGTGTGAATTATCCCAATTGTAGATTGAGAATTTCTGTCTACCTGTATTTATTTTTGGGGCACGTGTTATGGTCCCAGTTCCCCGATGGATGTCCCCACACCCTGAGTCTCTGCTTTGATGTGGATTATCAGTGAGCCTCATCATTGCCCCCAGTCATCGTGTCAGTACCTTTTGATGTTTCCTGTGTGCACTTCCAGATAGAATTTCTAATAAGGAGTCATTATCATTTTGATTTCTTGCTGAATGAGACGAATGACCTCTGGCATTTAACCTACAGTGTCTGGCTAGAAGAAGAACTAATTGAAGTGGGGATGACATGTACAAGGGTTTTAGGTTCGGTAGGTTGCTGGCAGGTTTTGGCAATAAACCTAAAATGCCCACCATTTTATTACTATTAAGATCAATTTGAATTACAATTTTACAGTGAGTTAATGTATTACTCCTTAAAAATCCTCTCTCTGTTATTTCAATATAATGACATACAAAGAGGAGAGAATGGCTAAATAGTTAGTGGGATGTTTGTCCATTACAACTGCAATGCCCTATATATTATTTGAAATAATATACTTTTAAAAATCTGTTAATATTTATTTTTATTCTCTAGAACTCTATCAACACAGACTTAAAGATCTTTATTTTTTAGGAGTTGACCCCACCCCTTTTATGCTTTATTTTTAAGACAGGAAGGTGCTGGCTGAATTGAACTCCATATCTGTAATTGGAGGGCTCATTACAAAGTGCCTTTGATAATTATGGCTTCACAAAACAGGCCTTTAGGCGAGCCTCTCCTGTGTGAGTCCAGGGAGCACCTGCACTACTTCAGCACTACTTTAACCAGGCCTTATTTTGAAGGATTAATTGTGTTTTAGTCCAAAAGCTTTCTCCCCCCTCACATGCAATGGAAGGATCTTTCAGAATCCTGAGATGACAAGGACTCTCTCCACTTGCTTGCTTTTTCATTGTAGATCCGGAAAATCATCTGTGATTAGCATCATAATGATTGGCACTGAAACATGTTAAGATCAAGACAATTGAAGTAGTTTCTGGGCGCCTCGAGATAACAAATAACCTTTAACAGAAGAAAGGTTCTATTAAGTAAACTCCTAATTTACCGAGCAATTTGTGAAAAAATGCTGCCAGTAATCTTATCTTTTATGTTGTGGAGTCACACATCTGCCTCCAGCTCATTGTACTTAATTATACTGAAGACCCTGCATTCTCATCTCTTCCTTTTTTTTCCAGTGTTTCTTGTGGATCTGCATATTTCTCCCCAGCGCTACTTGATTTTGTTGCCCGCTGCTTGAGTTCTGAGTGGTTCATTTAGGAGGCCCGGTGGTGCTGCTTTGTCACAGTGGAGAGAGATCAAAGAGGCTACTTAATGCTGAGGTTTAGGCAGAACTAGAACACCCATTTCAAGCAGTGCGAGAGGACTCCTGTGGCTGGTATCAGGTCAGCAATAATGAGCATGCTACAATATCTCCTTTGGAAACACAAAGCTCCTCAAATGTGGACGTGACACATGGAAGCAGGCTCTCCGAGAAGCTGTGGATACAAAGAAGCACGGGTAAACATGCAGCCAGGTCACAGTGTTGCACAAGTCAACAATGACAAAATAGATGGGAAGCACTGGCAGAGGGTAGACATAGAGACTGGCTTCATAGGGGAAACAGCACTGTGTGTTCCTGGATGCCTGTTTGAAGAGGCTGGGAGGGTTGAGGACATCTGCCCCACTTCTCACAGGCCAGAGAACCCTTCACCCAGCACTGGTAAATGCGCGTTAGAGAAAATTCTATTCCAAACCCACTGTTTTTAATTTTTTTCATTTCAGATGTCCCTTATTTCTCGAACTCAATCCGTCTTGCACATCTTCCCAATTTTTTGCAAAAAATGCATCATTATAACACACACACACACAAACATGCCTGACACCAGTAGGTCCTGACCCACTGAGCTACAAACCTGGCCCCGATAGTTGTTAGAGAAGCCTCACCATTCTCAGACGAAGCCCCGCAGTGTGCACGCCAGCTCATCTCTCTCCATGCACCGCCCCAGGCCATGGGCTCCAGACAACCCCTGCCTCTTTACACTTCCCTCATCCACCTCACTTTCACGCTCTGTTTCTAGTTCTCTCTCTGTCTCTCTCCATTTGTTGATTCAAAACAGCTAAGTTTGTGTACTCAATCAGGATGTATCCATTTATGTGGAGGAGTTTTCCATAGATTAAACATGTCTAAGTATATGTCAGTAATCTAGATTAAGCCTTGGAAAACCAAAAAACCTCCAACCTCATGACTTGCTGAATGACAGTGTGTTGACATGAAAAACATAAGGCAAGGACACTTTCTATGCTATTAAGACTTTATCATGATTCTATGTTAAAATATGCTGCACGGTGTCACACGTACACAAACAATAGATAAATCCAAAAAATCCATAATAGAAACTTCAAATATACAATTCCTACTCTCATTATGAAGCACAAATGTATTTTTCAATGTCTGAAACCCTGCCTTGCAGCTTTTTACTGCTATCTACAAATGCATGTGTTATAGAACTGTTATATTTTTAGCCAAGCTGGGAAGTATACATTTACAGTGTCATGGCATTTACAAAGTTTTTTTCTGCTTCAAAACAGTTAAGCACCAGGGAGCAGTTCCAGAAATGATACGAATTTGAACTATATATATATATACTGTATATGCACACATATGACCAACTCTGTAGGGTCTTGTTTAGAATATGAAATAATTTTTCGACTTGAACATTATTGGAACAAGTTTAAAGGGTTGTTCTGCAATATCAACTGTTGTTGTCTCTTCTTATCTATCTTAAAGATACAGAGTTCATATCAATACCACCAATTTGACAAAAGCAAAGTATTCTGTGCTTGTAACCGTACCAATTCCCCAACTATCTGAATCATAACATTCAGTTTACAAACCCTTTCAAACTGCCAAGATGGTTCTAAAACACATCTTAACTCAAGATGGCTTAACAAAGTGAAATAGTGGTAACAAATACCACAGGCAGATAGCCAAGAAACTTGAAGAGGGAACCACAAGCTACACTTTTAAATTGTAACTATTTTCTCTGTCCATTTAATTTGATCTACATGGTCACACGCCTATAAATGGTTAATGTGGCCATTGATGCCGTTAGCGAAAAGAGATATTAACAACAAGTGGATTTTTAAAGTTACAATATAAACTCAAACAACCTCAGAATTCACTCTAGGCAATGGCAAGATTACAGTGGGGCATTTCCTGAATGATACTGTTAAATTGTGCCACATCAGACTAATGATGTCTGTCCCTTGACTCGTTTGGTGATTTTTAAAGAGCCTTTACAAGTGTAGGGCAGCATTAAGAATTAAAACAATGTACTTATGAATTTATTCTAAAACAATTTTTGCATTAGAAGTGAGTAGTGTTGGCTCACATTGTTATTGCTTGAGGCTAAAGCTGTGTGCTGACTGGAAACTAATTTCCAAAGAAATATACACATAAAAACACACAAACTAAAACTCCCTAAGCTGAACTGCACGTTAACTTAAGCACCTCAGTGAATGTGTTGTTTCTGTTTGAGGATCACTGCTTCCATACTTTTATGTATGAATTGCCCAGTTATGTTATTACAGGACATAATAGCTCTGGCTCAGTGCTGGTGCTTTTTAAAAGGCTGCTTGGATTTCTAATGAAGGCACATGTTAGACTCAGTGTGGGAGCCAAGGCCAAGTAGAACAACGGTCTGTCCCACTAATACGATCAGCAGCTTTAGGCCTAACAGAAGACCCACTATCTCTTGACATCTTAACACATCTGGCAGCCAGCTTAAAGACCATGGCATTCGCTTTAGCTCTAATGAATTGTGATATTGTGCAGTTTTAATCAGCTTCTAATTCTGCATAATTACACCATAATTTCTGGAGGAATTGTATTACAATTTCATGTGCAAGTGAAGGAAGGGCAAGAGTTCAACCAGAGTGGCAAGCAGCCCTGCAAATAGAACAGTTTCCTCTTTGTTTTTTGGATATGGAAATTTGCAGAAATAATGAGACAACATTTATTCTCTGCTTATTAAATTTGCAAGGTCAGGCACAATGAACAGGGCTGTGATAGCTGCTGAGATAGTAGATTGCCCAATTAGATGAGGTCCCTCCAGTGATAAGCTGCTCTCTCTCTCTATGTGTACTAAAGCACTGTGACCTTGAAATCATTGTAAAGATTAGTTAGAGCTGGGCAAACTAACAGGACTGGCTTTTGCCTATGCAGGCACTGGTATAATGTGTTCCTGTCTGGGTGGTAAGAGTTGGAAAACTGCACTAATGGCTTCTGATTACAGAAACATCTCTGTCACGTCTTTGTTAAATAAGAGTTAATGAAACCGAATGCTAACTGTGGAGGATTCTTTGTTTCCTTATGTAGACCTGCCGTCCTCCCACATTCTTCACAGTTTGGCTGTCTTCTTGCCATCCCTTTCTTATTCACTATGGTGGTAATGCATTGGAAAGGAGAACCAAAGTCACACTACATTAGTTTGGTGCTGGCTGTTGCTGCAGAGAGTCATTACTCTTCCCTGACAGTATCAAAGAGAGGCAGCGGAGCCGGGCTGCGCCTAGCCTCCCGCTCTCTCTCACCATGCGCCACTCACAGGAAATTGCCTCATACTTCAGCAGGCAGGAGGTGAAACGGCAGCGACACCCATGCATGTGTCACGTTCCAGGCTCAGGGCTTGGGTGGGAGCGGGCTTTGGTGTCACACACAAATGCTGCCTGGGGAGCAGTAAAGGAGCACTGCCCAGGGGAGGAGAGGCCAGGCGGTGCTACAGGAGCCGAGTTGTGTTCGAATACAGGGATGACTATTCTTTGGAGGCTGTGTGGACGGGAGTGGGTTAAAGCGTTGCACTGTTGTAGAGCCTGACTCAATCTCATGTGGGCTGCAATGACTGAAATGTTCATAGGCTCATACTTTTTTGATGTACATGGAATAATTGGTGGCATGTGCCCTTTATCATCTCACATCCCCTGTCATGGCTGCCATTATTGAACTTCAGTTTAAATACACATGATTTTGAAGAGACACTGTCAATACATGTAAATTGCTTGTTAAAAGCTTTTGTGCCTTTGTTCCAATAGAAATGCTAATGGGAATTTGCCATAATCTTACCTTAATAGCATTTTCAGAGTTAGGGAACGATTGTTATATATTCATCAGAAGCACAGTCAGCACTTCAGCTTCTCTAATGCATGGTTTAATTAGACCTTTGCCCATAAGGTAATGGTGTTTTTCAACATCTCATGGGGGAATATTAGAAATTTTATCAAAACCCTGCAAGCTAAGCAAAATGCTTCAGTGCATGGTATAGTGGAGGACTGTTTGTTGTTTGCAGATACATTTACATAAACCATATTGTAGAGACTGGAGGTGAACCTTTTTCCAGTGTGGGTTGGGGGTAAAAATGTGTAGATGCCATTCCAGCATCGCTTGCATCTTGCCACGCTGCATCCTTTTGTGCTGATGTCTTGAGAGGACAAATGTTTATTGCAAATATAAGGCAGCCTTTGTTTTGATCACGTGCGCTTTCTGTCCCCTTCTCCTTGTTTCGGCTCTCCTTTCATTTTGTGCTGGGCTGGGGGGGATTGGTGCAGCCCGCCGCCTCTGCGGCTCTGTGATTAGAAAGGGAGGGAGGGAGAGTGCTTCTCAGCAGGACTCTCTGTTTTATATTCATCAAAAGAGCTGCCTTTGATTTGCTCCCTCTTTGACGTGTGACAGCATGGACTGCAGCACCACACTGCTGCTAAGGAAATCGTGCACTTACCACCCCCTCTCCCACACCCCCTCCCTAACCTCCCCACCCTTTTCTCTTTTCTCCCCTTCCTGCCATCCTCTATCCATGCCCCCCTCCCAACCTGACTATTACAGACTGTCACTGCCCACCCCCCGCCCACCTCCACCCCCTGTAGTCTAACCCTCAGGCCAGTGCACCAGCTTATTAATTTCTCCATTATTATTGATATTGCCGCTCTCCTCAAATCAGACTTTTGCCAAGGTCATTCGTGCTGAGAGTAGGCCCCCGCCTCTTCCTCGCACCTTCCATCTCGAGAAACAGACAGATAAACAGGCAAAAAAATGGTAAGCTCACAGGCAGACTGTCCGATTGTAACAAAGTAACAAAGAGAATCAAGACAGAGACCGTACAGGCGAGCTGAGACTCAGGGTGGGGAAGGGTGATCATTATATGCTGAGGATAAGACAATAATCAAGTCACTTCCTTAACAGGGCACTAATTGCTCAGTGTTTTCTAATTGTGTTCTCTACCCCTGACTTCTGGGTTTGAATTTTGCCTATAGATTCTATTTTTGCATGGTAAGTCTGGTGTTGACTGTTTTTAGTAATGCCTGTACAGTAGTTATGTTTTAATCCAGGTTGCCAGTGTTTTAAGCTACAGTGTGCGTGTTTCAATATTCAATCTACCTCCTGCTTACTGAAATTGTTCAATGAGTGACCTTCAGCTCCTAAATTGTTGGAGGAAATCGGTGGTTTCCCAGTGTTGACACGGGAGTCCACCCTATAACCAGCCGCAACTTTCACACCAGTCAATTCTACGCAGTCTGTGATATCTCACGCTGCGATCACATACACATTCATACGTACACCTTCACCTCACTGTTCAAACACTGTCCCAGAAACTCTCTCTCACACACACACACACACACATGCATACCTGTGTTTGAACAGAACAGCTCTGTACCACAGAGACTGAGCTGGTTATTAACAGCATAAATTATTTAAGAAATTTCCACCTCTGCAAACACCGGTGGAAAGAGACAAGATACAGGAAATTGTGTGTGTGTGTTTGTGTGCGTGCGTGCGTGTGTGTGTGTGATCCATGAGGGACAAACTGAGGCCATTTTCTGATTCTTTCTCCTTGCACCGGTGCAGCTAACAAGGTTGAACATGCGCAAGGTGAGCTTCTGCAGAGGGCAACATTTACTCACCCATGATTAGTCCAGAAGCTAGAGACAAATATTTATACATATAGTACATTTAAAATTCTACAATGGGCAGTTTGTGCAGTAGTCATGATTTATTAGTAGGGATTGCAGAGGCAAAAGTTATGCAGTTTTTTTACACTGTTCAGATTATTAGAAAATTATACAGAAAAAAATACACCTACAGTATATATACAGTACTAATGTAAGAAATGCAGACTTATACACAGCATTTCTGACCATTTTACTACTCCACTTGTGTTGTATATCCCATTCCATAACAAAACAAAAGCTGGGTTTCACTTCCATTCATAACCATATGATATGGCCAATAATAATATAATTATATTAAGATTAGACATTTTATCAGTTGATAAAGAAATTTCACAAATATAATTTATTTTAAGTTTAAAGACCCATTTCTGCTCATGGTTTTGTTTCTTCTTTATGAACAGAGAATGAGTAAAAGCAAAAACATTTTACAAATCTGATGTAAATCATGTGTCATACACCCTCACAGTGCTTATACAATGTGTAAGCACTGTATTGATATCACAGGACCTTTGTTTTATCGCTATTGATGAAAATTATATTTTAATCATTATATTTGATTGCCCAGTCCTAATAGTGCCTCTAGGCAGGTAACATCCAGCTGTGTCCCCGACATGTGAAGCTGCAATGTGTGTTCCCTCATCTCTATATGCCTCATCTCACACGCTGTATCTTTACTTCAAGTGTCGCCTTTGACAAGAAGCCTTCAGTTCATCAGTGTTACTGTAGCTCTTGAAAGCTTTTTGCTTATTTGACCAATACAGGAATGCCAACCAAAGTGAGAAGGCATCAAAGTAATAGCTTGTCACTGTGCATGAATAATAACGGGGTGTGGAGGTCATTGCACCTTTCGGCGCGTGTAGGCATCAGTTTGATTTTGCTGTCAGCTGTGAGTTTGATTGGAGTTTGATGCTGTGCTCCCACTGTGTGATAGGCCTCCTCAGCAGATGACACCAGACTGTTCAAGGTGAACACTGTAGCCCTGTCTACATGCATGCATCTTATCACGTCTCTCTAATGGTCCCTCACTTAGCTCTGAGGCATCTTCTCCAGCACTCAAGCCAACGTCAACCTCTGTCATTTCAGATGTTCACTTGCCCCAGTAAGCAGACACAGGCATTCGGCTCTTTTCTCCTCCTGTGCCACTTGACAGAGAGGGACTGCAGAAGAGACAAGAGTAGATGAGAGAGAAAGAAATGAAGAGAAGGAGGGGTGTTAAACCCTGCAACACTGCACTTTGTGTCAGAAATGGCACATCTACCCCCCTGTAATCTCTGAAGCCATGGTGTGGTGTGTCAGTGTTAAGTTGATACCAAGCTTTGGGCCTCTGTCTGTGGACTCGCACATCTGAAGCTCCACTGTAGCACCTAAACCCCGTAATCCAACTCAAAAGGACAGCTAAGTGTGTACGCGCTCAAGATTCACTGTTCCTTTCTCTGAACAAAGTATTCTTGCCTCTCGTTCCCCCGTGTCGTCGGTCTGCTCCTTGGCCCCCGACAGGACCCCCCGAGGCCAGTGGGTGATTCTAGCATTTATCCTTTCCTTCAGAGTGACTCTGGCACAGAGCACATTCTCTGAACGTGGCACACTGCCTGTTCCAGAGGCCTGATGTCATACTGAAGACCTGTCAGTAATGTTGATTCAAATAAACCTGTGTTCAGTTGATCGGTGCGTGCTGCAGACTGATGGATGAACCAACGGTTTATAGTTTTACTTTAACCCTGTTTTTGGTCGCAAAGATTTGGTCGGTAATACATAAGCAGTGTTATCTTGCGTTTCATTAATATGCAATCTGCAGTGCTCCCAACATTCCACACAAACCTCCCACAAGGTATCTGTCTTTTTGTTACTGGGTTGACTTTTCTTCACTATCTGACGGATCCACTTATCACTATAACAACAGCAATGCAAATCATGTCAAGAGGGCGAGGCAGAAGGTGCATTTGTTTGCTTTCTTTTTTAGGGGCATATACTGTATTCTGTGTTATATATGGTGTATTTTTTATTATAAAGTCAGGTTTGTTGTGCATCACTATCTTGTCATCGGTTTATCTTCAGCTGCTGAAGTCAAGAGTATTTGATAGGGCCCTTGACACAGCTGAGCCTCGGCAACTCGCCTCCTTTGTTCTCTTAGGAAAGGGTGCCAAATTCAGTGGAAGGTAGTAAATAGGAAAATGCTTCAAAGTCTTACCCATTGAAGCAATAGACATATTTGTGCACTTGGCACACAGTTACATTATTTGGCTCCAGGATAGGACAGACAAAATAAAGAGTCAATATCTGTGTTAAAGTGGGATCATTATTACAACTACTGCACCAACCATAGCAACCCTAATCTTATCAGTAACATCTACCCTGCACAATCTCTTAGTGTAGCAGAACTGAACAAATCACATGAAGGGAAAATGCTCCTTACAGTCAGATACCTGTTCCCACATTAGAGTGACTTTGGCAGAACCAACTGCAAACAATTATTTGCTAGTGGTCAGCATTTGGCCTATCTGTGTGGATTAATGGCTAGAATGCTGACCCGGGAGCTGGTCAGCCGTGATGTCGTCACACCCGAGTGAGTGGACTCCGGGCCCACCTGGCCGCAGATAGACCGTCCAGTGCGGCTGGGGCATTAGGGAGGAAGGCTAAACCCAGAGGAAGAAGCATTTGGGCTGATCTCTATATGCAACCACAGCTCCTGTCTGCGTCTCCCATACCAATAACCTCCAACAGAGGTGAAGCTTTTGAAATGAACCACTGCATAATGGAGATAAACTCAAGTCACGGGTCATGGCAAGAGATAAGAGCCTGTATTTAACTGGGCAGTTTCATACATCATCTCTCTGCCTTGGAGCAGGGGATACTTTAAAATAGGCCGAATTGTGATTGCATGGGACAGAATGTGTGTGCCCATGTGTGACTGCAAGTTAATGTTTTTCGGCGAGTGTGTGCATGATCATGTGTACATTGTTTGTGTGAAAGAGAGAGGGAGTGGCGAGGAGTTTGCTTGGGCGTGAATGTAAGTGGAGAGAATGAGTGTTTGGGTGCGGGCCTCTGTGCGTCTGCTCCGGCAGTCTACGTGATTGTGTTTTGATTAGGTCTCAGTGGTGTGCCAAGTTCAGGCCTTGTTGAGATTCTCGCTCGTCCCACATCCCCATTGCTTTCCCAATTTGACAGCTGATGGGATCTCAGATGGAATGTGCGTGTGTGAATTGCCAGCAATATACATAACAACCTAATTTCTCTTTTCCATCCCTCACCCCTTTTCCCTCCCTCCCTCTCACTTCCATTCCACTCCTCTTCCTCTTCTCTATTTATCTATAGTCATTGCTCCCTCTCTTTTCCCTCTTTCCGTCTCTCCAAACACCTTTCACACACCCCTCATACAATTCATAGGGTTCAGGGGCGGTGACAACCCCTGCCTCTTGGGCTGTAGTTTTTCATGTTGATGGTTCCGTGCTGTCTCTGAACCACAAGTCTTCTGATCCACAGTGATTTGGCTAGCCAGTAAGCAATGCCCATAGCCAGTATTCTCTTAGAGCGCAGTTCCTTGTTGTTGTAAACTGAAACTGTGACGAATACTTAACACAAACCCAGACTGCTGATCTGTTCATGCATAGTTTGTTGTGCATACTTACTGTGTCTGGGAATTGTTTTAGAACTGTGTTACTAAAACGAAAATCCTGATATACACCAATTTAATTGTTAATGATAGTCCCACATCTTGTAATTATTGTTAGGCATGTTAATGGCACTTGATTACTATGTAATGTGACTTTACTATTACATGTAATGGGCAGCTCAGTGCTCCAGTGACTGGTATTGAATGACTGCTTGTCATTGCTCTGGTCTCAACATACAGTACAAAAATATGCAGTTCAGCTGAAGTTATGACTCTAAATTGATTGATGTAAGAGTTTGCAGGTTGTGTGAAGGGCCAGGTTGTAATGGCAGATCATTCTTTTCTACAATTAGAAAACCAAGCCAAACTCAGTGGAACATCTCTGAAAGAAAGGTGCCTGCGCAAGAACATTACTGACATGAGGTATTCTCTCAATGCTTCCTGATTTAAAACAGATGATGTATCTACCATATTTATTTTAATGAATGCTTTAATTAATGCTTAGCTGGTTATTTAACTTATTTTGATTGGCTCATCACTCTCCTGGGGCGAAGGGGCATCTGTTATTGGCAAGAGAAATGTAAGTGAGAGAATTGAAGCCTGGACCGTTCTGGGAGGGCGGCCTTTGACTGTCCACATGCCTTATTTGGTTTAGATTACAAATTTGGGACTGTTACTTCTCTTGATAACGTTGAGTTGGATTTAGTGACCTATAGCCATAAAGTTATAATGTTAGCTCTTGATGTTCAACGCAGAGTTTAACTTAGCCAAAGTGCCATTAAGAGACCTTGAAGTAAGTAAGGATAGATCAGGTAAAAAGGTGAGCTGAAGTAAGTCTGACTCAGGCATCTTGGAGCTGTTAAATCGTTATGTTTGTAAATGTCTCTCCGTGTCCCTTTTATTAAGAAAAAATACATTATTTAATACATTTTCAATTTGCCCTTAAGGTTTGTGTTTTCCCAGAATTTTCAACTTAGGGGCACATGTGTGTCTTGGGAAAGAAAAGTAAGTGTCAAGCCTTGAAATATGTCATTCACCTAACATAAGCGCACGGGGAGATTAGTAATAAAGGCCTGTCTCTAATAAAAGCCTGTCTCAAATAAAAGCACGCCTTTCTTATGATGAGATAAACAACAGTCCCGGAAGCAATTTTAACATTTTATGGGAATATGTTTGTGTTTACAGTGCACTGTACATACACCAGCAGTTTATTGTGTGTTTGCACAACCTGTCTTTAACTAAACAAAATATTGGCACTGTGTTATCTATCATTAAAAACGACAGAAATGCTTGATTCAGTTTGATATATTATGTGTTTTTGTATATGTGCGTGTGTGTATTTGCCCATTGTACCAGAAAGGTCTGCATACATTTGATAACAAAGGAAGGTGCATCTGACTTGTGTGTTTATTGATGGGTGTTTGAATGTGGTAATGCACTGGGACAGGGCTGTGGTAATAATGAGCCTTGGAAGTCGCTTGCTTTAGTATTAAATGCACATCTCCTTCCTTTTTAAGACACTAAAGCATGTTGGGATGCAGTGAAATGTTGACAGCGCTGTGGTCGGCTCCTGCAGCATGCCTGGCCATGGAGAATATTATTGCAGCTCTAATCACTCATCCTTGGCCATCAATCATGGCCCCGCCCCCTCTCTTCCTTCCACAGAACTTCTGGTCCAAACTGCAAGGACACTTTTAATGGCCTCCCAGAATGCTTATAATCACCAACCTCAGTTTAATAGTTTTCTCATGATTCTTCTTGAGTGTGAGGTGAAATTCTACAAATGTGGAGGTTCTGGTGTTTGGTGGCTGTCTGTCACCTCAAGGTTGCAAAGAAGTGTGTAAGGTCAGAGATTTTATAACAACATTTTGAGAGTCAAGCTCTTAGTATGGGAGTACAGTTATAAATATTAGCTCCAATTTAGACTGGTGAGAACAGGATACCCATGATTTTTGAGAATATCTATTTTACTCCCAAATGTTCCTCATTTAGTGAGTGATTTATTGTGTTATCTCACTACTCACTTGTAATATGTACTTGGTTTATCTATATTTAAGTATATTTAATATTTTACTCCACTTTTACATGTATTAAAATATTTAAAAATATTTAATATTGATTTGATTTTACAATGTTTAATTATAGAAAGTCGACAGGGTACAGGGATTGGAAAATGGTAGAGAAAATGGGGAATATTATTCAGCCAGGTTCTTTGAGCTAACTGTAGGACATTTCTGTATATTCCTGAACTATTTCTACCACCGGGTGGTTGCTATGTACTAGGGCTGCACAATTCTGGATTAAAAGGGAGACTGACAATTTATCTTCTTTCCACTCCAAAGGAAACACAACAAAAATAGGATTGTGCCTGATCTGTTGTTGATGTTATCGGGCTGCAGGGATTCAATTGATTGCTGGTACTTTGTTTCTGAAAAAATCGTATGTATCTTTTTGGTTGGAATCCTCTTCACGTCCTGATAGACATCAATAAATAAAGCTGGTGTCTGTGCTCCTCACAGGTCTGTAATAGACACAACCAATCATTTGATTCTGACAAAATGGCGTACCTGTCTGTCTCTAACCGACCTACCGGTCTGCCACACCCTGCCCATACTCTCACATGTGCATGAGCGGAATCTTCATCCTAGCTTTAACAGGTTTGTTTTATTGCACTTGTCGTTTAGGTTTAAGGTGATTCTATAAATGTTTGTGTTACCCTGCAGTGTTGCTATATTATCGAAAACGCTGCTTGCAATCTTTTTCGGGTATGAGCACAGTGAGGATTGGTTTTCACCCCCGTTCCAGGGTTTCTTTAGATTCATTTAGTAGGTTTTGCTCAGATGTGGGACCCATCGAGACCCATAAATACGCTACAGGGAGGGCAAAAATATAGAAATGACAATCAGTTTCGGTCACTTTAGCTAGGCTTTGTTTTTTACTCTGGAAAATAAAATAAATTGTGATATAGAGATAAGATTGCATATACATGTAGTTGTGAATCAAGATCGAGTTTTCTTATATACTGTACGTTTAGTTATGGCATGTTTACTGACAATACGAACTGCTATGGGGTCCAATGATTACAATTTGGAGATACTGTTTATACTGTAACAAGGATAACTTTATTTACTTACTTTACTTATTTGTATAGCACTTATCTAAACAGCTTACAAAGTGCTTCACACAAAAGTCCATGGCAAAATTACGATTTGATGTAATAAAAGAAATTCTGCTTCGTCCAATTTAAGAGCCAAATCATTACATAATAAGGTCAAGACCTAAGTAGATTGTAGCTTCACCCCACTTCCCAATGTATACACCGATGCAAATCACATGATGCCAGTAAGATATATAAAAGACGTGGTAAATAAAGTTATCTTCTTTCCCCAGAGGAAGTACATCTTGTAATCTCACAACAGGGACATCCATATGGGTTTAATAATTGACAAGAGAAACTACTATGTCACATCGCGGTATAAATTATACTTTTTCCAAATATTGGGCAGAATTTTTTTTCTTTTCCTTTCAGTCCCAGTCTTGAAATCAGATTTAATTTCTGTTTCTCTTCAACATTTCTTTTATCATGCCACAAAAGACAAGACGGAGATGAAACCAAGCAGCGAGAGATTATAGTTGTTCCTATAAGCTCCAGCTCTGTGTTTTAGCTCATGATGAAAAGAAGTATGGCTTTGTTTATTAGTAAGAAAGCAGTAGGTTGCTCTGCTCTTGACTGAGCAAAACTAATTAAAATCCCTGTAGAGCCAGGACTTTTTTAGCTGCTGCAAAACTTTGCTGTGCTTTTGAAAAGCATTACTATTTTTAGATTATCCAATTTGTGTCAGTGCTTGTGTGTGTGTACGTGTATGTGTGTGTGCACTTGTCTTGCTATAGTTGTGAGGACCAACCTCTGACAGACAACCAACACTGTGAGGACATTTTACCTTGTGAGGACATTATGCCCGGTCCTCATTAAGATAATCCTAGGGTAGCCTCCTTTGGCCCTAATGAGTGTTCTGTATATGTTTCACAAGAAGTCCTTGCAGACATAGTAAACCCTGAAATGTGTTTGAGAGACTGTGCTATATTGAAAAAACTCGGTATTGCAGGCTAATTTCTTTCCAGCAATTAACTTTTGTGATTGGCTAAGGGTGGGGATTTTTGTGATTGGCTATTTTAAACCATGTGATACCTTGAATCAGTGTATTTCAAGTGTGTAGCAATGTAACTAAATTATAGTATATTATTAGAATGACAAATATATATTTTATTAACTAATATAGGTAATTATAACCAACCATAGTTGCTTCTATAATTTGTTTCTTCTATTATTAACAATTACAAAAAATTATATTTCTCAAAGTTTGGAATTTCATTGTGAAGATTTTTGCAATTTGATCGTGAATATTATTTCACAGTGAAAAAATTTATTTTGCACTGATAGCTGCAAAAAAGAATCTGGTTCGGCGAGACTAAATTCAACAATCCACCAACTTTTGCGAGACAGAATTCAGATTCCCTTCTTTGCGGATCTAACAACAACAAACAAGTGGCTACACTGAGTCAGAAAATGAACCTGAAAGGAAATTAATTAGATCAGCTTGCTAATTTTATGGGTCATGACATTCGCGTTATTCGTGAATATTACCGGCTAACTGAAAAAATGCTCCATCTTAATAAGCAAGGTTCTCATGGAAATGGAACTCAGAACCGGTGTCTACAAATGCAAATTCGTCTACAAGATTTACAACAATTTTTTTAATGTTTTTTATTAAAACAGAGGCTTTGGCTGCGAAACAGGGAGCTGTACAATAGTCACAAGTCAGATGAAAGTGGTGCTGAGAGGTCTTCCGATCAAGACTCGGATGGTATAAATTAATCTGTTGATTCCAAGTTCCAAAGAGTGGAAAAACCTAAAGATACACAGTTTTATGGTTCGTGAATGCACCTGGTAGAAGTATGTCAGCGGACATTAAGGTTACAAAACATGGTGTAAATGTCTTAGTTTAGGGTTGAATTTTTATGTCGAGGCTTGTGGACACTTGGATGACACCGCACAAGCTGTATGGAAGCATGTTGTGTTTTTTCCGTTGTTTTGTTACGTATAAAGTATACGTTTCCAGTAACTTCAATTGTATCAGATTTGGCTCCAACACTGTTTTCCCCTGAGACTGGTGAGTAGATAATGAGTGAATTTTTATTTGACTGTGAACTATCCCTTTAAGATTGAATAACAGCTATAAATTACCTGAGGAAGTGCAGTGTTGAATTTGATTCGATTCGGATACACCATCCCTTCAATATTAATAAAGATGTAATAAACAGGTGACCAGTACCTATGGTTTTGATAATTTGAATATTTGTATATCACCATATCGGACTGATGCAGACATTTCCTTTTCATTGGTTCTGATCTCCATCATGACAACAACATATCAAGAATCACTTCCTCTTTAGCAATTTTTCAGCACTGTTAAAGCATGTGTTCTGCTGTGATGCTTCATATCAAGCTCAATTGAAATAAATGACATGCAATGCAAGAAAAATAACACTAGTTATGTACATCATTCAAACATGTATACAAACCACACAAAAAACTGAATCACATTGATAAAATGTCCCTTTAACTATTTCAGAAAGATAGCTGTCACCGGCAATATGACAGGGAAAGGTCTTGTTACTGCAAGGTGTGGAAAGAAAGATTTGTTATGTTATTGTTTGTTCACTCCAGCATACATGGGTAATGGTGATAGTGCACATCTGCTTATGTTGCTCGTGGTTACATAGATTATTTTTGTATATTGTGATTTTTCTCACTGGTTCTTCTTTTTTTTTACCTCAGTGGCATTGTTGTTTGATGCAGTGCTTTTTCAGTGCAGGCAAACAACTACACGCGCACACACACACACACACTCTCTCTCTCTCTACATGCACAGATGTGGAAGGCAAGAAATAATCAGTGGTACTGCACAAGACAGGTGTCAGCGTGTCCTCTTCGCCGGCCATAAAAGTTAATTAAAGAAAAGGAATTTTTATTGTGCTTGGTTGCTCAAGCACAGGCACTGACTGGGCTGCTGTTTAATAACAGCCTCTCCTGGAGCTGCTGTCAAGAGAGGTGCACCGCTGAATAATGGCTTACTGCAGTTGTGTGTACGCCATGTAGGTGTGTACAGTACCTGTGACTATTCATTATTTGCATGTTTTCTGGAAGTCCCATCTAGATATTCAGCCATACTCTTAATCTTCTGCCATATAACAGTGCCCTAGTAGTTCTCCAGTAGTGATAAGGCATACATTATTTGACAGTGATTGAGTTTTTCAATTTTCAAGTTTGGCAAGTATATAGACATGTGAGGACCTGCATGTGCAGTATAATGTGAGGATGTCTGAAGGCACTTTTGAGTTGCAGAGGGACTGACTGCTACATGCTAGTGTTGCATTCCTTTGTGAATTTGTATTCATATTCTATCATCTTTATATCTGTATTCTTTGATCCATTTATGAACAAACTATCAATACAGATGTAACAAAAAGAGGTGCGTTTTCTATTAACTAAATCCATGGTGAAGCCTGCACTGTCCACTGGATAGTAAGTTATGTGCATATACTTTTTGGATGTTCTCAAAGGGGACAATAATTTAACATGAATATATATAAAATATTTTGCTATATTTAGACAAAGATCTGAAAAGCAAAATAATCTCAACCAGCAATCACATCTTCTATGAAAACAACACTTCAGAAATTATGTCTGTATCTTTCTGTAATATGTACTAAACCATATTGAGGCAGGCAGACATGAAGGAGGTTTATGTGAATGGTTTGAACCTCTTGTCATGTAAACGCGATAGCTAACGCTCTTGGCAAGCAACCATAACCACTACATTTAGTGACTTTTTCATATAGGATCTTTTAATAGGATATCTTGTTAGAGTTAGTCTTAAAAAAACACTGCAGAGTAGTTATGAGCTAATTGTGCCCAATTGCTGCCCTCAAACTAGGGGCCAGCACATGGTTCAACTTTAATCACCAGGGAAAACTGCTAAATGAGGTGGCAGTGAAGGAGACGAGAAATTGAGGGAAGTAGGGAGGAATGACTAAAAGGAGGGATGAACTGAAAGGAGCGGAGCGATACAGCAGTAAAGGATGCATTAAGCAATTAAAGTTAGGGAGCGGCATAATGAGGTGATGTAATGATTTTCCTGTAAGTTGTCATAGCTTTCACAGATGATTACAAGGGAGCAAACCAGAGAGGAACAGACATCAACAGGATGCTGTACATCAGGATGCTGCTTTGACAGTTTTTCATACATAATCAGAGTTCACTGAATACACACAAATACTGTTGATATAAAACACTCAGGTTCGCTGTATTATGACAAGATAATCGTGTGTATCCCCGAGGTAATGAAGTCTAATAAGATCCACCAGAATCCAATTTGATTTCATAAAGCCAAAACTAGAAACACTTCTGCCACTGACATTTATCTACATATTCTCTACATCTGCACACTTACGTTTAAATAATTGTGTATGCATCAATATTTGATGAACAACAAAGATGTCGGTGCCCTGCAGTATTTTTGAGCTTGAGCCATGGGATTATGTTAACAGTGTTCCCACAACCTCATCTATGATTCATTTATTGCCAGAACCCAAGCCACCACTGTTTTACCGCTCAGAGCTTTGTCAAGCCTGTCTGTGGGAGATAGCCAGTGGTAAGACGATAGCTGGGTTACAGAATGGAAAGATAGGTGCAAAAATATGACTGTAAGACCACTGAGAAATTTAGCCTTTTGTGGGTGTTCAATTTGAAGCTGTAACTGCCGTTCTCTCAACCCATTCTCTGCTTTTGCTCTTTTCAGTCCTTCCCTCCGTTATTGCAGGTCTCTCCAGCCCTCATTAATGCTAATATATGCAGCCTGGCTGGCGTAAAACCAGCAGGGAGGGGTGCCTCTCCCCTGATTACCAGCAGAGAGAGCGGGGGGTGTGGGAGGCTGAGGCGAGGGTGACCTGGACAGACACCTCATTTAATTTAATACATTGGAGCATGCAGCGGTGTTGCGGCAAGGGAGGGAGATAATCAAGAGGCTGGGCCCTTAAAATTGTGCTCTGAGATGACATGGAAGAGATTGGATTTGGAAACGAAGAGCAAAGAAGAGCAAAGCCAAGCGGAACACAATTGATTGATTCCATTCAAGTAATCGTACCCACTGATGAGGAATGTTTTTTCTTTTTTTCTAAAGGAGGAGGATCTGATCAGATTTTAAAAAAATTCAACACAAGTGTTTTTATTGCTCATCCCTTATTCAGCAAAACCTACCCCTCACAGTCCCAGCTGCAGAAATAATCAGTCACCATAAATACCTGTTATGAAGCTAAATCTCTACAAACAGCAGTTTCTAGCTACAGCAAGAAACAGGGCTGATTTGTGGGTTATATATAAATGCAGAATTAATTCAAGAAATGGAACCACCAACACAGTGTTGTGTTATATTATATTTTATATATTATATTATATATTTTACAATATTTTGGGGTAGGATTTTTAAATGTCAACCATGAGGAAAAATTGACATGACAGATCTTCGCATAACACAGATGTTCCCTAATCTCTGTCTCTGCTGTAAACCAATTTATACAGAGGTCCCGCTGTAGTGCTGTTTATACCACATTTGCTTATTTACACTGAACCAAACAGGCCGGCATATTGCTGCTGCCATGTTTGTTCAAATAACATGGAGACCTTTTGGAATCAAACGAGTGATGTGTAACACATATCTGTCCTCCAGTGCTGGTTCTTCCTTTCAGACAGATGTCAATCAGACTCCTTGACCACCTCCACTGCCAGCATAGAGCTACAACAACAATGCTCCCATTTCTGCGTTCATATATTTTATAAAGAACAGGGAATGGGGAATACAGGCTGTTTAAAAAGGACTTAAGAAGATTATTCTTTCAGCATCCAGGCCCCAGCTTCAGAGAATTTCGAGCTAATAGCCATGTCTGCCTGTGGCCTGGGTTGAGTATTCCAAATCTTTAAGGTAAGGTGATACCTGAACCCCCTCTTCTCCTTTCTCTTGGAGATGAGCAGTCCCATCTTGGGGCTACAGCACCTGGGTTTAAACACCACCCGCCCGTCCCTCAATCCATACTGTGACGAATGGCAGGAAATCTGATTTTGGCCATGACCGGCAGATTATGCGATCCCTCTATCCACATGACTTAGCCCTCTCTCTCCTTCTTAATCGTTAAATGTGATTAAAGCAAACAAACGCTGCATTATTAGATTAGTCCGAAGGACATGGAGTCTTTGTTGCTCATTGTCTTTTCCTTTTTAATGAAATGCTGCTTGAAATTAACATTGCTTTGACTAATTTGATTTAAGATTGATTTAAGAAATGCCAGACAGCTCTCATCTGCCTGCAGACAGTTTGAGATCCTTGTCAAGACAATCTTAGTGAGTTAGGCAAACATTTCTGTTCTTCTGCAAAGTTCACAGGACTTGATTGAGTTACTAGTGCTGCACCGTTACAGATGATTTCACTTGAGACCACAAAGAGATTAATTCTGTCTGTGACTCAAGAAACGGATAAGGAGTAAAAGAAAAAAATATGTAGAATACAAAAACAAACAAATCCTTGTCATGGTGAAAAACACGTTGTCAGGGGCTTTAATGGACGTTCAACTATACTAGAGCTGATGGTGTTTGTCGGAGAGCTGATGTGTGTTTGGATTAGAGGGTTAGTGTTTGCAAGAGGAGCGTATGTGTGTCTGTAATTGGCAGCGGGTGCTGCATTGTTGTTGAAAATAATCCCGTCAGCATAATCCCCCTTTGTGAGGTTCATTAATTGCATTTAAGGACAGATGCAATCTAGCTGATTCAGGCCCTGCTTCGGAGACCTGTTCAGCTTTGACTGCACAAAGCCCCTGTCAATTTCAAAGGCTAAAGGGTCAGGTAAAGGGGGTTTTCATTTAAATGTACACTACCTTTCTATCCAGTTAACTCTAAACTGTGTGGCTGCAATGTCTATAGAGTAGCAAAATTAATTCAACAGCCAGCCATCTTGAGGGAGCAGCTTCTGTGGCTTGTGTTGTTAATGTGAGGGCAATGCTAATGATTCATTCTCATTTCTCTAACAATAAACCTTGAATCTTGTAGATGTATCAAAAAATTCAACTAGAAATATATCAACAGCATTCTCCTATATATTTATTTCAAAAGCATTTCCAGTAGTTTAATGAGTGTTTGTTGCACATGTTGTTGTTGACGATGTTTAATGTGACACAGTGGTAAAGATGAGGTTGCCATATTTATACCATATGTTTCTCTTACTTAAACACCCTTTCCTGTGCAGAAATTCTCCAACTTCAATAAATGAACCAACCTATACATTATATCAACTTTTTAATTTGGATAAAGCGTGATTGGAACATTGGTTAAAAGTCAAGTCCAGCTAGAAAAAGAAAGAAATTGGAAGAACTCAAGAAACCTGGCATGTGATAGAAACTCAGCTGTGATAGAAAGTGCAGCCCTGCCTTATTACTCTCCATTTTTATTTTCTTGAACGAAACTTTAGAAAATCCATTTAGGATGGCCTCTGCTGCTTTGGCAGCCAGAGATACAGCCGCTTAAAAACAGAGGTCACCTCCACACTTGTTTAATAGCTACTCAGAGCACCTTGGTGAGCGTGTTTTTACCCTGACTGGTAATAAATACTCGTGGACAAGGCTCGGTTTATCTTTTTCTCAGTGTTTTAAAGGGATACCTCTTTTTAAAGTAATATAATACCAAAATGTAATCAATCACTCAACCTCTGAAGACTTAAATAGTGGCTCTGAGGATGATGGGTGCAGTAGTAATTAATTTGGACTCCAAAACCACTCCTGCACAATAATCCACCTCTTTTCTGTCAACACTGCTCCCATTTACAAAATGTGAGGGTACGTGTGAAGATGTATGATCTTTGTTGTTTCACAATTATTTTGTTGGTTTGGATTAGTTTGTTAACTTAAGTACGGACAACAAAAGATGCTGTATAAAATAATTATTTGTTAATTTGTAAGCTATGCAGCACATCACTTCCTATGTGTCTGTAACCAGCTCAAAGTTAGTTATTACTGCATATATACCAATATATGTATCTGCCCATATGAGATTTGCTTTTCTCGTTTAAAATGAGACGGCACAGACAACTACTAAGTAATAACTATGTAGTTATCTCTGACATATACACTCGGCTCGCAGTTTATTAGGAACACCTAGCTCAAACTAACAGCCACGTGAATGTAAATGTTTACCTTTTATGAGAAATATAATCTGTTTTAGGATCTTTTTTAGAGGCTGCAGTTTACTGTGTTATTTAATTGTATTGCTGGACATAGACAGATGTACGGCTGGTCGACAATGAACAAAATTATATCAAGATAAAAAAAAATATCAGTCTGAATTGCTAATTATCATTTGTGTTTTACATTTCAGTTTCCTTGAAGTTTAATCACAGCTTTTTGCTCATGACTGAAGGTTGTTGTTTTCAGCTTTATGAACAGAAAATGATAAACCCCCTCACTGTGAACAATGCACACGTATGAGATCCATATTAATTGAACCTTGGTCATCTTGGTATTGATGAAAATTACATTGTGATAGTTATTGACATTGTTTTATTGCCTTGACAGCTGTTTCTATTTGTCCACCCCATTTTTATTGAGGGCAGGCCAAACAACAAAATGTTTCTTTGTGTATCACAGAATAGCTCAACTGCACCACATGGACTACACCCTCTAACATGATCATGCTGCTGAATCACTGAAAAACCTCTCTAAAGCAGTTAAAGAAAAAACTGGACATTATAACCTTCATGATTTTAGGATTTATTGCAAGACCATTCAACTAGATCCTAATCGTGGGTGATTTATTGATATGAGCATTTATGTGGTGTGTCGCTCCCAGCTCGACTTAATTTTGGTCTTTCAAGCATATCTGCCTCTTTCTCCTGATTCTTTTTTCTTCTCTCCCCTTTTATTTATTTCTTTGGCTGGTGGCAGGAGGGAACTTGCCATGCATTTCATGTTGAACTCGGAGTATGTTGCTACGGTGGTTGCTAGGGATTTAGCCTACAGTGACGTGGAAAGTCAAAATATTAAAGGTGTCCTTCTGATTCAGAGGCAAATCGCCTCAGAGAGAAGCTTTTTTGTGCCCTTTCATTATCAGGCTTCTATCTTTTGAAATATCAAAATTGATTTTCAAAACACAAGAAAGGATTATGTAGAAGCTACAGCAAAAGGGGAAAACATTGCCTCTTCATTTTTTTTCTCATTGTGGTGTACACAAAACACTCTCTGCAACCTCCTCATAAATAAAAAAGAATTAACACCACCACATCTTTCCTATATGCTAAAAAGACACAGACAGTGACACCTTATCTAACCAAAGGGTCCACGTTTTCTTCATTTAAGCGCTCACCTAAAACATTCTTTGGGGAAATTCATCACTTCAATTGGCAGTGGATGTAGCGACTACAGAGGCCAGACACAACAAAGGCAACATCGAACAATATGTGGATAAATTAACCAGAAAGCCAAACGAGTCCTTTTATTGCATATCTCTGGTTTTTAGTAAGGAAATATTCAATCAGTTTTTTTCCACACTCTAGAATGTTGCATTCTCACCAAAGGACCTATAGAACCTTCATGTGTGTCCATAAGACCATCTGGAGGTGCGAACAGCCCTGGGAATTTCACAGTCTTCTCCAGGAGCTGTGTTTCGATGACTGCCGTTTCCAGTGCTAACTGCGACTGATCCAGTTAGATGAACAACTAACTCGGATCAGTGCCAGGACCTGTTAGCACCTTTACATTGACTTAGTATGTATCTCATCGGTTTAAAAACATGGCTTGGCTGAGTAATTCAGTACTTCAACAGATTAAGAAATATGTACCTTCTTACTTTCTTTTGTTACTAGCTAGCAAACTTGTCCCTTGACCTCAAGGAGACATGGATTTTGAAAAGCTGTTAACTATAAACTAAGGACTTTTAAAATGTAGTGTGCAACTTGAGCCTAGCATTCTGCGAGTTACCATGTGTAGTGGTTGCTTAATTGCTGCATTATAACTTTTGTCACCGTTTGAAGCCATATCTACTTAAGGCAGCTTGTCTAAATTTAAAATACAATTTAAACATGTTGACATTTTAGGTATTTGATGAGTTAATTTGGTCAAGTTGTTCCTTTTCTCTAATCTCTCTCATTACCCTGTAGATTGAAAATAAAACCTCATCATCTTGGCAAAGCATCAATGGCAGCAGTGGTTTACTTTCCATAATATCTTTGAGCAGATGTTTGCATTCTGTTAAGTGCTTTTTTCCCTGTGTGTGTGACTGTTTGATATGAAGGCTTATTAAGCCTTTGGCAATCAATAGCAGCCTAAATGATAATGTCCAGTGCCCGTCTCAAGAGCTGAAGGCCTGGAGAGAGAAAGACCTGCCCTGTTCCTCCTTCCACTTCTTCTAGCCCTGCCTTTCTCTGTCTTGCAGTCCACAGCTGTAGCAGCCATCACACAACCTCAGGCAGGCTAGTTAGCCCTGAGAAAAGAGCCTGAACCCCCGATCAATAACTTTAGTCTTGTCTGCCTAATTGCGCATTGGTCGGCATTGGCGCCAGGCTATATGTAAGTGCACGTTTCCCCCGAGTGACCGACTCAGCTCTATTTCCACCACTTCCCACCTAGTGTTGGGCTCACAGTCTGCCCCTCTCTCTTCTCTGTTTTCTCCTGTCCTCGCCTCTGTTCACCCAGGTTCCGAATAGAGAAATCCTGACCTGATCGGCTTCCTCTCAGCTATCCCAGCAGGACGAGATTCGTTCGGAGATTCGGAGATGTGCTGCTCTCGCACCAGGCCCTTGACTCCCAGGATGCTCAGGTAAATATCCAGGCTTAATGACGCACAGGAAGATTAGCCAGCTACTCCCGCTCGCAATTTCAAGCGCCAGGAAATTAGCAAGTCTCGTTTGGGGTTTTCTGAATGGCTTATTATATGATCTAATGCAGACGCACTTTATGAGCATGGAGCAGAGTATGGTGAGGGAAGTATTGATTGTGCTCATTGTGAATTATGTGAATAGATAAAAGTGTGAGCGTGCATATATATTAGGCAATTATGTGCTCAGGTGCTAATGTAAAAATTCTGCTGAATAAATATGAAATATGCCTCTATCAGCATCCAACTTGTGTCCCCTCAACACGAGTCATTTGAGATGATAATTGGGATAGCATGTTTGCCTTTTTCTGATGAGACGAGATATTGTGATAGCTCTCCTCAGCCTGGATTTAAATGTGTATTGATCAGCGTGCAGGCTCAGGAGCTCAAATCAAACCAGCAGTACAGCCCCCGCACACTTGCATATACTTCTGCCTTTGTTTTTCACGTTATGTTTTTAAGAAATCCTACAATCCTCGGACATAAAACATCAGTTACCATGTCACTTAGCATAAGACGCTCATTTGTATTTGTTCTTGCCCTCCTTTTCCACTAGTAGTGTGCTAATGTCATGATTTAAATGAAGTATTGATCAGTTTAGGAGGGGAGAATAGAGAGAGAGGGAGCGATTGTGAGGGAAAGAAAGCCAGACCAGGGTTATCGGTGTGGATCGCACACAGAAGCGAGTGCTAACGGATGAGACACGTTTTGAGCGATTCCGTGAAATGGATTTCTGCATAATCTGTATTTTTTAATTCCGGAATAACCGCCAGCCTCCTTTGTTTGACTTGTTCCAAGAAGCTGAAGTGGACACGGAGACGACAAAATGGCAGAAATGGAAAGGAAATGCTTTTTTCTTCAATTCTTGGTTTTTCCTGATGTCATGGAAGTATTTGCCGACCCGTTTGCCGATGGTTAAATCATGGTTTATCCTGGGTCCTGTGTTGGTCTCCATCTTGTCTGCTTTGATTCCCTCTGCGTCGACGACACTGCAGCAGCATCAGGCACGCTGGACTAAAGCCTCTGTCCAGCTGAACCACGGGCTAGGTCTGTTTGTCTTCCTCTTGCTGTCCTCCCTTACTTTCTTCCCAAGCTCCCTCCTCTTCCTCCCTCTCTCACAGTCTCTCTCTCTCTCCCTCCATCCCTTCCCCTCCTGTCATTTAGCAGCAAGGTTGTATTAATTAGTAGCCTGTTTATTATTGTCGGCCACTTACTTGGCAGGCGACCCTTGGTTGCAGTTTATCTCGCCGTTTTCAAGACATCGGTTACATACAGCTGTGTTTTCTATGCCTGCACTATCTGGAGATTACCTGAATTTTTTGTTAAACATGAATGTATAAATTAAGTACTAATGTTTTCATATATTGATTAATGTTTTATTTCCTGACTGCCTGCTATTTATAGTTTTTATAAAATTCTACCTGAATCTATACTTTGGAATTTTAGAAATAAATACTGTATTTTGAATTCATATTTGATATTTTTTTTTAATAAACCTGCATTCTAGCCAATAATAAGTCTTTTGTTTATTTTTTCAATGTGCAAAATGTAAAACAGCTTTTTCACACTATTTCTATTCAGTTTCAGGAGAATTCTGCCTTATCTTTTGCAGTTCTCCTAGCACCATAATTAGCAGATGAAGACAGATATTAGGCCTGCCCTTGACGGGACAGGACTCTACTGGCTTTATCTTTGAGAATCGCCTTAGGAGGATGGGGAACCATGGCGTATCTTAGCCTCAGCCACAGAGTGAGCAGGTTGGCTGAACAGAGAGGATATAGGGCTCTATCTACTGTTTTGATTTTTCACCTCCTCTGGCCGCCCTGCCTTCTTTTGTGGTTCAATAGCTGGATATCCAGGGGCTTTCAGTAGCTGCCTGAACTGCAGCAGAGCTGACGGGATCTCTCGAGGAATAGTCACATGCAGAAATACCAAAAACAGCTTCAAAGAGAGACCAGCAGGCCCAGGAGCTCCAGAGTCAGGTATAGTGCTTATACTAACAGGCCCCGGTTTTTTCCAGCAGGCCCCAGATTCCGAGCATCATGATTCCAGTGCCCATATATTTCAATGCATCTTGAAAAAAAGCTTATTTGAAGTATTTTCATCTCAGTTTTGCTTCATTGATTCAATGTGGTTTAGATTCTGCCATCTGACCTGGACTAATGCAGTTTGTTGAATAACAGTGTGTAGGATGGGCTCCACACAAACGATCCAAAATGCAAACATTATGGCTTTTCAGTTATGGTGCATTTACATTTTATTAAGTATGAATCAAGTATGAATGTTGCATGAACAAATATCTGTACACCACAGCCAGGTAGGACGTATGTCAAGTACACAAATGTCAGCAGTTCAACATGTTCTCAACGACCAACAATCGCTTCGTCCCATTGACAAGCAAACGAACTGTGATGATTGATGGCTTGGTTTTTGCAATATACTGGAGAAATAATGATGCTTTGCCACCTTCCCTAGAGAAGAAACACTGACCAATCTGAATCGCTGCTTGTGTTGATTGCTGGTGTATGTGTCACTTGTTGCTAAGCCTCTGGGCAGACTCTATTTGTGATGTTCAATCAGAGCCTTAGGTGTCGTCTCAGTCGCACTCTCTCAGTATTGTTGACTTGAGCATTCACAGTGCTGCCGTAGCTACTCTCTGCGTATTGCTCTTGTCTTCCTACCACTCTCCCATCACTCACTGATCATAAATTCAATTTTTGTCGGTCTCGATTTGAAGACACCCTGTTCAGTTTCTGGCCACTAGTGGCACTGTGGAGCCCTATTTCAATTAGCAGTTTCACGTATTTTTTCACTTCTGTTAATAGTGGTATGACAGTGCAACCCCCCCTTCTCTACTATCTCCCCCTCTCCCAATCTCTGTTTTCAACCCATCTAAGACCCGATCGAGACTGATGACAAGTGTTCTGCTCAAGGTGTCTTCCTGGTGGGATTTTGCGCCATACAAATGGAATTGAAAATTGAATTCAAATGGGTTGTGGGTAGGAAATGTATTCATTTGTCTGGCGCCAAGGATGCATTCAACTATGGATTGTGGTTAAAATGCAAAAATAAACGTGTTAGTTTGTCACTTGAATTCTTGATAGGTTATTATCTACATGTGTTGCAGCAGTAGCACCCATCAGTAAGCATAAGGATCACCAGATGTTTCAGTAATCACACCGCCACTTATTATATGCAGGTGTAGTCTATGTTCAACCTGATTACATAGAGGAGCTTTGGCCAGTACTGAAGTTAAAGTATATATTCTGCAGGAGAGGGATGTCATTATGCTGGACCTTTTTTCTTTTCGTTGGGAAAAACTGTTTATCAAAATTGTAATAGATTATGAAAATTTCAGCTCTGATCCGAACATGACTCTTTCAAAATTCTGTGTTGAATTCGATAAAACTTCCTTTTAGCTTCATTATTTATAAAATGCCTTTTCAGGGCCAAATCATTTAATGGCCACTAGAAGCCCAGGGATACCATCTGACTCCTTGCTGCATGTCTGCCTCAAATATATCATGATAGGGTTTTTTTTATTATTAAGAGCATCTAATATTTTTCAGCCAAATCCAATTGGTGCCCATTTGACATCCATCAAATTGTATTGCCAGGTTAGACTGCACGTTTACTAAGCAAATAGCTCAACTGTTCATTGTACAGAGTCAGTGTGTAGTATGAATAACTATTGCCAGTGTAATTGTTGTTGGATTAGATTGTATTATATACCTAAATAACTGGAACCCTTTTGAACACTCTCAGGGACTTACAGTGGACAGTAAGCATGTCAAATGTCAAAGACATGTCCTTAAGTTTTGAATATATATGTTATTTGAATAATAATGTGCTGTGGCAAAATGTCATCTCCATCTTTTTCCACTCTGTTCATTTTCCTCAGCTGCTGTTAATGGGCATCTGCTGCAGGTGGAGGCAGTGAACGGAGCATTAATGGTATGTGAGCAGTGGTGAAGAGTACAGGTCAGCCTTGCTCGAACAATGCACCACGGTACATTCGGACTAGAACACCTCCACAGACATTCTTAAACAACTTGCAGGAGGACTATGTAAACTGCATGTACCTGGATAACAAAAGATTGACCACAACGGAAAAGAACTCTGATTGATTATCTTATGTATGAAGCTACATGACTCATGCGTCTGCTGAGCCTTAAACTTTGCAACACGACAGTTGTCACTTCAGTGGCCAGTACATGCTATTGCTGTTTTATAGTTCTGTAGTTTTCTCTACTTAACAGTACCATGGTTCTAATGATAGTGGAGCGCAGCAATGCATTTCTTTCTAAAAGTTGTATTTTGCTATTTTGTAACAGAATAGTGACAATAATATATTTTTTAAATGGTTTTGGTCTAATCTGACAGTTACTTCTTGTGCATGTAGTGAGCAATACATAATAATGTAGAAAGTACAACATGTGTATGTTTTGTTCCCCTAGTTTTAGAATGCTAGGTCAAATATGAGTGTAATGTCTGTGCTCCGTGCTTTGAGGATGTAGTGTGCAATTGCTAAACAGGAAGCTGGCATGTCTTATCCTAATCAACACCAGATAAGGAAGTTTAATATAGATGATCATTGTTGATTTAAGGGGATTGAATGGGACTTTATATTGCTAAGAATTAAAATAGATACCCTGGCCTTAATTCCATGCATTTACATTAGTGGAGATGAACCTACTCCCCATTGAGCTCACTATGAATGTTCAGAAGACAATGCTCTAACACCCATCTCTCTGTTCAGAGATGAACATGTGTTTATTGCATGTATTGTAGTGAAATGAGTTGAGTAATTAGACATTTTGAGAAGGGAATTGTCTGAAAAGTTACCAAAAAATAGTCTGGCTCATAATTCTCTATAGACAATATTATTGGTAAGCACAAAGCAGTTGCCCTAATGAAAATATTCTATAAATGTTTGTCCCATTCTTAGCCTATGATTTCTTTAGCAGCCAATTTTTAGACTGGTAAAGTATAATTTCTATAGATCTTGTGCTTTAAAAATCAAAAGTAGAATGGACTCATTGATAAAATACATTGAGAAAGAAGCACATAGAAACAGAAACATTGTAAGCAGGCACAAGCACCAACTTTACTTCACAAAGTATTCAGAATTACTACTGGTGCTATCTCTCTACAAGGAGCATATACAATCTTGCCTTGCATTACTGCCCTTGGTGTAATGCATCTCTCCCACAGACATATATTATAGTAACATTACATTCTGTCGTATTCACCGGAGGTTCACGAAATTGTGAAAGAAAAGAGAATTGTGTTTGTGTTTGAGCTGGCAGACATCTGTATAGGTTTGCAGACACAGGGAAGAGGTTCAGGTTTTTATTCATGCTTGTGTACCTGTGTGTGTGGTGTGTTGGGGGTGCACGTATGAGTTTCTGGAATTTGTCTCCTCTGTCTCTGTGTCACCTTTGTTGACTTTGTTTCTCTTCTTCTGCAACGCTGTGCTCTCCGCTTTAATGATGCATATATCCTATCTGCAGTCGCTGCCTAATCCCAGCAGCGCTGGCTCAGGAACAGATTACTGCTTCCAGACACAAGAGGGGAGAAGACTGGGGTGGGGGTAGGAGGGTGCAAAGAGATGCCCGGGTGATACAATATACAGAGTGATCCAAGGAGCCAGCATATGCATGTAAACCTGCAGACACACACATATATATGTCAGCATGTTTACAGCGGAAATATCCGTCAAGAAATTGTTCATTAGTAAATCACTATCTGCTTTTGTCTCTGACACTGACTTTTTATATTTAAAATGCAATAGTATTGTGAGCAATCACTCCAATGCAATGCAGCGTGCATCGCAAAGTTTGGACTCCACATGCCTATTTGCATTATATGAAATATAAAGGAAACAGCACAAAACAGATGAATGATCGTATTCTTTCCCTTTGCTCCAGACTCTGGAGAGGATCCTGCAGCTATGTGCAGAATCACTCGACCTGGGTTAGGGTTAGGGTTAGGCTGCCTCAATAAGCAGGCACAGTGCACCTGACTGCTTAGACTTCTGATTTTGACCTTTAGATCCAATAGAATTATCGTTGTGGTTTTATCGGTGTTAATTGTGTTATTACTGCATTTTGTACACAATGTAGGATAACATTTTTTTTTCATTTACTCTTAGTTCTGCCGGTTCCAGATATCACTTTGGCCTGCTGGAACTGGTAAACATATTCTCTAGCTGCTATTAAGCACCTTTGGCTTTAGGTGTAAATAATTGGGAGTGGGGTCTGTCCAGCGGCTGCTGTCATCATGCCTGCTGCCTCCCAAGAACATGACTTTTAGGAGCAAATGATTGCTAATAAAACATTTGATTGAGCAGAGGAGGGAGTAAGAACCATAAACCGGCTGGATTCTGCCCTTTAATTTCACCATCTCCAGAGAATTGGTTTTTCTGTGCTGCAGAGTAGGTCCCACACGCAAGCAGTTTAGTTGTCTGCCCAAGGACTGAAATTTAATTTAGCCTGTGTTGTGAGTGTGTGTGTGTGTGTGTGTGTGTGTGTGTGTGTGTGTGTGTGTGTGTGTGTGTGTCCGTGTCTGTGTCTGTCTGTTTCTGTGTGTCTGTGTGTCTGTGTGTGTGCATGCATCCGTCATTCTGACTGCCTTTGTCTGTGCCTCTGTCCGTCTGCATGAATCCCTTCAGAATATCTCTATATGCAAAAGCTAGCTTTGCATGAATTGCATAACTACTGCGTTTGTGCTGTGGTGTCTGTGCCTACATGCTGTATTTTGTGCTTTCGTATTCTCCAGTGACTTAATAGCCTTGTTGTTAGAATTTTACTCAGACTAGTTGCACTAAGATGTTTATTTTATCTGTGTGCTGCTATGTTGTTTCCTGTATTCGAATGTTTCTCTCTTTCTTTAATTTTTTTTTATATTTGGTGTGTTATCACTGTGTTAACCTGTAAAACCACTATTATTGAAAACACAATATTGGCATCTTCAGTTTTGTAAGAAAAATAAACTTTTTAGCAGCAGTGTATGATAATTGTGTGTTTAGAAAGCACAACAGCAGAATTATTTTTTACAAAGGTTGCGTTAGGTTTTCAGCGTGGCTAGTTTATAACAGTGCTTTGTGTGTATGTGCGTGCGTGTTTATGGTGCAGGTTCCTGATGAAAGCCTAGAGCAGAGGCATAGATCAGAGCTCCAGCACTAATAAAAGGCCAGCAAGCTGTGCTCCTCTCCTTCTGGGAACAGCACCGCTTTTTACTGCTTCTCTGACAGCAAGATAAAGTGCCCTTCCAATTAGAAAAATATTTGGCCACATACCTACCAACAGCGATCCTTGGTTTTTATTTTTCATGCCATTTGATCAGGAATCCTTGCTTTTTTAACAGTGTGCTTTCTTATCATCATGTCGTGGGTTTGCACATGTTAATGTAATCCCACCACTGCACCATAATGCTTCGCAATTAAGAAATGGTGCTTTTATTATGGTGTCTGTGTATTGCTCTTTCTTTCACAATGGCGGGGCTGCGTACAGTAATGTATTGTTTTGAGGTTCGCAGTGAGCCTGTATATGTTTTTAGCATTTTGCATGAGGGGATTCATGCTGCTATGTATGTTTGGGTTGCTACCATTCTTGTTGCCCTTGTCATTTGTCTGTGGCTCACACGCATATATACTTTACTGCTGGTACTTGTCCCTTTCTCTGTTTAAGAATACTGTAGATGATTTTTTTTCCAGAGAGTGCATTCAAATTAAATTCTCTCTTGTTGTTGTGAAAAGAGGCACACGTAAAAAATAATTGGCTGTAGGAGAGAACAAAGGGTTGGCTCCTCTCTCCTCCCTGCACGCCCCAGCCAAGCATTAATACCAAGCCTGCTGCATTGTTCTGCTGTCTGCAGCCATCCCCCTAGCCAGACACTCAGCTCTGGAGAAGTCACTTTTAATGTCTGATAATCAAGGTGAATTTTCAAAAAGCTGCCATTTTCAAATGATGGTGTATATATTATCTGTAGATGGGAGTTTAGGAGCAGGAGCTCCACTGGGTGAGAGAGCGAGAGAGAGACAGAGAGAGAGAGAGAGTCTCAATCATGTGAAGTGAAAGAGAGACACCTAACGGCCACACAAGGAACTACAGGATGAATTCAGCTCTAATTAGAATTCTGTGATGGAAGGAGACCAGCTGGAACATCAGTGTCATTTCTGAAATAATTAGATTTCTTTAAATATACATGATTTTTAGGTTTTCATTGTAACCAGCACCTCGCTGCTCATTTTACTCAAGCCCAGCATTGTAGCATCTCTATGTGTCTCCTGTGGCTGTGGACGTGTCAGGGGAATGTATTTCTAGAATACAGACGCTGCCTGCTGTTGCCCCTTGCTGAAGGGAGCTCTGGTGCTGTGTTATTGGGGAATCAGGCAGCCAGCAGCAGAGCAGTGGAGCTGCATTTCCCTGCTACAGGGCACAGACTCATCTTCCTCTCGCTCCTCCCATCTCCCCACTTCCCCCACCTCCCCCACTCCCCCCACTTCCCCCACTTCCCCCACCACTAGGTATGATTATTTCTCCTCCGCTCCACCGCACCATTATATTCCAGGTCCGCAGTTACCCCTCCCTGCTGTCATTTTTCATGGCATGTTTTTGCCTGTGTGCAGCACTGCACATTTGCACTGTGGCTGTGCAATATGTTAAGGAGGTGAATATATGCAGCGTGCAGAATGTAATAAGTATATATTTATTTTCTTTGCTGGTGATTTACTGGTTTTTTTCGGTGCTTGAGAAAAAAAGGCCAGCTCCTGCCATGTATCTTAACAAACATGACTGCTGCGTATGCACTCGCCTCCAAGGCTTTTTACTCACCAGGGAAACCAAATTATACATCTGAGGCAGACTGGTTGTTTTTCGTGCCATGATTGTTAAAAGCCTGCTAGTTTTTTTAGGTTTTAGCCTTGCTAACACCAGTTGGACAAAGCTTTGGTTGGGTTTGTGGCTTTTTCTGCCTTACGATTACAGCAACTTTAGGTGGATTTATTTATTACAATAATAGCAGTGCAGCTGATCACCTAATCTGGCATTGTTTGCACATTGTTTGGACTTAAATTACCCTGGCACATAGCTTACAGCCAGGTGACAGCACAGGTTGCTCACCGCCCTCTGATTCCCCTGCGATACTGCCCCCCAGTAGTCCTGTCCAAAATCGAAACCCAAATACACAACATCCGCGCACACGGCTGAAATTGACATTATACAAGGAGAAGTAAATCTAACCCTGTGAAACAGTAGGATTTAAATGGATTCTGTGCTGGGAGCAGCACGGTGCACAAGTCTCCCTCTGTGAAGCTGTCACAGTGGGAGACTTACAGACTTGCAGAACAGACAATAAAAAATAAATTAATTCTTAAAGATACACTACCTGATTCTGTTGCTGTGTCCACCGGCACCCCATAAATCCCAGAGTTCCCTCTCGTCTCACTGGTGATGAGTTTAAAAACATCAGCAGTAACAGGAAAAAGGAAACAGGAACAGGCAAATTGGAAGTGATATGGTCAGCTACAATAACTTTAACAAAATCTGGCACTTGACTGCAGAGATGATGTAAAAATAGAATCCGATGTGGATGAGTGTCATTGATTATTTGAAGCAGTCTTGCTGCAAAAGACCAACTTCATGCACTTCTTTGGAATAGCTGAAATGAAAAGACAAGATATTTTTTGTAGATATATACTTTCCATCATTGTGATATACTTGCCTTTTGTTTATGTGTTGTTTTTGAATAGTGTCCTACTGGATGCCAGCATGCAAGTATCTTTCATAAAATCTCCCTGACATTCTAATTTTGAAATATTTACTGGGGTGGTTTTGTTTATATTTAGTTGTATAGTGCAGCCTCTGAAGAATATGTGTCCTCCGGTTGTGGGCTGCAGTGCACTTTATAACACACAGTATCGTCTATCAAGAAGAACTTTGAGTGTGCTGGCAGTCCCATATTGTGTTGTCACATCTGTCAATGCACAGGCTGCCAAACAAGGACTCTCGAATTCCATCTTTTTCTGTCGATTCATAAAAATATATCAAATTGAATACATCTCAGGGCTCACTGTGCTTGTTCATACTCCTGCATATGCACCTGATGCGGTGCCTTGATGTAACATTGTTTACAGATGACTTGGTTTTGCCTACAGTATGATTGCATAATAACCAGGCATTCAAATGTGTGAGTGCTTCATTTGTTCCCGGCAGTAGTAGTGGTTGCCTTATTTTTTCTCTGGCTGGTTGGAGGGCATACTTTCAAAGTGTTGATCTCAGCTGTGGTGCAGAATAAAGACAGAGAGGAGGAGGAGAGGGCCGCAGGCATTCTGATGAAAGGATGTGTGGGGAATCTGCAGTGTCGAGAGAGAGAGAGAGTGAGAGAACGAGAGAACGAGAGAGAGAGAGAGAGCGTTTTGCCAGTCCAGTGTGGCAGAGCAGGTCTGGCTTGCTGCCAGTCTGGGCACTGTACCCACGAGGAGGCTGTGTGTGTGTGGCTAACGCTGACTATAGCAAGCTGAGCGATGCACAGCCAGTAAGAGAGAGAAACTGGGAGATGAGTGCGTCTGTGGGGGGTGTCTGAGGCTCACTGGCAGGAGAAGTTTAGTGTGCATTTGCATGTGAAGTGTCCAGGTTGTGATGCAGCAGGAGAGTGGAAAGCAGCAGGGAAGAATGAGGGGAGTTCTCCTGTGCTGTGTTATGTCACCAGCTCTATTGCTGATCTCAGGCCGAGGGAACACAAGCGGTGATGGTTCAAGTTGCACTTGAACTTGTATCCTGCTCTTACTGACAAGGAGTCGATGGAACATTCGGCACAGTTCATTTAATCAGGCCTTTGTTGTTTCATTTAATCAGGCTCTTGATTGTTGCTGTTAATTGCTTGTCTATTGTTTCTTTATGTACTGCTTGAGTAAATACATTCCGTGGGTCGTAAATGTTATCTTTCTGCTTTGTATGCATTTACATATTGTTTGCCTTTCTACATTATATCTCTCTCTCCATACCTCTCTCTCTCTCTCTCTCTCTCTCTCTCTCTCTCTCTCTCTGTTCTCCTCTTTGTATACTTAAAATATTCTGCACACCCCTCAGCAGTTCCGCATGGCAGACGGCCCTAATATAATCTGTGTGTCTGAATTCTAATTTATACCGTCAGGATAAAATAAATAGTCTGCAGTTAATTATGGGGAGCCAGCTTCTGGCTTTGCCCTGGTGATTTATGAAGTGCACGTACGCATTCTGCATCGCATTTTTCTTAATTTATTTTTAAGCTGTCTTTCAATTAATTTTACTGCAAACGTCTTAATGATGGCAGAGGGCCGAGTTAATGAGGCTGGTGAGCTGAAATGAACAGGCAGCCTCCCCAGCTTTGAGGATGGGGTCATGCAGAGGGTCTTAACGCAGCCATGGTGTTTTCTGTCCCTGTCAAGTCTTTACACTACCCCCGGGTCTTTGGGGTGTTTCACACATGTCAAAGGAAACGGTTCTTGTGAGGAAAAGTTAGTTTGTTTCATGATGTGCTTCAGCGTGTTTTGTGCTGTATTTTAATTCTCCAATGAAAACAATACAGGAGAACGCTTTTGTCAGTGATTGGCATCTTTACACCCACCATCAATTCTATTTAAGTTAGATGTTTAACGTTATTGAGAATGTGTCACTCCTTTCTTGAGCTGTGTCAATTTTTCTCCCCGTGATTTTGACACTGTGTGATTGTCAAATTCACACATCTAGTGGACGACTCAAACATGCCGCCAGTGCATGAATAAAAGTTGTATTCGCAGTAGAACTGATTGAGCCTAACCCTAACCGCTTTTGGTTCTTTTAACTACTGACTTCACAGTTAAGTAAAAATGCAGTACGGCTTCCATAGATGTCAGCTGTTACTACATCTCTTTTGTTTTTGTCCTCAAACCTGTGTTTATTCACGACCTGCCTGCTCACATGCTCTTTGTCCTTGTGTGTCTTGACTTGTGGCTCTCCAGAGGAGGGGGAGAAAACCACAGTCGGTGCCTCACAGACAAGAAAATGCCTCATATGATTAGAAGCGTTTTATACATCGTTTCACCCCCTCGCAAATTAGGCCAGTGTCTCTCCTCTTCTTGCTATGCACTATCGTTTTCTTCCAATTAGCATGGAGCGTGGTCGTCTCAGCACAGGCAGAGCCTGGTGTGGAGTGGGCAGGATGGTGATGTAGCCACGGTGGTCAGCTACCAGACAGCTCACATCAGCCTACCCCATTAGGGACATCCGCACACAGCTCTCTGCATCAGGATGCTCTCATTTACTGCCTCCACATCCAGCCATTTATCTCTTTCTCCCCTGCTCTTCCTCTCCCTCTCTTCTCTCTCTCTTTTTAATTTTCCTCTCAAAAACAGATCCCACATTAAGCAGCCGAGCATGGCTAGCTGCGGTGCCCCTCCTGAAAGAGCAAAGGAATGATTTAATTTCACCTCCTCGCTGTCTCTGTGGCCTCCTCTCCCTGCTCATACACAGATCATTACACACAGAGGCCTCATTTTCATGTCCCTGTGAGGGCACATGCAGGGCTTTAACTAGTCAGCCACGCCATGGTCATTGCTGACGATCAATACCTGTGGTCAGGACGGATCACGCAGTGCTTCCTAAAGAGGCCCTGCAGGTCCAACTATAAAACACCTTAGAGGCCATGCATGCCACCCCATAAATCGCAATTTTTATTTTTTTTATTTATTTATTTCGGCTTCCATTCCGATGGAGGAGTGAAGGGTAGTCAAGCATGTGTTAGATAGGTGACCTGGGATAGTGATGATTAAGATACCAAGATGAAACCATCCAGACAATACCGTTAAAGGTTGAGGGCAACAGTTGACCCAGAATGAATCTGGTTTGGCAGAAGAATGAGACGAACAAATGTTATTTCGTCTTTGTCTGTTGTCTGAGACTCTGCTCTTAAGTTCAGACAGACTTTGAATTAGAAAGCGTATCATCTCGTTTGGTGTAGGATCGGATCTAAGGTATCTAAGGCAAACACTGAAGAGTAAAGAGAAGGTGGAAAAGCAATACCAAGTGACAAGACAGAATGTGTATGCAAGTGCAGGAGTATAGGCGACGCACAGCATCCAAAGTAGATGGTATGTAATCTGCAAAGACATCAGGGCCTGCAGAGATGGTTTAATTTTAACAGTAGGCTACTCACAACTGAGAACTGCTAATGAGATTTTACTCAGTTGGAACCTAAATTAAACTGAGATAAGCTCAGAGGAATAGTCTGTGCAGGTTTTTCTATATGGATGGTTCCCTGTTTAGTGTGTGGATTGTGGGATTGGAGGAGGTGATATATGGGCCAGATGAGAGTTAGCCTTGGGGCCCGTAGACAGAGACAGAAAAATGGATGTGTTTTCTCATCTTGCTTTGCCTCCAAGGCTCTCAGCTGGCCTGATCCCTACATTAACCAAACAGATAGCCAACAACTTTAATTACCTTTGCATCCAGTCGCTCTCCCAATCCACCGCTCCCCACTTCGCCTGTGCAAATGAAAGAAATGAGGGATAGAAGGAAGAGAAGCATAATTACTTATTTTACTGGAGTGCGGCAGAATGCCTTTTGCCAAATGACTCTAATTCCAAATGGTTAACAAGATTTTTCTTTTTAATAGAGCCGAATCCATGTGACAGCAAATTGCTTTCCTATTTGGGACCTTAATGGCTTTTCATACTTTGCACTTCCAATAAGCAGTAAACTCGGAAATTAATATTGCACACTGTGTTATGATGCAAATGGGAGCGAGATAGGAGAGCCGTACCTTCATGCAGAAACCTCTGATTAGATCCATAATTGCTCTGCTGGGGATGATTTTTCTCTTTTGTTTGAGCTTATTTATTTATTTGTATAACTCTCGTCCATTCTCGTCACCCCGGTGTCATTATCAGTGGCACATCTGCATCGCCGTATGTTGCATTTCACTTCTGAATGACTTTTAATCAGTTGTAATAGAAAATGAACATTCACCGGTTTTAAGTATGATAATAGAGAAGTGATTTGTAGCCTGACCGTGTTGCCACGGAGCTCCACTTTTTTGCTTTATATGAAGTGAAAAAAACAGCAATTATTATCTTCACATTTTTAGTTCATTCTCAAGTTGACTTTGTCTTCTCATTAAGTCTCTTTAGTTCTGGAGTCAGTTTGTATTAGTGACTGTTGACTGGTTCAGTTAGAACAGGTACGATCTAAAAATATATATTTGTGCAGGGTGTCTCTTAATTAACTTTTGATCCGACTCATTTCATTTCTAATTCCATTTTACACATTCTCATTTATTAATCCTTGCCTTTGTATAAGGTATTGCATTGTTAATAAGGGGGATCACAGAGTGGGTACAGTTCACACAGCACAGGTACAGAGCTGATCTGTTAGCAGCACACAGATCAGAACTTGTGCTTCATTTTTAGAACTGTCACTGAAAAACTGATCTCCGAACAGCACACTGGGGTAACTGAGCCTTTCTTATGTCACCATACTCTGCCTCCATCGTACACAACTTATTCATTTGGCACTTTTGTTTTTACAGATGCGTCATTTTTATATCATTTAGTATTTTTTTCTGTTTCCGACTCTGTACTTTGCAGCTTTGTGTCCACACCTTCTGGATGATGAAAATCTGTTTGAGGCCTTTTTTTCCTGTAGATTTAGTTCATATTTAACATGGGCCTCTCTTCCACTATCACCTGGAGGAGCGGTGTTGTGGATGTCCGGGGCTTTGGCTCTCGCCGTGGCACCGGCCGGATCCACAGACAGGAGAGCAGATAAATTCAGCTGGATGGGTCTGCGATTGCTGCCAGCAATTGAGGTTAAGTGTCCTTTGGTGAACAGGGCCTGAGCATAGCAGCAGTTCAGCCAGATATTGGTCACATGACCACACACGCAGTCTTTGGCTGTATCCCCATGGCAACCCTTCATTTCTTCTCAGCTCGCTCCCATTTCAACTGTCATTCTGGTAATTGGCTCTGACTTTTTTCTGCGTGTGCAGGAAAAAAAAGTCCTGATGATCATAATAAGACAATATTTATGAACCCAACAGTGACAGGCAAGTGTAGGAAATGGGGAAAAAAAAAGAGGCTTTCATTAGGCTTGAATATTAATGTAGCAACAGGGCTTTTTAGGGACTAATAAAGCTTGTTCTGCTTGTTTTTACAGGTTCCCGCTCATTGTGTGCACGAGCCACACTGTAGAGCGAGTCTGAGTTTTGATTTGGTTTTAATTGGGTCACCCTATCCTCTCGTCTCTCCTCTCATGCAGCCTTTCTGTTCAACTCAGCTTAATTAGCCCCTCAAGATTGTGACACCACCAGGAACATATTATATCTGCTCTGCCTCTATTTCAATTGATGATCTGTTTTTAGAAGTATTGATAAGACAAGCTGTGTAATGACATTTGCTGTACCGCTGTAGTCATTAACAGCCCGTGGACGGTATTTGACTGTAACAGCAGCTGAGGGAGAAAAGAGAATTTTTTTTATAGAAATAAAAGATGTTTCTTGAAGGTGAAGGTAACCAGGCCTAATGAATGTTGCAGTATCTGCTCTTCATTACCAAGGTCACGCGCACCAGGACCAGCTGAGATCGGCTAAGTGGTCCATTGCCTTTAAAATGACCATGAGGCCTTTCCATCAGTGCTGCACTCATTCACACCTTAAACTCAGTGACACGCATGACAAACTCAAATCTTCATTTAGCCTTATTTAAACTGGTTTTTCCACTCGGACATTGTGGGTAAAATGTGTGCAGTCATGCTGTATTTACATGACAGCTGCATGTTGATATTACAGTAGGTGATAGAAGGCTCTTCCTCTCTCCGTCATGGTTGCCTGCGTGGTAATTACAGTGAGAGACATGTCAAATCGTTCCTATTAATTTCATCGCAGATATTTCTTTTCTTGGGAACTAGCAGTGAGGGATATTCAACTTTATTTCCCTAATTTATGAGCATCCTCCGACTCTCATTAGATTTTCAAATTTCAACGCTAAGTTATCGTGCCAGGGTTTGTAACAATAACAAATCTCCCCCCGCAGAGAAGAGTTAATATTTGGAATAGGGACCATGAAAACAATTCAGTCCTGCTTTAGAGAGCAAAAACAAGAGAGCAAAGCACAATGTTGGGGTTTCAATATGTGCTGTGGGGGTAATGTCAGTGGAATTAATTGATTTGCCCATATTTATCAGAAGAGAGTAAGTGCCTAATCCCAGCCTGCATTATTAAAGATAATACCACAGTGGTTTCTGCGAGACCACCACACTGAATCAAAGTCTGACATGGACTGATTATGTATGGATATATTATTCAGAGCGTTGCATGGGCCTCGGAACAGTGCAGCTCCCTTTTCTAGCCTCCCAGCTCACCACGACGTCATGCATACACACCCTATGATACACACCCATGCACACAACCTCCACTCATCGACCCCTGGAGGGCACCTGTGTTTTCAAAGTAAAGACCACTTAGAGAATAGCCCCAGGCATCTGAATACTGAAGTGCCCTGTGTTAAACATTAGAAGCCTCCGAACAAGCCAGAAACATAAACACGCTCAATAGCCCTTGTCTCCTCCCAAGAATACCCCACATACCTCCGAACAGGGGGAAAACCGCTTACACAGGCCAGAATATGGAACAGATAGTCTGCTGGGACTTGACCACATTAAAGACCACTCACCAAGATGTGCAGCTCATCGGACAGTAACCTGGCCAAGAACTAGGGTACACAAAGAAAGGCTGACAATTCGATTAGGCTTTTTTAACATTTTTATTCCTGGCAACTGAAAAAGAAATTATATAGCTTTCAAGGACACGGCATAAAGCTCTTTGTGAGTTTTACAGGTTAGGGATTTTTTTTTCAGTTTTCAAATCTCTGTGACTCCACTTGTGCTCCCAACAAGTAGAGCAGTGTCTGGATCGGTGGTACATCGAAGGGTTTCATGTGTGACAAGTTGTGTCGGAGGCAAACAGCCACCCCCTCCTCCAGAGACGGAACACAGGGTTAATGATAAAGGGTATCACTCACTCGCTCATTCATTCATTTATTCATTTAATTCGGGTAGATGTGGTTTGATCAGAAGCCGGGAACAGGAGAACGAGCAGCCCTCGGCGTCAGCCTCACAGTCTGTCATAATGGACACTTTAATATTAGAAGAAAAACAATCCTATTAACAAGCAGAAGAAAACAAGAGTTTTCGGGGGGGGAAAGCAAGGGAGCTGCAATCTAAATTTTTAATGGCCGCTCATGCATGATGACTTTGTCTGTGTGTTTTGTCTGTTTGGAAAGGGAAACGAGTCGGCGCTGTCACACTTAATTCAAGCTACCCTCTTGTGCCAGAGCAGTGGGTAAATAGCTGGGGGAGACATTTGAATGTCTTAATAGACGTAACTGCTCCATCTCTAAATTTGTTGAAATGGCGGCGTGAGGAATGGCATCGTTAAGGTAATGTGCTCAAGAAGCCAATGAGTTGTGCTCTAACCTCTGCTGCTCAGGCTGATATTCGGTAAGTGCACAATCTAAGGTCACCTTAATCAGAGGGAGGCGGCACTTACAAACACTCGCATACACACACAGAGCCCCAATTACATCGTGAAATTGCTCTCAAATGACTCGTACAGGATGTCTTGCTGCTCTGTTTATGTGTTCTTGGGACAATTCCGTGTCTATTATGTGATTGCAATTGTACAGTGGGTTTGTTTGTGAGATTTGCTTGTACAGTCGTTGCAGTAACAGCCCCAAACTGCAGTAATGCTGGGCTAATGCAGAGGGACTGCTGCTGTATATGATGCCCCTTTGCCATCGGACAAATAACCCACCATCATCTGGCTTTTGTCTACAATGGGAATGGACACAATCGGCCTTCACTCCCGGGTCAAATGACTCTGCAGTAGACATGGGCTGTTATTGGCTCCGGCTCCGTTTGACAGTGATAGAAACCCCCGGGTGAAGGGACTTATTTCTTCTTCTTCTATATTTTGCAGTCTAGAAACTAACTCTGCAGCTTTTCCCGGCACAATGTACAAGTGCTTAAAGAACCTGTGTATACCTGATAATTTTGAAGAGACAACAGCAGAGAGTGCTGAGGTAGATCTTCTGTATGTTTAAACTGTGACTCCACTTTGGCAGGGAGCAGGATTGAGAGGGAAAGGGGTTTCAAGCAACATATTTTCCCAGCACAGCAAAAGCCCAAGATTTCTCTCCAACTTCTTCTTCTTTCTTTTTCTTTCTTTTTTTGTGTGAACCCCGCAGCGAGCGAAAACAGCCATCCTTTTCCTCACACGTTCGCTCTTTAAAGTGTCTCCTCGCTGGGTTCCGGAGGCAATCTGTTATCCGTTCTCGTGTTGTTTGCTGCTCTGATGTGTGTTTTGTTTGGGCTGAAGAGATTTTAGTGATGAATTTCACCCATCACATTCACCACTGTGCTTGACCAATGAGTTTTGTGAGAGCATAGCCTGTGGTGTTTTTCTTTAATAAGTCCAGAGGTGAGGCAAAGTAAGCAGGCCATCAGTCATTCTGTCAGGATCTCACCCTCTGATTAGCCCAGTGTGTTGGTGGACATATTTAACCTGCCACAGTTGCCTACGTCACAAACCAGTGCTTTGTTTTCTCCACTTATTTTAGTCAGCAAAACATTATGTTTCTGGCATTTTGTCAGTATTAATAATTTGATACTTAATGTGTGACTAGTTAGCATTATTGTTTTTGAGTTAATATTAATATAAAAGTAAACAAAAGTATATATTTGAAATGTGACTGCTGGACCACCAAAAACCTAAAGTTTCAATGGATTTACTGAAAGTTAATAGATGAGAAATATGTGTACTTATCCACTGACTTATGTCAAGGAGCAAAATAAACACATGTATGGAATAGTGAGGCTGATATTAAGTCTAAGTATTGTTTTATTAACAAATAATTTAAATGTACGTGCAGGGAGGTAAACACATGTATCTGAAAATTCTAGATAAATGATTTAATACATGAAATCAATAACAAAATCATTCTGCTGCCAACTTAGAATGATCATAAGCATCAGAGATCTGATATCAAAACATGATCAAGGGAGATTTGTGTATGTTTTTGAAGTTAGCAGGCTGGACCACTCAGCTGTCTTCAGCTGATCCAGAACGCTGCTGTCAGGGTCAAAAAAAGACCAATGACTTATACAAGCTCAGCATACAGAGTATCTCCAATCCTCAGATCCTAATATTGACTCACACAATTCAGCTTCTTGTCCGTAAATCTCTGAACGGTTTGGGTCCAAGATGCCCATCAGTTCTCCTGACCCTTGCAGACCTCTCCATTCAGCTGCCACTGCATTACTGGCTGTTCCCAGAGTTCCAAACTAAACATGATGAAGCTGGGAAAATGCTGACTACTTTCAAATCCAAACTCCACATCTGCTTGTTCACCACAGCATTTCATTAATTTCTTTTTAGTCATTGTTTACAACAATTGTCTATCTACTTTTGCTCACACTGGGTAAACAGTGTGCTTCATAAATATATGTGCGTTGCCTTGATTTGCCTTCATTGTATTAACACATGAAGTGACTGGATGTTTGTACTTTGACCAAATCTTTTCTAAAAATGAAAAGTTTGGAGAATGACTGTCAGTGGTAGGTCCATCAATGTCATCTGATCATGTTACATCAGGCGACACCAGTCTGTGAACCAGCGCTGAATACTGGCTGCTCTCTCCTGTTCCCAGGCCTCTCTCGCCCTTTGATCGGGACACTCGTGTGGTCCCGCAGAGCCCATGCAGGTCCAACCTGAACAGTGGCACTCTCGCCTTTGGGCCTCAGTTATAGACCTCAGAACGGATCTTTATTTACAACACAGAACTCGGAAACAGCTGGTCAATCCATTTAGCCTAAGGCCACTGATTTGTTCGCATTTACTACAACAGCCAAAGAAAAGCCAGGGTATTTTTTCCTCTCTCCTTCCTATTGATCCGGCGCTTAGAAAATCTGCCCTGCTGTCTAAACACTATTGATCCCCCCCTCTCAACGACAGGCTTTCGCACCAGTGTATAAAGGGACTGGATGAATTGAAATTTCATTTCCGACAACTTGTTCCTGTTATTTTTACCCTTCTTTCAATAGCAGGGAACATGCGCTGGCGGACAGCCACTCAGGGAGTCGATCAGTGTGAGGCTCAGAGGGGAGCGGGGGGATAGAGGTGAGACTGTTTATATTACACTAAGCAGGACTTAACACGATAGACAGGTCATGCTCTGTTACCTAGATCCCAGTGGTTAATGGTCTTTAGAGCATGTTTGTGGCCAGGAGAGAACTTTGATTTGTATAGTTTTGGACTGATTATGGGATATTGGGATTGGGTTAATACATGTGGTAACCATACTGGTGGTTTTACATGTTTTATCCCATTGACACAATGTCTTGAATACTTTACTTGATGTTTACTCCCAGTTTAACAACTTGATTTATTCAGCTAGAGCAGAGGTCTTCAACAGGGGGTCCGCGACCCCTAGGGGGTCCACGGAGGTACTGCAGGGGGGTCGCGAAATGCTTGGTTGATTAGACAATTTTTTATATTTTTTATAATTTTTCATTTTTTTTGTACCCAATTTTTTCCCACAAATTCAATGTCTTCAAATACACATAAACATGTATCCAACATATTGAGAGGCTGATTTAAACCTCTGTCTGACAACCTCCATCCGTCCAAGGTTAGATAAGTTGTGTGCTACCCATCAGAGTCCGACATCTCACTAATGTGGGAGTATGTGTGCCATCCATAGATGGCTTGAGGATTTCCTGTCTCTTCTACATGTATGTTTAAAATATAAACATGAAGCTGTGAATTACCTTAAAAGCTCAGTGTTGTATGAAAGATGTATGTTTATAAATGGGTAATATTTGAATAGCTTAGTATTTAATGCACAATAACAGGGTAGCTATGTTTATACATGGCACTAGGCCCAGTTTAATATAAAACACAATTTTAAACAATATATATAGTAGGGGGTCCCTGCTCCATCTCTCCACCAGTTTGGGGGCCTTGGCCTGAAAAACGTTGAAGACCCCTGAGCTAGAGTGAAGACTTCATTACATGTTATTCCCGTTGGATCAACTTTGCATTATTGTTCGATAGTACAGACTGGAACTGTTCAAAGAAAGAAAAACTTAATTTGCCCTCACACAATTCACACTCACTGTACGTCAACATTGACTGATCAATCCTGCAAGAGAAGCTGAAAGCTGCTGAGCAAATGTCTGGTCCCAGACGTCAGAGTTTCCCCAAAGCCCTGGACCATACCAGCAAGAAATCTTTTAGAGCAAATTCTCTGCTTGCAGCTGTATTACAACATAATAATGTCAAATAAACACATTTAGCAAAACCCATTGATTTGACACACAGTTCATTGAATTCAAGTTTCTGCAAATTTCTATAATTTTCGTGACCGCGGCTGCACAAACTGGAGCCAATGGTTGCCTGAAGCATACAGAAGGAAATCTATCCAAAAACAAATACTGTTTTCTGTGGAAAAAAGGTCAGTAGCAATAGCAGTTGTTTTTGTAGTGTTGGTATGATGGTTGTATCACAGATAGAAAGATGCTGACTTCTGTCCTTGTTTGTCCATTATGTTTCCTTGATTGAAATGGTGACTCACACGGTTCAGCAAAAGTGTAAAAGGCAATTCATAATGGAATAAAGAATGTCGAACATGGTGTTGAGAGAATCTATCTGTACCTTCAGGTTAGCCATTTTCAGGCATGAACTCTGGAAAAATGTCCGCTCAATGAGGTCCATACTTCCTCCCGAGTTTGCATATGAGGAGGGCAGCAGGAGAACCTCTGGTCAGATGCTTTCACGACAATTGGAAAATCTTTAGATTGTTTAGGGAATGGGTGGCGCAGAATGTATCAAATCCACTGCAGGGATCATGTGGTTTGGTTTACAGCATATCGACATCAGCGTCTGTCCGTATCACCAAAAGCGTTCTTTTTTATTTCTTTTTTTAGTTACTAAACGTCAGCTTTGCACCCACTTGCTCATTGTGAATACCATAATCTCCTGCAGAATTCTCACATGAGCTCACTGAGACATTATCCAGAGTTTTTGCTCACAGGCTCGCACGAGAAACTCTCACACACAGCACCTCTGGATAATTTCAGTGCATGTCTGAAAGCAGCTATGGTGACTTAAACAAATTCAAGGTCTAAGTGAATAGATCCGTTTCAAAAGTGCAGCCAATGTGACTTAACAATTAATGTATTTTTCTTTAATAGCAAAACATTTTAGGGTGTAACACTATATCATTATAGTAATTAAAGCCATCTAAACTATGTTCGATCTCATGTTTTACGGGTGAGAAGAGATAATACAGAGAGCACTGAGCACCTTTCACTGTCTTAGTAAACCAAACCTCCTCTTAACACAGCTGCTGTTGTGTCATCAACATCTGGATCAACACACTGCTTTCAGAGGCTTCTTTAAACAAAAGTGCTTTGTCCACACTCATTGGGTTTAATATGGAAAGAGAGGAATTCCAAGCCTCGCTGGCACGTTCAGGAGGGCCACAGTGTCCCCTGCAGGGTAAACCAGCCAGTGATGACTTGTGCTCCACCTGGCAATCCAGTGTATCCAACTCTTACCATTACAACAAGATAGAGTGTTACATAAAAAGGGAGGTTCTGTTTTAATTAACATCAATATTCATGTAATGGCCATAAAACCAGCCCACATTCCATTTCAAGCTCTTAATGTTAGTGCATATTTTAATACATTATCATTGCCGCCATCATAATTCTCATTATGATAACTGTAATTATTTGATTTATGACAGAATTATGGTTAAGTTCCCTGAAGGCACATATTTAGCTGTGAATCCAATTTTTCCCTGGTGTATAACGCTTCCAGTCCTTCCCTTCCAAAATACTGAGCAGACACTGATAAAGATAAACACACAAACACCCCAGTGTGTCTGCTGCTGTGCCTGTAAAACACTCAATCTGAATTGCATATCCGCCTTGCCACCGAGCTTGTCATAAGCTGTATTAAGAAAAATGGTCACACAGTTTGACATAAATTGGAAAATGACATTTGGAAAATGGGCACTGCTGTGGAAATTAAAGATATTAAAATTATAAATCAGTGTCTGGAAGTGCAGGGGGTGTGGTGGCTTGCCTTTTCTCTTTTTCCGTCTCCTCCTCTCTTTCTCTCTCTCTCTCTACGTTCATCTCTCGCTCTATTTCTCTCTTTCTCTCGCACACTTTGTCTTTTGCACTCTCTCTGGAGGCACCGCACAGTCGAAGTACAGAAGTCAGTGCAGTAAAAGTGGTTTTCAATGCATCCCTTCGCGAGGCTGCCCCACAGGGACAATCCCACTCTCTCATCTGGTAGTAAAAGTGCAGGATATTGTGTGCATTTTGTATTTGTGCACGACATGTTGGTCTCTGTGTGCCTGCTGCAGCGAGATCTCCTCAGCTTACCGCTCGTTTCTGTTGCCGTAACCTGCTAATGGATCATCTCTGAGGTGTGATATGTATTATGCAAAAGTGAGGTGTGCTCACACCTTTAAAAAACAGACAGTTTCCATCCCCTGTACGCCTCACCTCTGTGCCCTCTCTCCTGTCTGTGTGCTGAGCAGGGTAAAGCAGAACGGAGAACAGGTTTCTGAGCTACAGGTGGAGATAGACTGGCCATTGACGCTGCTGAAGGATAAGAAGCGTGAGCTGCAAAGAAAGGTCAGTGGCCCCCCTATTGACCGAAGGCACACACACTCACACACATACACATACTGTATATCAACGTGAATCTTTTCCACAGTACAGAGTGAAGGGTTTTCCGCTACATATAAGTGCTTATGTGTACCTTTGGCTACAGTTGATCCTTTCTTTTCACTGATCTGGAAGCAGAAAGCCACTGAAGGCTGAGAAAGCTGTCGATTTGCAGGCCTTACACCCGCTGACCACTTCCTTTTGAGAGAAAGAGAAAAACATCTCCTGCCTCAAGAAGCGGTTATGCCACATATGCCCCGTTAAAGATGGAGGTCAGAGGGTATTTCCATTGGAGAAAACTTTCAATCTCTGTGTCCTTGAGTGATGGTTGTGCTTTTCACATACACTTTCTTAGTGTTTAGACAGAGGTCCAAAGTGGGTTGTGAAAGAGAGGAGGTCACCACTGCAAGAGCAATCAATTCCTCACACCTGGCTTCCTCTGCCGTTACATGTCGGCAGATGTATGTTCACCTCTCAATGGCAGGTCAATGTCATATATTTGATTTGAAAGCTTGTATATGCAGCTTCATTTCCTCAACACAGCTGCTCCTTAAATGTCAGGAGAGACCTGAGCTAATGCTCATTAGGCTCTTGGATGCTATGGATAATGAAATGAGACGAATCTGCATGAGCCTAATCTCAGCAGACAGTCCAACTCTGCCACTGCGCCGCCGCCCAAACAACAGCTCTCCTGCACTTAAATATTTCAGCACTTTATTTACTTCCATTTAAAATTTCACTTGCACTCTCTGTCCTCGTATTGAAATATTAAAGGAGGTATTCTTGAGGAGGTCAGGTAACAAGAAGAGGCACTTTGTTTTGTTAAAGTTTTTAGATGCCTCTCGCTGTAGTCAAGAGGAGGAAGAACGTGGAAGGGGGTCAGTGTCCCTGGCCCTGCCACTCAAGAAGACAAGAAAAAACCTTGTCAAACCTTGTAAGATGGTTACAAATGAATTGCTGAAAAGCCGCTTCATTTGTGTCGCAGTAATGAACCACTTTTTCCCAATAATGTGCCTCAGTGGTAATAAAACGTTCAATCCGTGTCTTTGTGTGTTTCGCTCAGCTTTGCAATGTACAAATAGTAATGAGGAGATTTAAGGGAGCGGCAGCTGAAGGACAAGATGCGGCCCTCAGGATTTGTCTACAAGCACAGCCTACACAGTGACTCGTTCAGGAGCGTGCATGTGCCGCTGTTGCTTTGATTCTCTCTGAAAGGTCTAGTCAAAAAGAAATCAGTTCAATGAAGGCCTCACCTTCTTGGAGTGGGATGGGCGATAAGACCAGACTGACCTTTCAGTAGCACGGCCTCTCTGAGCAACCGTCTTAAATCCACCTCAGTTGCTGATCTTTAAACCTCCATTCAGGGAGTTTTTAGGAATTTGTAACTTTTGATGTTGACCTACTACGCTGCAGTTTGTAACTTTTCGTTGTGTGTGAGGAAGGAATGAGGTAAAGAAGCATGTGACCTTATTTGTGCCTATTCACGAATCGTGAACTTATTCCCTTGTCCTGACCGAGCATTGGCTGAGGAGGAGAACTTGCACAGATGAATAGACGAAGCCCAGGAGAGGACTTGAACAGTGTGTTCAACTGTGACGGCTAAGCTTTGACCAGGAGAGGGTGAGGAGGTCTCGATAGCCGTGTGTGAGGTGTGTTACTGGAGGCAAGTGTTGAGCACTGAGATGATGTGTTTTTACAGCGCAGTCTTGCTGTGCTTTGGGATGGCAATAAACCACGGCCTTCAAAGCACAGCCAAGCGCCACTTACTGCTGAGTGCTTCTCTGGTGGTTTGACGAGAATACTCTCAAAACATAGTGCAGACAGGTTGATTAATAGGAGGGTCTGCAGAGGTGCGTGCCGCAGTATATTTTCACACCCAGCGAAGACTTGTTCATTTCATTCGCATGGACTTTTATGGGCTGATCCTGTCACTGAGCGGGTTTGTCACTTCATAAAAATGGTCGCCCCGTTTGAGTGTCTTTTAGTGAAAACTTATCAGAGCTGTTGCAGGCGTGTTGTTTTAAGGTCGAGGGGGCATGCTGTGACTCGGGAGGCCAAGTTCACACACCATATGTTATTATACCTGGATTTTGGGGCGTGTAGACCTGGTTGTGACTCTATAAATCTGAAACCATATACTCCAAACATGTTGACTGATGCAAATGAGCTTCATAGATATTACCCTCTGACTGAACAAAGGCTACACTCTTACTCATTGCAATTGCTGATAACTGCACTATAATGACTCCCACACTGACTCTGCTCTTCTGTGTCCTGTTTTTTTTTCCAACTTCAGAGATTGGCTTACAAAGACGAACACAACCTGAAGATGGATCTGAGATGTCTTCAGGAGCTGCAGGAGTAACAAGCACCCTTCCATACTGCCTCAAAGAGTCTTAGGTTGGTTGAATTAGAGAAGCAGTCTGGCCTTCTCTTGTGTCTGCAGAAAGAGACAACCCTTAGCAGAGGACATGTTAAGAGGCAGGGGAAGACCTTTGCAGTTTTCAGATATAAACCCCTGAGGATGTCCGAATCATTGGGTACAGACCTTCCCCAATGTTGAATCTGATTATCAGCTAAGATGCATTCATTACAACACAGAAGCCTCCGGAGCGCTCAGATGAGAGGTGGCACAACATGAACAGGAAAGAAGAAACTTATTCATTGTTACTAGCTCATCAACACCAGTGTCGGCTCTTATTACCAACAACTCCCTCTACAGCTTCAACGCTTGTATATAACGCTGTGTATTGCACCGCTTTGTCAGGCAGAGATATTACTTCACCTCACTCATTCGTGGAGAATCCTTCTGGTGGATCTCCTGCTATATTCTCGGTCATTATAGTTTTTACTAGTGGGCTGGACCTAGAAACTCCTGAGAATGTCCGTAGCCTCTTACTCAGACATTTGTGTTTCCACATTAGCCCCGAGAATGTCAAGAGATCATCCGTAGTTCAGTGCACGTCTTAGAGCGGCTTGAGACAGAAAGACGAAAGCATATGGTGGGACCTTCAGTCTGGATTAGATCGCCTAGTGTGTTGACATTAATGGTGAGTCGGTTTTATGGGGGGGGTTCGGTCAGCCCCTCATCATCGTGCGGCCACCCCCTCGTCGCCCTCTGATCACAGGGTTCTAATTAACTCTGGTAGCACATCAGACTGCAATCAGCAGAACCACAGAGGAAATGAGATTTTTTTTTCTGGTGGCATTCAAAAGTGTGGTGTTAAAATGCATATTAGCCTTGTGTTTTTAATTAACATTTTGTGCTTGGGAAGCATGTTAACAGTATCCCTTAATGAGCTTTGTGGAAAAAGAGCCACACATGAGGACAAAGGGCAACTTCCCCCTGTGTTTGCTGATGTGCTGTTCTTTATTCTAATACATTGAGATTAGTAATCATTGTTTAATTCCTCACTCGGTATCACCGCCACATAGACGCGGCTTCTACTATTTCAGTTTCTGTAGAACAGGACATCAGCTGTGATAGAATGAGACTTTTATTTATTAGGATGTCGGGCCGTGGAATGGAGATCTGTCTGGATTTGTGTTAATGTACCTGTTTGTTGTTATTAAACTCCTCGTGCTTTTGAATAACAATATTATTCTCATCCTTTCTTTTACCTTTGTTTTACAAAAGATTGAATATTTTTAACTTTATTAAAGCTAATACAGTTTTATAAGAAGCTCTTGACATGCTCTTATAGAAGCACTCTTCACCTCACTTGTTTTCTTGTGCTCTAAGTCCCACTGATGTTTCCAAGGTTACTAATGAACCTACAAGCTCGAGGTCCAACAACTCAGCATCAGCTCACTATAATAAAAGCTTCCATCATGGCATTCAAACAAGTGAAGTCAAACGACCATGACCTGGGTCACACTGCTGCCCCTGGGTGTCTCAATTAAATGACTATTTCTGTGCAGTGTCCAACTGTTGCACTGCAGTGAGAAAATTCAACTTTTCATCAGATCACCTTTTCTGCAGAACTTAGACAATTGTGTTTCTTTTCAAGCTCTTGAAAGTTTATTTTCCCTCCTAACGACTTTCTGAAATCTTGGAGCTCCTGTCAATGGCTGCCAGAGCCTTGCTGGTTTATTTATTCCCTCCTGCAGCCGACTGGTCAGTTATTTGTTTTCCACAGTGTCCTTGTGTGTCATAAATGGGACAGGCCTGTCACTTCAATGCTGAGAGGATGTTTTGAGTTCCTTGAGAGATTTTTATTTATTTAATTTTGGTTGGACTAGAGTGGTGAATAATGCATCTCAACCCCGCTACATGTACTGTTTTTATCATTAGCATGCAACCCAAGTTATCTGCAGAATACTTATGAGTACGGGCGAAATGTTTGTGATGTTATTTATTTATGTTGCTCCTTTCAATTATTCATTTGTTTATTTATTCATGGAAGAACTAACTGAAATTGGAAAATTCATTTTTGCTGAAGGGCACTTGGCCCCACTCTATCCCCTCCCTACACAAACTGGAAAGGAGGGGTTGGCACATCAGGCTTGTTAGTGATTGCTTTATGTGGTGTTTCCTTAGATTTACCAGCGGATGTCATTTTCCTCCAAGCAGACGGGTCAGCAGACAGAAGAAGAGCGACAGGAAGAGAGACAAGTGAGTAGAAGCTGAGAGGTGGAACAAGCATCATAAACACAAGGAGGTGACACTAACTCTGTTGTATTCTTCCCTAAGTTACGAGTAGTTTGTTCTGAGGGCTGAGTTAAGCTAACTTGCAGCGATATGGGGGGAAATCAAATTTCCTGAACACCCAGAAAAGAACTCCACAAGTTGGACAGGAAGCAGAGCCTCAGACAGAGAAAGAACATAATAGGCTGTGGTTGCCTTCGGTTGTATCCATGCCTTCACGCTCTCCTGGCCACTTCCCGTTATTGTGTGCTCACTGTGTTTTCTTTAATTATATGGAGTGGGATTTTGTTCAATTTCACACTTGCACAAACCTGCAGCAATTATTCCTGATAAGTGATAACGATTCACTGAACATTAAATAAGTGTGTTTGTGTGTGTGGGCAAGCGTACACGCGTGTTTGTGTCTCTGTGGCACGGACTTGAGACCTGTGACACAACCTACTCATAGTCATAGAATTCCAATTAGAATTAAATCTAAAAAGAAGAACGGATTTGCTTGTCTGTCTGCATCTGTAATCATATCACTGATAATTCATCCATCCTTTTCTCACTTCTGTTTGTGTGTCTCTTTCTTGGTTGATCTAACAGTGCGTGACTGTGAAGTAACCTCCCCTGAAGCTGGACGTGGGGACCAGAATGTTGGTCACATTTATCAATTCTTTGCTGTAAACCAAAGTTGTTTCCTCTTTTACTGTGGATGCTAAAGAAAATGAAGCCAAACTGTGTCACAGAAAGTCCAATTACCAACATCCAAGTGTGACATCCACTGTGTACCTTTAAATGGTATGGAGGAAAAATGTATTTATGTCCCAAAAACAGAGCTGGTTTGGGATAAACTGGACAAAAGTTTTTTAGATTAAATGTAGTATTTAAGCTATAAGGATTCCTTTTTTTTATCTGTAATACTGTGTGGTCCTGTGCTTTAATTTCAGAGGACACTGAAACATCACACTGTGTAACTTTCACTAAGAGCTGGAAGAATAGAGGTGTTCTAATAGCGTAGTAATTGTCAAGCTCCAATCTGGAGTTCTCTTGTTTACAAACTAAAGTTTACATTCAGAATTTAACACCAAAACACATTTTGTGTTTTCTTGAGTCATGTTGAATGTTAACAACACAAACACATTATCATTTGTTATGTCGACATAGTGACTCTGATAGCAAACAATTCAGTTTTCACTCATCCAGCAAACTGGAGCAACATTATTATTCAAGTTTTTTCTGGCCCCCGGGTGAATGTGGGTCTGATATCCACCCTTATACTTCTGTTTGTGGTCCTCACTTACTTCTGCAGGAAATGTTTGGCTCTGTAGCTGCTCAATGCCAAACTGTGTTCACCAGCTAATGATTATAAGTCTGCAGTCCGGCCAGGACGACACCTACCATGTGCCCTCTCAGTCTAATGAATCCTGTTAAAGATGCAGTAGGAGTGGGCCTCATGAGGCTGGTCAGGCGTGTCACGCTCTCTTCTTCAAGGTGTCAACAAACAGTGCACAGCCATGGAATGACAATTTGTATCATTTAATTAGAGCACGCCTCTCTTGGCACAGTTCATTTATTCTAATCTTGTTTATGCACCTTGATTGTTTCACAATATAGCTTTTTTTAATTAGCTCGGATTGATTAAATTGCATTGATTCTCTATCCTTATTAAAATAAACCCCCCAGTGCTCTCCATCCTTATTTTTCATAATTAATGGTACAGTCTAGCGCTTGGGGGGAGGCACCAGTGACAGTGTTGCACATTTTTTAATTAAAGCAGTGGTCAGATTTATTTATTGTGGAGGCTGCCAGAGAGTCGGTCATTGTGAGTCTGACAGTTTGTGGAGTTGTTTAGCTTTGTCCGGTGTTAAATGCAAATACATGACAGTGGTGCTACTGACTCAACGCACCAGAGGATGAGAGATTAACCAGAGCTTGTGTGTTGTGTTTAGATCAAACCTACTGATGCACACCCACCATTCATCCAGCACTGACCTTGGCCACTGGTCCCACTGCTGCCTGTGAACATGTATGCAGACATCCACGCATGCGTGCCTACGAGTGCCTGCTATCACAGAATCTCATTCCAAACCCGGGTCTTTTTTAATTTTGATTGATGACTCCATTTATCCTCAGAATAACAATCCCGCAATATCCACCCCCCCACCCACCCACGTGGTTGACAGCCATATTGTAGCCCCTGATTCCTCTGCCCATCACACCCCCACTATGAAAATGATATTACAAACAAAATAAGATTTGAAATTTGGTGTTTGACAAGTAACTTGATGAAAGGGTTTCGTAGCTGGACTTGATCCATGGAAATTTTATGCTAATAGTGTTGCTGGCCAAGCAATCTAGTTGGAAATTAATCAGTGGGCTGGATGGATAGAAGGAGAGGAGAGGAAGGCAGGTTGTACCATAAGCACCCTTCCCCCTCCTTACCTTCATTCCCTCTCTCCAGCTCTGAATCTCATCAGAAATAGCCATGGGGTGTTGTCTGTGTGATGGGGTAGGGAGAGAAATAGGGAGTTAGAAAATTACACTGCAGCTTAGCGCTGATTGATGCAGTAATGTATGCAGCCATGCAGCGAGCTGCCATATTATGGATTAGACTTCTCCCCTTCTCAAGCAGTCCCCTTCTGCATTAGAGAGGACATACACATATTTAGTAACCGACACACACACTCACCTCTTTAGCCCTGTCTGTTCTCCTGTTATTATTATATTTATCCTGCTCAGCCTTTGGTGGTGTTTTTATCTGCATGTATCATTTTCTTCCATTTTTGTGTGCGTTTCGGTGTCTATCTAGATTCACTATCTGCTGTTTGTTGTTTTCCTACACAAATATACTCTGCCTCTCTTTATTTATCCCTCTTTCCCTCTGAACCCTGGGAGTCATCATTGCACCAAGTCACTAATGAAGTCATTATCAGATCACAGTCTTTTAAAACAACACAATTAGAAACAAGGCCTTAATGATGTTTGCAAGTTAAATGCACACTAATCGCCTTTTCCCCGTTTCTCAGTCTCATTTCCTCTGCTTGCCTGCCGCTCAGTTGGTGTAAGGAGACAAAATGAATCACTGGATGTTTGTGGCCGTGGGTGTGTATGTGGGCACATATTTTTCAACCATGTTACAAGTCTGTATGATTTATTATTTCTACCCCGAGAGACATCTGTTACACTATTCCTTATTTATGTAATGTATCATCAGCCAGAGGGAAAAAAAACTATATTATCCAGTCTGGGATATTGTACTCTGGAGTCTAATAATCTAATGTACACTAGAGCTGGTGTCATTAAGGTGCCAGTGGAGCTGTAGAGAGATAGTAGGTACACATCTGTCTCTTAATCCTCACCGGTACTCACACACCATCCCACCACTTGCCCCAATGCATACCAGAACACAACACAAACTCACACACTCCCGTAGTGTAATTGCCGTGGTAGTGGTCTGACCAGCAGGAGGCGCAAAGGAGGATGTGACAACACATTGAGCTTCCAGCGTGCTAGGACAGTTTGCAGGACTTTCTCCAAAGTTGCCTTTTACATATGAGCAGGGAAGCAGGAGATTCTCCACATTCCGCTGCAGAGATCACATGTTTTTTTTTACAGGAGTCAGGAGAGACTCAGGAAATAGTCTGGAGCCTCTCACTCGGACATTTGCACCCTTATATACAGCCCCAGAGTTTAGTGTTTCTTTGAAAGCAACTTTAGAGGCAAACATCCGCCACTCAGCTGTTTCTATCATACACTACACAGCGCTATGTTGCCAGAGTATGCGTCCTGTAAGGATATAGCCTTGCAGCACTTTAGAAGCTCGGCTGCTGAATGAACAGGTGGCTTTGAGGATGTAGAATTTGAATATAGCTAAATAAAATAAGATGGACAGGGAGTGTCCGATGTCGTAAGCGTCAATTTAATGGAAATCAGAATGAGTACCTGTGTGTGAGTAGCAGTTGTGTGTGAAAACAGCAGCTTGATGTGGTCCCTGGCATCCTGAAGGAGACCAACGGGTTATTGCGATATTCACCGCGGTTGTCAACACTCGTACATGCTCCATTATTAATTCTTGTATCACCTTGCCGTCTTATTCAGTCAGATAAAAAACAGATACTCTGACAGACAACCTGACTAAGTGCTTCTGCTGATTATCATTGATCGCAGTCATAGCTGCCATACAGGCGGGAACATAGCAAGTAAATGCTTGACAGTAAAAAGAGCAGAGGCCATCATGCCTGGAAATAGAGAATCCTTTAGAGGCACGGCTATAAAGTCAGGAAGGATGTTTGGTGTCAGAGAACAGATTTGAACACATGGTTCAGTCAGGGAGAGGGAGGCCTCGATGTTTTGGTGAGAATCTGTGTTGATCTGTGCTTGTGTAGATTCTTTCACAGGCTACTTTTTGGGAAAATTTGAGTCACAAAACGTTCGATTTGTGACGGGTTGTCCAGTTGGAGCTGGTTTAGGTTAGGATAATGCAAGAAGTGGTTATGAATTAAGTCTTCACATGTGAAAAACAATACGACCTGAGTGACTTTGATTGTTGGTGCATGAAGGGTTGGTTCACATTGTTCTGAAACTGTTGGTTTTCTGGGATTTTGATTCACAAGCCTTTTTTACGCAAGAGTTTTACTCAGAGTGGTGCCAAAAACAAAGAACTTACAGTCAGGGGCATTTCTGCAGATATAAACGCCTTTTCGATGAGACAGGCCAGAGGACAATGACCAGACTGGCACACTGACAAAAAAGTTATAGTAACTTATGTCCACTATTTTTAACTATGGTGAGCAGAAAGGCATCTCAGAATGCACAACATGTTGAACATTGAGGCGGATGAGCTAAAGCGGAGGAAGGCCGTGTCAGGTTCCGAAGCCAAATCAGAAATCTGAGGCTGCAGTTGGCACAGGCTCACCGTCATAGGACAGTTGAGGAATGGTCGGATGAATTTGGATTCCTACTGAGGTTGCAGATGTTAGGGTCAGACTTTGGCATCGACAGCAGGAATCCAACCTGCCTTGTGTGCGGGGTAAGGCTGGTGGTGGTGGGCTTTCTTGGCCTACCTTATCAGACACCTCAATGCCAATCAAACATCAGTCGAATGCCACAGTCTGAGTCTTGTTGCTGAGCTGGATTCCTCAAACCACTGTACACATGCCTGTATGTGGCGAGACAAAGGAGAGATCATCTCAGAGTACTGATGGACTAAAGTGTGTGTGATAGAGTGTGCGAGTGTGACAGAGAGAGAGAGAGAGATAAATAATGGGTGTCGGTACCCAGTGGAGACCAGAAGTAGAGTGGAGGTGGCTAAAGGTCTGATGGGGAGCTCACCTCCATCAGCGATTGAAGTGTAAAGGTGCTTCTCCGTACACACACTTACTTTCACACTCATTTTCTATTCGACCACAAGTCCAGTCAAGAGACACAACAAATCCCCCAAGTCCTCAGTCTTGCTCCCCCAACCCCTGCCCATGGGAATCTCTGAATGTCACCCTCTTATGCCAGACCTCGATTAACAACACAAAACCTCTTAATCACACACATGTATCCATGTCTCTCACACACACACACACCACTCCTACAGTGTTTTGCACCCAGCACAGACAGTTAATCATCTCTGTCTTGTGTTAGATATAACCTACGGCCTGTATGATTTACATACATGTTGTGTGTTTTTTGCTGTGGTTATGATCATCAAAAGTGTAGAAGGTCTAGTGTTTGTCCTCTTGATATCTGAAAGTAGGTGTACTCAATATAAAAGTACCTGTGTGTAGAGAGTCTGTGGTTAAGTGGATTGACAGCCTGCTGGAAAATCTTTCTCAAAGACAACCTGCAATTTAATGCAAGTCCTGCCCCCTACGTGTTTACTACAGAACTGAATAAGAAAACACTTTTTGCTTTTTTTGGTAACAAACAAAGCTTTTTTACTATACAACATAAAACCAGCCTCCACACTTAATACTGTAGGTGTATTATCTGAGCAAAGGTTGTTCATTTATGAAGATTTGTTTCAGGTGATTTGGGTTGAGCTCCTTCATAAGACAGTCACGAGTTACAACTGCTGCAGTGGACAGTGGAGGAATATACTCACATATCCTTAATTTGTGAGTATTTCATTCACAAATACAAAGAACAAGAAAAAAGGATCTTAGGCAGACTGGTATAGTTTTCAAGTTTTTGGAACTTTCTGTTGATCTATAACAACATCTTCCACAGTGTCATGGAATCAAGTGGAGGCGTTAACTTAGTGGCAACTGTGATAATTTAAATTTTTTTTCTTGTTAGAAAAGATGATGCCAAATATAGGTCCCAGGTATCTGTCACCAAGTGTAGCACCTTTTAACAGACAGGATTAAAATCTGCCTGGGTTTGAGAAGTAATTTGCCTTTAATAACCAACGGAAGGAGGACATTTTTAATTATGATTATTATTTAGACCTTATCTAAGATTATGTGCACCATAAACTCTAACAGGGTTGTAGTCGTATGAGGAAAACATTCAACACAGATTCACAATGAAAAGGACCAAACTATTAGTCCTCATATCAGAGATGATCAAGCAAAACGGGAGTGGCCTGACTTAAATGTTTAGTTTCAATGTGATGGTTAAATGTCCTTTTTCTGTAAATATGCAAATATTTATATTGCATATTTACTGTAGATTTGGGGGGAAATATCTTTTGTTTCTTATTTATCTTAGAGGGTTGTGGGAGAGCTGGAGCTAATAACAGTTGACATTAGGCAAGAGTTCACCTAGGACAGGTCACCAGTGTATCACAGGGCCAATTTAAAGAGACAAACAATCCTTCTCACTCACATTCACTTCTTCAAGAAGCTGAAGGTCCTGACCATCCGAGTCTTTTGGCTTTGAGGAAACGTTGCTCACCACTGCATCCCTGTGCCGCCCGCAGCAAAAAAATGATACTTACCTGCACACTGCTCGAATCCTGTTGAGTTAGTCAGTGATGTTGTAGTGGTGATCCGCACAAAACACCAAAGCCACTCTCTGCTCATAGGATTGTTCATCGTAGTGCTGCTCCAAGACTCTATTTGGCAAAAAAAACAAGACTGGGTGCTTTGTAATGATCATAAATGATATAGCACAGTTCTGATATAACAAAGGAACCTGGGACATAATGTTCCTCTGTACCCGAGGAAGGGGGTGAGTGCCCATCACCAGCCAGGCCCAAGGCATGTAAAGCCCATACCCACAGCAGTGACTAATTGTTTGTTATGTCAGTGCTTGTCGTGCCCGTTTGCCTTTAATGGAGTGTAGTGTGGTGATCCATCAGGCTGTCGAGCAAGCCCCATGTCAGTTGAAGTGGCTGTGTGTCAGTGGGGCCAGCGTGCCGTGCAGATGTGATTTACTGCCCTGCTTGTTGCGCCGTGTTGTGCCTCGCCTCTTAGCCATGCAATGCAGCCCACTCCTCTCCTCCTGCTCTTCTCCCCTTTCCTCTCCTCTCCTCTCCTCTCACCCCAGATTGATTACCAGCACAACTGGCTCATGACACTCGCCATCTTCTGGCAACCTTTTAGTGCTGTTTTATAGATGGTTAGCACACCTCATTTGGCTATTTATACATCTGTAAGTGGCCATGAAATATAGATTTGTCTTGATGGGTGTCAGCATTGGAGCTATGGAAGGAGGGCCCGGTGACACCTCGTTATTTTAATGGTGTGAGATGAAGAGGCCACTTGGCAGGAGTAATTTTCAAACACGTCTAAATGATACTGTTTTTATTTTCGTTTAATGTTTGCCCTCATATTTTACTCAGAGCAAGACGCCTTATTTCTTCCAATGGTGGTTTGTGGTGAGAGCGAGGAGGAAGGAAAGAAGTGACTGAGGGTGGAAGGGAACTTCCTGCCCCTATCTTTCTCTCTCTCACACCCAAACACATGCACACACATGCACACGCACACACCAAACCTCATATTCTATGTGAATGTCAAGGTGGTTCAGAGAGAGAAGAACCCTTAACAGTAACATGATGTGTGACCTGTCATCCACACACACGCATGCACATATTTCACTCCATTCACAGCCAGGGTCTCATAGGTAATTAGGTGGTGGCACCAACTCAGTGCGATGTGCTGGTTAATTGAATAGTTAACACATCAGAGGCAGGCCTGTGCAGATTGGAGGTGACACCTGTCAGGAAGCTGCTCTCTCTCGACCCAGGACATATCCTGCTTTCCCTGATACATATGTCATCTATGTGGAAATACCAAATTAGGGGCAGGCAGCTGAGTGAGTGCAGTGCACTCCTCTGCTCTGTCCTTCTAGAGGATTTGTAAAGCTCGGGGCACCTATCCTTACTTCACCCCAGGCCATTTCCATGGGTTTGTGACAGGAAGGTGACAGCGGTAGGTGTGTGTGTGTGTCTGTGTGTGTGTGTGCCCTCATGCTTCGGCAGGCTCTACCCCAGGCCCCGGAGCAGTGTGCCCAAGGCGTCCAGGAGTAAAGTGTGCATCGTGCAGAGGTGTGTCAACTAAGTGTCCAGAGGTGCCCAGACTAATTATACATTTTGGCTTAACATTTCCTGAAATTGTGTAAGGTTACATGTGTGGCCTGACTTTGTGGTTGTATTATTTTCTAGATAGAGGGTGAATATCAGGAGGCAGGGGATCGGCTGTCAGGGCACCGTGTAGTCAGCAAGAGATAACGTCTATGGAGCAAGACCTGGAGACTGCTTCCACCACAGCACTGGAATATAGCAGGTACCAGCTGAGCTGTGTACCCATGTTTCAGACCTTCCCTTCATTTGAATTGCGCAATTAAACCTATACACTGAATTCCTATTATCATGCCCTCTCACTACCTTCACAGCCGTATCATGGGCGGACTACTGTGTGAGCTGGATCTGTTGAAAACACAGGAATCCTGCAGCAAACAGCTGGAGGCCCAGACAGAGTGACCCAGCATGGCCTCTCCTCAGCCACGCTGCAGCAGCATGTACAGGAGCTCAAAGAAGACCAACCATGCTGCTGAGTCAGATGTGAGTAAACAGTGTGTTGGCCTCTCCTTCAGTGAGAAACTATTGTTCTAAAGTTCTCAGTTGTTTGTGTTGCAACACTTGGAGACTGTGTATCTGAGGCTCCACCACTTTACCTCTACTGTCATTGTTCAATGTCAGATGGGACAGAAACATCCTGGATCTCCTCAGTCTGTTTATGTTTTTAAGTCGTCAGACACATTTGTTTTTTTCGCTCTTGTGTTGTAGTCTTATCAGTCCGTTTCCGATATTTCTTTCAGGAGAGGCTTTTACAATAACAATATCCAGAAATGAAAAAGATGCTGAAACAAAGCACGAATGATTGACACAGCATAAGTTGTTGGAGAGAGATAAAGGCAGGGAGTGACAGGCTTTCATGTCAGGTCAGTTAGCATCCAAGTGCTGGCTCCAATATATTTTGTTAGATAGTCACCTGTGTATGATGTGGCAGCTGCCTCAGTGTCCCACCTGCAAGAAAAATGCACAGTTTACAGCTCTGGGCTCGGATTAACTATGAAATCTCACTATTGTACAAATCAAATGAATCCTAAGATACAGACAGAGAAAAAACAGTAAGAAAAAAAACCTTTTTAACAACTATACATACTTAGAATTATGGAAAAACTGTAACTGCAGCTGGCAGGGAACTCTGTCATACTTTGTAAACACTTTCTTTAAAGTGTCCCGCAGGAAAGCTGCACTGCAGGGACAAATGTGTAATTAGGGTGTGTTTGTTTGACAGTATATACACATATAGACAAAGGATTTGTTTCACTTCTCTGTCTTTGTGCATATATCCACCCAGGAACTGGCACAACGGGAGAGGAGGACTTTGTTGTCAGCAGGTGAACGTCTATGTCTGAACAGCTACAGAGGTTGTGAAACCTGAGCAGTAACCATGAAGCTACAGGTAAACTGTGTTCCCTATAGAGCGTATACCTGAAATATTAGCATCTGCTACAGCTGTTAAGATATCACGACGCAGCATTAGAGCCATAGTGAATTGAGATGTGGGAGTAATGTGGTCATTGTGAAGAAATGAATAGAATGACAAGAACAGTCATAATTTAATAAGGGGAAAAAAGGCATAATTTCTCCAGAAAAAGGAGAGGAATGAGAACCTGTGGTTGCTAGAGTACCATTCCTAATGAAGTATTAGATTGTTTGTTAAACCTTTGCTAAACTATAGCTTTAAAAGATGCTCCACATTCCTCATTTAACGCAATCACATGATAGTCCCCATCAAAAATGACTCGATACCGATTTTTGTTCATTCTGCATGGCCCAAACACTGGAAATCCTTGTACAGTGACAGCTTTAAAACCCCCACTATGCCTCTCACTGACACATCCAGTGGCAGACAGATGTTTCAGGACTCTTGGTGACCTGCCTCCTCACCGCACCCCCTCCACCCGTCCCGTTCCCGTCCCATTCCACTCCATCCATCTGGACTGTGTGCGGGCCAGCCGCTCAATAGGCGGGTCACTCCAGGTCGGGGCCCATGTGTGAAATCAGATGTTTAAGTGGCCGGCTGAAGTGGGACTGGAGCATCTTAACCAGCACCTTGCCAAAGGTCTCATGTTCACTCAGCCACTGGGGCTGCTGTGAGTAGGCTCGCCACCTGCCAATAGGCATTAGGGAGGATTTAGTAATTAAGTGATAGGCTGAGGACTAAATTGGGTGTTTGTGGGCTGGCGAGCCACCCCGAGGTCCCCACAGCCATGCAGATAGGGGATTCTAATTGCCAGGAATATTGATCAACCTGGCGTCGGGGGTGGACAGGGAATTCACTAGCCATCGATTAGCTGTTACTGCACCTCACTTGTCAATGAAAGAGGGAGGTACACATCGGAAATGCTCTGGGCTTTTCCCACAGTCTCCTTCAGCAAAAGGCACACACACACAGTCAGAGTCAGTGACACAGCATGTTGTGATGAGAGCACCATCTAAACCTCTTCATGCTTTCCTCTGTGTATCTGAGGTGAAGCTGAGAACAGAGAAAGGTCTTGACTGAGTCTTCACTTCGCTGTGTTTCTATGTTCTAATAAGCAACGTAACACAACGTCCACTTTGTAAGCGCTCTGTCCCGTGGCTGTGGTCCCAGTTAATGTTGTAGGTAAAGATGGAACTGAGCCCGCTGATATTTAATTAGTTGCTTCACCTGGCTTTAAATAGGCCCTGGTCAGCCTGGTCACACACACACACACAGCAGAGAGTGGTAAAAAGACAATTCACACTTCATGAATGTTGAATTCCGCCTGGTCAGATTGAATCTGTCACATATACACACATTGTGATGTATTGATTTTGTTCCATTCACTACATACTTACAATTTCTATGAAGTTACTGCCGATAACAATGCAATGGTAAGTGTGGGAGATGTAAATTAGCTATTCATGTAAATAGGAAATCCTCCATGTTATAAACCATCTCATTTCATTTGAGCTTTCATTAAGACTGAGTCCTCCAAAGATACAGCCCCTGTTGTACAGTGTATTTAAGGATAAGGGCAATTTCATTGCATACTGTTGTCATTTAAAAGTTGGCAAGATAAATTACTTTACAATTTGTGATGATGTAAGTCTGGACCCAGGTGGATTTCTGAGCAGTGTGAGGAAACTGCATGGAGGTCACAGTCAAAACCAACAAGAGCTGCAGCTCGAGGCAACACTAAAGCTGAGAAGCAGCAAATTATGATATAAACACAGTCATCAGAGAGATAAAGATCCAAGACCCCTGATTTTTCTCTTTTTCTTTCATCTTCTATTTTTCTTTATCATCATTTTTATTTTTACTATATGTTATACTAATAGTAAATGTATTAGTATGTTAGAGTGCATTGTCACCTCAACCACCTCAACATAACATGTTGTTTGTATCTGGAGCATCTTTCAATCAGTGACCAGGACTATGGTCCTGCTCAAGGACAGTTTTAACAAGGACACAGCCCCGAGGCTCTCATGAGAAACAAACCCCGAGATAAGATTTGCTGTGGGACAATCTTTGACAAGGTCACTCTGCCCTGCATGTATGTCATTGTCATTTGAATCAACACATCTTTTTTTAGTTAGCTATTTGACTTTTTGAGTTTTTCTAAGCTGTCCTCGCTCGTGTTGTATGTCGGGGCTGAATGAATTGCAGAAACAGACGTAGATGGCAGGCCTGCTGCACAGCAGTCTCTAACCTGAGTCATTTAGAGCCTATTACAAAACATCAATATATTGATTGAAGTAAGTGTCTCAGTGTACTGCTCTGTAAACACACAGTAGTTTCAGTTGTGCATGTTTTATCTACTTGAATCTTATCAGGATTTGAATCTTTTCGTCTTCAATCCACATAATCGTGGCAATAATAGCTTCTGAGCCAAAGATTTGAATCATTTCCTCTCAATTTGTTCAACCCTCTATAAGAACTAATGGTAAAAATACCTGTTTTTTTTATATACAGGTATATATTTATATTTCTGAACAATTCCATACAGTGGCCAAAATTTCCCTGGTTATCTGATAAGATGGTTTCCTCAATGACACGATGTCTCCTGTGGACTGTGTGTCGGCTTCAAGACCAATTTGAAAAGCGTCACGTGATCCAGGCCAGGCAGCAGCAACAGGTCAGGAGGATCAGGAAACAGGGAGAGGGAGAAATTCAATTAGAGAACGACTCACAGCCAGATCAAAAGACATTTCCAGAAGTGCTAAGAAGATATGAAACTTGTATCCTATAGTCCGTCTCCATCAAGTTTCACTGGAATCCTCAATCTTGGATGAAAGCTTGTTAATGTTAAGGTGCAGAATGTGTAAGAAATGAAAACATATTTAATTTGCTACTGTGCTGTTTTTGTGTTAGATTTTCAGTTTTTACTGATATGTCTTTTCTTCATTAATTGCACAAAGATTATTTCAAAATTGTAATGAAGTTTTAACATTTTGCACAATATAACGACAAGAAATGGTGATAAATAAGTAGCCTGCTTTTAAACAACTGTCACAAATACAGGATATAAGGAAACGGCAAAGAACTGGTCCCAAATCGAAACCTAATTTGAAAACGCTTCTGTTCCAGGAATGAATTATATTGTGAAATAACTGTGGGCATGTGAGACAGTCATGTAGACACTGTGGCACACACACTTTACACAAACGAAAATAAGGAGACATTAACCTTTTGATGGTTTTACACTTCCCTGAAAGCAGGAAGCACTCATGTCAGTGTTTATCTGACAATATTTATGACATCCAGCAGCACTAGACTGTCAGACTCACTTCTGATTTGAATGTATGATCAACTCTGAGCGTCTGAACTGTGATTTCCAAGGTCATTTTGTCATCTCTGAAGGGGCATTGTTCTGCCATGCTTGTCCTCTGATTGAAGCCTAGTTACAACCGTTTATGCACCACTCAGAGTCCCCCTCCGGCCATGTTCACAAATTGAATTAGTTTCAGTCTGAATTTGTGTTTCGAAAACTAGTAATTATTTTTTAACCCCAGAGGAAGCCAAGAGAAATGAGTCAGATCTTCACAAGTCATGGAATCTGATGCTATATGATTCCACACCAGCCAAAGGGACACAAGCCTGAAGCACAGCAATTTACCAAGCATTCATCTGTTAGCAAATTAAATCACATTTGACATCCTTTAGAAAGTTAGATAAATCTGATGAAAAAGTTTCTCTCTCAATTACCATCTGAAATTAATCTCCTTAATCCCAATTTGATCTCTTTCATGCATATAAGGGGTATCTTTCATCTGCCCACCTATGTGCTTTAAATCTCCACCAGAGGATGGAACGTGACTGTCGAACTTAGTCCGACGTGAAACTCCAACAGCCATGCAGCTCCACGAGATGTGAGGGCAGATTAGTGGAGATGAGGACAAGGGGGGGCGTCACTGACAGCCATCCATTAACACTCCTCTCTACCTGCTGGAGGAGTGTAAGCAGTGTGTGTGTGTGTTTGACAGAGTTCCAGAGCGCCATCCAGAGGCAGGCGTGGTTCAGCTGGAGCTGAGCTGGAAACCTTTGTCCAAGGGGCTTAAAATACTGTTATGCTCCAATGAATCTCCAGTTAATTATTAATGACACTAATTGCCAGTGAAAGGAAAAAAAGGGAGATTTCGAGATAAACTTGTTATACTGAGAGAATAAAGATGAAAACCTGTCGCCTGTGTTCAAATGAAGACTGCGGATCATCTACTTGCCATAAACTTTGATATAGGTTTCACAGATAACGAAATTATTCAATTTGGGTTCGTCAGCATCACATTATCATAAGTATAAAGAGTTTGAAAAGATGGATTTCCAAAGAAAGAACCACGCTGACTTGCTGACGTCAGAAATTGGAAGAACTGAAACTGAATGCATGTGATGATGTTCAAGCAGGTACATTACTGAAGGAGTCACAAGTCAAAAATATTGAGAAGCACCATCTCCCCCATTCTGTACGCCGAAGTGTAATACATACAGATTTCAGTTCAATAAACTGATTCGCAACCAGATCTTCTTAAATTATTGGCCATGCAGATATCTGATGTCAGCTATGAAAGGGCGGCCCCAAAGCTTGAGTTTGTCTCCTACTGGGAGATCCAACAGGTCTAATGTTGCTGGATGAGATCTTTTGGCTTCTTCATGTGGAAGTTGTCTTCAGATGCTACTCTGTCAGTGACATGGCTCTTGATCTCCTCAACATGAACAAATCCAAAATCCGACCGGTGTTCTTGAGTGAGGCAGGTGCAGTACAGAGCACTGGGCCCCAGAAGTCGTACTAGATGTTGAATAATGCAGACAATCGTGGAAAAGAAGACAAAGTGCCTGTTTTTTCTCCCATGATTCTTTGCATTATTCAGTATCCAACAAGACTTCTGGGTTGTTGTTTTTTGTTAGCATGAATGATGGACATAGATTATTATTAGGCCTCCATCACTGTAAACTGCAAATTCAGAGCATTCGCTGTGTGTCACCCAAAAAACTGCTGCCTGCCTCTGAGCAGCCAGGACCAACATTGATACTGATCAGGCTTATTTACACAGCAGCTCTCCCGTCTTTAAGCGGCACTTTGACCAGCCGGCGCCCCGCCAGCCCCAAGCACACTGACGATGGGAGGGCTCTGCGATAGGAAGGAATAAAAGGGGTCTCATCTCCTCTCTCAGCAGTGGTATTCGTTTTTAAGATAGCCCGAGCTGATAAGGGGGCACAGCGTTAGAGCCCCTTCACAGAGCGCTCTGGTCATTAGCGTGGACCGCACGGCCTCTCTGAAGTAGAGTCGTAACCTCTGGAAGTTACTCTGTTGGCTAATTGTACACTACAGGCTAGATCTGACTCTGTTGTTATGGAAAGGGGAGAGACGTGGCTTTGGCCTTTCTGTGTGTTCCTAAAGCTGATTAGATAATGAGGTATTTTCGTGAACTGAAAATATGCAGCAGCGGGATTTTCCTGTTTTGATTTCAGCCACTCACAGACCTTAATCCTGCAGACCTCACGTGTTAGGCTTTTGTTGTTTTTTTAATATTTGTTTTGGTTCTGAGCTCTTCTTGTCTTCCTTGCCCTCTTGTCTACAGTGTCATTCCTTTTATTGATGTGTGTGCCTGTATGCATGCATGATTGCATACTCGTGTAATTCCATGTGCGTGTGTGTGCGTGTGTGCGCTGACTTCTGAGCCAAGAGCACATCTCTGGCTCATCTCTGAGGCCTGGCGTCAGCCTCCTTAAGTGCTCTCAGTGTCACATGGTAACAGCAGCACTGCAGCCTCTTAATTGGTTTAGGGAAAGCATCCTTGTCATTTTGCGGTCAGTAAACTCCGCGGGAGGAAAATGAAGTCCGAGACGCCGCCACCTCCTCAACCCTCACACAGCCAGCCTAACAAAAAAATAATAATGATTATGTGCCGTGTATATTTGTGTGTTCGATGCCTGTTTTCACTTTTTGCTTTTAGAAATAATTGCTGTTGGTTGTGTGGCTGCACCAGAGGAAGGGCATTAATGATTCTCAGTGGCCGCGAGGAAACGCAGCGCTGCAGAGGGCGGGAGGAGAGCAACTCATTTTCTAGAATTAAATGTGCGTGTGTGTGTTGTGTGTTTGGTAATTTATTTTCAGTGGTTCCCTCACTTTGTCGTGCAGTACGTGTTGTATGCAGCCTATAATAATTACTCTAGCAGCGTGTGCAGAGATGTGTGTACCTCTGAATGACATTTATACATGTGTGTTAGTGTGTATGTGTGTGTGTGTGTGTGTGTGTACAGTGTGTGTGCACGGCTGTCCTTTTGCACGGATTAACTGGTGAATGCGGCGGGAGGATGATCAGACTGGGAGCACACCAGGGTTGCTCTGCGATCACACAGGGATTACTGGGGATATGGAGCTGTAGTGCATTCCAGGGCTGCCTCCAGTTAGGCTCATCTCCGCCACGCTCCCCTCACACACACCACTTTAATTGCCTTTGCTTCTTTCATTACTTTTATTGCCTCTCCTCTGCATTGCATGCTCCCTGGGCTTGTGGAAAGGTCATTGTGATGGTGGTGGTGTGCTCGCAGCCTCCCTCTCCCTCACCGGCAGTAAATGGCTGTGGAGCTCAAGCTGGGAACGGAGTGACACAACAGAGTGGCCACTGAAAACCATGTGCACATGTTTTCATGACAAAGTCTGTGTCGTACATATACACAAGAATTATATTTTGAAAAGCAACCTGGTGTGTGTCATTTAGAAAAGCCAGGGATTCATTAAGCAGCATTGTCCCCACTTCGACTCTCTGTGTGCAATATGGAGAAGAAGGCGAATACATGGTCATTATTAAAAATGTCTCCATCGCCTGACAAATGGAGGAAGGAGCTGGCCAGGCAGTGTTAATGGTTATATCATAGGTCAAAAGCAGTGAAGACATGACAGCCCATGGATGAGGGACATGTTTTGGCCTTAACTCTCCCCCCGTCCACAGTACTAATTAAAATAGAGGTCCTAGCAGTGGGTGGATTCTTAAGTGACTGACTGAATTATGATACAGTTTAGTTTGTCTTCCTAGGTCACAAAACACCTTTCACCATGTGCACGCTCCTGTAGATAGACCTCACCATGTGTCAGTGTATTTACAGATGTTCAGTTTTAGTTGTATCCCTGATATTTCATCATATTCTCATTCTCATTCTGTGTGTTGCACTTAAAAGGGCTCAGATGTTGTTTTTGTCCTGAACTAAATATGTTTGCCCTTTTAAATTAACCATAGCTTAAACCATCTCTCATAATCTTGTGTCTCCCTGCAGGCTTGTATGAGCGAGTGCCGGCTTGTGGAGCTGAGTATCACAACTCGCAGGGGGTCGACAGTGGAGCGGTTCGTTTGAATAAAGGTAGTGATAGAATCGCTCTAACACCATAACTAATCATCTAAGTGTCTCCTCACTTCTGAGTCCTCCAGTGTGTCTTATTTTTAGAGATGTGCGCAACCTTTAAACTGTAACTATAGATGTACAGTAGCAACAGCCGAGGTTTCAACACAAACACAGACTTTGCAGCAAATATGAGTTGTTGTTTCTTATATTTTATTAACCCACCTTTTTCTTCCTCCTTCTCTTTCCTAGTGTTTGGTTCTAAGACGAACTTGTGTTTACATTTTCTCCTGGTTGGTGTTGTAACGGACGTATGGCCCCAATACACCAACACACTACGACTGAGATCCCTGTGCACTTGGCGCGGTAATTGGTTTCCATCCCAACAATAGCTAATGCACATTTTATCATATTCCATCATTGCTGCAGGCGAGCAAATGAAAAACTGGCAGTGAAAATAAAAGTGCAAGGCACGGAGATCATGCATCTCCGCCAAGAAAGGGAGAGTGGACAGACGAGAATTGTGCTTTACTATCGAATGCAACAGTGTGTGAAATGCAATGCACTTTGTGTGTGTGATTGTGTGTTTGTGTGTGTGTGTGTGTGTGTGTCTACAGGAACAGATGACTCCACCTGCAGTAGGGTGTGGAAACTCAGCAAATTGAGGTCACGAGACTTAATGCTGAGCCAGACGAGAGCAGGATTTAAGAGAAACATATCCAGGTATGTACCAAGAAAATATTCCCTGACATTGACAAATTTTCATTTTGTCTATCTACGGATGAATATTCTTCACATACACTCATGAGGAATTAGGGCTTAGGTGCTAATTGGCTACTAATATGATAATAATAATAATAATATTATGTACTGAACAAATAAAATATTTCTCTCATCTTATATTCAACAGATATGTTTTGTTTTTCATTGAGTTTAAATACTGCCTGAAACCATGTATGTCCCTGTGGGTGTATTCAGTCAGAGGGCTGAGTCTTTATCAGCTATAAATGCTTTGATTCATTGCCAACTAAATAAACAGTGCATTACAACCTAAATAGACTGGTTTAAAAAAAAACGATTAAACACTGGAGGTAAAATCTTGTTTTTGTTTATCTGTGGTCTTTGAAATCACTTTGCTGCAGTGAATCACTGTCGACCCTCAAACAACAGAAACTTGGAACTACAAGAGGTCACCGAAAACTTTTCATTCTGGCGTTTAGCTCATTTTGAACGGACGTGGATGTCGCATGTATTGCGGTGAAGTGGAGTGTGTGATGTGTTAGTGCAGCAGCTTGATGTGAGCTGTCACTTTGTTTCATTAAGAAACAAAACATTTTCATCTGCATTGACGAATCACTGCCGCTGAAGCCGTTAAGCGTAGAACAATGTTTCCTGTTCTTTCTTCGTTCTCTAAATCCAGTTATAAATCTCAGTGCAGCGCCTCAGACGGATGATCTGTCCACTTGGTCAAAATAGACTTGTTGCCATAGACACAGTCGAACCATCCTGAGAATACCTGTAGTGTTTCCCTTCCTCTGACCAGGTTTACAAGTGACACATTGCAGACGTGTTGACCTGAGACTGTCCATGTTTTGCTCTGATCGTTCTCCTGTGTTAAACGCTGACAAAGACCCCAGTCCTCTTCTTAAAAGAGGGGTGGCAAATCTATACAAGCCCCTCTCTGTGACTACATGTCGCCTGCTCTCTCTGTGCTCGGCTCCAGAGACAGTGTCGGTGACAAAGCGGCGAGCTTTCAGACGGAGCGTGAGTGTTCCTGGAGTGGCTCATCTGAAACACGGGTCAATACAAACACTCAGCAGCAGACACTCATCACAGACAGTATCAGTGGAAAAAGCCCAGCTGCTGCATAACTCCCAAGATTTTATTGGCTGTCATGTTGATTTTTCTTGTTCTGGGATTAGCATAGGCCTCAGTGTGTTTGTGTGACTAATGGTCTGTGCTCTCCTGCTGTGAAATCAGCAGCATGAGAGCCCTGAGCAGCCTGCACATCAGTGTTTGAAGTCCGCCGCCCCTGCGCCCTCCCCCGGGTTATGCCTCTGGGTCCTGCTGCTAATGCAGCCCCAGCACATTTATCTGTCCTCCATCCCTCCGAGCACACGCTCTCCTTTACATACCACCATGTTTAGCACTCCACTCCGCCTGCACCCACAATGACCCCCACTGTAACCAGCTCGACTGTGGCCTGCCTCGTGTCGTCCCCCACCTGAGCGGCTGATGGCTAAAGCTTGTTAACACTGAAGACACATTTGTGCAGTTACCGGGGGCGATGTCGGGGAGTGGGCGTAGATGAAGGACGTGGGGCAGCAGAGGAGGAGGTCGCACCTCCCTGGCACCGCTTGGCAAAGCTTTCACCCAAATGACCTGATGACATTCACTCCCCCAGCCAGACCGACAGGAAAGTGTTCACCACATAGGGTTCTTAAAGCTAAATGTCTCTCAAGCATCACCATGGAGACATCTAACTTTTATCTAAATAAAATATGAATTGAATGTGTTGTTTGTAAAAGGGTTATTTGCTGGCGGCGTGTTGTCCCACAGCTGAAGCCGTCTCATTTTGCTCAGCCAATACAGCCGGGCCTCACACTAAGCCAGACGTGTGTAACCTGGAATTTGCTCTCAAAGTGAAAGGAGGGAAATCTGTGCTGATTGAAGGGATACGTTTTCGGTGGTGGAAGAACGGTGGCTGAGTGAGAGCGAGGGGAGACAGACGTGAACCCAATCTGCCGTGTGTTGACTGTACTGAATAGGGGCTTGTGCTAAGAAGAGCCTCTCTATCCCCTCATTCCCTCAGTTTACTTTGCGCCTCGCCACCCTTCTGCAACTCCTGCACCCTCCCCATCCTTCTCTATAGCACATCACCTGCAGCACAGGAGACACCACCGCTCCTTTGTATGCCAAACCGGTCCAATCACGGAGATGACAGCGTTCTGTGACATGTCTGAACAGTTGCTGGACTTTCTTCTTCTTGTGATTTATTTGTGGAGAGCAGATGCAAACGCAGCCCATTAAGGGGCCACGGGGTTGCAGAGACCAACCAATATCTTGGGGCATTGAGAAGCCCTGCAGGGAGCCGAGCGTACAGCGATGGGCTGAGGGCAAACCAGTGATCCAGGGAATAATAAGAAATAGATTAATAAGTGGATGAAATGGCATGAGAGAAGCCGGTGAAATACCACGTCTGTTCTCACGCAGCACGCTTGTTTATTTATGGTGTCTGAAGGCTTGGTCAGGATGCCGGGTGGGGGGCTAGGGGGAATACATGTACAGGCTTTCCCTCTCAGAGCCCCGGCTCCCCAGCTTTCATTAAGTGTCATTACCAGTACTTTCAGAAAGCTGCCCAGTCTGAGACCTGACATCCCCTCTACAGATAGTTGGCCATGCATATGGATGGATTGGTGATCCCTCTTATCCACCACTGAGGAGGGAGAATTAGGCCAGTGAAGAGGAGAGTAGTGGGCTTAAAGGGTGCATCCATATCTGACTTTAATGGCAGAGATAGAGCTGCTAGGAGGGACAGTGTTCATGCTTGGTTTGTTGTTGTGTATATGTCACTCACGTTATCAACATTGTGAGTGTCTCACTAGATATTTCCCTTTTTTATGACCACACGGGTCATGTACATCCGTGTGCGCCATCAAACACATTTTACGCTTTGGTGAAGAAACACATTTTCATTTTTTTTCGCCAGTTGTACCCCCAATGCCATTTTAAAAAAAGTGCTTTTCTAGCAATTAGCGATTTGCAATTTGCTCTTACAGTTCACTTACTTTGAGACTATCCCCTGATTGACGGGGGGGTAAGGCATGTTCTGTTTGTTTGTATATCTGTGGGAATGAAATATTCATACACGCTTTCCCGAGCAGAAGTTATCTAGATTCGGTGTAAATGGTACTTCGGATTAGATTTTCACAGCAGATTGTTGTTATTAAGGGGGAAAAAGCCAACTCCTTTGAGCAGTCATCTTCCTGGGAGGCAATCTATTTCTCTTTCACCCAGCCAGAGTGCTGGACCAGGCTCTTAATGCACTGAAGCAAAAGTGCTTCGGTCCGCAACCTTTCACGCCTTCAGCTCTCCTTTATGTGATTGAATAGTTAATAACTATGAGTTGCCTTTGAAAGCTCTGTGCCGTTGGTCTTTCTGAGGCACTTCTCCTCTTTTTGTCTGTTCGGCTGCTCTACCTGCCCATTGCTCCGTCTGCCTGCTCGTCTACTTGCCCCAGATGCCAAGTCAACTGATGGCCCACCTCTACCCCACCAGCCCCTCTGTACTTTTATCTTTGTCTCCTGCCTGACTTGCCACTTGTGTGTCTGGCTGTCTCAGTCTCTGCATCAGAATTTTGAAGGCGGCAGATCAGCTTTTTCATCTCCTACTTCCTCCCTCTCTCGCTGTGCACCTTCACACATGCAAACACACACACACACACACACACACACACACACACACACACACACACACACACACACACACACACTCACACACTCACACAGCTCATTAGCCCATCCCACGCTCATAGCTCTGGCAGAATGTGACCCTGCCTAATTGTGTACCATGCTCATTTGTTCTCCCTGCATGATGTGACGATTGCTTATTTATTCTCCTCAGGGCTCCCATCTCACATTAAAATGATTGACTCATTTCATTCACTGCACATTTTCAAGCTTTATTTGATAAGCTCATTTCCCTTGGCATTCAAATCTCTCTTTTCCCACGCTTAAAAGTTATAATGTTGGCACGGCACATTATTATTCATACTTTGGGTTGTTTCCTCGGCTAATTATCTGTGTTAGAAAATAATTTTGCACACGTGATTCTGTTTATTCCGGTGGAATTGAGCTGCACAAAAGGGCAGACATTAACGATGCAGTTGGAATAGCTGAGGAGCCAATCGTGTACACAAAGCGGGCAGACGCGGTCAACAAGAAGCTTAACAGGGATTGGGGCGCTGGGGAAACTCGGCCAGAATAAGCAGAGCAAATTTGCATTCTGTTAGAATTTACATCTGGTTAGAGACGCGTTTCACAAATAAAAAAAAGCCATCAACTTGTTTCGGTCCAATCATGTAATAAGGCAGTGTTTTGACACAACAGGAGATTCCTGATTGGGGATTTAGGCAGCATTGTTACGGGGGGATTTTAGCCCTTGTGATCTCGCCTGCTGAAAGTCGATGTTTTCTCCCTCCAGCTACTGTAACTATCGACCAGGCTTCAGTGACACAGCAGCTGCTGGAGACGTGCTTAACAGTGAAAGTGACCAAAAAATGATTGATTGGCAGAGGTTAGTAACCAAATACACACAAGGCATCATTAAGGCTCGGGATTGGTTGGTTGAGTATTGATATATACGTAAATAATCTTTTAATTAGTTTTAGACTTTTATTTTAAGTTCTTATAATGTTGCTGGTTAACAGCATTTAATATTTTTGAACTTCGGCTAGTTTTTGATTAAAAGTTCTGTGTGTAGAGTTTAGTGACATCGTGTGGTGAAGTTGCATATTGCAGCTGAAAACCCCTCACATCACCCTCCCCTTTCGAAGGTGAAAGAAAACCTGTGGGAACCTTCTGTAGTCATAAAAACTCAAAAGTTGTTTAGTTTGTCCAGTGTGGGCTACTGTAAAAAAAATGGCGGACTACGTAAAGAGGACAGTTACCATTGTTGATATAAAGTATTTAAATATAACGGGCCCATTCTAGGGTTAAGAAGACAACAATTTGTACAATTTAAAAGAAAAACTAGTGAAATTCTATTTAGTATTTTATATTCAATTTTTGCCGACAGATCCTTTTCACCTAAATCTTACACACTGGACGTTCAAAAAATAGTCCAATTATTAAACACTTCTCTTCATCAGCTTGGATATCTCACAAGAAAATACATTGTTTTCAAATACTTATCAAACCTAAATCATTAGAATTTGCTGCATTTCCCATAACGCACCTCAATTGTGTTTTCTAACAGTTGGGGCCCGGTCACAAACACACGTGGTGAAGCTTCACCTCATGTTTACTCCTAATGTGCGAGTGAGGGGGTAAATCAAACATTCACTTCCTGTGGCACCTCAAATCTGCTGCGTGGCTTCAGCTGGAGTTCAACTTTGGTGAACTTTGACCCCACATATGTGTGTGACAGGAAAGACTATAAAGCTGTTTTCTTAGATTGAGTAGAGCAACATTTAACTGAACTTTAATGAGCGGTCGCCCTTGAACCGAAATGTAGAGATTTTTTTTAATAAAGTATTTTTTTATTTTCTTACCAAAACTGAGATTTCAGGATGAATATATTGGCAGCAGTGTAAAAACAATTCTAAGAAAACTCAGCAGCCCAGGACGTCATCTCGTTGTTCTGTAGTCTCGTCTAAGTCCATTGACACGTCCCTTGTTTCCAGCAGCATTAATGCTCTTTGATCAGCCATTTATTGGAGTGAAGTCTCTCTTTTGCTTTCACAGCGCTCTGACGTGTGAGGAGCTTTGATTCCTCGAGCGGAGAGGATACAGAAGAGGAGAAGAGTCACAGCCGACCTCTCACAGCCTGAGTTTCTTCACAGCATCTGAGACTGGAGCAAAGCTGGGACGCTTTCAACAGGAGAGACACACTGACCTGGATCCCACCTTCTCAAACACATGGACATTTTGTTATTAATGATAAGCACATAAAACACTTGATCTGTTAAACCTCATGAAGGGTTTTAGAGTGTGGGAAAAAGCTATGGAGTTGTATTTTTTATGTGATTCATTATTTTTGTTATTTTTTGAGTTTAGAGTCTCCTTTGAGAACTGCATTCAGAAGGGCACATCCCTCCTCCACGGCCCAATAGTCTCCATTCGAATCTACACACTCTCAGATATCAGCCAGATTTTTCTGTGGAAAAATGGTGACAAACAGCCTCACAATGTTAAAGAGAGTGAGGGGAAAGAAAGGTTGCGGATCCAGATCCATGCCAACCTTGATTGAGCTCTTCCCTCAACCATAAAGCATCATTCCACCAAGTTTCATGGAAACCTGGTCAATAGTTTTTGTGTTATCATCCTCACAACAAACACACAAACATATCCTCCTTGGCGTAAGTAATAAATGATTGTGATAGAAGCTCTTTCATGTGTGAAGCTAAAAAATAAAATAGTGTTTTAACTTTTAATTTACAAACAATCAGAAAATGTATCGACATGGGTTGAATAATAATAATAATAATTTTGAAATTCTGAATCACATGAGTTTTTATTTCATGAATTCTTTGTAAATATATCGGAATATTCTTGTATTTTTTATGGTTAAGTTTCTCTACAAGAAAAGTGAAGCTTGTTGTGTTTTGTTTTGTGTCACAAACACAAACTAATGGTATATCCGTGGACCCCCACAAGCCAGTGTAGCCCAAGTCTTAATGAATATGGGCACACGGACAGAAAGTTGCAGCCAAATAAGAGAATAATAAAGGCGTCTAAATCCTAACAAGCTCGTCTTTGTTCTTCCACTCCACCCACCACAAGTTGGCTGTGTGAACGCGGGCGTTGTTGCAGCTTTGAGGGCAGCTCTGAGAGTTCCATGCCCACCGGCCTTCAATCACATGGGATGTCTGAGTTTGACAGTGAAAAGTCTTTCTTCTAGAACAAAATAAGACCCCTAAGCAGTAGTGGATGAGCTGTTAGTAACCACACGGTCCACAGGGAGGCAGACCAAGCACGCTAGTACCGAATACACAAAGTGTTGGTTAGGGAGAAGACAATGGAGCAGTGGAAAACATTACTGGATGCTGCACCGCTCGTACATTTCTTACATGTGCCCACACAAGTGAAGGATATCGGTTGTTTTGAGTGTAAAAATTCAGTTTTGCAGAATGAAGACCAGAAGAAAGGTTCACTAAATATCGTTAAATATTACAAAACCACAACGTTATGTTAAATGATTGTAAAATTCTTCGATATAGGAAATATCCAAAGCATCTCTTTCACTGGAAGTATTGATCCAATACAAGTTACGTTCCTGCAGCGTACCGTCGTTACACACGTGTTTTCGCCCATCTTTGACTTTTGTTAGATTCACCAGTGAGGACGCAGCGTGAGCGTCCACAGGAGCCGTGAGCCGGAGTCGGCTCCTCCGCTGCTGCCTTGTAAGTTATTCACTCACTGGCAGCATGGAAGGATTAATTCCAGCCTTACAGGAAGAAGACACCACCGCTTTCTGCCTTAGCCAAATCAATAGGCAACATTCTTTCTAGCATAGCAGTCAATACACAACACTTAAGGTGTCTGAGGAAGCTAAAGAACACCAATAATTGTTATTAATGCCTCACATATCCCCAAGCATTGCATTTAGAGGCAATAAAGGTCTCGCCGGCTCCAGTAAAGTGTGTTTGAATAGTATCTGTAGGAATGTAACGCGAAAAATACTAATATATAATCAGTGTCTTTACAAATAACCTTTCTGACAGACTTGGGAACTGACGTCTCACTTAGGGTGTGATGCTATAGCACGGTTTGTGTGAAATACCATGACATTTCCATGACATTCATGGTCCCCAGGGGTTGAATCCAAACTAGAAATGAGCCTATACCTGCGCTTAGGCCCAACAGTTCCCTTCTGAAACCACATGTAGAACCACAAGATCAAGATTATTATCTGGATCTGCACCAAATGGCTCATAATCATCAGTCCTCTCAATATACCTGATTTAATATATCAAGGTCCATGAATTATTCTCTAAGGAATCAGTGAACAAAAGAAAAAAACAGTCAGTCTCATAAAGATAAAGATCCGCCCCCTGATCGGGATCAACATTTCTCTGTAGGTCACGTCCGTCCCTTCCAGAGACGTTCTTTAACAAATGCAGATGAAAACATAACCTCCTTGGTGAAGTTCATGGAAAACCTTTACTCATCTTTAGCGCCACCATGAGGTTACATTCTTGAGGTTTAACTTGAGTTTCTCAGCCATGGAACTGATTCGATTCTAAAGAATAATTAACCGATAGTGTTAAATAGAACATGTTCCTGGACTAAAACACTAAACTAACATGGTGAACATAGTGAATATTAAACCTGTTAGAGATCAGCCTGTTAGCATTGTTATCATTAGAGTACGAGATGTGTGATGATAATATTCAGCTTCTGACATTAAACATTAAACATTAGCAGCTCATGTCCTCGACAAAGTTTCACACTAAAAATAAATGTCGATTTTTGTATTTTCACCAGTTGATTCTTTCTCTTCTTGAGAAAGTAGTTTTGAAAAAGCAGTTCAGTTACTCCAACTCCACGACAAACAAAACACCACATCTCACAATATTAAGCAAAAGGTGAATAGAAATCCTGAACCACATCCTTCCCCAAAGTCTCGTGATGATCCATCCTGTAGTTTTTGTGTGAAGAAGCTAACAAGCGGACCTCCTCCTTGGCAGAGGGGATCACATTAAAACACAAAATCGGTTTGAACCACACACACACACACACACAGTTGTCTGGTTTTAAATATTTCCTCTGTGTGTGCTCTTCATGGAGCAGGGACACAAACAGGCTCTAAGTGCACCAACCCACTGCAGCTATTACACATCGTACACAAAGCCACTCTATCAGTGTGCGCAGTTATCAAGTGAAGGACAGCGAACAACAAGCACACAGCGCTTCCTGCTCCATCATAAACCACATGTGGGTTCAGAAGTGGTGAAGGTAACAGAAGACGAGGGCGTGTGTGTGTATGTGTGTGTGTGTGTGTGTGTGTTTTGTATTCTAAATTCAATCAAGTGAAGGCCATCTCCAGCAGGGTAACAGGGAGGGGAGGGTGATGAGGGGAAACTCAGCTGAAGTTTCCACTGGGCCTGCTGTGCTCCTAATGCAGCCTTGGGTGTAATTGGGTCCCAGAAGGCTGTTCATTATCGGGGGTGAGCGAGGCAACCAAACAGAGAGGAGCAGAAAGCGAATGAAAATGTCTCATTCTTTGCTCGGTGCCTCCGTCCCGGCACCATTATGGGACAAGAGTTAATTAAAAGAGCAGTTGATGCTCCTGTTTTCCTCATCAATCTCACTTCTGCTCTTATTAAGTTTGTAATGACAGCGGAGCTTGTGCCTGTCTGCCACCAGACACAAGAACAGGGGGGGGATCATGTGAGGGACGGCTCATCTCCACAAATCTCACATGTGGTCAACAGCCAGCGTTCACTGTAATCCCAGAAGTCTCAGGGTGGAGATATGTGTTCGCCGCAGAGCCGTCTCTCTTATGAAGAAAAGGCTGCGTCTTTATTTCGGGGTGTGGCGGCAGAGCCCATTTAAGAGGCGTGGCTTTGCTCCCTAATCCCGCGGCTCCCGTCTCCGCCGCCTTGGAGGCCATTTTAATTCCCTCCATCATTACAGGGACCTTTCCTGGAAAGCTTTGGTAAAGGTGACTGCTGACACTGTCATTCACAAGGACTATTTCAAAATGTCAGCCCCCGTCGCCGAGATTTGTCTCATTAAAGTTGGTGGAGTCCATTATATCCGTCCCCTCCTCCGCCTGCCACACTCAATCAAGGCTTCTCGGGGAATTGAGGGGGTCAAGGGAGCTCTCATCATCACGCTTATTTGCATGAGGGCTACAGTGAGAGAGACGCCACTGACCAACAAGGGGGGAGCAGCAGCACACAGGAAAACACTGGCACTCGCTGCACAGTCACATCACTTCAGTCTCAAATTGACGGCAGCCAGTGAGACGGGGTTCAGTCGAGAGACGTGAAGAAATGTCAGCGTAACCGCGGCGAGAACATGGCAACATCATCCAGGCTTTTGTTCAACAGTCTTGTGACCTGAAGATTTACATAGAGCTTCAATAAAGCCAGAGCCGGGATCAACACACACACACACACAGACACACACAGAGCCTCATCTAAAGCACATCAGCATCTTCACAGCTGAGGGCTTTCAAAGCCGCGGGATCACTCATGTAGATGTGTGACATCTGTGGGTGCGAGTGGGGCGACCCTATGATCACTCTCACTCGCCTCAGCTCCCGATTGTGAGGTTGACAATGAAAACAACCATTCTGAGGATTCCAGGACGTCGCTCACAGGACGCCACCGTGTTCACGTTGTTTATTGTAAATACTGTTTGAGCGTGTGACCGAGGCCCGTGACCTTCGGTCGGTCGTTAGAACAAGGTCGTCACATGTCGCCGTTTGGTCAGGAAGGAGGTGTGAAGGTTTTCCAGCCCAGATACTCATGTCCTCGTCATGTTTGCTAAATTGAATGTGTAGGATTCTTCAAATTATTCAGCAACAGTATTTTATAATCAATGAACAGTTTCTGTCAAGTAAAAATGCCGAACGTCACCTGACTGCACCTCAACATGTAAATATATTCTTTTCGTTGTGTTAACTTAACTTTAGATTTTTGATCATTGGCAGAAGCTATTGTCATCTGTGGAGATGAAACGATTACTTTTCAATTATTTGACAGAGAATTTGTCAAATTTATCGTCAAACAAAAATACCAGATGTGATTTCAGCTTCTCTTTGTCATATGCTCGTAAGAGGAGTATTCTGAGGCTTTTACTGTCCAATCGAACAACGAGGAATTTCATGTAGAGCAGAAGCAACCTGTCAATCAATTCATAATTAATCAGCAAGTGTTGTTTAACAGTTGAAGTTACTGCAGCAAAGTCAGTGTTTAAAGAAAAATAAGTTTAACACATAACCTTTGGCTTCCAAATCATTTTTTATTTGGGAATTTTCTGAAAAATGTCTGAACCAAAATCTTTCGTGAAAATTGACATTAGTTGCAGAGACAAAATATTTGTCATTTGACTTGTTTGTTGTGGAAATATTATGTAAAAACCCATTGATCCATAAGTAATGAATAGATTAATAGATGAAAGATTTCGATAGACACCTTAAGTGTCTTTACCTGCAGTTTCTGATTAAATCTTTATTTTTTATTGTATTTATTTGTTTATTTATTTATTATAAGTTCATTCATTTTTATATATTTTTTTAATTAAGCTTGTTTGAGCTGTATATTGTAAAAAGCAACCAGGAGATGTTCATCAACATAAAAGACATGTCACTTCCTGTAGCCAGCAGGAGGCGCTGTGATTTTAAGTCAGGATTTCTTTGTAGATGTCTGAAATACAGAACCTCATGTTTTGCTGGCATGTAATCAAACTTTGAGGCCACTCCACGGTCACGCCGTGTTAAGTAAATCGATCTTTGAGTTTTTATCTCCATCTTGTTTAGAAGACACTCATCTCAATTTGAAGTTGATCTGATGAAAGTCCTGGGACAAGTACTTCAAAAGTACTATGAAAAGAAGATTTTTGTACATGTCTGCCAAATCATAGGCTGCACTTTAGCGGGTGCAAGTCAGTTATTTTTCGTGTTTTGATTAAGATGGCGTTTGACGAAAAGTCAGTGATCCTATGCCTACATTATCAATGTCATTTGACCCATTTCATACAGTTTGACATCGTTGAGGTCAGTGGAGGAGGAGCATAGATAAAGGTGTAAGACATGCAAAAAACAAGACATTTCCTGTTTCCACCAGGGGGCGCTGTGATTTTAAGTCATAATTTCTGTGTAGATGTCATCAGGCCGGTACTCTTCCTACATGTCTAGTCTGGAGAACTGTATTATATTGGACCTTGGACCTATATTGAACCTCGTGTTGATTGTTTTTGTGAAGGTTGGTGAAAGGGACACCTAGGGGCTGCGTTCCAGGGGGCGCTGTTGAGCCCCTTTGCCACGCCCATTTCAAATAATTCCATAATACAAAAATATCCCTAGGCCTGAATACCCTGCAAGGTTTCATGATTTTTTTTGCATGTCTAGGCCCTGAAACAGCCCCCCAGAGGGAAATAATTATAATAGTAAAAATCCTTACAATTTCAATAGGGCCTCCCACCATTCGGTGCTCAGGCCCTAATAAAATCACGTCGGTTTAAAAAAAAACTAACATTTATTTAATTTTTTTTCATTTACAAACAATGTTCAAAGAATCCGTTGGATGTCCTGCAGCTGTCTGAGTCCCATGTAGAAGAGAGAAACACACCTGGCCTCCACTAAACACTTCCCAGGTTCTGATCAGCTGAGACGTCAGAGGAGGGCAAGCATCAACACAAACACACACTTTACTCATTTAAAAAGATGTCGACAAACAGAGAAGCACAAAGGAAACCGCTTTGAACACAAGGACCATGAAAGTGAAACAGCTGATGTGTTTAATCCGGCGTGCGGATGTTTTGTATGAAGCAAAACTGTGTCACGTTACGATGTCAGAGCTGGAAGTAGAAAAAGGTCAACTGCCTAAACATGCATGAGTGTGTTGTGTGCGTATTTGTCTATAGATCCAGTGTGTGGAGACACTCGGGCGGGTTGAATAGTGCTTCAGTCTCGTGGAGGAGCACTTCACGTCGCACACACTGTTCAAGCTGCAGCAGCAGCAACACAAAAAACGACAGGTAGCGCTGAAATAAGATGATCACTGTTTATCACTGATGATACAGTCAGGATGGAAAACAAACCCAACAAAGAAAATGAAATGTTTCCACTTCAGCTAAAATCATGAAACGGATGTTCGTAAAAACTCTTCTGAGCCATGTTCACATATAAAAACAATACAGCCTTACTAAGATTGTATCATGGTAACAGCTGAATGACGAAGGTGGAGGGAGATGTGTCTGTGGGTCTTGTGCCTTATACAAGTTCTCACTCTAGTGGTCAGTACATGAACTGCAGGTGGTTATGGCCATGCTGGGAGGGACGGACAGTTGCTAGAAGCAAAGTGTTTCTTCATGCCGGTGTCGTCCAAGTGTGGATGATGGCGAGTTCTCAGGAGCGGTGGTGGTGGTGGTGGTGGTTGGGGGATTTAACGTCCTGGAGGAATGTTACAGTCCGAAGCGTGCGGGGGTGCGTCTGGGAGTCATGGGGGTGGGCTCTTTTCTTCCTGGTGTGCAGATCTTCACCGCCCTGAATTAGAGAGGGAGGGAAAGTTTCAGTTTTGAGTGACGATACACTTCTCAGTCTTGTTCTATACATTTAAATCACACGCTAAACACGGCTGCTGGGTTTAGGGAGCAGGTAAGAACTGGACTGTGCAGCTGAACCAAGCAGCCGGACTGGAGGAGAGTGGAAAGAGGAGCTGGTGTCTCTGTGAAGAGAGTCGGGACGTCGAGCCTGACGCCTCTGACAGCACAATCTATCATCTTTAATTACAGCGGCGTGACACCCTCACACTGCCCACACGTCCCCCGTCTCTCAATCGTCCTCGCTCTCTCTCTCACACACACACACACACACACATACACACACACACCTGCAGCAATTACAACCATCAGGCCATAACCCCCTTCTGTCACTGTGTCCCTCGCTCTCTGTTCACTTCAGGAGAAATGGTTGTTCCTGATACTCAGGAGTCGACTTGTTTTATGACAGAGATTCTCACATGGAGACAGGAGCCTGACTGATACCGAGATTTAGACAATGATGCCGATACCAATATTAGGAAATACAATGTTAGACACCAATATATCAAAAGGATAAATATATTATTACAAATTTGTACGATTTATTATGGCAAAGAAATATAATTGAAGCTTGATCATTTACAGTTTAACCATCCTGACTATAACTATAAATTAAAAGACAAACTAAACTATAGAAAAATGATACAGAAAATATTTTGTATGTAAAATGCAAACACGAATGCTGTTTTTTTTATCCGCTAATATAAACGCTGTTATGTTCCTGTTATCTGCCAGATGATTTATCGGTCAGGCTCTAACATAGAAATTAAGCGTTCATGTCTAGGATTTGAAAGCACATTTACAATTTAGAAAATAATGCTACTGTTCTTTAGCCATGTTTTTAACCTGATCATATGGAGAAGGAATCCCTTGATTTCCGTTAATTTCTGTACAATATGAACATATTTTACACCTGGACCAGTTTTTAATCATATATATATTATTAAATCAAAGTGCTCATTGGATTATCAGAAAACAAGCTTTAATAATTATAAAGTTATACGTGATGCACATTGACAGGGTGAACAGAATCTTTTGTCTACCTGAAGTTGTGGGAAAGTGTTACTGGTTAAATATAGGAACATGATTTATCCCCAGCTGTATGAGAAAGACATCTAAATAAATCACAAATTATAATTAGAAAGCGATAATGTTTGTTATTTGGCGCTATGCAAATAAAATTTGATTTAAAATGTTGAATTTGTCCCAACCCCAAAGATAATTCGTTGAAAGTCATGCAAGACAAAGAAAAACCCATAAAAAGAAGTTTGACAGGTTCAGTGAGGTTTAATTCGCTATGCTCTATAGCCCTATGTAAATTAAATGAGTGAAAAGTTGTGCTTAAGACCTGTGGGTGCTTCACATCATCACACCACTGATCTGTGCTGGTGGGCAGGCAGACAGGTGATGAGCAGCCGCCACATGAAGGAAACGTTTCATCATGGTGGCACTGAACTCGTAGAGGAAACGCTTGTGAGGCCGCAGGACAAAGGAAGCCCAGAGCCCAGGAGAGCCTGCAGTGTTCATTATCACATGCTCAGCTTCCTCTGCCTAAATCTAATTCATAATCACACTCCAGGTATACGATCAGTTTCAAAAGAACTGTCACAAGCGTCGTCACACAAACTCAGGACAGATAAACCGGCTGATTAATTAACTATGAAGGTTCTTTTTGAAATCTGTCTTTATAACATTACCTCTCTCTGTGTAAAGCTCGTGGGCGGGTGTGAAATTAATTTTTGGGTCTAATTTGAAAATGAACGTTCTCCTCCGTTCCCTGCTCTGCTATGGCACAATTTAAATTGCTGCAGTAATGGGGGTCAGCCAGGAGTCAATATTATTTCTTTTTGTCTCGTCTGGAGGGACCAGAGGTGAGAAAAGCTCATCAGGAAGAGTGAGAGAGTTGGAGGAGAGAGAGTGGGAGGAGGGAGGGGAGAAGATAGGGATTGGCAGCGGGCTAGGTAAATTAAACGTTTCTATCGGGTCTGTGTATGGAAAATGGAGGCCATGGGGGACTATTGTTGGATGAGCTTGTGTGTGGAGAGGAACCAAAATGAGGAGAGATGGTTGAGACTTACTTAACGCTGCCGGTGTTGCTCTTCTTATCCTGCTCCTCTCGGCGCGACTTCAGCTGCTCCTCAGCCATGGACATCTCCTCCTCCATGCTGGTGATCTCCTCCTTGGCTCGACGACGGTTCTCCTGAGAAAAGGAAATAATAAGACAAACATTAAGTTTGATTTTCGATACAGAACATAAACATACATGAGGTACATTCAAACCTTGACCATTGACATGAATATGCTGCGATAATGTTAATAGGGTTAAGTGTAAATGTTTGGCTTTAAGGTCTGTGGCACAGTCTAGGGTTTTGCACAACAAGTGAGACATTTTATTTTTGTATACGCGTTTTTTAATCCGTCATCAAATAAAAATCATCATACACAGAAGGTTTGCACTCTATGTCCGATGCATTTCACTTTTCTATTGGTCTTGATTCGCAGAAGGGGAGAAATTTAAGTTGAGCATTGAAGATGACTTTGAGGATCCCTCACTTCTTGAAAAAATAAGAAATTTAAAATACTGCATCCATCCAATCTTCAGAGGTTGTCAGGAGAATTTCATCTTCATCATCATTTCAGCAAAGACCTTCAATATCCCCGTTTATCCAAAAAGTGCTGGCCAGTAAAGTTCTTCCACATCAAACTGGGGAAATAATTTCTTAATAGATGTTGCTTCCTGCACAGGGTCACCATCATGAGGACAGAGAAAAATATTTTCCTTAAACAGTTGGAAGCAAACTATTGTTCAGAAGTCTAAAACGTCAGGAGCCCCCCCAAAGGTTATAAGATAAACCTGAGGGGCTGCGAGGGGATTGAATTATGTTTATTGTCATATTTAAATAATAGATATTTTGAAAATTTTATAAAAAATACTCAAAAAGAGGTCACTGGTTTCATTCCAGTAACCTCTTGACACAGGAATGAAACAAGTAACAAGAGGTCACTGTTTCCTTGCAAGAGGTCACAAGTCCAAGTGGTTCTAAACAACTGGAGCTGTAACAGTAAGCTCTCCCTGTATTAGAGCTAAGGGACAACTTCTTGAACTTCAGAAAATTGGATCCACACCAGAAGTACACAACACACGTGGTCTATTTGTATATACGTTGTAAATGGACCTAGATCCATTGAGGCAGCACTCGCCACGTCCCGTCTTACCGTTCTGCTTTTCCCTGCATGTTTGATGCTGTAAAACATGGGTCCCATTTCTGCCAGCCACTCTCCATCCACTGAGGTGACGCACTGCATGTACTCCTATAACACAAAGCACGAGTTTAACATCAACAGCGTGTGTATCAGTAATTGTTTTCATGCTCTCAAAGTTACTTAGTGAACCGATTCCGTACCTTGGTGGTCATGACAAGCTCGTGGTAGATGATGTAGTCAGGTGTGTAGCCCATTCCAAACAGAGAGCTGGTGGGATGGAGGTGGCAGGGCATGCCCGTCCTCACGTTCACATATTCACCAATCCCCTGGGAGCAAACACAGGCAGAAAGAACACATTCAAGGAGTCAATCAGAATTTCTGGATTAGGAAAAGAGAGCCTGTGTGCTTGGTGTCCTGAAGTTTAACTGTGTGTATTTGTGTGTGTGTTTGTCTGTGACTATGGTTGCACTTTAAGGTCAAAGCAAAGCAGGTCATCTGGGCTAATTTGCTTCTTCACCTGGCTGAGGCAGCAGGAAAATAAATTACATTCTAAATATTTCCAGCACTGCGGCGATTGCTTGGGTTGGTGGGCTACTTAGAAGTTAAACTGAAAACCTTGATTATATAGTCATGATTTCCAATTCCCTTTCAGATCTTTGCACTTTATTAATGTGAGGCCAGACAGGATATTTCACCACTCTGTAATTATGCTGCCACAACCAGTCGCCGCCGGGCGTAACATATTAACCGAGGAAAACCCAGAGAGCAGACGGTACCTTCAGCTTGGCAGCCTGGTGGAAGTAAGCAGCACATATGCACTTCCTGAGTATGTCCCAGTCTGAGCCACAGGAAACCAGGTTCATCCTCTGCTGCACCATGATGTCCTTCAACTGGGAGCGCACCTCACGCACCTGCAAAGAAGAGAACATACTGGAGGTTTAACTAGAAATAAAGAAACAAGCTCAAATCAAATGTTTAAGGGGAAAACACATCACAAAGCATCAAAAAATGAATCATCAGAAGTTGCCATATATGCATATTTACTGATCAGGCCTCAAAGGACCTGAATTGTATGATACATGTATTCAAACATCGGACTAAAGGTAGGAAATCAACCCAAAGTGTAAACTGAGATGTGCATGTAGGAATTTAATGAGCAAACGGAATGAGCAGTTGGAGTCTGACCTTGCGCATGGCCTTGGTGTGGATGAAGTGGTCATTGCACCAGATGCCGGAGTAGTTGTTGTTCTTCCACTGCATGTACACATTCAGGTAAGTGAGGTGGTCGCTCTCTGGGACTGAGAACTTCTCCCTCACCTGGTCACTCTCCTCCTCGCGACCCTGAAACGCAAAATGGAACAAACACTCGTTTTTAACAATGTGGTGGAAACAGGCTGTGAACTCAATGTTTTTTTTTCAGCACACCAGAGAGGGAACTACGTTAGCATTCAAATGGAGGCATTCTCTTGCAGACCTGGCAAATTTCAGTCCATTATTCACAGTCTGTTCCACAAAGTAGCTAATCTCTAACTGCACTAAATCTGCTAATTAGTGGCGGGCACAAGGTATAAAGTGGAATTTCTCACTGAAAACAGCCCAAAACAATGTTAGTGAAAAAGTGAAACCTGATCAGAACAAGATAAGTAAACTTGTGGGCAGGGAAACCGAAAAATAATCGTCTGAAAAATGTTATAAGATATAGAGCTGAGGAAAACTGTACTCAGGTCATAACTTTCAATGGGTTCATCACTACAAGTGCCCCCGTATTCATATGACCCCACTATAAATATAAAAGTATGGATCATAGCCACGTTAACATAACAATGTACACTGGAACAAAGTGAATTTTTCACCTCAGCTGAGGAGGTTATGTTTTCATTGCTGTTTGTTTGTTTGTCTGTCAGCAGGATTACTCAAAAACAACTAAACCTATTTCCATGAAATTTTGCAAAGGGGTGGGACGTGACCCAAGGAAGAACCCATTACATTTTGGAGAGGATCCAGATAAACAGACGGATCCAGGATTTATTTTCTCACAGATAGGGCGTTAGCCTTGGCGGAGGTATGCAGCCTCCTAGTTTTTTTTAAATTTAAAAATAAGGTTGGCAGCCTTCCATCTATTTTGTACTAGGACTTCACAAAAAGTTGAGAAATGTTATTTCAGTTGTGCATCAGTATTTCAGTAATAAAGTTACTGTCTCAAATGAGATGTACTTTTGGTCTGTAGAAGATGGCCGGCACAGACAACATGGAGACGATGATGAGGATGTCAGCACTGCAGGCCATGTCGCAGGACACAATCAGCATCTTGGAGAGGGCAGGGTCGAGGGGAAACTCCACCATCAGACGCCCCGTCGGTGTCAAAGAGCCTGAAAGGGCGAAAGAGAACACAATTACAAGGTCACACAGGAGCATAATACTTGAAAAATGTTGAGAGTACAAGCATAAGCCAAGTGATAAGCTTCTCCCATCAAAAGCCTGCTGGCGTGAGAGTAAAGCAAGTATAATGTGACACTTATTTGTCTATCGCCATGAGAGAGCAGGATGAACTGCTGACAGTTGAGAATACTTGTATAGAAAAGAGAGTGAGATCAAAAACTTTGCCAGTTCTGATTTAAATGATTAGACGACAGAGTCTAAGAGGCTTATTAGGAGGAAAAGCAGAGAAGCAGAGCAGCCAGTTTGGGGCGGGTAAGCCTTAATCAGAGATAATCTGCTGTTAACACACCATACAGGGAATCATCAAAAGTCCTCCCTATCCCCAAATCCCTAAATCCCCTGGAATCTGACTAAGGATGAGACAGAAATGAGACCCGACCAGTCAAATCAAACACAGGATCAGTAACTAGGCAATTACTCCACTGGCTAAACCTCAAAACTACTTCCTCCAGGCCTGTTTTCAGTGGCTGCATCACTGCAGCATCCACAACACAAGATGTGTTAGTGGTGCCAACATCACAATGTAGCAGCTCAGAGCGGCACTGAGAGGAAAATACAAGCCTCAAATCCACAATATCCTCCATCACATCATCATCTCAAAGGGAAGATTACTTGAGCCGTTTGGCCAAACAGTAGTGTATGTACTGTATAAAACTGTTCTTGGTAGGTAGTGTCTACTACTAACAGCAAAACAAGTTTTTATGAAAAGGTCAGCACATTGTCAGTATCTTTTTTAATTTATTATATTATTATTTGCTTTACTTAAATGTACACTGAACGTTGAAATGCTTACGGCACTGAAAAATTTGTATGTATGTGAATGAATGCACCTATCCAGTCAAAAGCAAAGAAAATGCTATTTTTCTTCTTATTTCTTTTTTTATATGCATTGGTATCAGATCCATACTCCGTGTCGGCAGATGGGCAAAGTCCAGGTATCAGAATCGGTGTCAGAACGGTCTAAATGGTATAGTCATATCTGTTTAAGGACTGTAACTCATTTGCATATAATTGTCTTTAGTAATTGATTAGTGTCCACAATAAACAGTTACACACTAGAGCTGTGTCATGATGACTTCATATGCCTGTTCACCACGCACCTGTATTGTCCAGAGCCCCTAAGATCCAGAGCTGGTACATGGAGTTGAGCATGTTGTCCTCCGGTGGTGGATCCATGAAGTGGAAGAGAAGCAAATCCTGAACGCCCAGTGACTTCAACAGCAGGACAACGTTTGCCAGGTTGGTTCTCTGGATCTCTGGAATGGTGGCAACCAGCATCTCATTCTTATAAGCACTCTGGGTATATAGCCTGGACAGAGTAGAGGGCACAGAGGGAGGAAAAGAAAAAGACAACGCAGGTGTGAAATTTAAACCACCAGGATGTTTGTATATCCTTCTTTGAACAAACACAGACAGGATGTGCATCTGTTGGCCGTCTTGAGAAGGGCCACAAATGTAAATTACTTTGTTCTAGAATATGTGCAGACATGTTGGTTGGACTCCAAGGACCAGGTGAAGATGAACAGATGCAACTTCAGACAAGAAACCACAAATCATTTAGGGAAGTTAAAGTCCAGGACCTGACTTAAAACATTCTCAACAATTACAGCTGTCTGGTGTGGGAGTTAATATCTGCAGAGCAATGTGGATGTTTATGGACGTTATGCAACTTTGCGGGTGTGGAAACTTCTATGCGAGTGAAGCAAACCAGCATGACACCAACACACTTCTCCTTACTAACACCCTAACTTTAAGTAATTGAAAGCTGTGTAAAGAAAGTTAACTCATACAAACATAAAAGTATACAAATGATGCATGTTCCTGCTGTCAGGAGTCCATATAAAGAAAATTATATCTTTCTTTATTCTTATTAAAAAACCTAAGGTTGGGAAAAGCAACTGACTATTACCTGTAACACTGTCCTGGTCCTGTACGTCCTGCTCGGCCTGAACGCTGGTTGGCATTAGCCTGGCTGATGGGATAAACCTGCAGTGCATCCATTCCAATACGTGGATTGAAAACCTGTGGACAGAAGAAGTGTGAAAAAACATAAATGGTGTCAGTTTGCTTAAATATTGCACAGAGGGAAATGGTTTGTGATAAACGGCAGCATGATAAGTTTACAGTTTGTTTGAAAAGTGGCCGATGCTTTGTAGTACCTTGAGTTTGCAGTAACCTGAATCCACCACAAACATAATTCCGTCCACAGTGAGGGAAGTCTCAGCGATGTTCGTAGCAACAATACATTTCCTCACACCATCAGGAGCCTAACACAAAACCAAGTAAAGGAAATCAGCAGGAGGTCAACTATGTTCTCTCACTTATCGTTGTTACAATTATTCAAACATACAAAGAGCAGAATTTGGTTTGATAAGCCATTTAACATAAAAAACATTACTAGCATTGACTGATAAATACCTTCTGGAAGATCTTGGCCTGGAGGTCAGACGGCAGCTGAGAGTAAATGGGAAGCACAGCAAGAGCTGGAGCGTTCTCCAAGTCTTCCAACCGCTCCACGATTTGATCTGACGTCACCTGCAGGGACAAGATAATACATTGAGAACACAAAATGGACAATAACTCTTGTTCCCCGTCAAGAGAGATGGTTTTGAATAGATAATGATTAGTTGACTTGATTATATATATTACTTTATACATAGAAATCTACAAACAAATGATTTCATACAAAGAGAAGAGATATTTCATTTACTGTAGGCATTTTAAATCTGTATTTATAAGCCTGTGGTTGTAACAAATATTTATTCAGCATCTTTTCTACATGAATTTCAAGTCACAGTCATTTGTACAATCAATTACAACTTTGGTTAATTCATCAGTCATTTCCCTCACCTCAATATCCTCCTGTCCAGGCATGAAAATGAGGATGTCTCCCACCAACCCGCTGAGGTGGATCTGCAGCGCCTGTTTCACTGATGCCTCCACGTAGTCCTCTTGAGGAGTCTACACATCAAACAACACAACAAATCAGTCCAACACGAAACAAAACAGCCCATTACTTTGAATTAGATAACAAACGTAAGGCTGTAGTGCTAGTACGTAAAAGTAAAATGTAAGCATAAACATACCTTGCTAAACAAGACGTCTACTGGAAACGTTCTTCCTGGAATATGAAATATTGGTACGTTGCCAAAAAATGATGCAAACTTGTCGGAGTCCATAGTGGCAGAGGTAACTATGAGTTTCAAATCAGTACGTCGAGATACAACCTGGGAGGGAACAGTGGACAAGAGTGACAAGGTAAGTACCATAGAATGACTCACACAGCCACACACAACTGCCTGTTTTGGAAATGACAAAAACAGATCGGTCTTTAATTGGTGTTATGTAGTTGTATACTGACCTCACGTAACAAACCAAACAGTACATCAGTATTCAGGGAGCGTTCATGAGCCTCATCCATGATAACAGCGCTGTAGTGGTCAAGGTCTGACTCCCTCAGTGACTCTCTGAGCAGGATACCGTCCGTCATGTACTTTATCAGAGTTTTCTCTGATGTACAGTCCTCAAAGCGGATCGCATAGCCCACCTGCAGGGAACAGTTTCGATCAATTAATACCAAAAAATACCAAATAGGTTCAAAATAAAACATTTAATTGTTTTTACTAATTCAATTGAAAAACGATAAAACATTTAAGCAGTTTTTGCTTCACCGATGCTTCTCAGTTAAGACCCAACTAAAATCAAGGCCAGGATTAGTATTCACTTTGTCCACTAGATGGTGGTATAACATCACATATGCCTTAATATGAAGCGAGTGCCAGGAGGAACCTCAGAAAGCATTGCATCTAGACGAGTTGCTAAAATTAATGAAACTTCGTGATAAAGAGTTAATGTTCTCTATATTTGAGATGACTGGACATTTGATATTTAAACTGTTTAGACACAACATTAAAGCTGTTGCAGTCAGTGTTAGTCTGGTCCCTGATCTCAACAATTCAATTCTGTTTTTAGAAAGTTAAATGTTATCATCAACAAAGATGTCAAATTATAATCAATAAATCCTACAGTTATACTAATTACTACAATGAGCTCCTGAATTGACTCTCTCAATGCTCAACTCAATATATTTACAACATTGTCTCTCTATCCAAAGCAAATTAATGTATATTAGACATTCATTTTGTTTGGAAAATCGAAGATAATGCAGTTGGTTGTTTGCTCGAGCTGCTCTCACCTCTTCTCCAAGGTTGGTGCCGATCTCCTCGCTGACTCTCTTGGCCACACTCATAGCTGCCACTCTCCTGGGCTGAGTACATCCCACCATGCCGTAGCTGGTGTAACCATCCTCATGCAGGTACTGGGTCAACTGGGTGGTCTTCCCACTGCCTGTTTCCCCAACCACAATCACGATGCTGTTGTCCCTGCAGATGGACAGTGAAACAGTCCATATTATAACTCAGTCAAATAAAAACAGATCAGTTTTAATGCAAACACTGTGGGTAACAATACCTAATGATGTTAAGAAGCTGCTGTCTGACAGCAAAGATAGGAAGGTATTGTCTCTGCTGCAGAAGAGTCTTCTTCTTTGCAAATTCACTGCTGGCCTCTGTCTTGTCTTTCATGTGGTCGGCAAATTTCTGCTCGGTTCTGTAAGACAGACAAAACAAATCACCAGAAGTTAATGTGGGTGAGACAATCTCACTCTACACTTGTGAATTAAGCTCATGAAGAAACTTTGAAAAGTCATTCAAGTCAATGTTTAATGATAATGTTTTCAATGTTAAATGAGTCTTGTCACCTGTAGTCGACTTTGCCGTCTTCACCGACTGCTTTGCCTCCATCATCCTCCTCTTTCTTCTTGATCCCCATGATATCTCCCAACTTGGTGCCTGCCAGTTCCCAGTGTTTGTGCTGTGCCTGAAAAGAAAATTGTTACAATTATATCATGCCTTTATGAAGATTGCAGATTCAGGTTGCATTTCCATGCACATCCAACAACCATTAGAGATGACAAAGCTTTTGGTGTCACATTTGTCACGTTGTTTTACTTTGCTGATGATCGTTTGTAGGGAAAATGTCATCACTCGACCCGGTTTGGTAAACATGCATAAATTATGCACTGCTGTGAGGAAGTTAGACAGCATTGGCCTTATCAAATGGATAGGTGCTAACCAACGAACCCATTAACATTTCTCAACAGCAGGGAGAAGATCATGTCTGTTATTTATATATCACTGCAAAAAGATGGACATATTACATTTAATAATTTGAAATACAGTCTGGTTTTAACTAAACACATCAAAAGCAGAGACATTAACAGTCTATCAACACTTGGCAGGTATACTATCACTTTCAGTACAAACTAAACTAACAGTAACTTATCTAGGCTTTGTGTCGTCTCCCTCACAGTGTCAGTTCTGTGCATGTTTGCTACTGAACCATACTTTACATATGATACCTTGCATACTGTTGTATGATTTAAAATGTATTGGTATTCAGCCTGCAAGAATTAATTATTAATTTAATGTTATTTTCCAGTGCCTTAACCATTGAGAGCTGCAGAACAGCTCACTAAGACGTCCGGGATGTTCATAGTCATTTTATAGTGATCTTTTACTAACCTCCCCATCATTACTGAATATTACGTTAGCCCTCTCAAACAATGTCAAGTGTAACACAGAGATAAAGACTGCATCTCGGGAGCAGGATCACACAGACATTGTACTGTAAGTCAGTATAATAGTAATTATCAATCCAACCAACCTTCTTACGTTCCTTCTGCTCACGGTGCTTACGGACAAGCATGCTGCCTTTTCGAGAGATAATGGCCATGTCAGAGGTAGGATCTTTCACAGGAATGACAGGCTCTGGCTGCAAAACCAAACACAAACATTTAAATCAAAAACAAACAACTTGAGTTCTGACAAAAATGTTACATCTAAGACACTGATTAATTGTTTAATATTCTAGTCCTGGTCACCTGTTTGGTGAAGACGATTCTTCCATCCAGGAAAGGAGGGACCAGATTGTGAACCAGCAGGTGAACCTTAGCAGCATTGTCCTCCTCAAAGTCTTCATCCACCTCCAACCTCTGCACCACACCACTGGTCAGCATACGGTTGGTTTCCCACCGCTCATTATCCTGAGACAAGAAATACCGCTTGTTAAAAAGACTCGCCAACACCAACACAAGCACCAAAACAAAAAAGAAATGCAAATACATACACACAGTTTTGTATATGCCTGTGCATGCAGACACACAGTTCTGAATAGGTTGATATGAAGCAGTGTACCTCATTGATCTGTCGCTTGTGGGCAGATATTCTTTTCTGTGTCTGCTTCTGAAGGATTTGTTCTCTTTTCTTCACATATTCTTCGGATGTGGAGGTGAAAGGGTTGTGGAACTCATCATATCCTTCATCCATCATGTACCAATCTCTGTCAGCTTGCTGCAAAACAGGGACATTTGATGAATAGGAGATGTAGAGAAAATATTTCCCCCCAAAAAATAGCAAATAGCTTTAATGAGGCCAAAATGAGGGACAATTATACCACTCACCTTCTGTTCGTCCTCCCACTGTTCTTTCTCACCCTCATTATCAAACGTAAATCCTCCTTCACCATCTTCTTTCCTACCTGAGGAAGAAACATCAACAGATTAAATACTGGTATCAGATATAGAATATTTCAATCTTACATGCGAGTACAAAATGGCTTGTTTCAAGTATAGTACCTTTTCCTTGTGATAAACGAGGTGTAGAACCCAAATGTTTTCTGTCATTGGCCCACTCGTTGTACTTATAGGATGGGGTAGGCAGGGGTGTGTCATCAGGGTAACGTCCTCTGACAGACCTAAGCACAGAGCAGACGGGTGTTATGTAGGCATCAAGGAGCATTAGTTTCTAAGCACCTAAGCACTTAAAGTGTGTGATTTTGTGTATTTTATCCAAATAAAACTAAGGCTTTGAAGGCAAGGGAAAGAAGGTGTAAGACAAAATCACTACTGGGTGTTCACCTGTCTTTCCTCTCGCTGTCTCGGCCGGAACGATGACTTCGCTCAGAGCGATCGGACTCTCTGTTAGACGGGGCCGGGGATGGAGATTCCCACTGGGAATGCCTTGAAGTGGCATAACCACTGTCATCCTCCTCCCAGTTGGAGCGCGAGGGTGTGCCACCATCTGTTTAAAATTAAATTTAAACAAAGTAAAGAATTGCGTTTTTTATAGAAACTTATCATTGTGCAATTATGATAAAAATAAATAAATCAAAGAAATGTTAAGCTAAATTACCTCTCGGGCGATTCTGTGGCGTCAGAGGTTCGTCTCTTTTACTTCCCCGGCTGAGGCGATCGGACCAGCCCTCTCTCGGCGAGCGCTCACTCCTCTCTGAACGGCTACTGCTGCTTCCGCGGCTATGGCCACTATCTCGCTCATCTGACAGAGACATGGTTATCGGTTATTCTCAAAAATGTTGCCTGCTGAACAGGGCTGCAAATAACATGTGCTTTCAATGCTGACTGGCCTACCAATTATGTTTTCAAATACTCTATCCATTTTACAACAAATAAAGAAATCAAATAATCATAAAAATGTGATTTTTCTTTATTGTATTGGTTTATTAATTGCACTAAAGCACTGTTAAATGACTGCTTCATTATTAGCCTCACCTCTTTCATTCCTTCGGTCTCTGCCCTTATCTCGGCTCCTTTCTCGGTCTCTTTCTTTGTTCTTGTCTTCTTTGGAGGAGGCGTAGACTCCATGCTCACGTTTGTCTTTCTCTCTCTGCTGGGTTCTGCGTTTGAATTCTTCACTGACCCCTCCAGGGCTTGAGGGTGTCTCAGAGCCAGTCGCACGATACTTCCTGCTGGGGAGTCGAAAATAACATTTTACACATTAGTCACTGTTTTTGTAGCTTCCTACAGGCACTAAAACAATCAATGAGTAAAAAAGGAACAAAGTCCTGGTTTAATATTTGCTTTGGCAATGACATCTTTGAAAACTGCCAGGAGCGATAATTCTCCATAGACTGGAGGGCTGAGTGTCTGAAAACACTAGATCCATCAGTTTCAACACACAGGATAGTATTCACTCGGACACTTACCTCTCCTTCTTAGCACCTGTGTCCTTATCATCGTCTTCCTCATCAGACCCAGAGTCACTTTTACCTTCCTCCCAGTCCTGGTAGGAGGTAACCTTTGACTTCTTTCTATTACTGTCTTCACTTGCATCTGCCTGTTCCTTGCTTTCGCGCTCCTTCCGTTTCTGGGCTGCCAGCAGATCCAAGCCCAGCAAAGACGTGCGTGGGGTGGGTGCCCGAAAAACATGGGGCGCTTCTGCAGCACTCTTCTGCTTTACTATAAGACCCCCAACTTCAGCCGTTGGATCAGTCCCTTCCAGCCTATGGACCGACTCATCGTCATCCATAATCTGTGGATAAATAAAGAGGTGTGGAGGAGGTGAAAACATGTAATGCTGCCGACTGCTCAGGACAATCACTGAAACTTACATACAGTTATTTTCTGAGTTATTGTCGCAAATTCATGAATATACAATAAGTGTTCTTCCTCAATACGAGTCATTTCCACACAATATTCTCCTAGTCCCGACCAAAGTATGTAGGCTTTTGTCTTCATCTACCATCAGAACAATATTTGACATCTAATGTTTACAGTTAGCTCAAAAGGGTGACGTATTATATTACAGATATATACATAGAAATAACATAACAAACCAAAATGGCCATAACTCTGCTAATAGGTCGTATCTCATTCAATCATATTTCACCGGCAGCCTCATTTTTAAGTCAAAACGTAAAAGACCACAAATGTGGACTCGGCTCCATTGAAGCTTTTCTATTCGTTCAGTGTCAACAGTAACGAGTTTACAGTTTAATGTAAAGATATTTCCTCGAGAGCTGGTTTATTGCTGATGTTTTTCAAAATAAGGAACACGAAGAAAGTGGAAAGAAGAACGTGTCAGTAAATTCAATATATTTCCACCTGTTTAATGTGAGTCTTGTTAAACGACATACAACGAATCACTTACGTACCTCAGGGAGCAGCTAGCGTTAGCTGAGCCGAGGCCGGCTGCTAACCTCGGGGAACTGTCGCCTGGTTCTCTGGGTCGGAAATCCAGAAAATATCCGAACAAAACAAATATTTCAGTTCAGGTAATGGAGGAAAAGTGGTCCAGGATATGCAGGACCTGCGTCTGTCACTAATTATTACTCAAAACGCGGCTTTCGGAAACACGACGTATGTGTTTACAACAAGCAAGACGCCCGCCATTGCTATCCCAGAATTCACCGCGTCAGGAAAAAAAGATTGAGTCAAAGCTTTATTTAAACAGTTTGAATTTGATGGAGTGCAGAGAAAAAACTGTAAATAAACTAAATAGACTAAATAAAACCATAAATAATAATAGAATATAATTATTCATTTAATAATCAAACCACCTTGATTGTAATTGAACTGTTACAACAGTAATCTTATAAAATAATGACAATAAACTTAAAATAAATGAATAAAATAAGTAACAGAAAAGAAAAAAATGTGTATTCAAATAATATTATTAGTGATTAGTGAGTCCTTCCGCGTGGAGGCTTCGAAACGTGTAAGATTTGTGTGAAGCGCGTATCGAGGCTTGTGTTGATAACGTGTGTTGACGTTCATAGCCTCGCGAGCCGGCCGTACCACGTGACTGAGTCATGAAAAGGTTCGCGGGTTTGTCGTGCGAATCGAGATATAAGGGGCAGCGAAACGCAATGGATACGCAAATCTTACAATAAATAAAAATAAGTTTGATAATATTATAACTAAATTATTTGAATAAGTTGAAATGTTGAGTCGTACATAAAGTTTAAAATCTTAATGGCAGGAACTAGTTTATTCCTAAATTATGCATTTACATTACATGTCATTTAGCAGATGCTTTTGTCCAAAGCGACAACTTAGTGTTCTGTACAGACATATTCAGGTTCTGTGTTGGGATGGGGTTGTGTTTGGTGATGAGGTTTAAATCTTATTCTATAAGTGCTCCTGCTGCTGTTGCACGAGTAGATATATATTTTATCTGGTCGGTTAGTTTGCCCTAGGTTATGCTGCTGACTGAAGAAAGTGTCTTATCTTTTTGAATGTCCCACAATAATTAGCTAAATATACCAGCATGTGGCAGTGCAGGAACCATTGACGTACACAGGTGCCACTATCATCCTGTGGGTGGTAACTTACTCTATCAGTAGAAAACATACATCTCGAAGGCCCCATACGTGCCTATCAGCATAGGAAGAAGCATATCAAAGCTTTGCAGCACAGCAGGAAAGGTCATCAGCTCAACTTGCTCCCATCAGTAAAAGTGTAAAATCACTTTAAAGTATTGTTATCAAAGTATATAGTATTTTTGTCAAAAATCAATCAAGATTTTACATTGATGCACCACTGCAATTATATTTTTAAAAAGTGCCCAGGACTGTCAATCTACAACCAATGCAATCTCCTGTTGAAGTACTGGTGGAATTTCTTGGAGTACTTACTTAATTCACCTATGACTCTACTGATCCAGAATTTGATATATAATACAATAAATGTACATATGCCTCTAAATTTTTTAATTCAATTCTATACCCTAACATTAACCATCACTTGTTTGTATAAATGAAGAAATTCTACTCTCATGTTTAATGCATGCAGGCCCATATAAAAGAGGCCTTATATTATCAAAAATTTAAAATCTTGTATGCCAATTATACCAGATGTGTGAAAGAGAATGGGGAAAATAAGATGGGAATCATCACAACTTCATTCAAGATTCAAGATTCACGATTTTTTATTATCAAATGCACAACAATAACATTAAGCAGTCACTGCCAATGAAATGCTTGGGTCACAGGCTCTCTTCTAGCAATGCTCAAGTAATTACAACCTAAAATTACAACGGTGCTAGTTTTGTGGAGTTATTATAGTTCAGAGGAGTTTAAAAGTCGTATGGCCTGGGGGATGAAACTGTCTCTGAGCCTGGTGGTGCGGGCCTGGATGCTGCGGTACCGTCGGCCAGACGGCAGGAGGCAAAAATGTTTATGGCTAGGGTGAAAGGGGTCTTGATAATCCGTCCGCTCTTCTTCCTGCACCGCTGGGTGTAGAGGTCCTCCATGGATGGTAGCACCGTCCTGGTGATGTGCTGGGCAGACTTCACCACCCGCTGTAGAGCCTTACGGCTCAGGGCGGTGCAGCTGCCATACCAGGAGGTGATGCAGACAGTTTTTTTTTGTTTTTTTTCACTGATATAGATGATCTGTTAATAAAAGGAAGAGGGAGAAGTAACTCGTTGAATCCCAGTGAGAACGAGCCACTGATTAGGAACAATCCCTGAATTCACAGGATTTTACACCAGTGGAAATAGAACCACTCAGAATGCAGTCTATTTCCAACCTGTGGGGGGCAGCAACGAGCCACAGGGCATCCAGTCTACCGGAAGCCCAGATGAAGAACTTGTAAGCGCACTGACAGCTCACAGTCCAAAAACGTCTCGTGATCATCAAGTGGCCGATTCTGATTGGCCACCGCCTTGAAGGTCTGATTCCCATTGGTCAGTTGTCGTGTGTGTGCTTTATGGTTGCAAAACAAGTACGTCATTGGTCGGTTTCACAGGTCTGCCGATGTGCCGGGTTTTAGGCAAATATCTATTTCGCAACACCGCAACGTGTGCAGCGTTTGGAGGCTGTTTATGTCACCTCTTTACTGCCCGGGTCATTAGGGGTTTTGTAACCACGGACAGCTCTTACTCACGCCCGGTGCAACTGGAAACGAAGCTAACTAGCGCCGCATCCATCCGATCCGTACCCGGCTAACAGAAGCGCAAGGTAGCTAGTAGCTGTTCCGCGGTCTTAGGTTATTCGAGTCCAAGTGAGAATGGGTGAAGAAATGGACGACAACTCCATCAACGAGACCAGCGGGTCCGCAAGTAACTGCAATGCGGAAGTGAACGGCGAGACAGTGGGAAGCGATGTCAAATATTACACGTTAGAGGAAATTAGGGAGCACAACATGAGCAGTGACTCGTGGCTCATCATCCACGATAAAGTATACGACATCACTGGTTTCCTTGAAGAGGTAAGACCCCCCCTCTCAGTAACTCCACCAGTAATGCTGACAGCAGTTTACACGATTCTACCTCATTGCTGCTTCATTTGGCAAAAAGACTACTTCCTGGAGATGAGACGTAATAGTTAGCGTCACACGTTAAGGGACTGGCAGCCACTGTCCGGCATTTAAAGTCCTTCGGTGAAAAAGTCCTGTTCGCACCTTATCTCGGGGTGAAATGAGGTTACGTAAAGCGACACACGGCTAAAACGTATAGCGACCACACACTAGCTCTCGTTAAGTTAGTCAACGTTAGATAATAACTAGTTAGCAACGTACTTATTCATCCTGTTTCATGGATCGAACCTAGTTAAGCTAACCCTGCTAACACAGTGCTTTAATAAGTAAGCAGTCTGTTCTGTTTTTATTGATTAAAAAAAGTTACTAAATCTATACTAATTAGAAGTTTTGCATTTGAAACTTTTGAAAGTAAGTTTATAGACGTGTAATGCTCAACAATGTATTGCCCCACTCAGAGTATCAACAACATTACATATAATCGGATTGGCACATGTTTAGTTGTGATGTTGTAATGCAGCTGCTTGTTCAAGCTGCATTACAATACCATAACTAAAAAACATAGAACACGTGCTGTATTTTAGTTGCTCTGCATGTAGGATCACAATCTGCAAAGCAAACGTTAACTTAAGTTGTAAAATGCTGTGGAGATAAAACAGTGCTATACAGGACAATATTAGTAGTTGTATAAACATTATCAACAGGAAAAATATAAATGTATATCAATATTATGCACTGTGCAAAGTGAGGATGTATAATTCATAACTGATCTACCTCAGATTTTTAAAACATTTAACTGTATAACAAGTGTTTGTCATTCTCTGTCCAAAAAGAAGAGTGAAAAACACAACCTTCACTCCGGAGCAGAAATCTGTCTTTAAACTTAAAATGAATGAGAGATGAGACATTGTAATAAGTACTGAAAACTTTCATCTATAAATAATCTTTTGCCATATTGCTCAGCTGTAGTACAATATTCTTCAGTTTTTGATGCTCATTGACTGTACGATACCTAAAAGTTGTACAGAGACAGTACTTGAGTAAACCGAAGACAATTTGTTAGTTGGTTTGGTGAGCATGTGATGCCAAGTGTGAAGTGTTTATTGCTTTTAAACTTAATCAAGCATAAACATGAACTGCATGACTTTGAAAGTGGGACAAAAAGGAGAATGAATTAGCTAAACGGTAACCCACTCTATTTCAGCATCCAGGAGGTGAGGAGGTCTTACTGGAGCAGGCCGGCTCAGACGCCACAGAAAGCTTCGAGGATGTGGGCCATTCCACAGATGCAAGAGAGATGCTTGAGCAGTACTTGGTCGGGGAGGTGCATTTGGTAAGAATAAATAACTTTGTTTCCTGTCTCAAGTACCTATTAAATGAAGGCAACATAACTGTGAAACACACGAGTACAAGTCTTTGTTGTTGCTAAAATCTACGCTAATCAAGCAGATCGATCCGTTTCACCAGACCTCTCAGAGGAAACAGTGACCATTCCTAACAGGGAAAAGTTGCTTGGAGTCACAAGATGGTTCCATGAAATAATTTGGATTTTAAATGGTCATTAGCATATTGACGTCTGTTTAGTAGATCAAACAGAAAACTGGTTTGTAACACTATTCAGACAAATTTGTCATGTGGCCCTTAGTTCTGAACCCACATTTTTGCTGCCTAACTGCTAAAAGCTGTAGCCATTTTCAAATAACCTTCTAGGTAAATGCCTGTCATATGTCCTACTCAGTCTTTCCCCAAAGTTTTTGATACCTTTTAGTTTTTTCCTTTCAGAGGACTCATAACCAGCATGTTAGATAATGGAGCCAATTCTGTTCAGTGATGAAACAAAAACTGAACTTTTGCACACTAAAGAAAAGCGTTGGGTATCATTAGCGAGACGTTGCATATCACACAGACACGCCCCTAGCTAATATGTTTATGGTCAGACGAACATACACGCACTCTTGCACACACTCACACTTACACACACATATAATACAGACAGACATCATCATAGCCTTAAATGATGATGATGTTTTCTGAAGTAAATTTTTGGTATAATACGTACTCTTTGTGTCCCTATGTCTCGACTGCAGTTAAGCAAGGAAACACAAAAGTGAATTTAAGACAGACTTTAACACTGCCCACCAACATAAGGGATGTAATTACTCTGGCAGAGTGTGCAGAGCATTTTGCTAAAATTTTGAACCTTTTTTTTCGCTGCCAGTTAACAAAGGGAACGATCCTACAGAAAGACAGATAAGAAAACTGAAAATTGTCATAATCCTGCTGCATCTTCTCATCTTAATTGGTTGTCTCTTTTTGAAGCACCCTCAAAGTTTGATGCTGCTGTTTTCTATTCTGTTTATAAATGACAAAATCATAAACCAAAATTCACAAGACTGGAATCTGGGGATTGATTTTGGCCTCTTTTTAACAAGTTGTCTCGTCTGCCTTTTGTTAGGAATTGGCAAAACATAAAACAACAAAACATTCAAATCATCATTATTCATTCATTGGATTTAACTTCCAGAAAGGAATTCCTGGTTTGGTTTCCTGTTGCTTTTACCTGCCAACCTTTTTTATCAAATCTCAATCGCTGAATGAAATTTCGATTGTCACACTTGGGATATTCATGTGACACTAATTATGATGACGTTACTATCAGCAAGAGTTGTGGTTGTTAAAGCCTTGTTCACTTGGTAATTCATACAAATTCCTTTGTACTGTTGACTATCTGAGAAATGGACTTAATTTCTTTTACTTTGTATGAGTGTTAGACATCACATGAAGAAAGTAAAACTAATTTGTTAAATGTATTTGTAGGACGACAGGAAAAAGGAGGCTGCCAAGGTAAGACCCATTGTCTTTTTAACTGTCTCTTTCTAAATGCCGAAAAATCCCTAGAACAGAATTTGTAACAACGATATAAAGTTTATGGTTTGTGTCTAAATGATTCACTATATTTTTTTTTCATTGATTCTTTTCTGCTACAGGTGGAAAATGCCACAAATTCAGGAGAGTCCAGGTGAGAAACATGAACAACATGTCACACTCATTGTTTACAGTTTTCATATTTGTGATCATACGCACCAAAAAAACAGTGATAGCTTTGGCTTGTTGTGAACACGGTTCTCCTGCAATGTCTAGGTTAAAGTGCGATTTTCTGTAAGTGTATGACACATGACAAAATCAAACACACAACTGAAATAGTGTTTTATAAGATTTTCACAGATTTTCTGTATTATTTACCTTTTTTCTTTTAAATTTATTTGTATAAAGTATACATTGATAAATACACAAATTTAAAAAAGAGATGAACTGTAAATATATGTAATGACAACAACAAAAAACAATAATATTTCATATCTAATTCTTTGCTCAGCAGCTCCTGGACCATGTGGTTGATACCTGCCGTTGCTGCAACTGTTGTTGGTGTCATGTATCGCTTCTTCATGGTTGAACACAAGTCGTCTTAAGTGCTGGCATTCTTCTTTTCATCTGGAGGCCTTGAAATGTTTGACCAAATCCTCCTCACACTAAACGCAAACAATTAGGACTGTCTGCATCCTCTGCAAAAAGAAAAGGAGGTGGTGGGGGCAGTTTGATAAAGTTCCTTTGTCCTTGTCCGTCGACATGGAGTGCACGAAATAGAGAGTTGGGCAGAGGCTTTATTGAATTGTCTGCCTTCAGTCTCTCTCTTTGTATTTCATTGTCACTATGCCTGTTGTCATTCATGTTAAATGTTGTCTTTGAGTTTAACTTTCATATGCATCCCACTCAGTTTGGTTAGTGTACGGTTATCAGCCGTTTGTCTCCTCAGAGAAAGGTTTCCCTCAACGTGCTCATCACTACAGAGACACGACCTGGAATAACGTTTCAGGAAATGTTAAGTATGCAAAATGATGATGAAGTCAGGATAAAAGCTCACAGTGACCTTTCTACCTTTTTTTGTTTTTTACACTGAATTGTAACTTCACATGCATTTTCTAAGTTTTAATAAAGTGAGAAATATGACAGCTACCTGACGCTCAAGAAGATTAGTGAATTTATTCCATTCACTTCTTCATTCATTCACAGCTCCACTTGATTGAATTTCCCATCTGGTTGTAAATGCCTCATCTTTCCAACTATGTAAAGGCAATGTCAAATCTTTGTGTTTGTTTCTTTTTTTAAAACGCTATGAATTATAATGTATCAGTGATAATTTATGGTAAAATCTGTTCTGATCATTTCTTTTCTACAGCTTTTACAAGGAACTTGTTTAAATGTTGAAAATTCCTGATCTATAAATTTCTGTAGTATGTACTAATAATGATAATATTTTTACTATACAGATATAATAGCTGGCACTGACTGACTTGAGTAAATAATGACAGAAGAAGTATGTTTGATAATCCTGTTTTAAATTAGATTTTTTTTTCTCACTATGCTACTTGTTATTTAAATGCTTTTTTTTCTCCAGAACTTTGTTTCATTTTAATGCATCTCAATTTACTGTCTTGGGGAATGGACTTGACTCCTTGTTGCTGGGGGGGTTAAATTATATTGAACGAGGTCCCAGTGTGTTACTTGTTAGACTGCCTGTTGGTTCAGTGGGACTTGTTGTCATTAAAGCCATATACGTGTCTTTCAGGCCACAGTTGCAACACATATTTAACTATTTTAGTTACTCTGCCTTTCTCCATTTTCCAGGTTACTACTCAGATTGTTGCATTGTTATATGTCTTGGTTTTGGTAACCTTTGCAAAGCATTTCTCAGTTTATCAACATTATTTTTTCAGCTACAAAGACAATAACAATATGACATCCATTCAGCTTACAATTTCTGGATATAACTTGCTGCTATTTCTACGTGTGACTTCATTTATTGCAGATGTCTACGTGTATTTGGTTGGTTTTTAAATATCTCTGTATTTCAACGATCATTTCATGTCATTAAAAGTCTCCTTTGAAAAAAAAACCCCAGTAGTTCAGTAAGAACAAGTGACATATATTCTGAGAAAATATATATGTAAATATAGTGTTTGCTTAGTTAACTGTCCTTATCTGGGTGTACGTTTGTCAAATAGATCAAAACCGCTTGGAGACAGTAAATATGAATGATACTGGGTAGAGAGCAAGAAAACCTGTTTGTGTGGAGCTAACACTATTTATTCTATACAAACAGTCTTTATAGGCCCTACGCAGAAAGATAAAGGAATAGCATCCACCTTTACAGTCGAGGCTGAACATCTTTGTAATTTCAGTGCCTGAATTAAAGGAATAAATATATCTATTGAATATTTTGATTAAAGAATTCCTGATGAATCAAAAATAGGGTTTAAAATTCATTTTTGTGTTCATAAATAAAATTATTTAAATATGAGAGACGGTGCTAGAACAAGGTGAATAGCCTATGTTTGAAGGGATGGACAGAATAATGACAACCTAATCTTAAAAAAACAAAGACTAATCTCTGTACTTTATACAATCGTGTCTTCTTAACAGAGCAGCAGGTTCTGTCAGGCATTGAAGTCAATCATTCACGTCTTTAAAGTGACTTAACATGTGCATGTAGGAAGTTAGGTCAACAGCTCCAGGAGTCGAGTACTGACGCCTCAGATGTCAACAGCCTGAAGACTAGGGCTCACACCCATTACTAGTGAACGGAGCTGTTATTCTGGTTACAGACTTGTATCCAGTGTGGTCACCACTGTTGGGTTTGTAAATTATTCTTTCAAAATCTGGCTGCATCTGTGTCAGAAAATTATGACAAAAATGACGAGGCATTTGTTCTTGAAAATATCCACCACAATGTACAGTAGTCCTCTGTTTCTTTTAAAAATTCATGAACTCAAAATGGATAGTAGGCTGGTGTGGCGCTAATTTGAAAGGAATACAGATATGAACAATGTAACAGCTGGGTTCCACTTCCCTGTGCAGTCCTGCTCTTGGTCACAGCAGCTGAGGTGTTTATTCACATGTTAAGGACCAAGCAACCCTGAGCTCATTTGAAATGACACTAAAACTCTAACTATCTAACACTGCAACAAACTGTAGTGGTAGGCAACTAATGTAGAAGTGAGTCATCCACTTTTCATGTTTTATAGGGAGGTGAGTTGCACAGGGCATCATGATGGAATAATCCCAATACTCTGGTATCCTTTTGTCGTAAATGTAATCATTGTGCGATTGTGATTCGATGGAAAAAAATGCACTGGAGTAGCCGATAATGCATTTATGTACTTGTACTGTGATTTGTTTTTCTTAGATAACCGTAGCATAGTGCAATACTGGCACAAACTGAATAATACTTGAGTCCTGCGTATGCCTGCTCTACTCAGCTATTTTTCCTGTGGAGAGGAGCAGGAAGCAGTGATTGAAATTAAAGCCTTTCCATCTGCAACCTCCACAAGAGCCCTCACACTGCAAAGTGCCCGTGACAAGAGAACAGCAGAAAGCCCAAATCAACACCCATTGATTCATCCCTTTTTGATCAGGTGGGACATTTCAAGAACCAGATGCACTCTTGTTACATAAAATGATGAATTGTTGAAAAGGAATAAAGACTCCCATGCTACTGGAATTGGTTTGGTAAATGTTCCAGAACCACAGTTTGAGCAACCGATAAACAACATGAAGCAACCTTGACCAGGAAAGCTGGAAGCAATGAGAAAAGCAGTAAATAAAAATGACTGCACAATCAGACAGTAATGATTATAAATGTATTGCTGTTTACAAGGTCTGGTCCTTCTTTGCTATATTAAGTTTAAACACAAGGTGGCACTACAACCTCAACAAGTTGCCATGGCAGTTGTTGGCCAGGGAAAAGGGAGAATATAGGCTATATTTAAATGGCTAATCTGACTGCTGCACCCACTCTAATATAATCATCACAGCATTCAGTAGAGTTTATCTCCTGGTTTTCATGGGCTCAGAACAGCAGTAAACACAATAAACACAATGCTGCCACACATGCCCTGGAAAGACATTATGCAACCATGAAAAAAAACAAAAAACAGCAACATTGTTATTGGGATGCTGATGAAGACATTGAGCAATGAGATGTTCTAAAATAATATAAAGACAATTTACTGAACAAACTGTACATCAGCAAACATAGTTTTCTTCTCCCACTCCCACTAGCTTCTGGAAGTATTGTACAAAAGTCAGGAATATTTTCTTTTCTGAGTTTTTGAACTAAGGAGCATTGTATTGCCACTGGCCATTTTAGTCAGTCTGTTGTGGCAGCAATTATGACCAGACAGAGTAATAAGCTCTTATGAGACAGCATATTGTATCTGTGGGAGTTTATGAAGCCATCAGATAGACATCGTTCACCATGACTGATTCACTTATTTCTAGCAGCAGTCATCCTCAAGGAGAGCTGGGACTGCTAATGCACACCACTCTTGTGTCCTTGGAGACCTGCTCGGCAAAAATCGCAAACATCTGGGGGAAAAAAAAAGCTTGTGGATGCAACAGGAATAAACATGATCTCTGAGTAGTGGTTGGCGATATCGGAAAAGGTCCGCAGAACCACCTGCAGAGGGAATCCTAAGTGGATTTTTTCAGCTTTGACAACAGCCTAAAGGTTCACTTTAGACCCCCCCAACTCCCACAACAAAACCTTCCCAAGCTTTACTTTATTCTGACAGAGTTAGACCCATGAGAACGTTTTATCCACCCAAGAAATGTTGTTACAATACATTATCTGTCAAGTCTTGTACACTATCATTGTGCTTTGCATCATACTACATAAATATAAATGAATAAAATATCCCAAAAATAACTGTTAATGAATCGTCAAGCACAGACAGCATACAAATATGGGCCACTTCAGGTAATGATGCGTCCCCTTCCGGCCTCCTTGTGGCCTGGAGAAAATGGATTTGAGCCTAAAGTGGCACACTAGCGAAAGGAGCCTTTTTTGAAGTGTAAATGGTGAATGTGGCCCAAATGGCATAAATTCAGGCAATCTTTGGGACCTTTGAGAGGGCGAACATTCGATTTGTGGGCCAAATCTGGGCCAAAACAATTCTCAATGTGGGATGCGTTTAAATGTGCTTGTTATCAGAATCTTTTTTCGTTTGTAAACCATGTCGGCACCACCTCACACGTACGATGAAATGGCTTCTGTTTTTGTTTCTGTCGGACCTCATTCTTCGCTAAACACATCACAAACCTAACCTGTGCAATAAGTTACATATAGACCCTGATGTCCTACTGTTGTGAATCCCTCGGCAGCAAGAATACCAGGCACACAATCAATACAAATACATTATTCAAAAGCTCTGATTATTTTCATTTGTTTTTTTGACTCCATATATCTGTTATCCAACATGGCACTGGTAGGTGGTGATTAGCATAATCTTATTCAAATTATTCATGATAAGATGTTTCATGAGATTTGAGATTCAAGAACCTGAACAGTGAGTAGAAACATTACCAATATCCGGTCAGACTGTTGTGCAATGACTAACACATCTTACTTTCTTTTACTTGGTTACACTCCATTTAAGACACTAAATAAAAAACATTACTCCTGCAGATAAAACAACTGTGAACACACAGTACATACATTTTTTTTTAGAGTTTTACAAAATCAAATTAGAAAGTGCACCAAGAAACTTCCGGCTAAGATTGTGGGTCATATAATCTCTGAGCCATTTGAATAATACATGGGCAAAAAATATTCTCTATACCCCACACAGACACATCGTCTACTATTAATCAACATATGAAACAAACTGAACTGCTATTTCCTCATTAGGCAATCATAAAACCTACAATACCATTGTGTGTGCTTTCCACTTCCCTTTCCAGCAATGGAAACAAAATCATTTATTAATAAGTGGGAAAGAAAATCAGCACAAGCATCTACTGGTGCCAGAGGAAGGATCAGTGGTTCTACTTTACATCCAGCCCCAGGTTTTGGTGTTAAATGTGCAGTATCCAGAGGCAGGCATGTTCATCAGAAGCAAACCCATATGATTTTGTCCAAAAGTCAGTGAAAGTCAGTGAGCATCTCGATGAGACTCGGGAAAGATCGGTCCGTTTTATTCTAGATGAGGTTTGCAGCAGAACATTGAAGGCCGGCAGAAAATAATGATTCTTTAATTGCTGTGCAATCACTAATGATACAAACTACACTGGAATAGCTCTCTGCAGAATCCACACAGCCCACTTATGAAACCACATTTTAATTCACCAGATCAAGTTTCATCTGGATCTGTAGCAAATTGCACACACTCCTAAAAAGCAGTCCACTAAACATGGCAGATTTTCCATCAAGATCCACAAATGACTGAGATTGTAATTTTAACGTCACTTTTGCTTCTTTAACTAACAAACATGACGACATAATTCAAAGAAACAATACTTTATTTTATAAATCCGTAAACTGATACATTATACAATATTTTTTCATTCATTATATTAGGAATTTAGAAAATTAACTAAATATATACATACAAAGATTATAATTTTTCCTCTTGTAATTCAGTAACAGATATTATCTGGTGCTCAACACATTTTCATAACTCATACAGAAGGCATACTTTTCATGATCAGGACATGGCACTGCAAACTAAAGGCTAAAATAACTTCTATAAAATGGTTTGGAATTTCTGCTCCTCTTGAAAATGATCAACTCTCTATCAACTTCACATCCATATCCACCTGCACCACTTCAGTAAACTCGGTCCAGACGAGAACGACATGGGCACTGCCAAGCTGAATCCATATTGTGGTAGACGATGCCAAGAGGATCATGGGGTTATTATCTCTAAATAAACAACCACAACCTCAGAACTTATCCAAGTCGTCTCTTGTCAGCACAAATATGGTGACCTTTCTACAGTGTAGCTGCTTAATTACTTTTCTCCTTGCATACACTGAAAGGACACGACTTAAAGGTTAACTTCTCCCAGCTGTAATATGCCAAGGTCTTCAGCACAGTTTGAATTAAAGGGGAGATAGAAGGCCTCAATCCTTCAAAGTGCTTTAATCAGACGCTGCTATCAGTTCACAAATGTCTCGTATGAATGGAAGTCTAAATATCAGTTTATGGTAATGAGCTAATAGACCGACCTCAAATGTTAAAGTGAAATATGTTGATCTCAGCAACAAGTCAAACTACGCGGACAACTTTAAAATAATTATTATTTATCTGTACGCAGAATATGGGGAGGTATTTCTGGGGCAAAGACAAGGTTTGTGGCTAAAACAAGTAAAAGGTGGTTTAAGAGGCCATCTCTGATAGTAAATCAAATCTTGGCAACACTGTGGGCATGAGTAAAAGAAAACAAAATCCAAATAAGTTATAAACTTAGTAGTTTTTAAATTAAATGTTCCCGTCAACTGAACACTGTTCTTAGACTGAAAACTCATAAAAAATAAAAAGAACAGTTATAACAGTTAACAGTTATACAAATATCTATATTTATCAATTGAGACTGTACAGTGATTATTTCAAATACTTCCAATCATAGCCATTGTATCAATCCATTGACATTGCAATCACCCATGATACCTTGTGTAAGAATATATCAATAACTTGGTGTACAGACATAAGACGATCATCGGCATCATTTACCATACCAGTGGTGAGGCCATCCTAGGCTAATGATAAGAGGGTGCAGGTGGAGGACACACTGGCAGAGCGTTCATGGACAGAGTTGTTATTATCCATAATCCCTGACACAAACCGTGTCTCAGTGGCGCTGCAGCATCCCAGAGCTTCAGCCAGTTTGGGGCATAGGGCCAGAGTCAGCCTCTGGAGGACGAGGTGGAATTTCCTGCGGAAGCTTCGGTTTATCCAGAAGTAGAAGATGCAGTTGAGGAAGCCGTTGGAGGTTGGCAGCCAGACAACCACAAACTCGACCCAATCCGGTACAGTGCTACCTGTGACTGCTGCAGGTATAGAAAACATGAGGGGTGAGGTAAGGCGAGTATTAACAACATGGCAACACAACACAAAACAGCAAAACAATGATGTGGTTCACCTTTTGTTGACCTATTCATTTAACAAGTCAAGTAAATCTAGGACGGCACTCAGAAGAGCGCCAATCACTGCACAGTCCCCTTAAATCCAATCAAGCTGCAGCAAGTTACACACACTCAGATATCAGTTCACTAAATACGCCTGATTTGTTTCCATCAAAATACATTCATTAATTTCCGAGACGTCAACAGAGATGTAACAATGTTCAAGAACATCACAAAAAGAAAATCACGCCCCTCACAAAATCTTAGCAGATTGTGGGTTATCCGTCCGGTGGTTGTTGCGTAATCTTACAAAGAAATCAACCAAGCGACATACAGACAGACAGGGATGTAAACACAACCTCCCTGATCGAGGTCAACACAGAACAACCATGGCTGCAGTATATGATCATACATATAGTTTAATACATCTATAAAACCAAAGATGAAAATGTCGTCAGCACTCACGCAAACACATGATAAAAAAAATAATAACTCACCAGGATATGTGAGTCTTTCCCGTGAGGGCAATGACATGAAGAAGCCATCAATTTTAAATTTATAGTCTTGATCTAAAAGGAGAAAATTAACTGAAGGATTTTGTGGATTGGAAGCAGCCACTTCATCGTGTCGTTTGGACGGCAGCACACTGTGACGTTATAATTAAGAACATCAGCTTCATTCAGGGATTTTCATCCATATCTGATGAATTACAGCTCTTCTCGGGAAAAAAAGGTCTCAACTCCTAAAAAAATATTCGGCTGTGACTCCGCTCTCGGCCTCGATTACTGCAGGACAGCTCATGGTTGGTGTAAATGAGAAAAAGTCAAAGGTCTGAATCATAAACACGATCGTGAATCAGGATGTTAATGGCTGACAGGGCATAAATAACTTTAACAGCATTTTCTCTCAGTAACGACCAAGCTGAAATCCTCAGACACTTTGTAAATGGAGTTATATATTAAATGTAAATAAAATACCCATTATTATTTTAAGTTCTCTTCCAACCCTTTAAACAACTAAAGCAAATATTTAAAAACATTTTTCAAAACAGATTAAAGCTAAATTGTGATGACATGTAATTCCCTATATGTAGCCATTGCATAGTTGTTTTGTATTCAATTCATTCAGTGGGTCCGGATCAGGAGCTCTGATGCTAAAACATTTAACTACCCTGTATAATTAAAAATCAGGCCACATAAGAAGTGTTTTACATGAGCAGTTTTTATATCTTTTACAGCCATCAGTGCCATCTAGTCTAAATATACATAAACAGGATGAATTAGCAACAATTTTATCTTCTGGTATACGCTAATAATATACGACTTTCTCCAGATGGGGCTGAGCTGGTTGATGTAGGAGATGCAAAATACATAACATCCACTTTCATCCTTTTGAATTGAAATATGATTAAATCTTTAGGTTGAATGTCTGGGTCATAATATGCACTTAATGAAAGTTGAACTAGAGCTAGGCAATATGGCCAAAAATAACATCAAGATAAATGTCACATTATTATTTCAGCTTAGTTGACTTATTTCTCCAGAGTTATGGTCGTGGTTTTAAAACTCTTCTTAATGAGCGGAGATTGACAATAGCTTGATTAACAGCAAATATGACGTATAAAGATTATGTGCTATACCTCCTTGATGTCCTGGTACACTATGCATAAACACTAGATCACTATAAACTGGACTGTTGTTGTATTAATATTGATGAAAATTAGTATTACCTCTGCCATGAGGTTTGGCCTCTGTTTGTTTGTTTGCTGGTTGGTTGGTTTGTCAGCTACTGCAAAGCAAACGCTACTTGATCGCCACAAAACATGGCATGAACCTCCAGGGGAAATCAGATAGGAATTTCTTTATAATTTTCTTTAACATTTCAACATTTTCACAGATTTCCCATGAAATAACTAATGTCAGTTATGTTTAGCGAACTTATATGTGTGCAATTTAGCGTGGGTAGATTAAATTGAATGGGGGCGGTGTTGTGCCTTGGCGGAGGCATGTGCTCTTTTGAGTACCAATTATAGTTGATATTGTTTTACTGCCCAGTCCTAAGTTGAACCTTTGTCTTTGTTTTCTCAGTGGAGTTCTTCCATTTGGGTAAATATATAGAGATGAGACAAAATGTGATATAGTCTAACTGAACTAATCAGGTTAACTAAAAACCTTTAAAAAAATCCTAGGAAGCCATCTTTATGAATTAATCCTCAATGCATGCATCATCTATGTTTTCAAGCAACAGTCTCATCATGTTAACGATTCTGTCAGTGCAGCACAATGACTTATGAACGATCAGTTTTCAATCTATATACTCTCACATTGCATATATTCGGTTTGCCCTGTATATATTGTTTCTATGTATTCATTTCCTTACGTTCATAATGCACCTTTACTTTAGCTGATGTCGATTTTGACTGCCCTCTCTGCTGCAGATTTCCTCAGGGTGGGACTAATTAAGGATGGTCTTATCTTGTCTGATATTGTGCCATCTTATTTCATATTGTCTAATCATATCTCATCTTAAATTATCTTATTGACTTGTCCCATGTTTTCTTATCTTGCCAAAACTGACTTGACTCATCTTATTATCTTGTGTAAACTTGACTCGTCTTATCTTGATCAGCTTGCCTAGAACCTCTTGTCTTACATTGACTCGTTATATCTTGAATCATCTTGACTAGAATATATTGTTTTATCTTGTCTTATCTGGTCTCCTCTCGACTTGTCTTGTCTAGTCCCATGTTGACATGTCTAGATCAGCTTGACTAGAATCTCTTGTATAAAATTGACTTTTTATATCTTGAGTAGAATATATGGTTTTATCTTGTCTTATCTGATCTCATCTTGGCTTGTCTTATCTAGTCCTATCTTGACGCGTCTTATGTTGACATATCTGTATCAGTTTGACTAGAATATCTGGTCCTATCTTGACTTGTCTTGTCTTCTCTGGTCTTATCCTGACTTGTCTTCTCTGGTCTTATCCTGACTTGATTGCTTCTGTCTATCCTGACTTGTCTTCTCTGGTCTTATCCTGACTTGACTTGTCTTCTCTGGTCTTATCCTGACTTGTCTTCTCTGGTCTTATCCTGACTTGACTTGTCTTCTCTGGTCTTATCCTGACTTGTCTTCTCTGGTCTTATCCTGACTTGTCTTACATCTTCTTATCTTATCTCATCAGCAGAAAAGGTGATCGATCCATGTGTTTCCAGCTGTCACTCACATCACTTTGATCACAGGTGTACTCTTATTGCTGGTGCTCACCATTGTAGATCATCACCGCCATGCACGGTGTCCAACAGGCGTAGTAAACTGCCATCACGGGCACGAGCACCCTGGAGGCCACGTTGTGTCGGCCGCGACGCGCGCTCTCGTACTGGCGCAGCCGGAGTCGCTGCATCTTGGCGGCGCACCACACTCTCAGGTTGGCGTACGTCATGACGAGGGAGCAGGGGAAGAATATGAAACAGGTCAAACTGAGGGAGTAGCCCATGTTGGTGGAATAGGACGGGTTGCAGACGAGCGAGGCGGCGGAGAAGTGCACCTCGATGATGCTGTCGGGGAAGGTGATGGGGGACAGCAGGCAGGGAGGGAAGCCCCAGGCGAAGGCGATCAGGAGCAGCGTCCTCCTCCGGGTCAGCAGGGTGGAGTACTGCAGCGGGTACAGCACCGCCACGTAGCGCTCCAGGCTGATGGTGGCCAGGGTGTACATGCAGGTGGAGTACACGGTGGCGTTGCAGAAGGCCACGAGGTGACAGAGCATGTCGGGCCCCTCGGTGTAGTCCTTCAGCAGACTCACCCACAGGTTCAGGGGCATGACCAGCAGGGCGAACGCGGAGTCCGCCGCGGTGAGGGAGAGCAGCAGGTACCGGGAGTTCCTCGACCACCCGGCCACGGAGGAGGTGATGACCAGGAGAACCGCGACGTTCCCCAGCGTGATCATCACCCCCAGCGCCACGATGATGCTCACCTTGAGGGAGCGGTGGTCCAGCTCCTGCGGCCTCCGGGGGTCCGCGCCGGTCAGGTTGGAGTCATCGGAGGCGGAGAGGTTCAGCGCTGTCCACATGTTTCATGGGTGCGACCGGATCAGAGGTCACACGAGGAGAACATGGCTGAGGGACCGCTGGCTCCCAGCACATGAGCAGAGGTTCTACCGGAGGGCAGAGCTGCGGATACTTGTAACCTCTGAACGCACCACCTCACCTGCAACACACACCTGCTGCAATCACTGCGCGTTCACGTGCCCTCCCAACAATCGGATACATGAGTTGCTATGGAGCTGGACTCTTGACAAAAGTCAACAAACTATGGTGGCCGATAGAGAAACTACAACTCAAGAAAACATGCAAACAGTAAAAACACATTTGCAAATTAAAAACAACAATATACCAACTTCATGACTTTGATTACACATGCAATGCAAAAAGACACAACACATCACATTGTTTAGGCGCATATTAAATCGATAAAATCGTTTTCATTTTATTTTAAAATATGGTGATACTGGTCTTACTGGTAAATGCACAAAGAATCAATGTGAAGTTTGGTTGGCTAAACATGAAAGGGGTGTGTTCTATACTCATTAAGTTCAAAGTCAAAAGTATATAAGAGATTTCATCAGTTTGAGTTTACCCAATAAATCGACCAATTTCTCCTTCAATGCACTGGTAGCTTGTGAGTATTGTATTTAAAAGACAAAACACACAGAAGAATATGAGCCTGAGCTTTAGGTTTGTATCAAGACACTTGGATTGTGTTTCTGTGTCATTATATCACATTGTGGGGGTCAGGGTTTTATGATGTGTTTTCACAAAATCTATATAGGGACCCTTAAACACACAGTAAGTAGGTGTTGGGTAATTTACACCTCAGTTGGAACATGTGGAAGCTGGCCTGTATGCTTCCTCAGTGGCTTTCTCTTTATTAACTGTAATTATCGGGACAGTTTCAGTCTTCCAGGTCTGTCATGTAATGCAGTACTGTTATCTGACTGATTGATATTAATAAAGGTGCCAAGTGAATATAACTTGTGGCCTCTGCAGTGCAATATCCATGAATATAATTAACGTGACTGGAACATCGTAGGACAGAATATCATGTGTAGCCTGTTTACGTTTTAATTAAAATTGCTAATTTAAAATGTTTCGAATTCATGCAAAAGAAGGTCGAAAGCCAATGAAAACACCACTTGCGACTGTATTCTATTCACAACCACCCACTCCATTGTTTACAGGCTATACCCCACCTTGGCAGGTTTCACCGCCCAGCAATAACAACGAGTCAGTTAACAATTCATCAGTACCGAGAGGGTCCCACTGAAGATGTGCGCCCTGTCAGTCCAACATACTGCAGCCCATCACGCTCCAATTTCGACAAACTCACAGCATCAGTGTCAGGCTTTTCCTGCACCTCCTGTTTTGGTGACAAGCTCAAGTGTTTCTCCCCTCCCTCTCCCATTCTGAGAAAACTACATGGCACAAGTCGAAAGAAAAATGGCAGGAAAGATTGTCACTGACCTTTTCTAGTCAGGTAAGCATCTGTTTCAGAGGTTTTCTTCTGTGTGACAGTCAGCCCATTAAAGAGCACAAACAAACCCACACATCCCGGGGACAGTTACACACCTCCTGCATCCAGAGGGAAACTAATACCACCTATGATTTATTGTATTCCGAGCAGAAAATCAAAGTTTCCTACACATTGCATTTATTAAACGAGAAGGAACATTTTACCCTCGGATGTTACATTAAAGTCAACCTATGACCTTGAAAAAAAATTTTCGTTCAAGATTCAAGAGTTTGTTGTCAATTGCACGTGAGCATATGCTGTGGAGATGAATCAGACATAATATTGTATGTAAATCACCAGAATGAAAACACATGGATTTAAATGGTGCAGAAATGGATCGTTGAATTTTACAAACACAAAGTGTGGGTAATGCAAGACATCTTTAAGTCAATTATTACCTTTCCCAACACTTTGGCCTCAAAGTTAGCAATCTTATTTCTGTCTTAGGAATCCAAACTTTTTCTATAGAAAGGTGAGCAGCACGAATATAGGAGAAACTGTAAATATACACTTATATACAGTATGGCCCGAAGACACGCAGGTTGTCTGTTCTGCTACCTCAGCCAGATCCCCCAGAGGAGAACTGACAGCTATCTGTGTTTCATATATGTGTTTCTCGCTGTCCTAATGAGCAGATTTCTCTCAGTGATGTCTAACACGAGGCCTGGAGGAAGGGATGGACTCAGACTCTTGGATTAATATTCTCAGTCCCCCTCCCCCAGTTGCACTCCTTCATGTTCATTGCACAGTCAATTGCATGCTCCTTATCTTTTTCATATTGAAAGGATCTGGAGGCACCAGACAGTCACACACAAATGGTATATGGTAGCTCACTTCATCTCCTAACAAGAGGCAAATACCCAGTGGCGGTACACGTCCTCTGTCTCATATCGTACACCCTTCCTGTGTTTTATTTGAAGTTTTGATATCTATAGGAAGATAGATTTGGGGTTTTAAATACCATAAACCAGCTCAGTGTAGTTTTACATCTGCTTTCTCACACCTCTCTCTGAAGGTCGAACAAGAATAGCTCTATAAGACAATCAGAAGAGAGGCCGACTGTTTTCTGAGTGATGCATGGCCAACCACAGGTAAAGAATTGTAGCCTCTAGCTTGATAAAACTCACCAGTACATGCAAATGGTGATTATCTATCTGTGATAAAACGAGTCAACCAGACTTCAGTTGTATCTGGTGTGGAACCAGGGGCGGATCCAGGATTTTTCCAAATCAGGGGCCATAAAGGGACCAAAATTTACACAGACAATCACATGTCAAACATCTATGCACAATTCCTGATTCAGGAAGATGCACATTTAAGTAATTTTGTGTTTACTCTTAGCACTATAGATTTGAGCAAAGATGCACATCATTGAAAATATTTCGATTGTTCTTTGTCCAAGGATATTCTGCACTTCAAAAAAGCATTGAAAATTAAAATTCACATATTTTTGTATTGTTCGTAAATGACTATTTTTTTACCACTGAAGGGACAGGAGTAATTCAGGGGCCAGTCAGATTTCAAGTACGCCCCCCCCTTGCCCAGCCCCTGGAAAACCATTCCATCATCTTGTGTGTTTAGACCTGTGATGTTGTACCAACCAGTTCCATTATAGGAGCGGTGGAGCTCGCTCCCCCTTCTTTCAGCTAACTGTCCTGCACAGTGTCAGTTTGTGTCGAGGCCAGACAGGGGAGCTTGCTTGGCCACCAAATCCGAGACCATCGGGGGACATCAGGGAGGTGGGTGATCGGACAGCTGGGACAGCAAGAGCGGAATATGGCGAGTTGATTACCAAGAGAAGGAGCGGTCTACCCTTCTGTCGCCACCAGACTGTGGGAAGTTTGGAGTAGCGTTGACTTGGACTGCAGAAAAGAAACAATCAGATACGCCAGGGCAGGAGCATGAAGATAATGTCCATCAGCAGAAGCTTGCTTTTAAAAATAAAAGTAGTCATATTGTGAAATGGAACATTTAGAATAAATATATTATTGGATTATAATTGATGATGAATGAATATTATAATTTAAGCTGGTAAAGACGAATATGTACACTAATGTATATATTAATACATTATCATTTCTTTGATGATTTGGTTCTATTAATCTGATCCTGCAAAGTAACTTGCAACTACAGCCATTACATAAATGTAGAAGAGTAAAAAATACAATATTTGCCTCTGAAATTATGTGGAATAGAAAGTAACATAAAATGGTATAATGTGTCGCTGCTTGTCCTGTACACTACAAAGCTAACACGCAACCAATAACACAGTTTGTCAGCAGATTTAAATCAAACTTAGCTCACAGGTTTGATGTATTGTATTCATAAAGAGTAACTGATTGATATTTTGAAAAATGGGGAACAAATTGCACTGATTTTCTTATTTTCTTAGTTCATTCATAAATCCAGCTTGTTTTGTAGAATTCCTTTGTGTCTCAAACCACTCGATGTTTCTATGTGACAGAGAGGGTGTTTTTGTGTTTCTGTTTGGTATTCATGTGTGGGTGTGCACGAACAAGCTGTGCTTGAAGGTGTGTGTGTGTAAATGTAGTGGATGAGTGAGATACAGAGAGGATGAATTTGAACATGCTTGCAACTGCATATCCTGTGAGTGGGTGGACTCCTCCATTGGCCACCTACTGTACAACAATTTCCTGATGTGGGGGAAGGCAAACCATTGATTTGATCTGTCTGTGCATGTGTGCTTGTGTGTGTGTGGGGTGCTTGTCTGTGTGTGTGTGTCAGTATTTGTGTAGGCAGCAACACTATCCAATTCTACCAGTGAGGGCTGATCCATGATGTTTAGGAGAGATAGTATAGCAGGGAGGTTTAATGGGCGATTGTGTGAAAACTTGATGTCTGCCTTGACAGTCTGTCAAGCAGATAACAGGGCTCTGCCTGCACAGACAAAACCAACCTGCCAGGTTGGATGTTATTAAAGTGGTGTCTGAGACGTATGCTCTGTGTGCCTACACACCAATGTTTACTCCTTGTGGACTGAAATAAGAGAGAGCATCGCATGGTGTGTGGGGCGATAAGTGCAGGAAAAGAGAAATACATTATATGGACGTACATACATGCATATCAAAGACAAAATAACTATTGATGAATCATATTCACATTCAACTGGACAGATCCATGCATAACATTTGACTCTGCTGCTGCATAATCCTCCCATTGTTAGAATAGATGTCAATTTAAAAAGTCACTTCAGCAAAAACGTTTTTAAAACGTTATTTTTTACTGAAAAGGGCGATAACATGTGTGAGGTTTCCTCTCTGTTTTATAAACAACTTGAAATAAGAAATACTAGAAGTATGACAGGAATGAGACAGTGGAAGACTCTAAGTTTAGCAAATTCAAACAAGCTTATCCCAGGGATTTGCAGAGGAACATACTTTGTGGCCTAAACGATAGCAATCTGGTGTTCCATAATTCCTCAAAAATCCATGGGTAATTTAAGCACCACATACTGACCCTGTTACACAATGTTTATATGTCATAGTGCCTCTGTTTCTCTCCCTAGTACAAAAATACGACTGAGGCGAAAATTTCAGCATTGCATAAGAGCTATTCCCTTTTCATTTAAAAGGCCTGTGTATTGGATTTCATCTAGGATCTTTGCACTTTTAGTCCTGTTCAGCGAATCGAAATTGAATTTAACTAATGTCTGTAGTCAATGTTATTGTAACATGCCCAATTCTCAAACATGTCTCTAAAATGATGGTTGTCATAAATTGGAAAAGTGAAAAGCTGTTTTGTCAGTGCAGTGCATCCAGCATTACAGTATTATACTAGATTCAATTAAGAAAAGTGTGTGAGTCAGTCTGATTTATCCCTGTTAAATACCCCATCTATAAATGGTGTTCAAAGAATTTCACTGTGATTTTGTACTCGACAATTTGTTTACATTCATTAAACCTTCTACAATGCAACAACTTTAAACTGTGTAACTGCCAGAAAAGCTGGACCCATTGGCTTGAACTTTAATTTCTTGCCAGTGTTTTAAACGTACACACAACCACAGAATCTACTGGTAACCTGGTTGGTCAGCAGCACATGCAGCTTTATTTTGAAGCCAGTTTCTGCTCAGTGAACTGAAATGAATGCAATCTGTCATGTCCAGATTTCAAGGTATTTCAAGTTTATTATCATTCTGCAGTCTTTAATGGCATTGCTTCACACTGTAACTTTCCATTAGAGTCTCCTTGACAATCTCTACAGTTTAATACTTGGTAGTAGACTCATTGCAAAACATTTGTAATTTCAACATTTTAATCATATTTAACAAATGACCTTATACTAAAACATCTCCCAAACCAAACCTGGCCTGTTTCACTCCACTTCAGAGAATATTATACATGAAATGTACTGTGTAGCTGCAATCAATCAATAAATCAAATTGTATTTGTATAGCCCATATTCACAAATCACAATTTGTATCATAGGGCTTTAACATGGTGTGACATCCTCTGTCCTTAACCCTCAGCAAGAGTAAGGAAAAACTACCAAAAACCCTTTTATCAGGATAAAAATAGGTAGAAACCTCAGAGAGAGCCACAGGACGGACAGCAGTGCAAAAGATGTTAAATGTAGAGGAAAACATCATCAGGATAAAGGTTTTAGCAGCATTGATGAGGGTAAACATTTTGAAGGATAACTTGTCGCCTGTGGCCCAGGATCCGCGGGTGACAAGATAAAGGGACTCCTCTGCAAAGGGACTCCTTTGCCTTGTCGCAAATAACAAGACCCTGTGTCTACATTAACACTCAAGTTGCTGAAAGTTGGCCACATCTTAAGTAAAACGAATATCATTAAAATTTGTTTTGGTAATGATTGTCATTCACAGATGATACATTTCCTTGTGAGAGGCTGAACAGGCCAAAACATTCTGAGTTATGCAGGTGGAGGTTGTACTAGTCTTGTTGAAAATAATTTGGAAAACCCAGGAGGACTTTTTACCTTCCTTAAATAGTTTTATTTTTCAAAATATTAAAAGCACAAGTCAACAACCAAACCAGTGACATGTCAGGGTGCAGTTGAGAGGTCAGAGAGGAGAGGATTTTTTTTTATCGCACTCCAGTAATGATAGGTGAGGCACCCTCCACAATTCCCTGATATATAATGACCTGTAAAAGTCTCTTTTGTGACATCTCCCTCTCTCTGCATACCCGCCTTCTCGCTTTTCTCTTTTCATCAGTTAGTTCCTGTTGATTGTGCAGAGAAATGTGAAATTATGTGACGTCATTCATGTGTGCGTCAAACCTTGATGCTGAGAAGACATGCAGTGAATGTCAATTACCCACTGAGTGGATTTTTTACCTGAAAGGGTTGTGTTATAGCAATATTTCCCTCGACTGCAGCCGTGCTTACCTCAGAAAATGAAGATTTGATCAGCAGCTCAATGAGCTGTTCTTCCCTGAAACTACAACAATAACAACCCTTCTTTAAGAAAACTGTTATTATTATAATTCATGTGGAATATCATTTTGATGTGGTTAGTTGTTAGTTTTAGGCTGAAAATGGGATGAATCATAAACTCAGGCAGGTTTTCAAGTGCAGTCAATTTAATTTGTACACTCATTTGTATTCAGGATCCAGATGAACACCCAAAACGTTTTGATGGTTGACCCATGCATCCAAGGTTGGATACTGTTTGGAGAAGGGGTCATTATAAAATCCAGCTCACTTTAAAAGCCAGCCACAGTCTGGGTTATCAACATTCTTCATTCCTCGTTTGAAACATTTGCTGCTTCCTCTGTTCTCTTCCTCATCATCATCGCCTTCCCCTGGTCTCTCCCTTGACCTCTTCCTCTATGGTCCTGGATGTGGGATTTCCTCCTCCATCTGCTGGTCGACTGCCTTACTTGTGTTCTCCCTAGTACCTGCAATTTGAGCCAGATTAACACTACCAATACTACTGGGAGGCCAGTTCTGACGGTATCAATGACAGAGTTGCTGTCAGCAAAGTCATACCACAGCCCAATTATTTTTTCACTTTCTCACCTTCGTCTGTGTCATGTTCTCTTCTTTAGATCTTTTACTGGTTGGACCAGGCTGAGGGTCTGTGACGTTGTTATTGTCATGGTGGCCATTGTTGTTATCATTTTCTTTGTCAACTCCTTCACTATTGTCCTCATTGTCCTCCTCCTCGTTGACCTCATTGTTGACCTAATCGTTGACCTCATTGATGCCCTCATTGTCACCCTCAACATTGAGCTCATTGTTGGCCTCATTGTTATCCTCATCATTGACCACATTGGGTTCCTCATTGTTGGCCTCATTGTTGACCCCAATGTTGAACTCATTTTCGTCTTCACTGTCCAGGATCCAAATGATCGCATTTAAATCATTGTCTTCTAGATTATGTTCATGTAGCATTTGCAACAACTCAGCCTGAGCATGTTCTGGTATTTCCACTATAAATTGTGGACCTGCAAGATGAGAAAGAGAATCATGTTACCATTACATCATGGACCTCATTGTTGGGCTCATTGTTGGCTTCATTGTCATCCTCACCGTTGACCTCATTGTTGCCCTCATTGTCATCATCATGATTGACCTCATTGTTAGCCTCATCATTGACCACATTGTCATCCTCATCATTGACCACATTGTGTTCCTCATCGTTGACCTCATCATTGACCTCATTGTTGATCCCAATGTTGAACTCATTTTCGTCTTCACTGTCCAGGATCCAAATGGTCGCATTTAAATCATTGTCTTCTAGATTATGTTCATGTAGCATCTGCAACAACTCAGCCTGAGCATGTTCTGGACCATCTGATAATTCCACTATAAAGTGTGGACCTGGAGGATGAGAAAGAGAATCATGTTACCATTACATCTTGGACCTCATTGTTGGCCTCATTGTTGGCCTCGTTGTCATCCTCACCGTAGTCCTCATTGTTGTCCTCATTGTCATTCTCATCATTGTCATCCATATCGTTGTCCTCATAATTGACCACATTGTCATCCTCATCATTGTCATCCTCATCATTGACCTCATCATTGACCTCATCATTGACCTCATTGTTGTTCTCGGCGTTGACCTCAATGTTTAACTCATCGTCGTCTTCATTGTCCCAGATCCACATGATCGCATTTAATTCATTTCCTTCTCGATCATGTTCGTGTAGCAACTGCATCAACTCAGCCTGGGCAACGCGTTCTGGACCCTCTGGTAATTCCACTATAAATGGTGGACCTGCAGGATGAGAAAGAGAATCATGTTACCATTATGATTCATTGAGCTGAGCTGTGAATCAGTTACCCTTTAATAGTTTTTGAAAGACTGTTCATGAGAGATCTGTGCAAAATATTGAACCAAGTACATACGATTATCACCATTGTGAAGTCCGTCTCCTTGCCACGCCATTTTGAATAATATGAATAAAAAAATCAAATGACAGGAGTTGTTTTTGTAAGCTTTCAGTGGCAAGATGAATATGGTATATGGTTTGTTGGTTTGGTTACACTGCATATCCCTCCTTCCTTGCAAACAAATCAAAGATCTTGCCAATGACAAGACCTCATTGGCAAGTATGTTATGATGTCCTATGGGCTATATCAAAGGCATTGAAGATACCAGATGCCTACAATGTTTCACTACTTTAAAGGCTTCCTACACCCAATTTAAAAAAAAATTAATTGAGAAGAGAAAAAGTAAGTTGCCACCCGCCAGTGGGCCTAGCAGAGAAGAAGAAGAACAAGAAGAAGAAGAAGAAGAAGAAGAGAAGAAGAAGAAGACACATTGAATGGTTGTAATGCACCTTGATGTTGGTTGCCACATGCCAATAAACTGAGCAAGAAGAAAAGAGAAGTAAAAAAAAGAGAAAAGGCAAAATATTTCCAAATTTTAAAGAATTAGAAACAACAAGAAGAAGAAGGAGATCCAGTAGATGGAGGTTATAAACCGAACAAAGGTGAGGAAGAAAAATTATTAGAGAACCCATGTCAGCTAGCAGAAAGCTTCAATGGTTGAATATGAGCATTTGAAGTATGCAGGAGTTGTTGGCGACCGAAGGGAAAAGGTTTCAGGAAAAACTGAAGTAAGGAAAGCTAAAGTGTGACAGCATTAACATTAATTAATGTTTCCCATACGAATTAAGTGCACTGACAAATATGACAAGTACAAATTTGAAGAAAAAAACCTGTACAAGAACAAATATAGAAGCAACCTAAATTTCTTCATTTACACACATACACACTAACACGCACACACACACATACACATACAAACACACACACAAACACACACTATCCTATATAAAGATAAAAAAAGGAAATCAATGCAATTATTATCTCTTGCTTAAGAGCTGCTGTCAAACTTAAAAAAATATACTCTTGTTTAGTACCTCTGTAACAGGAAGTAATTTCATTGTATTTGCCACAGAAGAAGTCTTGCTGAAAAAATAGGGGGAGTTATTTGGGGGAGTATTCATCTGCTCGAGTCTACAGCACCCGACTGTGGTATGTGAAATCTTCAGGCTTCATCTGCAGGCTCAGATGGAGAAATGTTGTTTGCTGTAATACTTGATGTTATGGTTCATTGTCAAGTCTCTTTAATGTCCCTCAATATATATTTATTGCACAAACAACAGTGTCTCAAAGATTTCCCACATTTTTTCATCAGAGATGTTGTTCGGAAGACTGGCGAAAGAGGTCATCTCTTGCCAGATGACACCTAGAGAATAGAGAAAGTTTTAAATATATTTTAATCAAATATTGAAATGTATTTAATTCAACGTAAAAGATGGTGAACATGAAAATGTAAGGATGGCCTTGTTTTTCTAAATTTCATTTCTGTGTGTGTGAAAAAAAAACTGCATTAACGGATCTTGATGAAAAGAAAGAATGCAATTTCTAGTGAGTTTACATGTGGTTTCATAAGGGGACTGCTGGGCCTTTGCAGAGGTACAGTATATGCCCTATTGATTTACAATAAGCTCTTAATTTGTTGACCCGGGATTCCATGTTTACCAAATTCCATTGCAGTTCTTCAAAAGATTGGAAGATTAAGAAACGTTTGCCACATCTAGACGTGTGCTGCTGTTTCCTGTCAGTGGTTAGCAACCCTGGTGAAGTTCCATGCTGTGCTTGGTGATTGTTCATTGGCTCCACACTGCAGCTAATCAGGTCACTTTAAAGATATCAATATTCTATTTTAGATTAGACATTTTACAAACTCTCATTGCTGAATGATATGAGCCCTACCCATCTGTCCTCTCCTCCTCCTCAGTCAACATCCCCTCCTGTTCTGGATTCACTATGTTTTATCTGAGTACAGGCAGGTGCTTGGTGGGATTTCATCTTCACATGCAGCTTGTTTACCATTCACATATTGACGTCCTGTATCAGCATGTAGCTGCTGTCTAGGTGTGTGAAGAAGAAAAATAATATATGAATCACAGCATACTCTATCACTGACAACTGAATAGGAGACTTAACCAGGCTCATTATCATGTGGTTGACAGTTACATTTATATTATGGAGTCGTCAGTCCATTATTGAGCGTCTGTTTGTCAGTGTAATAAATTGTGTGCTTAAGCTACTTTTCTGCTTGATAAATGACCGGATTTATTGTTGTTGTTTTTTTTTGGTCATTCTTACTCCCACTGCCATTTTCCTGTGGAGAGAACTGTCCTGTGTTTGTTTGGACCCTGGTGAGTCACAAAACATGGGAGGTCTTTTTGTTCCATCCAGAGGATACACCGGTAAAGAAATGAATTTCACTGTTTAGAGAGATTGAATAAATTTGTGTTTCTCAATCTCTGACTTTACATAGGTTGTTATATATTTTGATTTATGGAATATTTTGTATCCACGGCTGTTTGAAATGTTCTTTTGTGCACAACTCTCTTCTGAGGTTATAAGAAATCAGAACAAAATAATGGTGCAGCCTCAAGAGAGCCGTTCAGAATAAATATGACTTTATTTGGGCAAATTAAGCAGAATGGGAATGTTTGGGCCTCAAACCCATTAAGCACAGTCAGATACAGGGAAGTGTGATTGTAGTTGTTAAAATTATTTATCCTTTTTAATTTTCTCAAAGACATGCAGGCAAAAAGCAATAAAACTCAAGGATTGGCAAACTCTTTGTCTGCTGTCACTTGAATGTGTGCAATGCTGTGCCTATACAGCTCTGCTGCATGGACAGCTTCTTATGATTATATTTTTATTCTACTGTAAAATCACCGTTGCACACATATTTACATCTTTATCCATTTTGTTCTAATGTGGTTCTGCTGTCTGTCATATTGAGACACTGCATGTATCTCTGCAACGTACATATCTTATATAGAAATCTAATAGGGTCCATTAATGAATCATAAACAATACTGTGGCAGCCATGGTGTTATTGAATATGACTGTTGGCAGCGTCATATCTGTCAAGTGGAGGCATCAGTATGGGCACACTGGCACAGGGCGAGATTGTTTTTTTATTTTTGGCAGATGCTGCGTCCCATGTGTCACAGACTTGACAACTCTCTTTCATCCCATCCATTTAATGTCATTTCCACTTCCTCACCACCTGTGATTCATCAGAGCTGCGGTATGGCCAAAAAGAATATAAGATTAAATAGAAAAAAATGAATACGGTAATTGACATTCATGGCCAGATTAGTTTGAGAGGTGTGAAGAGGATTGGAGCTACGACAACAAAACATACAGAAAGTAGAGTTGAAAACATTTTATTTATTTCCTGCATGGTATTTTGAACACAGCACATTTCTTTCAAAACATTATTGCGCAGTAATTGCATGGATGGTGGTTGTAGGTGTCTTCATAGATTTCTTTAGCTCCTGTACCAGACTGACTGAAGTTGGCTGGCAGCTGGGTTTCGCCCTGCTGCTGCATCAGTGAGCTTCATGCTCTGTCCGCTGCCAGGTACTGTTTACATTGGAACTCTAATGGATCTGGAAATACCCTGAGGCCCAACCCTCCGTTTCTTCCTAAAAGCCTTTTCAGTGTTTCATACAATCAATCTATGAGTTGGGATGTCTTCCCCTCGAAGCCAGGGGCAGAGCAATTGGATCCTAATGTACTCTGTCCTGTTCATGCTCTGGGACAGTACAGACGTGTCAACTGGCCTCCTTAAGTCGCCTGTACTGCAAAATAGTGCTAATAGTGTGTTTAGAAACAGAATGGGCTGTTTCCTTGGCTTTCATTTTGTTTTTCAAAACTGAAAGATTGGTACATTGACTTAATGTGTTCGTTCTTGCTATTTGAAGGTTCTGTGAAAAGTTTAATGTTTCACAGTATGAATGCAAATATGCTTCTGTCATTTACTATGCAACAACTTCACAACCATAAAAGTATGTTCTATGCACCCACGTACCACAGTAATCATTGCAGTTACTTTACTTACACGGCAAATTGTTGATGTGTTTTAAGGATTATCTGACAAGCACAAATAGAGATATTTTGAAGGAGACATATTATACTGTTTTCAGCTTTGGCCTTTCTTCTGGTATGTTGTAAAGTTTTTTTCTGTATGTAAAAGTTCTAATGAGGTCAAAGTGAAGAGAGATGTCCTGAAATCCTTCATCAATAGTCTGGCCGATACTTCTGCATCATGGGGACGTCATGTGACATCACAACGCCACACATTTACATAATGGACACAAAACCTGACCCGAGCTAGAGTGTGAACAAAGCAGTCAGTGGGCCGCCTCAGGTAGCGCTGAAAACTTCCAGACACAGCTCCTGATGGAGCCAGTGAAGGTCACCGAGCTGGGAGCTCTTCAGGGTCTTCACACCGACTGAGTGTGAACACAGAGGCTGAAGAGAAGCAGCGATGGACAGAATAAGGAAAGTGATGTGTTTTCTGAACATTTTAGCATCTTAACCTTTTTAAATAAAAGCCTGAATACAATTCATGAATCTGAATATGAGCATGATATTCCTCCATTCAGCATACACATAGAATACAACCTAAGAAAGTATTAAGCAGCAAGAATTGTTCACTTTTCTAAATTACTAATCACTAAATCATATATTTGAAAACAGGTTCTAGTCAAATATATCAACACATAAAATGGAAAATAATCCATTGAATCAATGGCCGAATTAATTAAAGAGAGGAAAAAATTAAAATAATGAACATCTTTTACAGGGGACGTGGAATGAGAGAGGAATCACACAGGAATGTGAGAAACTGAGCTGTCCGCCACTGACCAATGAGTGCATGATGATGCAGTTACCCTAATTATCAGATAACTCATTTATCCTGACAGAATGATTCACAGCCACTGGAAATATATCCGCCGCATTCAAGGTGAAACACACACACACATACACACACAGAGCACTTTGTCAGAAACTGCCACTTTAATGATCGATATGTTTGGTTGTGTGTATAAGAGCAGAACTAGCAAGAAGTTGAACAAATTAAATTTTCTTTATTCACTCTTTCCTACATTGGAGCCTGGAGGAGACCGATAAACTTTGTTTTATGTGCAACTAATTAACTAAATAAACTGCATAATAATCCAAATAGGTTTCCCCTCTGAAACATTTTTATGGTACGTTCTCACTGTTGAAATCATTCAGTCCAACTCAAAACTAGAAAGCTCAAAAGTTTACATTAACCCTATAGATAATAATCTTCAATTTGAAAACTAAGTATATGATCTTTAAAAAAAAACTAGTCAGCACTTTTGCTTGATGAGTGGCACTGGGTGTATTAAATTATGGTTGCATTTTATATTTGCATGTGAATATATCTCAGTTTGCTGAGGACAACAGAAACAATGGGATCCAGGAAGTAACTTTCTAAAAGCTGGAGAGAGATATAAGATTATTTCAAAGCCCTTGGGATATGTGTCAACTGTAAAGATCCTCATGCAGAAATGTAAATGGACATTCTAGAACTCAAGGAGTGAAAGACTGAAAAATAACTCAAAGAGTTGCTGGGAAATTTGCATGCGTGCTACGGATGAATCCAAAACAACAGCAGGGGGCCTGAAAAAGTCCTTGGAGACAAATGGAATTGAAGTCCACATCTCTGTAGTCAAGCATAGTCTGCACACATATAGAATTGGGAATAAAGAAGGCAGGATGCTGCTTCTTACTTCTACACACGAGGCAGCTACATATGTATAGTATGCTGAAGAGCAAGGACAACAACAACTCCCAGATATCAATATTAACAGACTTTAAATCACAGCCTCTTATCATTAGTCAAAAAGCTAAAAAATTAAGAGTAAACCCCTACAAAAGTTAATGGACCAAAGCACAAAGCAAAGTTACTTCATGAATGGTTTGAAAGAAGAATAAGGTGAACGTTTTGCAGAGGCCATCCCATTCTCCAGACTTGACAATAACAGAAAACCGTTGGATAGATTTGAAGAAGGCCGTACATGGCAGACATCCAAGCAGTGTGGTAGACTTGGAACAGATATGCCACAAGAGTGAGCTAAAATTAGGATACGGAAGCTGCTCAGAGGGCACTCAAGAAGGTTGGAGGTAGTTCTGAAGGCAAACGAGGGAGGTACGAAGGATGTGAGAAAGAATGGATGACCTCTGATAGAACATTTTATGTAACTGTTGTATTTTGTTGTGGAAAATATGTAAAGGAAACTGTCTGGAAATGTTCAGGAGGTTCACTATTAGCAAAACACAAATATATTACATTTTTTAAAGTAGGAAAGAAAAATATGACAGTTTTTCAGGTCATTGCTGCTCCATTATGCCAATTTCCGAAGCATAGTTGTAGCACCAGGAGTGCTGAATGCAAATACCTTTTTTCTATCAAAGAGTTTAGGTCTTTAAAAGTTTTGACTTTGGCTCTGCTGTTATGACCTATGGCATTCATAAAATCTGTCTGCTACTGTCTAAATTACAATAAATTCTAAAACACCATTACGTCTTATATACCTGAGAGACCTACTGTTGCTACTAAATCAAATAGTCTTTAGAATAATAATTAAAAAAAATGTATAGCTCAGGATAGAGGGCCAAAAAATGGTTGGTCTTGAAGGCTTAGTTAGGTTATAACTGATGAGTTCACAAGTTGGGCAAAAGTTTTAGAAAATTCTTGTTGTTCATTCATAACATTACATTATTAAAAGCTTTCATTCTAAAAATCACTTTTTAATTAGTGTATGTATGAAAGAAAGACAGGGGTGTTTCTGAGCAAACATTTAGAAAATATTGACATCTGTAAATAAAATAGTTTAAAACAGTTGTAACCTTGTCTTTTTATAGTAAGTAAACAATTCTTTCTAGGGTCCAAATACAAAATATTCTCAGTAAGATGGGGAACTGGCATAATCTTGACGTCATCTCTTCAGACAAAATCTGTAGCAGTGATAAAACGTCAGGTAAAGATTTCAGAATGTCAGGCACATCAATACGAGGCAAGTCTGTTTTTGCCAGAGAGCGAGAGAGTAGAGAGAATTTCAAGGATGGATTTTTCAACGGCCGGAGACACATCCCACTTTGGCCTGAGTATCTGAAGAATACAAAAGCAGAGGAAAGAAAAGGTAACGTAGTTTAAAGATTAGTGTTATTTCCATTCCTCACCTTTTCTATGGTCATTGCTTCAACTTTCCTTTATGTTTTTTAATTAATAAATGACAGTTGAGGTGAAGACACGTTTCACGATCCAATCAAATCGTCAGGGCGGGCTTTATACGATGATGGACAGGTGATCAAGAGTAACGTAATCAACCACGTCATCAAAGTAGGCTTGGATAGAATGCCTGCCGCTGGAGAGCTGAGATGTGTAGATGCTGCATTTGAGTCTGTTTTAGGAGACATCGACAGCGCATTCATTTTGAAAGAGGAACAGAGAACGCGGAGGCGACGCCAAAGCGCCGCGTCGCGCTAATCCCTATCGCGCCGGTGCTTGGCTGTTAAACACCGGACGGTGAAGCGACGCTGACCCGCCGGGCAGCGCTAATAATATCACCGGTTGATCCAGTAGTATTCAAGCATACCGGTATACTTACTTGTTGCTCCAACATTAAGCAACAGCGTCCCAACATTTGTCTTTCTTGGTGTTGTCTTTATACAACATGTTCCGAGGATCATAGAACTCAATGCACTTCTCCACTTCAATTATTAATTTAATGTCATCCATGTTGAAGAACTTCTCCTCTGTTTGCTCCGTTAAATGTCGGGTGTGGAGGGTAAATTACGTATTCTCCACTCAAGCCTATGTGGAATAAAGTCACGGCAGAATACCCTGAGATCGCCACAACAGCACTAAAAACTCTGATGCCATTTCCAACATCCTATCTGTAGTGACATCGGTGGATTTTTTTTTAATTAACGAATTAATTTTTTATTTTAAATAACCAAAAAAAACCTCTCCAAATTCTATTAAATTAAAATAATAATCTACTGCTGTCACCAGAGGTACCAGAGGGACTCCGTAATGAGGTTCCGTAGACACACATTAACGGCCGGTCCGTGAAAATATTGTCTGACATCCAACCGGTAAGTAGCGCAAAAAAGGTTGGGGACCACTGCTCTGGGGCTTCCGTCCTGTTCCTCTGATTTCTAAAGGATGTCTTGTATTTTTCACTACCTTCTAAAACAACTTTATATTAAAAGTCAAGGTGGTGAAGAACATCTACCAAGGTAGCTAGTGCAAATACGTACAGTCAGGAATAGAGAGGCCTTCTAATGATGATCTCCAGCTTTAGCCCTCTTCTTTAAAGCAATGCAGTTTATTGCTTTAAAGAAGAGGGCTAAAGCTGGAGATCATCATTAGAAGGCCTCTCTAATGATGATCTCTTTCTATGAAGGGATTTCAGAAAATGAATATATTCAGAAGCTATTGTGATTTCAAACTTACCACACAGATCAGAACTCTGAATCCTGAAACTCATACTCATGCTCCGTAATAAGCAATGCACCCTACTTCAGAATACAAATTGGTCTCAGAGAAACTTTCCACTGAAGTTTTATTATTCACGGCTGGTTGCAGAGTGTTTACGCTGGTGATCTTTCTGACCGGGGGTCAGCCTTGTCCCAGCTGGATTCTGCTTGATCGGTGTGACTCCTCCCTGACCAAAAATTACCTGCCTGTCAAACAATAAGAAAATATATATACAGCATAGCTGAATAATATCCTCTGCTGCATCGAGTCAAAGAGAAAGATCCTTTACCGATCATATACCAAGGCTTTAATTCAGATGTAGTCTTTGTTTCTGCTGACCAAATTCTGAGTATACACCACCACATATTGCCAAGTTTTTAGGCCATCATTGATTTCATATTTTTCACAGAGCTATTATCCATTTCAGAACACCATTGTGCTAAACCAATTTTCCGAGATATGAACCTTGCCGGAGATCAGTATGTAATCCATCTCACCAATTTTTCGCTTTTAGTCTTTTGTTACACTACCATTGTGCAGTAATTCAGTTGTGAGCTTTGAAAGCAATGTTTTCAATTGCATTGCCTGCATGCCTTGCAGAAAGACATCGTTAAAGTTTAAAGAGCATTATTTTAAGCTCAAATCCTGAATATTATACTATATTTGTACAATAAAGCCTAAAGGAGAAAAGTGCAAAATGATGCTCAGAACATATTTCTTTTGATGTTGTATTGGTTTTATTATGTTTCTCATTGTGAGCAATTTATCACATAAACTAGATCAGCAGACATTTGACACATGTATATGCCGAAGTGAAAAATGTATCATTCTTTTTCACTTATTAAGCTCTACATTTAGAGGGGAATCAGTATTAAATGGGAGAAGAATCAAGATACAATAGTGTGTTATACAATAAAACATTGAACAAATGTTCAAGAAATATTTGAATTTGAATCACTTCTGAAGTTTTGGGTAGACGACTCAAGGTGTATGCTGGTTAAACATCTTTGAACTCTCTGGAGTTGTTGACAAATTATTCTATACCTGGTAGCTACTTGACTAGAGGATTCTTTTTGAGGGAGTGAACTGTGGAGGTCATTGTTACTCCTGGTGGACGACAGAGCCTGAGGCAAACCACAGCACTCCAGCACTAAGTCACCTGCTTACACACATCATGAAGCTGATCGAACAGGAGGCTGACACTGCAGATGCACATCTACTGTGTTTAATACTTCCTCAGTGTGCCTGTTGTACATCCAAGAGCATTTTCAGTCCATTCTCCTCCCAGTTTTTGGATTGGACCTCTTGTGTCCTGGCAAACATCTCCATAAAAACCACTCAAACAAACATGTGTAGGTTTATCAGATAAAGCAGTTGGATGGTACAGTAAGAATCTGGCTTTTACACCTTCCCACTTGCAAAGAATTACCTTTCTGTCCACTACACCTGACACCAAATCTGCCAAACAGACTGTGAAGCTGGGGAATAGTGATAAAAGAGACTGACAGGACAAGGCCTATTGAGCTCACTCCACATCTTTTCTTCAGGCAATGGCATTGATCACTGCATTGTTGTGAAGTATGGGGACAAATCAGCAATGGGACAAATACAGTGCTTCACGGCCAAGAAACACAGTTTTAGCTCTTAAAAGATGCTTTTAAAAAGACTTAGTGACTGGGTGTGAAAGAATCAGCCCCACATTGCTGTAAATCAAAAGCTCTATAAGGAAGTTAAGCTCTCGTTATTCTATATTTCTGTTCCATCATCAGAAGAAACCAATCATAGTTCCTTCCAATTTGACTTTCCCCTCTAAGCATTTAGTAGCTGGCCTTACCGTAAAGGTTACATATATGTTGTTCTCTACAGCTATCACCAGCACCTGTATCCGTGGCAACTACTCTGTAGTAAATAATTAATCAATCCTTCCATTATTAATATGATAATAAATGATGTGTCGGAGGGTATGCAAATGCATGATCCTACTAAACAGGTATACTTCAATTAGCATATAATCATTAAGCAATCAATTATTCAGTAAGCGGCCGTTGGTCAACTATTTGGAAGTTATAAACAAAAGGTTTGGGAGAGAGAACAGCCTTGAGGCATCGGTTTAAATGATAATCTGTTGAATGATTGCTTTGCAGCACAACGCTGTTAATGACAATAACACACCATCTCGTGGCATTATTTTTTCTTTGGGTCTCTCTTTGTGCGTGATCATCTATATTCTGAACCTCATTGTTCTGATCTTAACAAACCTGGGCAAATTATTGAGGAGACACCAATCAGATACTTTGATTCATGCATTGATTTTCATTTCTATGACGTCATGACGTAGACGTCTCACAGAAAGTAAAGTAGTAAAGTAACACTCATTTTGATACAAATTATGAATACATTTTCATCCAACCTATCAAATACAAATCAAAAAATAATATTTTGTATTCCAAATACGTACTTTATATACATGTATCATAAATACTGCTCATCCCTGATCACAGCTCTGACTGCATCACACTGAATATGGCTAGCGGCTAGTTATCATGGATAGTACTATTCGCAACCTGACCAGCTACCAAAATAAAGGTAGCAGTGAAGCTCAAATCCCAACACGGTCATTATCTGCCCGGGACATAACTCTGCTCTATCATTGCAGAGAATTGTAGTTGGCTGATAAATGCCTAAAATCTCAGTTATATAAAATAGCAGATAACCTTTCTTTGGGATGGTGCTTTAATAATTAAATAAAAGTGGGGATATGGTGGGAAGTCAAAGGATTGTAAAGCTAGTTGTCCTCCATGCAGTCGGTCAGGGAGTAAAAGCACACACACTTAATAAAGGACATAGACCTGCAGGAATCACAAACCTACTGCATCAGCAGTTCAGCGCTCTGACTGGTTCGTGGGTTTCTTCTTCAGGCTCAATGAGATTAGAAGGAATCCCTCACAACTGATTCTGATTGATTGTCCTGAGCAAGCGGAACATTTTATCTGTTGTCCCAAGTGAAACACAGTCAAGTAGCAGTGACTGGAGGCATGATAGTTATAGTTGAACTGTTTAAGGCAGCTGAAAAAGACACACACACAAAGCAAACCTCATTCAGTGTTATACTGGATCCTTGTTACTGGGGGACCTGGAGGTTTCAGGGCTTGTTAACTTACTTGTTGCCCTCTCGCTGGACTTGTTAGCCTGAGTCATACATTTCTTAAAAATACTGTGTTAAAAACATGGTGCTGCCTGCTGCCATTAGCAACACAAGTGTAGAGCCATGCTAGCAACTAATTGAGGGTCTATTTGTGCCTTTCACAAAAATGCTAGCATCAGCATGCTATACTGTGCTCACAACAACATGCTAATATGTTGATGTTTAGTATGTTCTCCATCCTAGTTTTGCATGGTAACATTTACTAGTCAAGCCTATTTTTAACACAAACAGAAATTTTAACTTGATTAAACTGGTAGATCTATAAAGAGCCAGCAAAAGTTTTATAATTCATCATCTTTGAACCATGGATGTTTTTACAAACTCTAAAAGCATCAAAGTTACATTAAAGGTTCTTCAGCCTTGACTAATCTGTTGGACCAACCACTGTTCAGCCTTCAGCTGTGGCGATGGCTAAAGAGTTAATTTAAAAAAAGTTTAGTCTGATCACGTTCTTTGGCACCACACTAGACGAAGAAGGTCAGCTGAGAATACAATGTGCTGATGATCTTTGAGTTGTAATCTATTGTTGGTGCTGACGGACACACACAGAAGAGCAAGGGCCAATAGCTGCTCCTGCCAGCTGTTCAAAAACAGATTTTCAGGGGTTTAACTCACCTGCCAACAACTCTACTCAGCCAACTACACTTAACCATTTATCGCTGTTCTTCAACTCTGTGTATTTCTTGGCAATTGCAATATGGTGCATTATCGTTCCGCTGTGTTTGTGCAGTCAAAGTTATATCTGCACATTAACATTTACAGCATACAAACCAGCGTGGGTAGAGGGAAATGAGTTGCATTCGTTGACACAAAGGATGCTCTCTTTTCCATCTGGTCTCCAGATTTATCTATAATTAAAAAAGTGACTCAGACCCCTTCATTCCCATCAGGACATTTTGATTGCGTAAAACAATGATGTTGTATCAATAAGTGACGATGCGGGATATGGGACAAGGGACAATGGAATTAAATCACAAAAGACAGTCCCAGATGGATCTTTCTCTCTTTTTCAGCACAGACACATGGTAAAGCATTTAATGCACCAACTGAGTCATAATCAAACTCTCAATGGACTGTGAACTGTTTATGTGTATCACCCACTCGTCCCCTGACAGTAAATCCATATGAGTGTTTGTGATGAAAAAATAGGGTTAACCTTAAGTTGGAGAGGTGGCCCTCTTTAATGAAAGACATGCTGTAGAGATTAATTAAACAAACACCTTAATAGCTGGAATCTCATCTTTACAGCGGTGGAGTTTTACAAAACAGTTTTCATTTTCACAGTGAGAATAATAGAGAGACATAAAAGTAAAACATAGTTCCATTATCTAACCCCTTTTTATTTCTTATATAAAACAGCATGGGCTTATATTGGGTTTATATATTATAAGGTCACATGAGTAATTTATAGGGGGAAATTTATTGAGCTATTTCCGTCCCTCCTAGAAAGAAATCGAAAGGACACGAGCCCCACAGTACATGCTGCTCGACGGAAGATATTGCCTCTGTAGTTTCAGTCAATCACACCACATGATACCGTCGGCAGATGTACATATCAAATCCCTCCACCCCTGAAACACAAACCCTATTCACACATATGTAAATGTGGCATGGGTCTGAGCCAAGGACATTCAATATTCAGATGATAAAATGCATAATTAGAATCATAAAATGTATAGATTACAGTTGTCATTAATTTATTCAAGGTTAGTAGTGATACTATATTAATACTCAGATTAAGTTAATCGTCACCCACACAAATACACATTGAGGACTGAAGAGAGAGAAATTAGATTTAAAAAGTCCATACATCCAGCGTTAATATTTTGCACAAAAAAAACTCAGGTTGACTAGAGAAGAAACAATTCAAATTCCATTCAAAAAGATTAAACATAAATTCCACCTCATTTGTTAAAAGTGAATTTAGATGTGTCCCTTATTTTGTTCTGGACCTTAGAAACAGCAACTGACCAAACAATTGTTTGCGATAGATCAGTTGTCATTATTCCAAAGATCCACAACAGCAATTAAATTAACCTAAGATGATGACATGGTTTTATGAACTTTTGTCTCCACGGTCAAGAAATAGTTTATTCAGCAACTGAATAAACGTGAAGATTGAGATTTAAAAAAAAATACAGAATTGACCCCATATCCAATGATGAGTCTAAGTATGTTAAATGATGGCTCATCATTGACATATTTTATCCAAGGAATGTCAATAAAGTTGATAAAATTGCTCTGGAGGTTTATTTTAGACTGCAGGAAAACAATAACTGATTTTGACGCACTTTTCTTTCTCAATAATGTTTTATAGCTGCAATAACTGCCGGTAGTGAGGAAATGTGAGACACTATCGTGTTTTGTATTCCAAAGAAAAATGGTGACAGCTGTATTTAACCACTTTGTCAGTTTTGATCGATGGCACGGCTGCCATGGGTGTGCAGTTAGAGGCAGATACCGTCAGTGCCCATTAAAAGCAAATGTGTTTTTTTTGAACTTCCCCTCAGACATCGCTCGGGGACATTAAGGGAAAAATGTTAGCGATGCATTACTCCCACAATGGATGTGCTTGGTCAGGACTCAGTGCTCTGTCTTGTGGAAAGCACATAATAAATATAACTGGCATGTCTGGTGGGGAGCATTTGTCTCACAAACGTTTTGCGGGTGTCGTGATTGTTAGTTTTGGACACAGCGCAACACCTGCCCATTGTTCTGCAGACAAACCAATAAACACAAACAAGAAATGTACCTCATAAATACATACTTGTCTGTGTTTTGTAGCCTCCAGCCGTTTTACTCTAAGACCTAACAGTCTGATGCCATGAAATGATTATCGACTTTGTTGAGGGTCGGCTGTAACACATACTGGGCCAAATCTCTTCTAAAGTCTGCCACAGAGTTTCCCTGTGCAGCCCTGGTCAGTATGAACTATTGCATTAGGTATGCACCATGCTGCAGTAGGCCATTACCACTATAGAAGCAGTTTGGAAGAAGGTCTTTAAATCCGGTCTTGACGTGTGTAATGTGGCAATCTAACCAGCACTTTTTATTGAATTGCTTGAATTAAGGCCCAAGGAGGCAGGGTGGCCAACTGAAAAGTGTAATGTTGTTGACTTTAATGATCTGTTTAACATCTCATCCTCCTCAACTATAGGAGATTGGTACGACCATCTTATACAAGATGGCTTAGAGAGATTATGTTTTTCCTCTGTGAAAAATAAATCAAATTTACTTTGAAGGGGAATGCTAATGAATTTGAAAGAATCTGGGTGCCCTCTTCTCACATGCGCTGAAAACCAAACCCAAGTAACAGACCATGAGGAAACCTGACTGCTGCTTGGACACCTCAGCAGTGCAACTAAGAGTTATTTTCAAAGAAAGTTTAGTGAAAACTTAAAATATATATATTATATATTTCTGTCTATGTCTAAATAAGACCATTGAATGTCTATCATATTTATTTCTACTTAATAATTAAAACTTGAATGTTGATCTTGAATCTCGACTATACTGTACAATTTCAAAGATTGATTTTACGACCCTACTTTACTTGACATTATGTTTTATTACTCAGTGTATATTAATATTGTACGGCTATACTTAAATTTTATATTTATATTAATATGCTACATGCTATATATTTCCTCTTACTGTAGACCTCTTGCTCATAATCTCAGACTTCTCCATCCCACTGTCTATGTTATGCATTGTCATATAACACATAAGTCTATTTACTTTAAATGTACATACGATGCAGGATTTGTTGATGTCTGTTCGTAAACAAGTCATTCAAAGTTGGCCCCTCCTCCCTGCGTCTATGAGCAAGCGAGACGAAGCAGAGGTGGTCACGTGAGCTAAAGAGTGTATGAAGAGAAGGAGCTGCATTAGTGAGATAAGGCAGCAAGACACCAGTATATTTTCTACTATAGATTCCAAAATGGTACACATGTATAATACAATGTAATCCAATATTACTTCTGTTCTAATGTTATATTGTGTCTATTTCTTCCAATCCAACCTTCAGAGTTGTGTTCCAGGACTTTTTTCACACAATAACTTGCACAAATCTCCTATATAATAACATCTATATATTTTCCTCAATAAAATGGTTCTTTATCTGTTGTATGTCTCTGTGCTGCTTTCACATGCATTTCTCAGTGCGGATCAGAGTCTCGAATACCTTCAAAGTATTAAGACATGGTTGGACAGAATGTCCTGTGCACCTCATACAATAAATGATAATCGGACAAACGATTGATTATTGCTACACAAAAGCTGCCGGTACGAGAGGATGCGGTCGTCATTTTAATCAGAAAAGGTCAGAGGAACAATCGAGAACCTCTGCCTGGGCTCATAATAATGTTAAATTACACTCTCATTGTCATGACCAAGCTCGAGTCCCGTCTGCTCAGACTGGATAAAGTTAATTTCCCCACTTTATTACATTACAATACCTGCGTTTTAAGCTCCTCTGTTTGACTGAGTGAAAAAGCCAACCTCGTCAAATAAGTGGTCAAATTAGGAAAAATACTATTTACCTTATAGCCTGTGATCATCTAACCAGAAGCATTTATGAATGTACATATCTGGTCACAGAGTCCAGGTCAATACTGTAGCAGACTCCATGCGTGTTTGCCTGTTTACTAGTTGTGTCTCAAACTCGCTATGAAACCCGAGGTGACTGTGCTTTTCAAGCTGTTGCACCATATTTATGGAACGCTCTTCCCCCGTCGCTGCAATCCCTAGACTGACGTGACATCTTTACGAAGCGGCTGAAAGCGTTTTTAGTCAGACAGGCTTTTGGTAGTTGTGTCAATAGCTGCTGCGTATTATTTATTGCTTTTTATCGGCTTATTTTCTCGTCTGTGTTTGGAACTTCTGTTCCTGTTTCTCTGTCCCGATATATTTGCTGTTGCTGTGACTTCAACTCATTTAACCCATCAGCTCTAGGCTGTTTGTTTTGATTGCCATTTAAAAATGTCGATTTTAAAAGGGAATTTTTCATGAATGTAAAGTATTTTGTGACGAGAGAACTGTTCTTATTTATTACAATTAAAGAATCTTGCAAAGACTTTACATTTATGGATTGATGAAAATAAGTAATACTGAATCAAAGTGACTACACTACATAGTACAGTTAGGAGGTCACTCTATAAATGTCTTTATATCTTCCAATGCCTTGGAGCAAGAAAGGGTTTACAATCGATATGCAATACGCATTTGACTTTAGCAGGAGTTAATAATAAAATAAGATTCTGTGCAAGGATTCTGAATCTACGTTATATTCTAAATAAGCCTGTTTCAAGGTTTAAAGAGCGAGCCTTTGATCTCCATTTGTACATTTTAAGCAGAAGTACAGATATCAGTGTTTCTTTCCTGGTATTTGCTCCATGCTTTTGTTTTGTTGTTGGGCAATGACGCAGGCTCAGCACAGGACAAAATTAAGTCCATTTATCTCAGAGAGAGACAGTGAGCCACTGGAGGCTGTAAATTGTTCACTTATTCAAAAACCGAGGGAATGGGTTACAACACATTAGGTTTTTTTTGTCTGTTAATTTATCTCCCTGGTAAAAAGTAGGGAAAAGCAAACCGAGGAACCCACACGCTTGCTTTTCTGTTTATGTGACCATGTTAACGTGGAAACAAACATTCTATTATTAATCTGATTAAGGAAATGGTCTGTATGTCAATTGCACTTTCTGATAACCTTAGCCTGAGTAAGGTCATACTCAGAATAAACAATAATTGAATTAAAATGTGAAATATTCTGACATTAGTCACATTATGTAGACTTGTATGCGTCTTAGTTTCATTACGTCTGATTTGAGTTTCCAAAACATATTGCAACAGCGACATATGAAAACTGCTTGATGACACTGTCCTGGGTGTAAACTAGATGGAAAAATAACAATGAGTTGTAGCTTTTGCAAACGAAGAAAGTAAACACCTAAAATGTTTTAAAATAGCATCAGAAACAATAAACTACTGTATATATGTTAAAATACTCCGGGTGCAGTATACACATGAATGCAGAAGATTTTTTTTCCTCCAATGACAACACCGATCCATTAAAAATCTTCTTTAATCCGCATCCTAGTGTTGGTTTGTTACCCTTCACATGATTACAACTGGATTTTTCGCCTGTAAATACAACTTCAGATCCATAAATGTGGAGGATCTTCCAATGCAATGTGACCTTGTTGGTCAATAAAGCTCAGCAGGACAAGAAAGAGCTAAAACATCAAACCCCAGCAGAAGACCTTACAATATTTGCATGAACTCAGAAAATAAAGGAAGCTGTCTAAATGTGTTATTCTTATTTTAATTCTGGATAAATTATTATTATTATTATATTATGAGAATTTAAAGTTTTAAATCAATTTAAACCAGACTGTGGCTGGTTTGGGCTGAATCACAGATTCAACACTGCAACACTGTAGCAGAGATTTCATTTTCTGATAGCAGAGCACAGTTATGACCACTGTGAGGGGGATACTGGGAATTGACTCACAACATTACTTTTGTACTTGTGCAAATTTGTCTCTTCCTTTAAAAAAAAACATCCCCAAGATCTCTGGGGGCAACCCTATCCCCTGTAATTATTTCAGAAAATACTAGATTGGTTTCACAGCAAGGATGTGCAGATAAATCCCTATCTGTACGGTTTTACAATGTTTTGGGGAGTCCAAAACATTGGAGCAGTTTTATTAAAATGTTGCAGAGAAATCGTAGTTAAATTTTGATTATACATGTCTAATGTCAAGGGAATCTTTTCTATGTCAAACCGAGATTACAAACTTTTCTACCTTAAACTTAAGGGATTTTCACTGGCAAGGAGCAACAAGTCAAAGATTTTAATGAAAAGTGATGTATCGGATGAGATGAATGCATGTTGAGGGAAGTGACGATGTGTTTGATACAGAGGTGTCGCAACAGGGCAGGCAAACAAGGCAATTACCTTGGGGCCCTGAGCGGTATCACTGAGGTGATTATGTTCAAACACATCAAGGACAATTTTCAGAGAACCACAGTGAATTCAAAGGATTGCAAAAAAACTCAGAGGTGAGCTTAAAAATTAAAAAATTGGAAAATAACTCACAGGGAAGACAAATTAAGTTATGCTGCTGAGCTGCCAATGGAAACGAACAAAATAAACAATATAAGCACAGGGGAAACTAATGAGGGCTGGGCAAGCAATCAACGGGGAGCGGAAGAACAGACAAAGACAGGAAGTGAAGCGCTCAATGGTGTGCATGTAATAAAACTGGAAATGGCTAAACATTTTCAGAACAGAGAAACCAAACTTAACTTCAGGTGCAAACTAAGATAAATCCAAAAATCCAAATGTGCAAAAAGTAAACAAAGTCCAAATACAAAGTGATCACTAGTCCATACAATAAACACAAGAACGAACAAAGAATCACACATTCACAAAAACACTCTGTTTAATATCATCAACTTATTATGTTTTACACCATTTTGCATTTTGTAGTATGCGTGTGTAAATTAACATAAGACTTTTGTGACTTACTTAATTTCTTAAATCTGCTTTATCTTAACATGCATAGTGTGCTTCAGCTACAAGTTGTAACCATAGCAAGTCAGTGGAGAAGCTGCAGCATTTCTTGTCTGTAGAAGATATGTCCCTGTGTGACTTTTAAATGTGTGTCGGGAAAAGCTATTTCTCTTTTATTCAAAGGACGTGTCACTGTTGACATTTTCCAGAGGGAGATTGTCTGAACATGAGGTCACGCTGTCGGCTGCTTATCTGTGAGAATGAGACAATTTAATACCCGACTAAGGTTTCAATGATAGCAGATATAACCAGTGGCACTAAATAGTTTGTATAATACCAGCAACATTTAAAACAAAATGTACTTAAATATCAGGTCACATAAAAATTACACTTTATTCATCAACTCAGTTTGATTTGATGTCTCATGATCATGGTGGAAATGTGCATGCTGTGTGTTCAGTCCTGCTGCTGACTCCTTTAATTAGCATGAGTGTGTGCACACACACTCATTTAATCTGGTTAACACATAATTGCAAATCATAATGATGGACCTGAAAATCAGCAACAGCGTCTCTAAAGAGTCATTATTGCCTTGTATTGGCTGCATCCTCTAACCAGCCCAGAGCAGCCATCACACTGCATAAAGGTATTACACACCAATATCACAAAAAGCTGTTCTGTCAAACCCCATATCAATCTTGGAGCCCATCAGCTATCATCTGATGACGTATTAACCTGTGCCCCCACAGGCTAATTCGTACAAACTACAAAAAAGGAAACCAGAAGGCTTATGAAATGTTGTCCTTCACCCAGGGATTCAGCACATTCAAATATAAAATCTGTAATAGTGATTAATAACATACACACACTGCTGATACAGCTGACAAGAGTGAACTGGGGTTCAGTTTAATTGCCCAGTGGAGACTGGAGAAGCCAGTGTCTGAACTCTCTTCCTTCTGGTTAGTGGTTGACCCTCTCTACACCCTGAGTCACAGCCAGACATCATTATCTATAGCAGTTCTCAACATGTTCAAGTCATGACAGAAGGATACCCAATACCTCATCACGAGTGACTGATTTGATTTTCATTAAAACAGCAAAAATCAATCGTTTTTATAGTGACAAAGTATCAAGTGAGAGTGGGAGAGGGTGTCACATTGATGAACCGTCAGAATTATCACTAAAACCTGCAGGTCCCCTCAGCTTTCCAGAGTTCTAGAGTTACTCCTGGCTTATTGTTTGGCTGTCAGACCGATAACATTCCCTCTCATGGCTCTCCTAGTGTTGTTTTGTCTGTACACACTATTACTCGGCACCAAAGCAAAAGATAACCACTGCTACAGACTGGCTGTGGAATTTTGTGGAGCAATCCGTTATTAAAGAGCCGGATAGTTTTCCCCTGTTGTTGGTAGAGACCAAAACCAGAGTTGAAAAAGAGTGAATATTGAATTTGTCAACATGACTGTGTGTGGCTTTGTTTTGAACAGATTTCCTTGGTAGAATCGGCCAGAGATTTAACAAGCTGCGGCCCAAAGCACTGAGACTCAATAGAAGGCAACACATGTACAAGTCAGTAAAGTGTAACAAAACTCAGATTATATACGAAATGGGAAAATAAAATTAAGCATATGGTTGTGAATTTCATCTTCAACAGACATCTGTACAGTATCATTACTTCTTGCTTCCTTATGTTCTCAAGAATTAGGACCAGAAGGCAACTTTAATTGGGATTCCATTCCCTTCCAAAACAAATCTGCCAATTCTGTTATCACCTTTTAGCAACCGCCATCTCCTCTGAGAGAGAGGGCTGCATGTGCACATAGAGAATTTGTGTTTGCAGGTGAGAATCCTATAATTAATGCTGCTATCCGAGATCCAAAGTAAATTTTTTCACAAATTAAAACCATCTGTCACAGTTTGGTGACCATGAGCAGCATCAGGCCAATTCCTATCCGGGTCAGTAGCCAGTGGTTGGTGACAATCCATAATTATTTTACTGTCTTCGGCAGGCAGTCAGGAGTCAGCACAAGCATAATAGAAAACTGCAAAAGCCTAAGAGATGTTTCAACAGTATGTGTTTACACAGGAAGCATACAGTTCTCTCCTGCAGGGGGTCCCCCACACCACCACCCCCATTTGATCAGCTCCAAAAGTCCTCATCTGAAGATACACCTCCAAGTAATATTTGCACCAAGTTTGATGGTGAGCATCTCACCTCGTACAAGAACAGCAATTCAGTTAAGACAAATAATGACCATGTCTTTGGCTGGTTTGTTATATCAGAGTTGGGAGAGAAGCCCATGTCACATTAATGCCACACAGAAAATCTTGTGGAAAGGTTTGGTGTCCGAGTCACAGACCCGCCTTGAGTCCCTTGACTAACACAATGTTAAGAATGAGAGTGGGAAGTTATGAAAGGAGATTTCCCAGAGATGTGAATTCTCTGTGAATGAGGAGAGCTGTTCCTGCTGTAGCGAGCCGAGGGCAGTCCGGCAGGTCAACGAGGCACCCTAGAGTCTAATTAAATCACTATATCTGCAGGTGTCAGAGGCACAGACAGAGGAGCATGGTTCTGTGTCACATCTGAATGTCTTGCAGTCTTCTATTATTCTGCAGAAGACACTAAGTGCACTCACCTCCAGAGGGAAGTGCACGTTTTTTCTTTTTGAACAGACTGGACTGAACAGAGCACACAGCCTCACAAAGCCACTAGCTGTTTTCATTTACTCCAACATTATGATGAGGAAATGTACTTAAATTAACCTCTTGGGAAAACTCATATTGAATGCTTGTAGCATGGGCTGCCCCCCCCCCTCCCCTCACAAGCAGCAACAATAGCCACAGGTTGATTCACAAAATGAATGTTGAAATTGCAATGTGGGGTCAATTAAAATAAACAAAAAAAACACAATATCAGTCTCTGTCAAGCTGTGTCTCCTCTTCCCTCTTTTCAACATGTGTGAGTCTTAGTTCCAGATGACTCATCCATTGACTTATCTCAATAGACTCTCTTCAGTCAAGCTTTCTGCACAACTAACCAAGGACGCTGAGAACACAGCTGGTGACTAAGAGCACTGCATCATTTGAAAATAGATTTTTCATAACGACAGTAACGTGCAGTTGAAGAACACGTTTGCTTCTTTAAAAGTGCTGCACATGCAAAAATAGGAGTATCGAGGAGGCATTCTCAACTTAGTTCTTCAAAGTGCTACTGTGTGTGTGTGTATATATATATACACACGTATGTTCTGGGTGTCTGGGGTATAGAAAGCATGTGAGCGACGACATCACAGGATCTAGCTCGAGGCATTTCAAAGGTGTGTTCTGTTCCCTCGGGGGAAGGAGGCGACAGCTAATTACTGCTGAGATTTCCCATTCTCCATCTCTTATTAGTCATTTCCTCATTACAGCCGTGCGATAGGCAACCAGCCACTGGGAATAAAAACCAATGAGTCCTCTGCTGTTCCTGTTCGTACAGCGCCTCCAGCAAGTGCCCCCCCAGCCCCACCAGTGCAGGGGAAGCCCAGCTGAGTTTAAAGGCACTAAAGTTAATCTGATTACATGGAGGTAATGAGCTGATACCACAAAACAATAGCACCTTGTCCGAAGATGCGCGCCTGATGCTGTTGATTTTATTACCAGTGAACGTTAAGTGGTGGTGAGTGTTTTTTAATTGTGCCTATAAATCAGTCAGCCAGGCACAGGGCGGGCAAAAGGGGAAAGAGAGTGTGATAAACAGAGAGAGTGGCTGTATTATACAAAGAGCTCACCTGCGGCTCACGGCCCTGCTGGACGTTCAGTGGCCTCGCGAAGGACGGCGGCTGCCACAATCAAAGCCCCTTCTTGTTTCATAACAATGTGCAGATGGCCTCCTCTGTCCATGAATCTGACCAAAAAAAAATGAAGGTCTGTGTCTCCCCACAAGTAGGTGTCACCATGGAAACAACGGTTATTCAATGCCCTCAACAATAGCTGCTAAATGAAAGGAGCTGTGTGATGGAATTAAAGAGTCTACTCGGTCCCTCTCTCTATGCATTAGGTACTCACACAGCACCAGCAGCCAAACCACATTGGCCAAAATGCATAACCTACAGTTCATCCAGCACATCAACGCCATTGTCTCATTTCTGTTCTTTCCCTCCAGTACAATTTGCAGCTAATCTCTTAAAACAGTGAACATTGATCAGAGGAAACTACTGGAGATGATGAGGAAGCAGTTATGAATTACATTTTGTGAATCCTTATTTGACAAAATAAGGCTGAATTCAGTACAAATAACAAAAAACAAATCACAGAGACAGCTTCAGTTAAATGAAGAGATTTATTTACCTAACCGCAAGACAGAGAGGGTCAACTACAAGAACAGAGGTTTGTGCAAATGCAGGTTTGCATATTAGCATATCATACAATCCAAAGGAATGACTGCACAGCACAGCTTAACAGTAAAAGTAAGCATGCAATAAATCCCTTTATTCCCTTTGACAAAATCAAATATTTACTCATGATGCACGGTGCTGCTTAATTCTGAGAGAGAGAGAGAGAGAGAGAGAGAGAGAGGAGAGAGAGAGAGAGAGAGAGAGAGAGAGAGAGAGAGAGAGAGAGAGTGGGTGATGGGGAAAATAACATCATTGTGAAACCCTTAACTAGTTTTTTAAAAACCCACAGTGGAAGAAGAGCACACAGATCGTGGTCTTCTTGTCTCAAGTGTTTCCGCTTATTGTTGTTCGCACCACAGCGGCACAAAATGACGAGTTTCCATTAAGACACAGAATATAGTTGATATTTTTTGATGACACCACATGGCTGAGCACTTGGGTTCAGCTGTTTCTTGCACACAGGCACACAATGATATTCTTTGAACACCGTTAGCATTTTGTACATGGCTGATTGCTGTGAAAAAGACAATAATCCAAAATAAGTTTCAGCGAAGGTCTTGATGGAGATTTGTTCGGAGCACGTCTGGCGAGGCGTTAGAGAACCATGCATCACTTTTTAAAATTTATTACCACTAGACATTGAACATGTTTTGTAATTCAGGTAACCCCAGAAAGGCATGACAGATCGGTGCGCCCCATATTACATCAGTGTTTGAAACAAGAAAAAATCTATTTGGCAGATCAGTGTTTTTTTTTAAATAATAAAACAATACTCAAAACTTACTTCTAGATAAAGGAATAGAACTATGTAGGTTCTGAGGTCAGTCATCTGTCTGTTGTAGAATGAAATTTCAGAGAGTAAGAGAGTAATGAACCATCGAGCTGGTGCGGCTCATAACCAGAGGCAAAGTAGCATTAAGGTGACGGGGGACAAATCGTGAATTACTAAGGCATGAATCACTGAAGAAGTGCCAGTCACTTTTTCGATTTCAATATGTGCCGGTTTGCCCTCAAGGAAGATATTTCCTGGTGGATATCAGCACATTATTGAGTCAGAATGAGTGGCCACTAAAGCTCTATTGAAAAGCACGAAGCTGGTTTTAATGGCTTTCAGAAAAACTTTTTGTAATAATTATCTGAGAAACTTTTTGGTCATACTTCTTGCTCTGTAGATCTTATGAGAATGAGGAATCCTTAGAATGACATAATAACAAATTTGTTTTACAAGTGAATGTTTGAAAATAAAAGGTTGTACTAAATGTGTAAATACAAAAAAACAAATACGTCTCTGCACAGAAAAAAACTGTTTTCTCACTAAATAGCCGATAATTTTAGATGTTCTCTATCCCCTCAGAGTGTTACCCTCTTTTTGCATTGTCTCCTTGTAAACCAGTCACATTCAATATACTGTACAGAACATCTTGAAGATAAGAAAACAGTAACGTAATGTTAAAAGTTGAGGTGCAGAACTACATGAGAAGTAAGGTATTATAAGCCTGCGTCCATGGATCGCCACTGAAGGAAATAAAAGATTGTATTAAAATGACTGTATTAAAATGTTTAAATACAAAAACAAGTATGTCTTTGCACAGAAAATACCTGCTTTCACATTAAATAACCTGTAATGTCAAATGCTGAGGGGGTAGACCTGTTGTCCTCTAACCAGAAGGTCAGCAGTTTGATCCCAGTCTTCCCCATCTGCATGCCGAAGTGTCCTTGGGCAAATATTTAACCCCTAATTGCCCCTCATAGAAAAAAGTTCTGCCCAGTGATGCACAATATGAATGTCTGAGAATGTCTGAAAGCCAATAAACTGTACAGTAAAGCGCTTTAAATGTTCATCAAGACTAGAAAAGCTCTATATAAATACAGACCATTTAATAACAGTATTTCCTTGTTTTTTCCTCCTTGTAAACCAATCACATGGAGCCGAGCTTCAGCCCTGAGACCAAACTCCTTCCATTACTTGCAAGTAAGGACGGAGTGTGACTCCGATTCAAGGCCTGCACAATCAATAGGCCTCATTCTGTGATCCACAGAGACAGAGAAAACCTCAATAGCTGTGATGTTTTAAAAGAGCTGTGTTTCAGTGCATTCATGAGTGTAGTCAATAGTGAGTATCTGGGGAGGGCTGCTGAAGCTCCAGAGGACAAATCAAGGTCAGATTAATATATGTAGCTAGGAGATGGCTAACTCTCCTGATGCATTCAATGGCAGTGACAGCTTGATCTCGGGCTGAGTGGTTTAGTCATCGTTCAACATCACTCAGAGATGACTCACACCATTTAAGATAAATGCAAATTCACTAAGCAAATATTCAAAGTGTAGATTTGTTACTAGAACACACTGCACATAAAGAACTACTAAATAATGAACCACAATACATTGTGTTTATGTCGTTTGTGGTGAAAGCAGTAGAGCAATTTTGTTTGGTATGGGACCCCATTAACTTTTGGAGTGGATTCGCTAAAGGGGGCGGATCAAGAACAGATCTTAGTAAAAAATTTAAATGTAAAAAAAACAGACATGTGTATAATGCTAACATATATGAACAGTTCTCGAGCAGATCCAGGTAATAGTCTGGATGTATCTGATCTCAATACACGTATATGCAATATGGCGATGAAGTGGCCAATCAGCCTTCGCAGAGGTATATACTCAACAAGTGTCCTTCTAGTTTGTACACGCAGTGAAAAATGTGTGCTTTAGGGGGTGGGTCCTTTCATAAGTGATAAAATGGTTTAAATGCCAGAAGGGTGGCTTTTACAAACAGAAAACAAATTTCATCCATCCAATGTCTTTTTGTAAAGTTGTAATTACATGTGACTTGGACACATCACATCTTCTTTCATAATCATAATAATAAGATGCTAGTTTTTCATGCAGGTATTTAGATTGAAAACAGCATCTCGGACTGCAAATGGAATTTTCTGGTTTCAGTGAGAGCTTCTGTTTCTCATTAACAGAGGCCAAATTCTGACTCGTTACAGACTACACTCTGAACACTGTGGAGACGATCTGACGAGGTAAGTAGGAGTGAAGGTTATATCTTTTAAATATGAGGAGCATTATAAAGCATAATAGAACAGCAGAAAAAAAGTGTTTCCAGTAAACAATGATCCTTGAGGCTCGCGGCAAAATAATAGATTCACAGAACAGTATGTTCTGAAGATGTACATTTGAAATGAATAGCAAATATTTTGTACTTTCCTATGGAAATTAACCTTTTAAAATAACCACTATAAATAATGTGTTAAAGCTCTTACTGTGGTGGGTTTTGTCTGCTCATATGATTGAATTTGTATGCTTGCCAGACAAATTTCATACAAAATACTGAGTATGAGTTATATTACATGTACGAAGTTGTGTACAAAGCAGTAGAAATGGCAGAAAATAATGAAATATGCTGCAGAATGCTACGTGCAAGATGACTGGCTTAGGGATGACGACAATAATGGACAAAGGGCTCTTGATTTTCACGACTTTCATCATAGCCACTAGACAAAAGACCAGAAATAATGTTTGATCACTCATCTTCTTTTCTCAGCTAACCTCAGTGAAAAGAACTGCTTGCAACCCTTTGTCACTGCACAGCGACCCAAAGACATCTTCCACTTCATCCTGCACACTGACGACCTGACTGTGTCCTCTGACTGCCTGTCACTTGTTAGACGTACCTAAAAAGCGTATGAAGAACGCGAGCTGAAGCAAATTTCACACATTGTTAACGTAATTATGTCGCGCACGGTGCCACAGATACACAAGATGAACAGGTCTGAGGTGGGAGGACGCATCAGAACTGAGTCATATTACCATATTTCCACAGTTCCATAGCTGCTGTTTTCTCACCTGAATACATTAAGGGAAATCAATTCATTTTTAAATTTGCGTTCACTCTGCTCCAGTGTCAAATGGTGACATGCTGAAATTTGAAATTGTGATCTTTGCATGTCTGGAAATAGTGTCTGTATTCCAAAATAACACCAATTCTACAGCCAGAGACACTTTAGAAGGTCGATGTCCAAAGTTAGAAAGGCAACACTTCTTCTTTATACTTCCTGTGATTCACTTCTGCAATATTCTGTACAGTACATCTTTAAAAGATAATAAAAAAGTAACATAATACACATAGTTGAGGTGCAGAATTTCACGAGCATTAAGGAATAATAAGCCTGTGTCCAACGTATGGATCGGCACTGAGGGATTGGCTTGCATGCACAAAAACTAGGGGAAAAGCAAATCCTAATTCAGGATTCATGATCGTGAAACAGCTTGGATGGTCAGTATGCACAGCAAGGGAGAAGTGCTGGATCCACACAAAGCAGAGAAACATAACCCACAGTCGCTGACGCATTGTTCTTGTATAAACACTTTGTTAGAAGTGAAAAGTGAAATAAATGAGCAACAACACATGTAGAAAGATTTTTCTCTTCACTTCTGGTCCAAAGCAGCGAGGCACGTGCCCTCTCTCCCTCTCCGTTTGCCCGACCGGAGCGATGGTCAAAGCTGGGTCCCATGGAACAGGGGGCGTGGTTATTCTGTCGGGGTGGTGGCGACCGGGGTGAGGATTGGCGTGAGTGTGTCACTTATCGGGCACATGGGGGAGATGGCCTTATGGCTGTAGTACTCCACGACTTGCTTGGGAACCTCTGCCAGAACACATTTGGCCAGGGCTGCAGGTGAAGCCTGCAACGGAGAGAGAACTGTTAAATGTTGTTTTTAATCTGCCAGCTGATACACAACAGTCTCCAGTGAAGGGGGCTAGAGTGTTAGGACAAATAAAAACAGGTATGTCCTGTTCTGTTTGTGACTTTTGAAAAATCTACTAAATCGAAAATAGAGTTTGGTCAAAATGTATAATGTAGAGCACTATGTAGAAAACAACATATTAAAGCCATACAGAGACAAACAACCCTTCACATGAACATCTAAAGCCAATTAAACGTTAGAGTCTCCAGTTATCCTGATCCCATGTCTTTGGACTGTGGGAGGAACATACAGGGAGAACATGCCAACGCCACACAGAAAGACACCCGGCTGAAGCAGGTATCGAACTCGAAAAAATGTCTGTGGTGTAAACTGTGTAATAAACACTAAGGACATACTTTAAACAGTAAATGTGGACAAATCATTTTGTGGAAAAGAAGAGGACAATATTACATTTATTCAATAATTATTTATATTGTATGTAAATTTAAAATTCTTTTAAATGTTTTTTTCCACAAACTTGATGGAGCAGATTCTGTCATTATCTGCAGCTTGACTGGAGGAGTGACCATCATTATTTGAAAATGTTTTCCCTGGTCTGGTGTTTTATTATTCATGCGCAGAGAATTGGCTCAAAATCTTCCATTGATGTTCAGCTGGTTTGAAATTGGCCGACTGTGTAGTCCACAGCATATATTTCCCAAATTCAAATTAATCCTCATCATCCCATCTCTTCAGGTCCTGAATTACAGCAGCTGCATTTGTTGGCTTTACCCAGTATCATTGGTTATTATGGTAAATATATGCAGCAACACAAACATTCAGTCAAAAGTTTTTGTTTGGAACGTGAGACATCTCGTCCTGAACAGAATTGTGAAGCTGAAATGTCACTGAGTACCTGAAGCTACATGAGGAATTCACAACTTCTTTAAATAACAACAGTGGGGGGGGGGACATCATTTAAAAATCTGACCGTTTTGAAGTCTCTGAAGGGCACAAACTGCACAATGTCCCGGAGGACTGGCTCTCCCTTTGGTGAGCGGAGGACTCCATCATCTCCATCCAAAATCTGCATGTCTGTGAAGTCTGCGTTGCCCACACCGACAATGATTATGGAGAGAGGCTGGTAGGAGGCTCGCACAATGGCTTCACGCGTGTCGGCCATGTCTGTCACCACACCGTCCGTGAGGATGAGCAGGATGTGGTATCGCTGGAAGAAGATAAGAGCTTTCAGTGTGAATTAATCCACGGTTACATTAACCCATGTTAACACCAGCCTGTGTGTGTTGAGTGTGTGTGTGTGTGTGTGTGGTGTGTGTGTGTGTGTGTGTGTGTGTGTGTGTGTGGTGTGTGTGGTGTGTGTGTGTGTGTGTGTGTGTGTGGTTCTGGGGACAAAGAGAGCTTCATAAACAAAGGACAGAGTAACTACACCTCAGACAGAACATTTGCATGAATGTGTGTATGTGCAAAATGAATTATGATGTGAGTAGGTTACAAAGATATTAACGTGGCATTTTGGATTGGTCCCATGTGAAGTGATTACTTTGCCGGAATACTGATTGTTTCACTAAATGTCTTATAAGTGTGTTTTTAATGTCTAATGTGGCCCCTGATGACCTTATTGTTTTCTGCAGCTCATTAAATCATTTAATGGGGAAATGAGTAAATAATTGCAAGTGGTCGATGCAATTACAGTAGTGTGATAGTTTAGAACAAAATGGCCATGTACCCAGTGGGTCATTAAAGATTGTAAAATGATAAAGGTTTTTCTCTCCCCAAGGAATGTTCAGGAAACAATTTAAAACACTGACTAGATTAGATGTTGTTTTTAAATAAAACATTTTTGCTGCAGTTCATGGGATGACTTTCAAGGTTCTCTGCACACCAGAGGAATTTTCTGTCTTATTTCGCTTCCAATTCAGTCCTAATGATCAAGGGGGGTTGTACCGATTTGCCATCTGGGCAAATTGCCCTGTAGTGAGATTTCATTAGCGAGGGTGAAGGAGGCAGATTTCAATGTTGACCTGTAATGAAGTGTTGATGGACTGCTGACCCTTCACTTTTGGTGTCTTATAAACCCATGAAGCATGTCAGAGTGCACAACATGAAAATAAATAAGAAGTGAAATCAAAAAAAATGGCTAAGACATTTGATACTGCTGACTCATGCAGGTAAGCCTTTGGCGTGAGTTAGCAGAAAACCGCAAGCCAGAGCCAATGAGAGCGAGTTGACAGGGAAGCATCCCCAACTAGTTGATGCGAACTTGTGTTGAGAACTGAGTCATGGCTGCCAACAGCATAAATAACTGACTCTCTAAAAACAAGAAAACATGAAGGCTTGTTTAAAGTGTCCTCGATTGTGAACACGGAGAAGTGCGACCAGCTGACGACGCCGGCAGTCAGCCTCCATGTTTGTTTTCTATTCTGAGGTCACATTCGATCACGTGAGTATCTGTGAGTTCCCAAGTCTCTGTAATCACCACTCGGGAGTTAACTGTGTGGTCCTGGGTCTCAACTGGATCATCTAATGTGTGTGGTCTCACAATCTCACAATGTCGTTATGTCTGTCGACCACATTTTTTAAATAAGGTACGATTTCAAAATGCTTTAGTTTGCAGCAGCCATGACTCAAAAGTAGGTAGATTTTATAAAGAATATGTCCTGAACATACACCACCAATGTGTGATATAAAGAATACTAATTGATTATATAATGGAAGCCTCCTTCTTCTTCTGTGCTGTAAGGCATCATCACTATAAACAGTGAGGTGAACCAGAGGCTACTCACTTGGGATTCTCAGCAGGAGGCACATCTACAAAGCCTGTGTTACATCCACAGATGTGTAATGGAGTATGAAGGGACACTCACAGAGGCATCTTTAATGTTGCCGTCGCCTGCTGCCAGCTTGGCTATCCTGTTAATGATGGGAGAGACATTGGTTGGGCCGTACAACTGGATCTTGGGGAGACAGTTCTGGTAGGCTTCAACCACCCCCTGGATCTCTGTTCAGGGGGGGGGAAAGGAGACTTCAATATGAGTATATACACTTGTCCGCAATCAAGGCTCTATAAGGTACAGCCAACTATTCACAGCAGTCTAAAAAATAATCTGTAGTGGTGTGAATATGTTTTCTGACTAGAAAGTTAAAGTAAAATCCTATGAAAGGTGGAACATTTCAACAAACAAAGGAATTCTCACAGAAACTGTTACGTGAGCTTTTTTTCTTCTGTACTGTTGGATCTGCTCTGTATTCATTTCTGTGATCTGCTGAGCATTATCAATATTTTAGCAGCTGTGTGGTCAGATTACAGATGTTAATTCTTGTATCCTCTGCGGTGCACTTCTCACTGAGCCCGTCCTTACCTTCACATTCATCATCCTCGGGGTTGAAATTAATGGCAAAGTCATGCGACACCTGTGGATGAAGAAGAAAAAATTGTGAATCACCTCTAAGAGGGCAGCGCTTATACGTTATCCATATTGTACCAGATGTTTATGCTGCTGCTCACATTTAAACCAACACCGATGTTTCCCAAATTTGCGCCTCCTTCCACTGTCAATTCAATTTAGAATTGGTTTAATACATGTTAACCTCAAAACTGAGTCTTGCCCCCTGTAATATTAATTTGGTAATTTTGTTTAAATAAGAACGATACAAATGAAGTTCTATTCTTATCATCATCTTCATCATTATTGATATCATAATTTGTTTTATTATAATTCTGTACATTCCTCCTGGATGTTGTGAAGGTCTGATCTGGAGTCACTGGAAAAGATTGTTTAGGATATTGAAGCCAAACCGGCTTGGACCAATTGTCAAATCCAAGGCTTCGCGTCTACTTCTCCCAGCAGCAGAGTGACTATTTAATGGGGGTGTTCAATAAAGACAAACGATAATGGTTTGTGTGTGTGTTAGGCACATCGTGTTTGTCTGTAAATGTGACCCAGATGCAGATCAGATCACATTTCATGACCAATAAATGCAGAAAACTGGGTCGTTCCAAAAGGTGGCTGATATATTAGTCATGCATGTAAATTAATAAACGCAGGGAAATGATATGCGAATAATATGTTAAGAGGGAAAGAATTATTCAGGAGCCAGCAAAGTTGTGTTAGCTGTAGGTTAAAATAGCTAAATTGGATATAAATCCAAATCCAATCGATTTCAACCAAATAGTAACTGTCCTACAGTGAGACTCGGTTAAGTACTGATAAGAGTTTATTACATTCCAAATGGTCGGCTTATATCCTATATCATCTCCCTGCAAACTAATGAGCATATACCATGGACTATATCATTAATATCTGGTTTTTGAAAAGAGATTTCAACCCAGCTCCATTCATCTGCTGTATTATTTCTGTCCAAATGTCAGATTTACTTTGTTTATCTCAAAGCTGGCAAAAAACAAAATCCCCCTCTCAATGCCTCCTCTCACATGCAACTGTTTTGTTTTTTTTCCCACAAGCACCAACTGTCAGCCAGATCAGTGACAACTGACTCCGCTCCAGCTGGCGACTTTCTTAAAGTCATTTATGTCTTAAATGTGATTAACAGCCTGAATCCACTCAGTGCACAAATAGATATGAGGAGCTCCAGAGAATTCCATTAGGCAGTCCACTGTTTTGTCTTTTTTGCACTGAGCCTCTGCAGCAGAGGGGATCTTGTTTTGTTCACATGAAATAGCAGAACACACACACACACACCGGTGTTATAACATGAATAATGGGTGTGTTCCAGGGGCAGGCTTGTTCACTAGTATACAGAGACTCTTACCTGGAGCACAGTATTGTTAAACATCAGTAACATCATTAACCACACAAGATCCTTTTATATCATGGAATTTTTCAGTTTCGTCTCTTAGCTTTGCCAAAATAAAACTCTAAAACATACTGAAAACCAATTGGCTCAGGGGGTTTTCTCACCTGAAAGTCTGAACCAAGGTTCATGTTTTTGTTACTGGTTTACATTTGATCTGTTTAGTTTTGGTTTCCCAATGTAATCTATGGATCAAGCTAAAGACTTTTCTATGACACACGTACGTCTTGTTGTCATCAACTTCTGAGCTGCGTCTACCTATACTAGACATTAATCGGTTGGAGACGGGGGTGTCTCAGTCTTCTCAATTCGACGTGTGGTAGTGTTTTAATGTGAATCAATAAAATCAATGAGCTGGTTCATTCAATTAATCTTGTCACCAGTGCAATATCAGTATCACCAACATCAGACACAGTAGTCAACACTAGAATGCACCAGATGAACATCCTTGTCATAAAACATTATATCAACTGATGTGAAGACTTTAAACAATCCTGCGAGCCGCTTCCACGTTATCTCAACTTCCTGCAGCTGATCCAAAAGTCCAAACTATCCAAAAGAGTGTTTTCACACCGCAAATGATCTGACCAATAATTCAGATTGATCCTGACTAAGACAAACTCTTTTGATCTAACTTAATCTGTCAGTTGGTTTGGACAACTGTGGACAAACCTGAAAAGATCCGGATCAAAACAAGGTGTACAAGCATCGTCAGTCATCATCTGTCTATGAGCAAATGGTCCGACATGGACAAAAAACATTTCTGCCAGAGTTTGATTGACAGCAACAAACAAACTAAACGTGGGCAAACACACCAGTAATGCACCTAACGAGGTCTGGGTGAGAGCTTCCTCCAACTCCCCTAGAATGTAAAACTAATTTTCTTGGAGCTTTAAACTTCACTGAACCCAATAAGCAACATTCACTGCAATAAACGATGAGGCTCCCCATGAATTCACTTCTTAATTCAAACTCACTCACTATGTGACGCATCCTTGGCTTGCAAACTCACATACTGGAGCTTTTCCTTATTCTTGTTTTCTATTCACAGTTTATACATCATATATATATAGTACAGGACTAGAGTGCACGACAACACCCAGGTCCATCAAAGTTCCACTCAGGTGTAACCAGAGTTTATAGATGCAAATCATGGTCTAATGACTTAACAGTTATTAACATTCATCAACACTAACAACCACAATGTGGCAACAGCATGCAGTAAAAATAATTCTGACTCCCGCAGGCAGTCACTGTCATGGTAAATTAAAAAATTTATAGTTTGTATTTACTGAGCTGCAAAACTTTGCATGATTAAAATTATAATTATTAGTGTTTCAGACTGGCACATTGCAGTCTCACATTAAACAGAGATTCATCTGGTTTGATAGATTATCAAACAGCATTGGGTGTGCGTGTGTGGGTGCATGTGTGTTTGTGTTTGAGTGTGTTTGTGTGTCACGCATGCACACGCACACTTTGTACATGTCAGATGTCTCCCCAGGGCTCTATACAGAATCATTGAAGGCTTTTGGTTCTCAGTGTCCAATTTGCTTAAACAAGCGCTCTCACACTCAACAATTCTTATGTAAATTAAGCGACAACACTACAGGGCTATTATTTCATTGGAATATGTTATTTTCTCAAGAGAAGTTGATATTTTAAGACAAGCGGCTTATGAATAAGAAAGAGCCCTCTAATTAGTTTTAAATGTGAAAATTTGACAGAATGACATAAGTGCGTCATGGAATAGGTCAAAAATCCACTCACTTAACATAAATTCCCAGAGAAGCGGGAATTACCAGGATACGATAAGAGCACATGAATATATAGTATGTTTAATGCTTCTCATGTGACTGAAGACAGAACAGAGCAGGAAAAAAGAGAGAATGAATGAAATGGAGGAAAGATACTCACCTCATAATTTGGAGGGATTCTGGCACCAAACCCCAGAGCTGAAAATCTTTTGTCACTGAAACGACAAGCAAATGAATTAGTTATACAATACTGTAGCTGCAGTTTCATCTGGGATGGCGGTTGACAGCAATCAGAAAAATATTGATGTATTCTATCCATCTGTTTCCAGGGGCAAACCCCTTGTTTGTTTGCATTTCATAAATGTTAAAAGCTTCAGTTACAAATTGAAATCTGTCCCACGTTCCCTGCAGCCAGCGTGTGCACCTGTCTCACAGTCTGTATCCCCTCAAGTTTTCATCTCTGAGCAGATTCCACTGTAAGATTGTGTGGGTATCGTCAAAGGGTCAGTTTTGTCGAAACAACAAGACAAGGATTGTGTCTCAAGCCTCTCTCATCTTGCCAGACAATGCATTATATTTAGAAACAGCTATTTCATGTGTGTCAGAATTATAAACAGGGAACTTTTTCACAATAAAGCGCATTCAAAAATGTTCATGCAAAATGACAAAAGAAAAATAGTGTTCGTGGCATGTAAATGATTGTATGCATGTACTATTGTTTCATGAAACCACAATGCAAAGCATTGATTGCTCTTGTTAAGGTGAATGACATCCAGATAAACACATTGAGGTAGAATCTTAGTTTTAGTATCACTGGATCTCAATGCTGTTTTAGAGAAAGTCAGCCACAACCTACTAGTGACTGGAAAACTAGATGGTTCTTTCTAGCACAGCACTAAAGTGGCTTAAATCCTACTTACAGGACTGGAACTACTTTGTCCTTACTGCTAATTTCCCTTCTGATATGTGGAGTTCCCCAAGGCTACCCTTTAGGGCCTCTTCTGTTCAACATCTAGATGCTCCCACCTGCTTAGATTATGGAAAACATTAATATTTCTTATGACTACTAAGCACATGACATGAATGTACATAACCATATCATCAGGGGACTATAATCCCATACAAGCTTTCTGTAAGTGGATTGAACAAATCAAAAATGCATTTGTCAGTATTTAATTAGGTTAAACATAGGTAAAACTGTAGTAACAGTTTTTTGAGGTGGCAGCCTTCATATTCATTTACTTCACACTCCCAGAGAACTACTGCCCCTGTCAACTCTTTTAAATGAATGCAGAAGACTTAGAAGTTTGCCAGGGCCTTTTATTGAATTTAATGAAAACTATTTTCTCACAAGAGTAGGTTACAGTAAAGTGTATCTAATGTAAACCCTTCACCTTCAAGAGCCACAGAAAATCAACTTGCTTTGGATTTACTGAAGGATTTACTGAACTGAGAGAGAGAGAGAGAGAGAGAGAGAGAGAGAGAGAGAGAGAGAGAGAGAGAGAGAGAGAGAGAGAGAGAGAGAGAGAGAGAGAGAGACAGAGAGAGAGAGACAGAGAGAGATGGGGAAAATAACATCATTGTGAAACCCTTAACTTGTTGATTTGTTCATAAAATGGTGCAAGTATAGAGGAGGGAAAATAAGCAGCTTGGTGGATTTGTCAGAGAGAGGATAGTTCACCAAAAAAGAAACTTCACTCATTATCTGTTGACCACTATGTCGATGTAGGGGAAGGTGAAGTGTTTGAGAGTGTGGGGCTAATTCAGGTCGCAGACAACATCTCATAGATTTGTTTTTATCTTTTCCATGCATTAGCCACATCAATACAGGCTTTTAAATGTTTCCACAGCAACAGCGCTTTGGTTGATTTCCTTTTTTGCATCAAATATTACCATCCCTGCACCACAGAGCACCTTCTGTGATATTTTAACTGATATTTTTCCAAACATACACACAGGTTTTTAGGTTTTCTTGATAACAGTATTGGCTACTCTATATTTAGTGTGCCGTCAAACTTGTAGCATTTGGCATAAGCAGCAGAGCTGTTGCAGCAGATTTTCAGTCAGATCAGTGAGTGTTGTTTGTCTGCCTCCCTTATCAGAGCGTTTCCTGTATTTCATTCATGCCTGATAAAACAACCCGAACTCTCCAGCTCAGAGCATCACAACACATATCTCCAGATCATAACCAGCTGAGTTTGGTGCAAATATTTAAACTGATGTGTTTGATATATTTACTTTGAACCAGTGGTTCTCAAATGGGGTGAACAGGTGATATTTGGGTATTCAGCTTTAACGTGGCGAAAATCGTCTCATATCTTTTTAAGGCATTTCTCTTATGTTGTTCTTTCACATAAATATGCAGATGTGTAATTACAAGTGGTAGAGGGTCCTCCACTAAGAAAGGCATTGAGAGCATCTGCTGTAAATATTGTATGGCTGTATCAAAGTCTGGAAAATTGACAGTGACGTTTGGTTTTTATTTATTTGGTGTGTTGACAAGTGATAATTGGAGAGTTGTTTGTCCTCTGGTTGAGCTAACATAGCTTTGAGCAGCTTTCCAGTGCAATCAGAGGTGTTTCATTAACTGAATGAAGTGGACTTACACAGACTGACAGAGTGATGATTTTAACACTGTCAGCAATAAACTTCATCATGAAAACTTGATTTGGTGAGTAACTGCTGTTATTGCTGCAGGTATAGTGTTACAGTAACACCAGAGCACAGTGGCTCAGACTGTATTATTATTATTACTACTCTAAACTTATTTTTGCTCCTGAAGGAACCTGGAGGATAAAAAGGAAAATGTGTCTTTTCACTCAACCTTGCATTCCTATATTTACTGCGGCTGCCAAAAGCAACAACAACAACAGCCTGGGGGCTCTAGAGAATCTGAGCTCTGTTAGAAAGACGTCACTGCCAACAGTTCATGGGCCATTTAAAGCACACGTTAGGAAACTATCATTTTAAAAACCGAAAAAAGGAAAAAACAAGATAAACGTGAATGAACTTCAGCTCTGTGGAATACAGTCGCTCATTTCCTAATGTGCTGTAGTTTATTCAGGTATAGGCACACTCCAGTAACAATATCCCTACTGTTGTGACCTTTCAAACACACTGTGGGATGTTGTATGGATGCAAAATAATAGGAAAAAACTAATTGCTACTGTATTGTTTTTTTCCCAGCTTCACCAGCATTGGAAAATATTTTTAATGAAATGGGGAAGGAGTAATTCAGACTCAGCCAATTTTATACCGACATGTTTTCCTGTTATGTTAACAATGCTGATATACAGCATGTATGCTCCCACCTTTTCTCTCCTTACTTTTATAAATTTCCCTCGGAGCCGCGATGATTTGATTTCCGTGTGCACATTTAAAAATGTCTTGTGAAAGTAGCGGTATGACATAGCACTTTCGGTCCAGAGAAGACTACTGACGGGTCGCTCTCTCCAAATCAGGTTGTCCGTGAATGTCGGCAAATGTGAGGAGCCTCGGGGAGATGTGCCTGGCATCACACTGTTCTCAGCAAGGTAATCGAGCCTCTGCCCACACAGACAAGCTCGTCACTCCAGCTCCATAATGCACTCCTCTGCAAGGACTCTACAATCCCACATCACCTATATCCACTAAAGGCTAAAAGGTTTGCCTGCCCACGTTTTACACCTCAATAACAATTCCAACTTGAGAGGGAAGGGCTGCCTACACTTGCGGTCACTGCACCCGAGAGGCATGTTTCCATGCATGATGCTCCTGTGCTTCTGGGTAAACATGGAAGTGATGAAGTTCCATGGATAAACTGTTCACTTTCAGGCAGGTTTTCAGTGTCTCCAGTGCTATCTCTCGGATGCTATAATTAGCCAGACAGTGCTCCCCAGATATTCATTGGGGGGGATCTGCATAAATCACAAGTCAGCGTGTTAATCCTCATCTGGCTTAGTTTCTACAGATGAGGGTCTTTCTCTGAAACGGACCATACTATTATGAATTATTTCCCATTGATTAGCGAGCACCTGCAAGCCTCCCAGCAAAAACTAAAAAGGAAATTGTGCGTATTTTACAAAATGTTGGTGCCTTTCAGAAACAAAAATGTGTGTTACTGTAAATGTGTGCAAAACTGCATTAGCCAGTACATGTGCATTTACAGTAGCACAGGTTCTCATGTGAAAATATGGTTTCCATGTTTTTAATGACTTTTCAAACTGGCTTAATGGTGCACTTTCTCTGTTTCCAGCCATGAAGCCTCCCACTTCTTTTTGAAGTGCCTGATATCCTGCTGTCCTAGTCCCTGGCTCTGTGTGTGCTCGTTTAGTGCAGTGTGCCTATCCAAGCTCAGGAGGAGGACCAGTGCAACAGATGCTGGGAGGAAACCCATCGAGCTATCTGCAGGAGAAAGCACACACAGCCAGACTGTGGAGTGCATGTAAAACAGGCAGAGCTGTCCTTACAAACACCACTGCATAGGGTTTATTCAATAATGTGTGAGTGTTGGACTAAACTGAACCAGGACAGAGGATTATATATATATATATATATATATATATAAAGTATATATATATATATATATGTTTGCCAGAGCAGTGCCATTAAAGAAAACATGAGGAGATGTCCAACCAGGGATGCAACAGTCAACCTCTTGACCCCCATGATGACCACCTTTGTAATGTAGAGGAAAATTAAAATTCTTCTTTATCCTGATAACTTACTTGATCCTTTACCTGGACAAATTTTCACAAAATGTATTTAAAAAAAATATGTAATTCCAATCACTTTTTATTTCCATCCACTCAAATAGCTTACTTTGGATTTTCTAAAACACACATCACCCATGGATGATAGCATCTGCTTCTCTTGAAAATAATTTCTTCTTCCCTCAAAGAGCTGTTTGCATTTGTATTCATTTTTTGAAACATAAGCAGACATGCAAACAGAAAAACAGCACCAATTTGCAAATTTGTGTCTGAGTGGAGAGTGGGTGTGCGGTGGTAGACTCTGCAGGGAAGTCACGCAACATGGAAAATTACATTAGTTCATGATGATGTGAGAATAAATTGAGGTCACATAAAACTATGATAATCATGTTTTGATCAAAAGTACTAATCTCTTATTAAAACAAGTAATTTAATTGTCTTCAATAGAAACTGATAGTTGTTTATATTATATATAATTTATATATTTACTTACAGAAGTATAATATAAGATGCATTTCCTTAACTCTTCACATTGATTTGCTTGATTATATTATCTGTTAAATTAAAAAATGAAATGAGAGAAATGTTGTGTCTGTCACTTTTTCCCCCAAACTGTTTCCCCTGAATGGTTTAGAAACAAACTGACAACTAGCTCAGAAGTCTTTAACAAAAAGCTGTCCGCTCTAAATGCCTGAGGCGTAGATCAAGGTCAAACTGTCATCTCTCTGACAGATCGTTAAAAGATTTAAATTCATGGATACTTGGTGAAAAAAACTGTGAATCGTTAAGGAACGACCACAGAGTGTGTCCAGTGAATGTCCTTGACTGCTGATGGCACCACCCTCAGCCCCTGATAAGCCTCATGCATAAGTAATATCTGTAGAGGCCTAAATTTGATTGCTCTAATTTTGCCGTACAAACAGTTTATCTTGAATTACTTATAGAAACGGGCTTGGCACAGAATAAATTTGATTTAGCAGTATGAACATGATGCGGACACTAAACACGATCGTACGTGAGCTGCAAGTAATCCCTTCCTGTTTGACAATGGGAGGCTTGTCACTCTGCTGATGGAGAGAATTCTGAATGCACAGTCCATTTCTGTGAGGAATTGAATTGGAGATGGAGGGGAGCTGGCAGGTCAGCTGCAAAAATATCTATATATAATAACCTGCAGGATTCTATGCCCTCCTTTTTTTTTGCTGCTCCGGGTTTTCCATTACAGCCCCTGTGTGTCATTCACACAGAGTGGCTCGTTTCAGAGTGAGACATCCCAACCAGATTACATGCAAGGAGCGTTCTACAGCTCCATTTCACAACAGGAGACGCAGACAATCTTTACTGCAAAGACAAAAATAAATGCCAAACCTGTCGTAGTCTTGACAGATCTCGCCTACTGCTATCAGAGCCTTCAGGTACTCGTTGGGCTGGTACGGGTTGATGTAGTGCAATGAGCAGCTGTTCCTGGGGTCTCCATTGGAGGCTGTGAAGTCAATGGCAACCTGGTAGGAAGAGGTGCATAAAGTGAACAATAGGACACAGTCAGTTAAGTTTTCTTCTGGTGCTTGAAACTTTTTTGCCAAGACTATTACTTGGCTGCTCATGATAGAAGAAGTTATTGTAAGCGAGCGAGCCTGAAATATGCCTGGTGGCAGTATAAATTATCTGATCAGAGGTAGGAACTTGAACTTTCTACACCCACATACACTGAAGCAGCAGCAGCTTCCACACACTTAAAATCCAAGCAGCTGGCTATTTCATCCAGGAAGGAATGGTATGTATCACAGCGGTCCCAGTGATTAATATTCATAGGGTTATGAGGTATAGCACAACAGAGGCCAGACCAAAGGGCAGGAGTGGAAGAAGGTTAGAAATGATTATTCGTGGCTGCCAACAATAAGAGAACTTAAAACCCCATCAGGGAGAGTTTTCGAGAATAAAAAAGATTTGGAAATACTGTCTTGTGTTTCACAACAAAAGACAAAGCTGGAAAATGTTAATTGCATTTTTGACAGCAACAAACCAACGTCTGTTCATCTATAACAATAATAAAAATGATGTTTTTCACTGCGCCTTCCTAGAAGCTCAATGACACCTTACAATATATAAGAAATAAACACGTGAAAAAGTTAAATATGAGTGTTGAATTCAGATTAGGAGACACAAACATGGATCAATACCACATATGAGACTAAAGAATGGTTAAAAAGCAAACGCAAGAGTAAAAACAGGCAAAAAGGCATAGACACCTAGCACTACATCATATGTGAACTAAACCAAAGATAGGATCTGAATGCTGAGGGATGGATGAGATGTCATGTGTCGTAGATTGTTCTGAACAGAGGTGTTTTAAGATGTGATTTGAACAGTTCCAGCTGGCAGATGTGAGGGGGCAGAGGGTTCCAGAGTCGTGGTGCAGAGCAGCTGAAGGCTCTGGTAGTGCTGAGTTTGAATGTGGGGAGAGAGAGAAGAGAGAGCAGCTGAGGAGGAGCAGGGAAGGGGAGAAGGGATGGAGAAGACACAACAGGTATGGAGGAGTCATGGTGTGGAGGGCTATGATTTAAAAAAATACAGCTACAGTTGAAAGCACAATGACAGCTACACCAACTCACCGTAAAATGAATCTGGCATCCTCCCATGATGTAATCTAAGAAGGAATACACTCTGTGGAGCTGCAAGGAAACACAAACAAATTTCTTCAGAAGATGTGTTTGAGTGGAAGAGATAAAAAGCGTCAGTGTTCGTGGCATCTGATCATTGAAAGAGAATTAACTTAATAATCTGTAGAGTGTTTACGTTCTGAAAGAAACTGTAAACAGTAATTAGAGTTTCCCATTGAGATGAACAATAAAACCAAACAAAAAGCTCATTGGTTAATGTTTTTCTTATATACGTTTCTTCTATTTTGTTCCTTTTGTCATGAAGTGAAATAAAACAGCATAATACTGTTCAACTCCCTCCTGTTGGATTTGATTAATCCGTAGAGCAGATTCTTACCTTAACGTCGCTGAGGATGACAACTCCTGAATTTTTATAGTTTCTCTTCTTCTGTTTGTACTTGGGATTCATACAATCCCAGGTCACCTTAAACGAAGAGGGTTGAAGTTGAAAAATGGGAGCAAAATCTCTTTTGAACACACACACACACGTGCACATGACAAGTGTTTCATCAGTGATGGATTTCAGCCTTTTTATAACCAGTCTATGATTTCAGCAGAGTAAAATGAGAAGCATATTGGAAATGGATGAAACAATTACACGGCTGTCTCTGCTCCGTCTCTCTGCTCACTGACCTTATTTCCACTGGAGATTTTCTGCATTTCCCTGAAGGTGGCGTAGAACTCGCCAATGAAATCGTGCTTGCCCCTGGAGTCATAATCCCACACTAGGCACTGTTATATACACACACACACACACACACACACACACACACACACACACACACAGGCAACGCTGTTTACTATGTGACTTCTGTCTGCACGGCTCTGCTCTCAGATTTCAGCTGAATGGAAGTCGTCACACGCAGACTCCCACAGTGACACCTATGGTTTTTAATGGTGTGTATCTCACCTTGAGCTTTCGGTCCTCATCACAGCTGCACAGGGAGATGAGCGACACTTTGAAGGGCTCCCACACAGGGTTCAGGTTGTTTTTAATCACCTGTTACAGCAGGAACATGTCACATGTGAAGAGAATGCATAAACGGCGCTGGATGAAGCTGAGGGAATGTGACGTCTTTACCTCAGTTCTGTGCACGAGCTGTTCGGTCTCGTCGTCGTTGATTCTGTATATTTCCAAAAATGGGTCTGACTTGCTGAAGAGATCCTGTAGGAACAGAGAAAACAGAATATAGAAGCAATTGTCTGAAAGTTGATCTGAAGTGTTTCCTTAAGATTGACATAATGTTTTCATATTCGGGTTTATCATTTTAATTTGGGTTATTACTTAAAAAGTTCAACGTGCTTTAATATTCAGAAAACATATCACTTTCCTGATACTGTCTATGGCTGCAGCTCCTCTTTTCAGCCTCTGGCATTTAGTTTAAGCTCTTGTCTCTTGTACTGTGGTTTGATTCATATCCAACAGAGTGCCACGGGATTTATGACCTATACTGCAGGCAGCCACCAGGGAGCGATCAAGAGGCTTTGGCTTCACTTTTGGGGAGATCTCATTGGTACCAAAATGAACAAGAGACAAATGAGAATGAATGACTCCTACACAATCACTGAGGGCTTGATTCACAGTATTTTTCTTGAGCCAGAAAACATTTGCAAATTTTTACTGTAGTATGTGATGAGCACGATTCAGGCAAAATAACAGAACAGCATCACCAATGAAAGTTCTGTGTTTGGGTTATCTCATTATGCATATAAAGGTTTTTTGGCTGATGCATGTGAGAAGAAACTAAAATGGCTGCTCATGCTGATTCCTCTTTGCTTCTTTGCAGAGGCAGAGGTATTTGTGTGTGATCAAAGGTCAAACAGGAAGATGAACTCACAGCGCAGCACGGAGGACACATCACTGATCTTGTAAAGTTTGAGAATTTTTTTAATTTTTTTATGGGGTGTGGGTCAGAGCAGGATTTAAAAATACTTTCCAACGGTCCAAATCATCATGACACTTATCCCAACTTATTACATTTTCTTCTCCATTCAGTCTTTAAAGCTGTTTGTTGAGCCAATAATCGCAGTGACCTGTTATCCCCTCCCTTACAACCGGCCTGGCAGTTCTAAAACATTTTAATGGGTTTTGCCAGCCAACATTTCAAGCTCACAGCAGAGACTCTACACTTTATTTTGCACTCCACGACTTCCCATGTGCTTAATGCACCTAAAAAGCCTCAGCTTCAGGTTGCGATCACCAATTCAATGAAAGCTGGGTCCATGTACCACATCGTTATTAGTGAATATCCCACTGAATTGAAAATGTGGATAAGATAATGTATCCTTTGCACTTATTTGCAATAGCCTCAAATCATCTTTACAGGGCAACACTGATTATTTAGGTCAATTTAATCTTGATAGAGGAAAACAAATAATAACTGTGTGTGTCTGTGTGTATATGTGTTCAAGTGTGTGTGTGTGTGTGTGTGTGTGTGTGTGTGTGGCCTGGATATTACCCTTCACATTAAGGTGAAGACATGTTTTAAGGCTGGGGTAAGAGTTGGGGTTAGGATTACCTTATAGTAATTATGGTTGGTTTCCGGGAAATTAGTGTAAGTCAATGTACCGTGTGTGTATGTGTGTGTGTGTGTGTGTGTGTGTGTGTGTGTGTGTGTGTGTGTGTGTGTGTCCCAGCCTTTGTGAGCACTGAATGAAACTGTTACTGCTGCATTTCCTGCCAAATTATCCACATACATCTCCTGAGGGATGGAAGCAAAAAAAAAGAGAGCATCCTTTCTTTGTTGTCATAGCAACTGCTAACCAGTGGCATCGGCAGCATGGACTGAGCGGATCAGATGCACATGTCAAACTGTAATCCCACGCTAACAATACCGATAATGTTAATCATGGCCCCCGTTAACACAGTCGATGATATCCCATCATTAATCCTCCTAGAACATATTTTCAGCAGGGTTCAGGTTATGCAGCCGTCAAGCACGTTATCAGAAACTGCTCCCCCGCTTCAGTCACTCTCCGTTGTCTGTGGGAGATAAATTGCTTCACCCAATATGCAGCTATTATGCATTTTGAACAACTTAATAAAACGCCTGATCCCTGATCAAATCTTTTAAATTCATAATCTCAAATTCTAGTGTGACAGGGTGATCATTTGTCTCACCTGTTGACATCCACCATCGGCCCTTTAAACAACATCTTGGTCCACATCAATTTACTAGAAGAGCACTCAAAAGAACACATATCTCTGCCAAGGCTGAACAGACCCCAGGCTACAGCTAATTTGTACACACTAATAGAAATCTGGGCCCCCTTAATATGCCTCATTTATCTCAACACAGATGAATACCTCCTTCGCAGAGGTTCATCAGTTAAAGCTGCACTGTTAAGCATTAAGATGTTAACAGTGGATAGATTAATTATGAAACGATGGAGTGTTTTAGCATTTGTTTGCTTGTGGTTTTTGGTCTTACAGAGGCAGCAGGGTCATGGTGAAGCAGTTAGTGGCAGCATGCCTCAGAGTGGTGGTCAGACACATGACATTTCCACTGGATGTTACTGTTTGCTCCCACTTCTTCAAGAATGATATTTACAGTAATTTCTCTGAGTAAAAGTACTTGGTAACATTACTCAATTACTCGTATGAATGGTGCCTTATATATAAAAGACAACAGATGTTAAAGCCTCCACATGCTACATCTTGTGCGTTTCACACGTTTTTAACATTGTCACAGTTCCGACAATCCAAAGCTAGCTTGGTGTTTGCCACAGTGACTGCATGTAACCTAACAGTGACGGTATCAAGACAGCTACTAAGACAATAAAAATGAATGTAATATAACCTGTTCCTCTTTTGGCGGTGGCTTCATGTCTCCACACAGACCAAGCCCCTGCATCAAGCCAAGGTTGACTGACAACATGAGTCAGCCCACTGAGCATAGAGAGAGAACAAACTGAATATCCCTCCTCCATCAGACGACCAGTGTGACAGAGCATCACTCGATTGGAACACACTAAACTACATTTCACAGAAAATTCAAATCACTTAATGGTACAAACTAACTAATTATGTTAACACATTGGCCGCAACAACTCATTAAGCAAATTATTGTCAGGGTGACCTTTGTGGCTCCTGTCGCTGTCCAGAAGCGGCTGCTGAAGCGAAGGAAATTCCTGATTACTCAAATCCCATGGCTATCTGAAACTGCATCCACTTTGCTTTGAAGCAAACGGGATCAAAGTCACATCCGTCTTTGTTGTCGACATCTAAATGTTCCCACCTCTCACAGCCAGACCTTCATATATCCAGCAGCTACTCAGGAGAAGAACATTTGTAAATCAACGCTTCTAAAAGGTGGTAACATTTTCTATCAAGAATGAAACTACCTGAGCAAAGTCAGTGTACGTAATTTTCTATTGCAACCAGAAGCAAAACGGTTTTCACATTCACACCGTTGTTCATGAACATTTTCAACATTCATTGGCTCATCATGTCACACCACTGTGCCTCTATGATGCTGCTGCATCTGTGACATCCTAAAATGTCACAGTGATTTATCTGATTGTGCAGAAATCCGTTTTTTCAGCTCAAACTAAACAAGTGTGTGCATCCTCCAGCATTTCATCAGAAATCTAAGACTTCCAGAAGGAGACTGGATACACAAAGCAAATATCACATGCACAGGAGGGATGCTTCTTTATTTAGGTTCACTTTCAAAAATAAATATGATACAACAGAGATTTAAGGGCTGGCTCTGAGTCTTGATTTCTGCTCCTGAGAACACGGTGCGACTTCTGATAGTCAGAGTTTTAGTTGGATGTGAACTCCTGCTGTCTTTTTGATTGAAACACGCCTTCAGCGCAGTTAGACAGAGTGACAGCATGTGGAGCTAAGGTCAACAGTATCGCCCTTAAAATGGAACCATGTGAATTCAGTAACAACTCAGATTTCATGTGATATAAGAATCTGTCATGTAATTTACCTGTCAGACTAGTATTTTGACAATAATAAATTAACTTTACATGTGTACAATAATAAGTCTTTCTCTACAGTATGATGACTATTCTATTATTATTACTCCAGTCCCTGTCTACTGCTACTAAGCCACATCTAATAAAACCTCCACTGTGTTGGTATATTCAACAGAAACATGCGCTGCTTCTCACCTTATCATCAAGCTTCTTGGCACAGAAGGAGAGCTCCACATATCCGTTGTTGCCAGAAATTTCCTCAGCGTGAACCTGAAAGGAAATAAAATATGTCTTGAATATTTTCTACTAGTACTCTTTATCATTTATTGGCAAGAAATAAGGCCTTGACCATACAATGCATGTTAAGGAAAACTACAGTTATGACTGAAGAACACTGGTCAATATCAATCGTCTAAACTATTTGACGACTGATATTCAGTTGCAGATGAAGCCTTTACAAATCTTTTCATACCTTTATAATTATATTTAATCCACCCACTCATTCCACAAACATCTGTATGTGAAATCTATATCTTGTGAACCATTCATCTCATCAGCTTTACATTTGCCTTGTGTTTTCTTAGTGGTCCTGGGAATTTCTTACTGTTAAAACTAACAAATGTTTGTTTTGTTGCTTCAAAGGTTTAGTAAAGCTGAATTACAGAGCTTTAAATTTAAAAACATGTGAGCCCAAGGCCGGATGTTTTTGTTGATGGTTTAATAGACCTTGGAACAAACATGTGAACAATAACAAAGCAAAGCCACTTTAAATTCATGAAAAACATTGACTATACGTCTTTCATCGCAGACAAACCAGGTAGGATGAACACAAAGTCTTCTAACATCACTCTGTAACATAGACTGTTTATAAAAAGCTTTGCACACAACAGCCACCACACAAACAATAAGAAGTGACAGTAAATCGTTTGATGAGGACTCACGGATGACAAATAATTCTGAAGTACCTCTGGAGGATGACCACAGACAAACAGCCCATTCCAAACAGACAGGTTTACAGCAGGCACTGTACTAGTGTATTTTAAATCAAGTTTTAATACATGCCCCCATGTCCTTAAACTTGTGTAGTATTCAGACAGCATTTCTCCCTTCTATTTCCAAATGTGCTCTTGCCCTGTGGTAAGCAGTGATTCTTCTGACGTGGCTTTTACTTGACACAGGACATGGACATTAGCAGAGAGCACCATCAGCTGCAGACACAGCTGTCTCAGGTTATTGTCTCAGCTTGTACATTAAACTCTTTATGGATATGAAACTCATCGTGTACAGCAAAATGCAGCAGTAAAGTCTGCAAGCAGCTGACTCACTCCGACTGCTGCTCCCTCTAGACTGACAGGCTCGCCACCAGGAGAGAGGAGCTGGCTTTTGTTGTCTCCTCCTCCTCGATCGGAGCATGACAGAAACTTTGCATCAAGGTGCCAGAGCTGTGGCTGTTCACGGTCACACATTGACAAAGCTCGACAGCGATGACACATGGCAAAGGAGGCGAGAGGTGATTTTTGTATGACAGCTGCTCCTGACAGGTAGCAATTGCAGGGGAAACATTTATAAAGGGTGTGGGCAAAGATGTGTTTGTGTGTGTGTGTGTCTCTGTGAGTACTCCTGTATTCTCGTCAACCCCTTAAACCTTTAGATTGAGCACATTTTGATCAATTCATATTTAAAAGTAAATTTTTGGGTTGAGTTAAGTATTAGATATTTGTGCTTAGGACGTGGGTTAGGATTAGGCATGTAGCTGTTAGAGTTATTGTTATGGTAAGGAATCAAAAAACGCATTGTAACAGGTAAGATTCTTAACACTACTTCATAGAAATACAAATATGTGTTTGCTTGTCAATGTTTTCTATATCTTCCAATTTCACATATGTATTATTGTTAATGTTTGTATTTATGTATTTATTGAACGCTTCATGTAAATGTGTAGAAATTAAAACTGAAAGAAACTGAACAATAATACGAATGTAACTAAAAAACATTTTAGCGCCGTCATGAGAGCAGTGCAACATGTTAAATATTTAACATGATGTTCCACTGAATTCTCTTTATTTGCATATATGAGGTGGTCCCTTGTGTGTCATCCTCACAGCTAAAGAGGACTTTGAGAAGGTCTTTTCTGCAGGCTCTGGTTTAAGTAATGTTCAGCTCTGGCGAGAGGGGAAATGACAAAGAGAGGAGCTGGACCCAGGGTGAGAGGCGGCGGGCAGACGTGCTGCAGCTCTGTTTGGAGAATAAGACGCAGCTGGAAGTTGCTGAGGGGCAGACTGACTGTGTCTCTGTACCTAACAAACGTTTCCCTGGTGTTTTGTTGTGTTCCTTCTGTGCTTGTGAATTACTAATTAAAATGATCAATTTGTCACTTATTTATTCACTTCGAAATCTATCAAAATTTAATATTTGTTTCATTATTTTAAGTCCTACATTTTAAACTCATATGTTTAGTCCTATAATAGTTTTGCAGCGTCTCTATCTGCCTTTACCTTTACCTTGAAGCACATTAAGTCTATGCTTGTCATTTTTGTGCTACATAAATAATCATTGACTTGGCTTGATACCAGAACAACCTCGACCTGAGATCAATGATGGCAGGTCCCCCAGGAGGAGCTGGAAAACATTACCGGAGGGACTTCAGGACAGCTTTGCTTGAACTGCCATCACTATGACTTGACTGAAGATGGGTGGCAGACAATGGATGGATGGATAGATTAACGGATGGATGGATGGATGGATGGATGGATGGATGGATGGATGGATGGATGGATGGATGGATGGATGGATGGATGGATTCTGAGTTCAAGGAGCTTAAATGTAAAACAAATTTACAGAGGATGGACAGAAAAACAAGCTTAGCCGAAAAAGAGGATTCAATAATAGTGCTACATCATCTTTTTCTTTTGCATTTATAAGATTAACTGAACAAGACCTTAAAGCATCTAGGCTGCAATAAAAGTTAATTAGAAGAGACTCTCCTGTGTTTTCACAAGGCAGAGCGAACCAGAGTTTGTCTTGTTGATTACATTCTTCCACCTCTGGGTTGTTAACTGTAAGATGGTGGTTAATGACCTGCTTTTTCACATCACACACATGTGATGTCTTAAACCTGCAGAATGTGTTCCCTGTGTGAGCTCTAATGCTGAGCAGGAATGGAACTAAAGTGCTCAGTGAGGACAATGTGTCCAGCAATCCAGACAATTTCATTGGTCAGAGCAGTAAGGTCATTTGCACAATGTGAGAAACCTACTGTGATGGTGGATTTGCCGGCGTATTTCCCGTACTTCAGCAGCAGAGGCTTCACCATCCTCTTTTGGGCCACGATCTGCAGAGAGTGAGATAAGAGCAACGTTTTCAGACCTAAATTGTAAAGAGCCGTGTAGAGCGACACTATGCATATATACAGCATCATGTTTATTTACTGGCGACAACACAGACAGAGGACACATTTACAGTTTTTAAATGGAGCAGAATTTTAAGTGAGTCTAAAGGAAAACTGCTAGAAGTCAGTGAACCTGCCTATACCTGGCCGAGGGTGCACTCCACCCCGCCGAGGAAGTCGTCGTCCCGGGTGCCGATGCTGTGGGTGCCATGGATGTCGTAGACTTCGAACCGCAGCTTCTGAACCTCCTCGAAATAGTAGTCCAAAGAGAAAACCTTGGCAAAGACCGGGTGCAAGTTGCTCTTGATCACTTCTGTCCTGTCCAGCTGAAAGAGAAAACACAGGAAAATTTCCAACCCGACCCGTTTCGCTACCAAGTGGATTCAGACTCATCATATGTCTGATCAAAGTAATAGTCCGTACTTCAGGAAATCAAGCCTTCCTTTGAATAAAATGATTTTACAGTAAGAGCTCAGAAAATAGTATTGACTGGTCTTCCTGCTTAGAGCATTTAAAGGAAGACCAGCCGTAATACACACGGAAGGGCAAATGTTGTGGCGTTGTGTCGAGAGAATGATATGAGGGAAGATCACAGGGCTCTGACATTTAATCACAGCGTACACAACACTTCCCGGCTCGTCTTTGACTTCCTGACAAGCAGAAGCTGAGCTCTCTGAGGTCCCTGCTCATGATGCAGGATTTAGCCATCACACAGTTATATGCTCTGCGATTTACCTTAAGGACAAATCATCAGTGAGCATCATCATTTTCACATATAGAGATTTATATTGTGACCATTTTAGGGATTTAAATCTAAATCTGCCAAATTGTTCAAAAACACACAGAACAGGGCCACCAAGAGGCAGAATCTGGTGCAATCAGAAGATTACAGGAAAATAACTTCATTTCTTAAGTTTTGTTTTTTCTTTATAGTCTGTGAAACAGATCCAGACTTTGTGTCAGTGATCTCTGCAGAAATAAGAGACAATATTGGTTTTCTCTCTCACAGTTATATAAACTATATTTAATTTGTCACTGTACTTAACTACATTTTTCATGTATATACTTTTCAAATTACCACTACTTCCTTACATCTTTCAGTAAATATCTATACTTTCTCACAAGGCATTGCGTTAAACATTCTCTAAAAAAACTATATTTTCAAAAGTAATCAATGACAAAAGGGGAAATATAATGATCCAATCAGAGTGGGCAGGTAAAATTAGACCCTGATTCCTCCAGCAAGAGCAAAGTGCTCCTGCAGCAGCATCACTGGGAGAAATATCTCAAATGGATTCTAATGGAAAATGGTCTGTTCTAAAAAAAAATCTTACAACACATATATTCCATGTTTTACTCCACTACACCATATACTGTGTGTGGTATATATATGTGTGTGTGTGTGTGTCTATTGCATGACACTACTTCATATTTCAGTATTTAATTGCTATGTTTGAAATGTTTATTTTATGCTTTTATTTTTTTCTGCCCTATTTTTATTCCATTCTTTTTTTTTCACCTGTACTTACTCTGTACTTGTGCTGCTGTAATAGTGACATTTTCCACATGGGAATCAATTAGAGATTATCTTATCTTATTTTCAGAGACATTTTAAATAAAAGAATGACGCAAATCACAGCAAACACTGAAACTGTTTTACATATCTACAGATAAGATGAAATATGAAGTGTCTCAGTTGATGATGTTTCACTGTTCTGTGTAATAACCGATCCAATCTCTAGAGCTCTTTACTGGAGAAATGAAAGCTTTTCCCTCATTTTGTGGGGTCTGTATGTGTGTTTATGTTCTTGGCTGCTGGCTGGGTGTAACCACCGGCTTCACCCTCCTCCTTTTCTCTCATTCATTTTACCACCAGCCTACCTCAGTATATGTAAAAAGACCTTCTGATTCAATGCCTCCTAACCAGAACGTCATGTTACCTCATAGTATTTACCCTTCCAGCCAATCTCACCACCTGTATAGTTTATCTCATGTCTATGTTTGTCCCTTTGTGTCTCCTCATCTACACCACCGAGTTCCTGTCATGCTCAGCCAGCTCCTCCACCATGTTACTTCACTGGAACATGCCATTAACACTATAGGACTCACTATGCGGTTTTCCCCTGGATTCTAGTACCTCAGCTCTGGTTTGATAGTTTATCTCATGTGATTGGTCAGCGTCGTTCCCTCCTCATTTCCTGCCCAGCACATCCTCACATTGTAAATGGATTATTGTTTAATTCATCCATTTGTTAGTAATCAACTCTGAGTCGAGCCTGTGCACATCCACACATCCGCTGCAGAGCTCCAGAGGTCTTCTACATCAGTTCAGGCCGCACCAAGCAGCAAACACACTCTGGAGTATGTGTCTGAGAGATGTGTCACTTCATGACAAATAAAAACGATCAACACTCATTAATGTGATTCCCCCTGACGTGACATGATTCATACAAACTGTGATTTACAAGAATTGAGATTTAAGGCTGAAAAGAAGAAATTACAAAGTCTGTTTTTAAAGGAAATGTTTCAGTTTTAGGTCGATGTCCGTTTTCTCACTCATACAAAAAATCTGATGTTCATTTAATTAACTCACAAACACAGATGGTTCAGGGCAGATGGTTCTAAATTAAAATGGCGTCTTTATCATTCAACACATTCATCTATAAGTAGTTGTACTAGTTCCGTTTTCTTTAAGTTTGAGTTACCGTGTTTCCCCTGCATCACACTTCCTACCTGGTTTGGCTAAAAGGTGTGAATCAGGGTGGAGCCTGGTTATATACAGAGAGGTAAACTGAACCAGACCAAGTGCTTCATCAGCAAAGTTTCCAAAGGGTCTGATCAGCCAGTATGTATGTCTCTCTTCTTTGTCTCAATTGTGAGGTTACTCAGTTGTCTGAGTTAATGTCCTGTTTCATTAATTTGTGTGTTTTTGAGTTGAATTGTGTTTGGTTTTAATGGTCCCACTTATTTACTTCAGGTGTTTCATTCCTTTGTATTTTTATATTTTTGGGTGAGACAACTACCATCTTTTGAAAAAGTAATCCTGTGCTCATTCTGGTCCCTGACAATTTCTATTATTATATCATACTACATTCATTTTTTTGTTTTGCTAGAGCATAACGATAAACATCATTGATTGGAAAATAATTATAGTTGAGACTCTTTCATAAATAAGCAAACTATTTCTCTGGTAAACAACAAAAACAAAAAATATGGCTTCAAATGCAGTGGATGGCAGATGTCCATTTCAGCGGTGATTGCTCTGTTGATTCCATTTTACCCTGACACACATTCAGAAGGAAAACAAACTACCAGGTAGGACTTGGCTCCCTCTTGCTCATCACGCCCCTGTCTCTCCTTATTGTCTTTTCCTGTCTCGTCTCCTCCTCATCTCTTTGTGCCATCTGGATGGACAGATTCGGGATGAGTCCGATAAGTCTGTGTGCTGATGAAAGCTAATCAGCGCTGTGGATGATAGGTTGTGCACCAAAGTCTGTGACACCTGTTTGTTGCTGGTGTGGGGCCAGAAGCTATAGAGAGATCACTGACATGCAGAATTAAGGCTTCCTCTAATCAGTTCTGCCAGGAGCATTATCTGCAAAGCTCAATCATCACAAACCACTGTAGCTCAGGTTCAATATCACTGAGAGAATCAGTTTTTCAGGGTTTTGAATGAGCTCGTTATCATGCTAACACATAGAGTCAAGGGAATAGAAGTCATGAAAAATGTCAAGTCATCCCAACCTTGCTTCTATATTTCCTCTTGGAGGTGAAAAGGTGGTGAAATAAGGTAATAATGAAGTCGCTGCAGTTCAACAAAGAGCTCTTGCGAGTCAGTGGGCCATGCAGCGGCAGCTCAGGAGAGAGAAAGAGGGCCGATATGGTGTTGATATGAGTGGGCTCAGATTCTTACTCAGTCGTTGACGTAAGTAAACAATTTGCTCGAGCAATCACGCCTCCCAGCACCGAGGGCTTTGACAGCAGAGGATTGGATAACTTGTGTGCACTGCGATGACTGGCAAGACTCACAGAGAGATAGATCTCAGTCATTTCATATCATCTGCATTTGCTTCGGTAAGAGGAGCTAAAAATAACCGCTCATGTATTCGCGCCACATTGAACCCAGGTCAGTCATCTCATGTAGCGAGCACCTATCAAATTACAACCCAGAGCAAATCCATACATGTGTGCTCAACACTGTCGGCCAAGTGCCTTTATCAAAAATAGTGCCCGCAAGCTCCATTCATACACAGCCCAAACATTACGGAACAGTGAGCTCCTTCAACAAATGGCTCCCATGGGGCGGGAATCTGGCAGAGTTACATCTAATTATCATCTCCATTTTCCATGAAAAGGCAGCTTTTTGTTAGATGAAGTGTTTCAGGGGGACAAAAACCAGATCTCTGTAATTAGTTACCCTGGACCACATTTTAACACAACCCCTTCTTAATAGAGACCTGTGTTTTGGCTTTCCCTAACGAACCTAATGGCTTAATTAACAGGAAAATGAGCGACCTGCTGCCTACACTCCAAATCAGCTTGGGACCAATCCAAGAAAGTAAACATTTCCAACTACAGCACAACTCCGTCCTCACAGTGAATAAAAACCAACCTGCTGTTTGTTGTGTGTCAACCAGTGAAACATGCAGCACACATACTAAAACACGATGTGAATCCCACAGGGGACACAACACAATCTGATGCAAATTTTCCAGGTGTGGAGATTATGTTTATCTTTCCTCTGCAAATGTGCACCGCATTTCATGTTTTTAAAACTCAGGATGAGACTGGCGGTGTGTAAAAACATGATCTTTTCCATAAAAAGTGGGAAACAGCTGCAGGTTCAGCAAACCATTCACAGATTTATGTCCATGGTTGATTTTGTATGACCACACCTGGTTTTGTGATCATCCAGATTTACAATATTTCACACATCACTGCAGTTTAATCTGAAAAGGTCATCCTTTTCAGTTTCGGGCTACTTGACAAAGGGGACGGCTGATCCCCAGAGTCTCTGTGTGCAACAGTTCTGTGTAACCTCAGGAGGAAACGCTGCTCACATCACCTCATGATTCAGTAATGTAGTCCAGAGTCATTTGAAATCTTTTTCCAGTATGAATGAACATTAGATAATGTGGTTAATGATATGGAGATGGGGAGATTAATAAAATATGTTGGATTAATTTTTGAACAGCTGCTTACTGCTGCCTTTAGAACTGCTGATTGAGAGGAAATCAGACTCACACTTTTGGCCAACTGTGTTTTTCCTCAGACCAGAGAAATAAAAAGGGGGGGCTCACCTCTGTCCACTGTCCGTTGGTCTGCACCATAACTATGACACATGGGTCTGATTTATTCAGCGTGTCTCGGTCCAGCAGAGCTTTGCAAGACACACGCAGCTCCACTTTGGAGACACAGGTAGCCGGTCCGCTGAGGCTGGTTGCAGGGGAGGTGGCCTCCTGGACGTCATTCATCCTGGCTCGGTGCGAGAGGAGCTGCTGCCAACCAGCGAAGCAGTACGATGTGAGGCCGCTGACACAGCTCCGGGGGGTGGGGGGATGATGAGAGGATGCACTGGTCTGTGGAGGGATTTCAGCGAGGATGTGGCACCACGCTAGCAGGAGGAGACCGGCTCTTTTGACTTAGTGCGGAAGTCTCAAAAAAGAACGAAGAGATTCCTGTTGAGTCCCTGGGGAACCAAACCAAAGCCAAGCTGTTATTAGTGGCTGTCAGATGTATCCCCCTGTGAGGGAGATCACCTCACCTCTGTAATGACGACAGACAGGGCATGGAAGTGGTGGGGAGGTGCTTTTATCAGACTCTGGATCAGATCCCTGGAAAGATGAATTGGTCCAAATCTGATGCTTCCTCTTTTTAAATGTTATCAAATCCAGTGTGATAAAGGAGTGAATCACAACACCATGTACACAAACACATACACAAACTTAGAATATAATATGTTTCTGTACATTACTTCCATGCTGTTTTATGATATAGCTAACAGTTTTTAAAGGGAAATTATTTACCCCTGGAAAGATGAATTAGAGAAAACCCTTTTGCCTACTCTTTAAAAATGTTGTAGCGCAGATTATGAAAGAAAAAAAGGTTAAATTTCCATACTTTACAAGAAAAATAAACAACAACTTCATATAATAATTTCTTTACATCACCTCAATGCTGTTTTTTGAGACTGCAAACAGGTTTAGTAGGGGATTTAGTATTTCCTCTCCCTTATTCAACAATGGCTTAACAAGTGAAAGTGCTTGATCCCGACGAGACGTGGCTGAGTGTCTTTTTACACTAAAGAAAAGGAGTCTAACAGGTATCCGCCCTGCTGAAGTGTCCTTGAGCCAGGAGGCTTCTGACCTGCCTGACTGTTTAAGAGAGGAGGGTCGGATGAGTGGGGGGCGTTGAATTTCTCTACCGGCATCATTTACTGAATAGGCGTCAAATCACTTTGGAGACAAATGATAGAGAGCGCGTTCGCGTGTTTCAGCACCACGGACAGCGCCCGCGGTTTCGCTCGCCAGATGTGCAGCTGTGGAAACCAGATGTTTACCCGATAAATCACCAACGCTAAACTTCACTGGGGGAGAGCTGAGAACGAACCGTGTCCATCATGATTCAAACACGATGCTTCGAGTGTGAAAATCAGATCGGCAAAGCAACACGTCCGTTCGAGAGCGAAACAACTTCATTCATTAACGCTCCTGAACTAAAGAATCCCGCACAATCAATACAACTCCGCCGAATAAAAACGTTCAGCTTCATTTATTGTTACTGGAAGCCAAGGCAAAAAAAAACTGAAGTCTACTTTGATAACATCCTCCCTCGTTCACCGCGCTCTCTCACTTCCAGTCAGACCAATCCTCGGCTGATGGAAAATAAAATTAAAAGCATGCAACCGCTTTTAATTCGCCCTCGCTAGACACGAGAAAGTCAAAAAGAGGAGAAACTCACTTCCTACCTGTCGTTGTTCTTTACTCTTAAACACACTTGTTAAATCCGCTCCCATAACACACTGCCAGAAAAAGAAAAGAAAAAATCACCTCCCTTCCGCAGAAACTGATTGGTCCGGCTGCTGAGGAGGGAGTGTGCTCTGCTGGTACAGATGGGGAGTGGATGGAGTCCAGCTGCTGGTGTAAAGATGGGCTTTGGCTTTTGCTGAGACTCTATTACTGAGAGTTTAATTCTAAACCGAGCCAATGAAACCAACAGGATGATACTGTCTCTTACAGCTCTACAGACCCTCACTAGATACAGAGTCTGGAGAACATGTGCATTGTGTGCTTCTTCTTTTTTTTCTTGATTTGATGACAGAAGAATATAAAATTACGGCCCATGAAAAAAATTAGAAAAACAGACCAAGAAAATTCACATGTCACATCCTCCCTCTATGTGCTAATACATTCGGTGCCAGGCTCAACACAGGGAGGCTTTTCCAATAAGGTTTCACACTGACACGTCCCTTCAGCCTCAGCATACTTTTATCAGCATCTCATACTAATGTGTGATCGTCCCAGTGTACTGCGTGTGCGTCACAGCAGCCCTCCACCGACTGGTTTAAGCTGTTCCACCAAAGAAAGACTGACCTCGGTGACAGTGCATAATCTCGTGCATCTGCTGAAAATATGACTCACATACATCCAGTGTTGTTATAGTGATGTGTATGATAACAGATCTGCAGACAGTATCTGATGGATAGGCGTCTGAGGAGCGGCTGCTACATGTAGGTGTTCTGGCTGTGAGATCAGCTCTCGACCTAACATCAGATGTCGCACATGTGATAAAAAGGTGAAATCTGATGATAATCCTCTCAGCAGGATCCATAGAGTGTCAATCTGTTACCTCTGGGGAAAATAGAGAAGGTAATTCATGCCTATATAAACAGGTCCTGGCTAAAGCTTTGTTCCACTTCAATAGGAAAACATGCCAAGGACACGTTAAACATTTCACAGCAGAAGAACAACAATTCAAATCTTTCAGCAGCAGCAGCAACAGATCCCAATCGAATCTCTAGCTCCAGACAGAGGAGGACCTCTGCTCTCTTCCCTTTATTATCACACACATACCTCCACATGTCCACTGTACATGCACATACACAACAGGCAATAGTGTCACACTGAAGTGAAGCGTGTTATGATTCATAGTGTTGATTTTCAATCATTTGACAGCAACACTTTACGTAACATATTGTTTCTACGCAGCCTGGACCTTTTCGCAGTCCACCCACAAATGTATTATTTTCATGAATGTATTTCCAGACATTGCATAACATTTATAGATTGCACTGACAAAACAGCCGCTCCAGAGTTTCTGCAAAACATGACCGGAAAAACCCCCACTGACAATTGTCAATTTGGGTTCATCAAAATAAAGTGCAGAGCAGACAATAGAGCTGAGGTTCGACTGATTTGAAGAACTAGTTTACGGGTCTGGCAATTAATAACAGTGCACTTCCTCCATCAGAGACATTTGTAGGCTTTTAATGGTGTGACTTTTTATCCCTGAAGGTTTTGAATTCTCATATTTCTGAAGTGAAAACATGCTTCAATAAGGCTCTGATTCATTAAAGTGGCTGATTATTTGAGAGGAGACTCCTTCAGAAGCTTTCACACTGTTAAAATGTTTGGCGTGTGCAGCAGACTGGCAGGTCCATCAAATTATTCCACAACAGAATGAAAAATTAAAACTTTCTCTATGCTGAGCCAATTGCCATGTGACCTACACACCAGCCAACACATTGATTCCCACTGGTAGGTTGGTATTAAAACCTTTTAAAAAATCCACACCTGCACATGCTCAACTCTCTGCCGTGGCCATCGACCTTTAAAGGGATAGTTCACCCAAAAATGAAAATTCACTCATTATCTACTTACCACTATGCCGGTGGAGGGTGGATGAAATGTTTGAGTCCACAAAATGCTTCTGGAGTTTCTGGGGTAAACAGCGTTGCAGCCAAATACGATACAATTTAAGTAAATAGAGATTCTTCAAAGGTGACAAAATAGAAAAAAAAACGTTGAATGCCCCCATACTGCACCTGTGGTGGCATCCAACTGTCAATAAGCCCTGGCATTTAAATTTGACTCGAAAACAAGGTAAATTTAACGGAGTTTTTAGCCTTCATGTCCGCTGTGATCCACACGCAGATGCAGCTCCAGAGGATATCAGACATTAAGGCTAAAACCTATGTGCAAACGCCGCCATTTTGAGTCACATGTAAATGTCAGGGATTATGAACACTTGGGCAACACCACAGGAGCAGAATGGGGGCATTAAATGTTTTTTTTTACCTTGAAGAATCTGTCACTATTTATTTCAATTGTATAGGACTTTGGCTTCATTTTTGGGTGAACTACCCCATAAAGTCTGGCCCTCTCCTGCAGTTCTCACCCCTACTGCCTCCTCCTCTGTAGGCATTCAGAGGAAGCGTCTGCTCCAGGGCACACACCTGAGCCCTGTTACGTCACAGCTCCAAACAACAGCCATCTGCTGCTGCTGCTGCCGCTGCTCAACAACCTCCCAGGACGTTCCCTTCGTTTACACATGGATTACCTATTCACATTCTCTCCACTGCTTCTCCATCCTCATGTTCACAGTTCACTTATAGGTGCTGCTGGCCACACTGCATGAACAATACCAGAGCTGGAGACACCTCTTAACACGGCCTACTGCACCCTCCACACTCTCAAGCCGCACTGTGTGTCAGCAGCTCCTCTCACTCAAGGTGTATTTCCTGCAAAGGTTTGTTTTTGTAGGTTTTTCCAAAGCTGTATTGATTACGTTCTTCATATAGGTGATAGCTGTAGGAGGCACATTAGGAGGAATCAATCTTGGGGCTTGGGTTTCAGCAGCCTCTTCACCTTCAAATAGAAACCTTATCTCCTGGAGTCTCCTCTGCAGTCGTTTCATTTGCCTTACTGACCTACAAATGGGCTCAAAAAGACCTGGAAGAGTAAACAGGATACATACAATGAGTGGAGCTGACGCTGCAGCTCACATGCAACCTTATAGCTCTGGCGTGGAGGATGTTAAAATAAATAGAAATAATAGAGATCATAAAATGACCACTTTACTACAGTTTAAATGTCCCAAATCATTGAATACCACAGTATTTTGTCTTTGTTTCTGCTATATCAATCTCTCCTGGTCTAAAGACTCGACTGTCCACTCACCTTCATTAACTGAATTATTTATTTGCATTCAGACTGTTGGGACAGAGACAGACACTGAAGGAGAAGCACACAAGGGCATTTTGTCTCCTACCACATCCTGAGGACTTTTTTCTGAATTCGCACTTTTTCGAAAATGTCAGTAAGATTGTTTTTTCAAATTGAACTCAATAGAGGAGCTTCTCTTTTCCCCCTTGTATTCATTAAATTCATCTCATCAGAACGCAGCACACCCTTTATGTGCACATTGTTTGGAAATGCGCAGAACCTGTGATAAACCAATGTTTATCTTTGGGTTTGTGTCGGCCAGCATGTAACGGTCTATTAAAATTAAATTCCAGCTTCAGCCTTCTGCAGTGTTAAAATATCCACACTGGAGTCAGGTTTTTTTCCTGACCTTCGCAGAAGAGGTTGTGGTTGGCATCTTCTTCTGCTCAACTAAACCCTGTGTTAACTTCCTGTGGTTCATGAAACTTATCTTTTAATATTATAATGTTCAGACTGTTGACCAGATGTATTAAGCGTTGGCATTGACAAGCTTGAATTCAGTTTGTCATCTTCCCTCAAATATCTGCAAACTTCTATCTGGTAAAATGTTTTAGTATTTAAATGTTTCCAAAATGCTTTCAAATAATGTGACTGTAGAATTTCTCATGTAATCAATGCCATTACATTAACGAGATACATTTTGTGCTTCTAGTGCCACCTACTGTCATAAATACATAGTGATTAATCTAATGTGCCAGTTCACAGGCAGTATAGATCCAACGTAGATAAGATATGATTACATTGTATAGATAACTTCCACAGTAGAGAATTTCATGAAAAGACACAAGTTGAAGTAATAAAATCTAACCTGGTTGGGTTTTTATTTAGCTGCTTCAGGTTTGTAGTAATGCGTGTCAGCTCTGTCAGAGCTAATGGGACACTGGATCAGAACACATCCATTTTTGCATCTGTGCTCGTGTAAAAAGTCAAGATGTCTTCTGGGAAAGTGTCTGTTCACATCAGCTGCCGCAGATCACATATTTTTCTGCAGGTCATTCAGTGTCTTAGTTAGACCCACACTTCTGTGCCGTGTGACAAGGTACTGAAGAAACTTGGGTTTGAGTAAAAGTGATGGATTTTCACTGATGCTGTTTGATAAGTGTGTTAATGTGATCCAGGCATTGAACGGACACTTCTATTCTTTGCCAGTATTTATAAGACTCCATGTTTAGGCCCCAGTGAAATGGCTCTATTCCATCAAGTCAGTGAGTAGACGTTGAGAACCACCATCTGTCAGTCCACCAGATCTAAATCACGACATTCTCACATTGATCTTTTTAAACACTTTATTTTGCAAAGTTCGATAGGGACTATTTTTACTTCTTCTTCTCCACGTCCTGCTCGGCAGCCTCTTTGGCTCTCTTGGCACGGATGCCGAAGAGACGAGCATTGGAGCGGGCCATACGCAAGCTGGCGAAAGCCTTGAAGTTCTTCTCGTCCTCGGAGATGACTCGGGCCTTCTCCTTCTTGTGGATCTGAAGAGGGGAAAAACAAAAACCTCATGTCATTTTCCTTCAGTGATCATCAATTGTCTCAGCCAAATCACAAAATCCAGCTTAAGTGAAAGTGTAATGATAAAATTCAAGCCCAATTTTGGCACCTGACCATTTTGCAATTTCAAGCTGGATTTATAAAAAGCAGTCATCAGAAAATAGGTTCAAATGTTTCATCAAGAAAATACAGAGATTCCGGAGATTTGTCATCATCTGACTGCTGCACACACTGTGTGTGTGTGTGTAAATCTTGTAGAGATAGCAACTTACAGTTCTGATTGGCATGAGTGGCCCAGCGAGCTGAGTGGCCATCTTCACTTCCTCCTCCTGGAAAGATAAAAAAAATGTTAAGTTCTTCAAGGAAACAAACTACCAGTACAACTTGCTACAAGGCTGAACGATATCACCAACATGAGTACAAAGTGTTAGAACTTAAGGCAATTCAGGAAAAAAAAAGCATCAAAACACAGGCTAGGATCTTGTGCAAATGCCAAAAAGGAGAGCTCAACAGTTTCAGATAGTTACAATTTCCCTACTGCAGTTTTTTTTTATTTACTTTGATTAACAGCAAAACACCACAATTAAGATGATTCTCTCCTAATGCCTTTAAAGAATAATTTAAACCATCTCAGAATATTCTGCATTCATTTTCACCACTACTGAGTCTGTAAGAGTGAATGAGTTTCTGAATCCACAACATTACTTTGTGACAAGAAGAGAAACTTACGGTGCTGTCTCCCTTCTTGGGGGCAGAAGCCTTCCTTGGGAACAGGATGAGCTTGGAGCGGTACTCCTTCAGACGCTGCACGTTGGCCTGAAGAGACTCTGTGGATCGGTTACGACGGCGGGAGTCAACAGCGATGCCGATGGTGCGGGCTGTCTTTTTGTGGATGCCAGCCGCCTGCAGAGGGGAGCACAGCACGTTAGGATTAACAAACTATAACTCCAGATTTAATCCTACGACACAATAAGAGATGCTCAGTTGGTTGATTTGGTCAAATAACTTTTTCTTCTCGATTTACTACAACAGTCATCAGAAAAGGGGTTCAACGTATCATCAAGCATATGCAGAGATTCCGGAGATTTGTCATCATCTGACTGCTGCAGTGGTTAATAAAATACGATTCTTATATTTCTGATTTATTCGGCCACGTGTCCCTAACAACATGTTGGTGCAGCGATTTTGTTATTCTACCTTTATACAGGACAAAGTTTCATTTGAAAATGCTCCAAGTCAGCATTTACTTTACGAGTTCACTTGCTTACGTATCACAAAATGCAGCCTTGTTGTGACTAGAGGGAGCCTTCTCGTGATATATTCTGGCCTTTTAAATGTTCAAATAAAAGCACTCAATTGTAACCCATTTATAACGATTCAACAAATCGTGTTGCCATTTTTCTGCAAAACGAGGGCTTACTTGATTGCTTACGTTTTCAAATTGACAAACAAATTTAGCTGATGCTGAGAATTTAAGTCCGAATTGGGAATAGTTGTTTATAACAGACATGGGCGTTTTGCATTTCCCCCTCTTAATTAAATAGTCATCTTAATGGTTCTTAGTCATGGTGATATGGTCTCAAATTTGATTAACATTGAATTTATTAACATCTTATTAAAAACACTTACTGCTGTCAGAGACTAAATGTGAAGGAAAACAACCACCTAGTCCACATGTTGTGGGGTGCTGCACAGTAGTACTCATTTAGCCTGCCTCCCACATCAGGCGAGCACATGGGAGGAGAGGAGCAGCAGAACTGGCAAGAACATCAAGTATTTGAGCTGCACATCATGTTCTTCAACTGCAGGTTTTTGTTTGGGAGGGATGCATGATTCATCACAAAAAGGTTGAGCTTGTCCTGCTTTGTAGTTGTCAATACATTTTAGAGGGGGAGATCAAATTGTTTAACTCTAGGTTTTGGTTTCTCAGTGAGGCTGGCATGAAAATAAGTTTTAATACACATTATGGTTAGTTGGACTACATTTTCTTTGGTTTAACTGTCCAATTTAGGCAAGTGGAAAGACTACAATTGCAGGTAAATAAATCTTTGACAGATGACTGTAATATATTACCTTGAGTTCCTCCAGGGTGAAGCCACGTCCGGCACGAACCTTTGTATGGTACCTGATCGTGGGACACCGAACCTGCGGCCGTAACGGTCCTGCAACAGGACGGGGGGCGATGTTACGGGCCTTGATCTGACGAGCCTTTCGCCTGTGGAAAGACATCTCCGTAAGTAAAGCCCTTGCTGTCCCACAAACTAAGAACCCAAAGTAACGGTAAGCCTCAGGAACAATGCAAGTAGATATAGAATATTACTGATTGAAACCTGCTGGCTCCAAAAAGCAAAGCAGATCATTGAAATAATTTGCAGCCAATGAGTTAGTGAACATACATACAAGATAAACCCGATTACAAACAACCAAGATTAAAGAGGCTCATGTTCTACTTTCTGCATTAAAGTATACAAGGATTTGTGAGATTTAAAATACAGATATCAAGCAATGACGCCAAAAATAATTTGTGCTTTTATCGGACACAATTACACACCAATGTATATAGTGTTTAGTTTCTCATCCACTACTTTTTACTTCAACTAACTCCCTAACTGTTAAATGGCATAACATTACATTCTGTGCAGCAGCCATAGTGCATTAGTGATGCAGGACTTGTATCAGACATCTCTTGACCTAAAACCCCCTGAACACATTCCCCTTGCAAGAACAACAAGCTCCATCTTAAACACACATCTTAAACTTGGTGTGTATTTGAGTATGTGCCTCAAAACTGACTGAGGAATAAAGCAAGTTGGAGAACTGATGTCTGCAGGCAAGGTGAACAGTCACTACATTTGAAAACCCCTTGCAGCAGCTGAAAGTTGCGAGGAGCCTTGACTTTGGTATCACTTTATATAATTATAACTAACATAAGGGTTACGTGCATCCCTACTTGTCAATGCCATATTCATAAGAGCATGTGCATTAGGGCTCCTATAACTGGTCATTATAGCTGGTTGTTAATATAAAGTTAAAATCTCCAAATGACTTCTTATTAGCTTGTTATTCTTGGTGGATGCAGTCCCTTGGTCTCAAGTCAGCACAAGTAAACCCAGAAGTGGCTGTGGAGGTGCGTTAGCTTCTGTTAGCATCCCCTCTGTCCCGGGGCAGCAGGCTGCTCTCACCTGCGGATCTTCCGGGCGGGCTGGTTGAACCAGGTGCGCACTCTCTTCTGCCAGTCTTTGTGGAAGTGGGGGTTCAGGATCATTCCATTCCGGCTGGGGGCCATGGCTGCCTACTTCCCTGCAACACAGCACAGAGACGTGAGCTGAGTGTCATGCCGAAACACACCTCTAGCTCCGTCCTCACGGAGCTACGTCTGAGATGCTAAGCTAGCCGGTGAGCTAGGCTACAAGGTGACGTTACACTATACATTTAGGGATCTTTGTTATTTCCCCATTACTTGACTGTGGTCGGTTCTGCGTTAAAAAGCATTATTGAAGTTAAACACTAAAACCACCGGCCTGTAGCCGCTATGCTAACAGTCACACACACTTGTCCGTGCATCGCTGCTAAGGCAGACGCTTATCAGCCAAACAACGAGGAAATCTACATCAATAATCACCTTATTTCAAAGGGGACGAAACACACTATTTACTGCTGTAAGTGGAATTATCAAAAATGGATGAAATAACAAGGATTGACTCAGATTAGTTTGAAATATGTGGGGAGAGATTTTCATACCTACGAGGGAGGAAAATGGCCGAAGGGAAAAAGGAAGTTGTCATCCGGTGTATTGTGGGATATGTGTGAGCCAGCCAATAGGAGAACAGACGTGTTGCCAAAGAGTGTTTAAATGAGCAACCCAGCCCACGAAAACGACCCGGAAACACGTAAAGATGAATCACTATATTTAATAAGAGGGGAATATAAATATCTCAAGACTTTTCAATGTTTGTAAATTTGCACATATTATGGACACATAAGGAAAACATATAAAACAGGGGGAAATAGAAATGGGTAATTGGAGAAGAACCACGATAATAACACTTTCAATTCACTTCATTCATCTTTGTCTTAATTCAAGGAAACACGTTCAGTTTTCTGGTGCCTTTTCTTATTGTTACAATGTGAGTTTGATTTTGTTTCCCCTGTAACAGTGGCTTTATATGTTCCATAGATTTTTGACGATAATCGTGACCCAACTGTAGACTTGCACAGCCTTGATACATTATTGTGGATCATAATCAAACTATATAGTGCGGTTTAAAAACTTATAGATTCAGACGTCTGTGAGTGTATCATTGCACCTGAGTTGTATTCTGCACACTAAAGTTGATGGTTATTGTGTTTATGATATATTCTTTGTTCTGGAGATGGATGGACCTGCTGTAAGTATTGTGTTTCCTCTCCTGGCCACTAGATGTAGGCCTCTCACCAAATATCAAGAATCAGCAGTAGGCTTGTCCACATCTTTTAAGATCATAGTTAGTATGCTTATTGTAAACACACATTGATCAGTAATATTACCTGTTTAATTGAAATTAAATGAAGTGCTGAATGGTAGTAGTTTAAAAAGGCAAAGCAGCTTTCAAATTATTGTTATGTGTGTCAATAGACTCATTTCTCTATGGTTGTCTTATCAATCAGTGCTGCCATTTTTGACATTTGAGAATAAAATCATACTCCAGATTAAGCTCATATATATCCTGCACTTATGAATAAAGCCTGCTATGAAGAGGGTGGGAACAATTTGTCATAGTTGTTTCCAGGAATTGCTCCCAGTTAATTATAAATATATATATATATATATATATATATATATATATATATATATATATAGTTGTTGATGTGCTTGGTCTGAACCTGTTTCTCTGCATGCCCCAGAGCTGCTGTGTTGTCTGCTGACATAATGAAGGGACCATAAATACATCAGAGATAATTATATGTGAAGAAGAAATTTCTTACGTGCGATTCTTTTAGCAATAGTCATAAAGTTAAAACAGTCATCAACAGCTTCTGATTTATGTTCCCTTAACATTACTGATTGATAAAATTACTGGTTAGGAGTTAGTTGGTTAGAGTTCATTCTGATTTAATTTCAGCTGCTTGCCCTCAGGTGATCATAAACTTCAATCAACCTTTTCTTTAAAAGGAAGTTATTCTACGGGTAGGTGGATATTAAAAATATATAAACTCAGTGTAAATCTCCTCCAAATCAGTTCGTTAAATTAGTTTCTTCATCAAGATCCATGAATCATTCCCTGGGTAAACAGTGACAATGTTGAAATACATCCTTTCTCACAACGTTAAAGAAAGTGAAAACATTTTCCTGGATCTTTGAATACCACGTCTTTCCAACAAATTCAGTGGAAATCTATATTTTCTGATAGTTTATTTGGTGAGAATTTGTCAATGATTGAATGGACTGATCTGTTAACAGCTCTTATTTGCCACTATCAGTGCAGCTTTTTGTTCAGTCACTGATTCATTAATCATTCATCAGCTGGCTTCTGTAATCTCAACCTATCTTCACCTGAAGGCAAAGGTCGAGATGTGTGCGGCTATAAGCGAAAAGCAGCAGCATGTTGTGTCAGTGCATAACCAATAACATACTATGAACACGCTTCCTGTCTCCAACACATCATACACTGTGAATGAGCCTATCTGCAAGATGTCTGTTGCTGGACTGTCTTTGTCCCTGTGTGAGCTGGTGCCTTAGAATCATCTCAATACATTCCAGTAAAACAGCCAGGATGTTATTTTTTTATTTAGATTTTATTGAATGAAAGTGACACAGCACTTTAACCATACCTCTCCAGTCTTTTACCACATCTGTGCACATTTAAAATTGGAGTAAAGCACCAGAGACAAGACCCAGTGACACGGACATGAGATCTTGAGATTAAGAGCACTTTCGGTTTGCTAGTGGCTAAAACAAATCTTCACCTTCTAAGTGGGAAGTTGTTAGAGTATTAAAAATTATTTTGATATCAAAAATACAGTATCAAAATAAATAAGTGTCACACAAGATGTTAGTAACACAGCCTACTAATCTTTGATTGAAATTACATTACAAAACAAGCACACCGACTTCATGGATTTATTCTTCAAGTGAATGAATTAATTTGTCGTACGCAGCTTGATCCATGAGGCCGTCCAGTTCTCCGGGCTTCTCGATCGTCATCTTGATTAGCCACCCTGAAAGGTAAGATTTCAAATGAACACTTTCTCGTGAACCAGCTGTGACATTATTCTGGTTTGGCAGCTTTTTATCTGCACTGGCCACAGATTAACTGGGAAAAATTCCTGGAAACAACTGTGACAAATGAACTGTTGGAGATGCTCACCCTCTTCATAGCAGGCTTTATTCACAAGTGCAGGATTCTCTGTGAGCTCCTTGTTGATTTCAGTCACTTCTCCGGTCAGTGGTGAGTACAGCTCACTGGCAGCCTTCACACTCTCCAAAGCACCAAACTCCTCTGCAGAACACACAGACAGATGACTAAAGTTACAGTACGCACATTTCACCAACAGTTTAAGTCAATGGAATAAAAGGTGTTGGTTCATTAACATTTAAATAAAGGATAATTTTAACGTTTGTTTGCTGCCTTGGTTGCATTTCCTCCTTTTCACCTTAAAAACAAACTCTTCATCTCACTACTGCCCACAATAACTTAGAGAAAGGTGAAGTGTACTCCAGGCTCTTACCCATTTGTTCAAGTCTTTGGCCAACTTCAGGGAGTCCACAGTAAACCACATCACCTAATGCTTCCTGCAGTGATAGAACACAGTTTATGAATTATAAACCCCCTTTAAGTTTTTTATAGAAGTCAGAAAAGGCCGCTGCTGCTCTCTACTTTGTCGACTAATCGCATGAAAGACCAAGAACAGTGTTGTAGTCTCTCTCTTTCTTTCTCTAACTTATTTCAAAGTGAAATTATGATCATAACTTCTTACTGCACATGGAGGGACAAATGTGTGAAACGTTATGTTTACAAAGTTCCCTCTGATGAAGGAATAAACATCCATACAAGATATCAAAATGTATTTATCAGCAGGTCAGACAACTGTACAAAATGTGGTTTGATTAATCTAACATACTACTGAACCGTAGTGTATGTGCACAGCATCTCCCATTGTGTTCTCCTTCTGCTGAAGTAACAAATCTGCCCCTTTAGAGCCGACAGGATCTCATCTGAATTTCTATAAGTGCTGCCTTATGTATATATGAATACAAAAATACAGACATTAAATGTTTTGCTAAGTTAAGAAATGTAAGAAGGTTAATCCCAGCAGAAAAGCATAGAGGCAGCAGCATTGGAGAGAACTGTATTGTACGACTTTTAGCTCAGTTGAACTTTGTTCCCTGCGTAAATGCTGCATCTGCACAATCCTGTGGCAGCTGCACGTCCTAAACCCTGTAGCCTTGATCTGACACTAATTTGTATATCTGTACAGTTCACTTTTGAGGCGCAAGGCTTTGCCACCATTGTTTCCACCTTTAAATTAAACTTTACACTTCATAAAATCTAAAATCATTTGAGTTGAAAATAAAAATGATGCCGTTAAGTCAGACTTAGTCGTTCTTAAGAGCATGTGGTATAGTTCTATAACGCCCTGGGAAAACAGAAACAGGTCTATAAAATTACCATTAAATATGTGGTCTACTCATGTATTGACGTTCTTGTCAGTTTGCTGATTAGTCGTTATTTAGTCCATTATTCTTTCTGGGTTATCTTTACATTTACAGTTGCACATCCACTGTTTGAACATTTCCTTTTGAATGCAAAGACACAGGGGTTAACGAATATATACAGAGGCTTCATACCAATAAATGTTTGACAACACAAAATAAAAATCTCCAAGGATATTTGCAGTTTCCTTTTAAAGTAAAGCAACAACCAATGCAAAAGACGGAGTGTCTCCTCTATCTCTCAACATCACCATCTTACATTATATTATCCTACAGCCCTACTGGCAGAGCTTCTGAGTGGTCAGCAGCAGAGATCAAATTATTAGCATTTTCAATTTCACTGCCTGTGTTGGTGCCAGCACTGCCCGATATATATGAAAACACTGTTTATAAGTAAGCAAGTGTTTCTCTGTGAGCTGCATTGAAGCTAAAAGGTCACCTGCTCTCATTCGTAGCTTTGAAAGTCTATAGGTTGACATTTTCTGCACATCACTGCAGTCTGTCACTAATCAATTGTCTCCAACAATGGTAATAAAGCAGTAAATTAGCCTGATACAGTGAAGCTGTGCCAGGGGAGGACAAAGTGCAGTGGCCAGCAGCACACTAAAGGCGTGAGCGTATCACTGTTTCCATAATGCCGCCAGTGAACCTCTGAACCAAGCGTGTAATAAATCAATGATGAGTGAAGGGACGTACCTGAGCATAATTGCTGATACCGACTGTGCCGATGCCTCCTTCTACTTTCACCCACTCATGCTTATCTGTGAACTTTAGTGCTGTGGAGGGACAGAGAAGAGTTAGTGTGGAACAGATGGATTCATTCATGTGTTTACACGTCATCAAACTGTGATTCATGATGATGAAAGAAGAATGAATTGCGGAAGTCCATTCTTTTTCTGTCCTATAAGCATTTTACTGGAATAGGCCCCAAAGCTGAGGGAGTAGACAGTTTCTTGTGCAACACCATGTGCTGTCAATTACAGATACAGCAAATGCTGTTTGCTAGTTCCATTAGAACAACCTCAAAAATCTGCAGCTTTGGATCCAGACCCTCAGTGTTTTAACAGACGACATGGCTTTGATTCAAAGCCCTCGCTGTCACATTCAGAGAAGAAGAGCTGCCATAGCTCAACAATTTCCAGTGTTGGCATCACAACATGGAGGAAAATACAGGATTGAACCAGATTGTGAGCTGTGCAAGATGTTGGTGATGTGTCCTGAGAGATATGTTGTACAGAGCCAGAGAAATGTTGTTGTCATGATTTAACTGGGTCAGAGATTTTAAGATCACAAGAAGTGACATCTGTGAGGAGGAATAAACCAATGAAAGCGACTTTTAGACCACACGTAATCATGTAACCTTCAGGATCGTGGGTGAACTGTTGTTTTATGAGCTGCTGCTTGTAGCTCGAGACCTGTGGAATTTGTTATTTCCGCTCATTGATTGACATCCCCGTGTTTTCAGTCTTGCTGGGACACACAACAAAGAAATAAAGTCTATCTGTAAACTTTTCCCAACACAACACGTGGCTGGTTCGTCTCTGTGTGAACTGCGGCTTCACTACTTTTCAAAACAAACTTTTCGCTGCCCTCCATGCTGCATTCCTGAGCTTTTTAGTGTGTGCAGCGGTGTGCACCGTTACATCAGCTCCGTGCAGCTGCACGCTGCTGCATTCTCTCTGTAAAATGTTCGATACCTGAGGACAGGACCGCGGTGGAGTTCAGGGTGCGCGGGCAGTCGCTCCTCCACAGCAGCCGGGCGGCGCAGAGCTGCGCTGCGGGCGCCAGCTGAGGCAGCCTGGGGGAGAAGCTCGCAGAGACGCGGCGCAGCACTGTCCTCATCGCCATCTTCACCGGGAGTGAGTCCGCTGCACAGCCCACTGCAGCACACCACACCGCGGGGGCGAGCCCCAGCCCAGCCAGTGCGCGCTCCCGCAAGCAGAGGGGCAGGGTAAAAGAAAAAGAAAAAGGGGCTTTAAGACCCAATGTGACTTTATTCACTTTAAAATAACAACACATGTACATTGTTTTATTATAAGAAAATAACTGTCAGGTTCATAAGGTAACAGTATTCAGTTATAAAAACAGTCAAAGTAATGCATTCATGTTTGGAGTATTTGCCCTATGCTGATGCCTGGGGGGGGTGGGGGGGGGGAGAGAGACAGAGAGCACAACATGGAGGAGGAGGTCGTGTCTGCAGATTCTGACATAAGACACCTACAACAACAGAGCCTGATGAACTTAATCATTCTATTGGTCTTTTATGACACTGACATTGTTTTAACCAAAAACATATCCCTATCCTTAACATAACCACCCTTAACCCAACCAAAATTCAGATCTTACTGCTAAACCTTTTTCAGCACCTCAGAAATTATGTCTTGCATCATTAGGATCAGGCTTTGGTCCCCATGAGGTCTGCTTCCCCACAAGGTTAGTGTTCATGCTGGTCTTAACAAAAAAAACACACACACAAAGGAATGTTAACAGCATTTGTGGCGTCTGTCTGCGGTTTGCTCCTGTTTCCAAAAGCTGCTTGTGTGAGAGTGAGTTATTTCCTCTACGTCAGTCAGCACTTTCATGAGGGGATTTGTTGTTATTTTGTCATTTTTTTAAAGCCTACTCTAACTGTTTGTTGTTAGTTTCAACTGTTTCTAGTAATAAATGGTTTGATTTGAATCACAATCCAGGGTTCAGATTTTAGTTTGGAGACTGGGATTAGAAAGAGCTTCAACGCGTTGCATCCTGTGGTGAAAATGTCTCAATAAACTGGGAGATCAAACTTTTCTGAGATGTATAAATTAAGCTTTTTAAACAGAGATCCCAAAGAACAAGAGCTGAGGAGCCCTGATTAGAATGTGTCTCAATTCCTCACTCGACCTGCGGGGGTGGGTTTGTTACACAGCCACTGTATTTCCACTTTCATTTAGGAAATCCTGCAATTCTGCCACACCATTAGGACCAGTTTCATCTGGTCTGTGTGATCTTAATACAGGAAGTGAGAGCCGCAGGCAGAGAACGTTAAAGCATTTCCACAAACATGTTAAAGCAAAGGTAAAATGTTTTTTCATTACAAGTCCTGCGAGAGACACTTTTGTTAGTGACGTAATTCTAACTAATAACTAGACGGAAAGAAGAAATATGACTGGATGCAAATAATTGCCTAACTGAGTAATATACAACTAAATTCAGCAGACATTATTAAAGCATTTTTTGTAATTTTATATAAACAAGAAACTTACTTAAATATTCTATTATAAATGTATTTCATAGCTTCAGTTAGGCCACTGCTAACTTTGCCAATTCAGAATTTAAAAACACATGCAATACAAAATATGATGCATTGTTATAAAGTCAATAAAATCAGTAGTATATGATTACAACATTAAATAAAAGCTCATTTTCCCCTGCTACTTAGTCTATAGGGTTTTTATATTGTGTTTTTATTTACATTGTATACATTGGTTTATTTTTGTTGTGCACTGATTGTTGGTTGTACATCAAATTGCCCTTGAAGGATAATAAATATTTTCTTTTATGGACAACTTTAGCTGCACAAACCAAGCAAGAGCAGCAGAGGAACCCAGCAGCCAGCAGGGGGCAGCCTCAGGGCATCACATTGAAGCAGCAGACTGTTTGGAAGTTACGAAGCAAAGATCCTGGGATTTGTTGTTGTTGTAGATTCGTGCAGGGCGGGCCCTGGCAATGCTGTCAAATATATGTAGAAAAGTAGAAAATATTTTCTCTGAAGCTTTGCAGCATAGAATGACACGGACACACATACATGATAATTTGTCTATCTTCTTGCTGTGCTTGGTTCATTCCCCACTCTCTCCCATCTCCATTTGAGCAATATACTGAAGTCTTGAAATTGAGAGTGATTTCCATCTCTTACTAAATGCAAAATATCTTAAACTATGTAAATATAAATTAAGTATGCCAAGGTTGAAAACTACTGGGTTACTTTTAAGTAAGGCTGTCAAATATATGTAGTAAAGTAGAAAATACAATAGATTTCTCTGAAATGTGAATCAAAAGCATCTTACACACACACACACACACAATAATTTATCCATCTTTTTCTTTTCCTTAGTTTCTCATTGGACTGAACAGGCTGTGTGGCCCAGGGGGTAGAGTGGTTGTTCTCCAACAAGAAGGTTGGTGGTTCAATTACCACTCTACCCCATCTGCAAGATGAAGTGGCATTGGCAAGATTGTTAGACCCTAAAATTGGCAGGACTTCAACCAACTATTCAATGCACAATAACTTTTACAATTTAAAAACAATAAATATTTTAATTAAATTAAATGAATCCTGCGCAAGATGTGCGCAGTTCGCTTCTGCGCAGGAGGTAAATATATATATGTTTTAATTAAATGAAAAGTAAATTTTCTGCACATTTTGTTAAGAATTTGAGTTTCAATTTGACAGTCTGTCAGTGCCTGTCAGTGCTCAGGCCCTAATACATTAACTATTGTTTTACAGTTTTCTTGCATCACTGAGTTTAATGTTTACTTAAAGCCATTTTGCCACGCCCATTGAAAATACCTCCAGAATATATACATTTTCACCACTTTCAAATTTTCTGCAAATTTTGGTAAGAATTTGAGCATGTTAAAGCCCCCAAAAAGCCAATTAATTTGCCTGAAAAATAATAATAATCCTTACAATTTCAATAGAGCCTCAGTCTGTCAGTGCCTGTCAGTGCTCAGGCCCTAATAAATGCATTTAGCTATTGTTTTAGTTTTCTTGCATCACTTAGGTTAATGTTTACTAATACAGCTGCAGCGTCAGTGTGACTATGCGTTCTCCCAGTGGAAGAGTCAAAGGGCATTCCCAAAAAGGGACTGAATTAAATCAGTTGTTTGTTCTGTAAACGGACTGAAAGACATCAAAAGAGACTCAAACGCGTAGATTCATTTGCCCTTTATTCAGATTTAACAATGCTTAAACTGTCTTGGCAGAGGAATTTAGATTTTGTGGAATCAAACAAGTAAAAGAGCAGACCTGGTAAAAACAGACGGTTAGACTGAGAAAACTTCAAGAGTTATCAGTAGCTAGAGCTTTGTTGTCATGTGATGCATCTAATCTGTGTATCTGGCAACACCAATCAAGCACCATTTGAAGTATCTCAACATATATTTCCTCCAGATCTGCATACTTCAGGTCACATGATAGCATTCACAGTCTGGATGACTATTAGGATCAGAATGTGTCCATGAAAGTAAGACAAACATGAGAGAAAGAAACAGTCTCACTGACACAGGATGGTTTCCCTTAACAGCAATTATGTGACCTGTGACAGACTAACATTGATAAAACACAAAACCCTGGAGATTCCACTGATGACCACAGTGAGGTGTAGGTTTTGATACGGACTCCCGCTCAGATCAGAGGTCATGTGAGGTCATGTCATTAGACAGACGTGCCCTCTACGGGTGCTGAAGTCTTGTTGTCGTCCGGCTTCATGGCAGGGAACAGCAGCACCTCCTGTGAACAGACAGAACTGTCAGACTTCTGAGGAAGGGGGCAATTTATATGCACCTCAAGTAGGACAACATGAAACTAGCACCGCTTTTAAACTGACTTAAAGCAAATCTTTATTTAAATAAGAGTCAGCTCTTTTCATCAACCAGATACTATCAATCAGCAAAATATTGGTGCACTAGGATTTGTCCCGATGGAAAGAGAAACAACAATGGCAAAAATACTAGAAAGAGATGGTTTATTTTATAAATAGATCATACTTTAGGTTTATTTTTATGATGAAACTAATGAAACTGACTTTTCATCTTGTAACAGCTCTGAATGATCATCACCAGTGAGGTTTACCAAGCTATAGCAGGAGGCTACAATCCTTCACAGGTGATTGGCCTGAGCTTTATTAGTGAATCTTTTTCGTAGTGCAGGGAAATGTCAAGACATGATGACTGGGGTGGTTGACAAGTGCACAAAGCAAAACAGGTCAAATTGTTCCTTTAACAATGACAACGATTTCCCCCTTAGCCTTCACTGAGGCAATCAGATCAGAAAATGCTCCGATTGGTTATTTTCAAAGACATGACAAATAAGGACCAATTAGGATTCATACGACATCTTTACCTTGATGTTGTTGGAGTCTGTCAGGAACATGGTGAGACGATCGATGCCCATTCCCCAGCCAGCAGTTGGTGGCAGACCATACTCCAGAGCTGTGCAGAAGGTCTCATCAATGAACATGGCTTCATCGTCACCCTCTGCTTTGGCCTGAAAAAGATTCAAGTCTTATTATCAACATGTGGTGATGCACACACTCCCACTGCCACAGTCTGAGGCCTGAACCTTTCGATAATTGGACGAGGCATCAGGGTAGATGGAGAAAGGTTTGATCCTCACCATGGCTTGCTGCTCAAACAGCTCCCTCTGCCTGATTGGATCATTCAACTCAGTGTAAGCATTGCAGACTTCCTTCTTCATCACAAAGAGCTCAAAACGCTCGGTCAGGCCTTTGTGGGTTCTGTGCCTGAAACAATGACAGGAGTTCCTTATGAAGCTGAGCACTGCATTCTATAACCATGAATATTAATTTGAAATGAAGCGTTTCTCACCATTTGGCTAAGGGACTCATGATTTGAGGGTGATCGCAGATGAATGTGGGATTGATGCACGTGACCTCAAGGTAATCTCCAACCAACTGTATTGGAAAAAGTAATTGGTAAAGGCTTCAAAGAAAAAACCTGGGGGAGAAGCAGTACACTGTACAAAAGGTGGTGATTTTCATCTATAGAGCACCTTGTCAAGGAGGCGGGCAGTAGTTCTGGGTGGGGGACATTCGACTCCTTTCTGTGCACACAGGACGTCAAAGAATTTACGTGTCTCTGGGGACAAAAGGATGGGAGACAAAGAGGAATCAGATAAACTCAGTGAGGTTTTTTTCCAAAGAAATTTGAAGCTGTGAAATAAATTCAAATTTGAAATAATGTCATAGAAAAGAGGAAAAGAAAGACATATTCTAATCTCACTTTTCACAGGCAGTTTTACATTTAATCTCTACAGACTCTCACCATCACTGTCGTAGCTGTCAGTTGCAGGGAATTTAACTCCCATGATCTTCTCCAGGTCGTGGGTCATGCTCACTCTTCTGAATGGGGGAGTGAAGTCAATCTCATAGGCCTGACCCTCTGGACCATCAGGGTGATACATCACCTTGTATCCTCCGGTGATGTGCTTCACCATTCCTGAAGCAAAGAGGGAGCCACTGAGTTAGGGAGAGCAGTTTTACTATTTGCCCAGTGTACACATTTCCCGTAAATACCAAGTTTACCAGGAAACCGAGTTCTATGACAGGGCCATACAGCAAAAACGAAAGAGAAACTAAGAGTTCACTTCGGGAGCCACAGAAACGCCCTGTGCATATTTGTTCAATGTGCAACCCGATTGTACATTGAACAATTTTTTGTACTTTGAACAATTTTTGAAATGCATGGTGGATGATTTGGGTTGAAGAGGGCTGTCACTTTTTATCTAGCTTGTCACATTAGCTCAAAGGAAGCAAGAAAAAATGTTGAAATGAAACCAAATTAGAAATAAGGTGCAGGGATATCTGCTATCCCTTCTACAACTTGTTACTGTTCTACAATATTTAGTGCAGCAATTATTATAGTGTCAGCTGTTTGTTTAATAATGATACACAGATTCGGGGCAATTAATAAGTAATCTATGTGTTGGTAAATATAAGTTTACATTTCCTACTGAATCAACTCAAGACAAGGGAGGTATTTCTTTCTAGAGACTTGACAGGAGACTCTTATTTCCATTTGCTGTTCTCCTTTCAACCAGCACTCCTAACTAGCCAATCAAGTCGTCTTGGAAATCCCAAATGCCTCCCTCAAAATACGAGACGACAGCTGAAGACGCAATCGACTACAAATCCACAAACCTAGAGGCAACGAGACTGAGCTAAGCACTTTAACTATGTGAATCCAGCAGCACAGAGCCGATCACAGCCAAGTGAGCCGTGCTCTGTGCGTCCGGGACATACCAAGAGTATTTCTGACATGATTACAGGAAGCGGTGAGGGGTCCTTTTCTCCTCAGCAAGTCACCAACATACCAAATGTCAGTGCCCTGCAGGAAAATACCAGTTGACTGGTGCTAAACTGCAGCCTGCGCTCCTGTTTTCACTTACCTGAGAGAAGTTTCTCTGTGATTTCCATCAAATCATTGTAATCTGCATAAGCCATGTAGAATTCACAGGTAGTGAACTCTGGATTATGAGTCAGGTCGATGCCTTCATTCCTGAATTGACGACCAATCTCGTACACTCTGTCTATTCCACCAACCACAAGCATCTGCAGGGAAAATATGAAGTACAGTATAAATATAACATTTTGAGAAATGAAACAATCCCAAACCCAGAGGGAAATAACTCAAACATTCCCTCTGGAAATGATTACTGAGAAGAAGGACTCAATGAGTGACAAGTATTAATATTTTACCTTGTGGTAGAGCTCAGGAGCTATCCTCATGAACAGGTTCATATCCAGATCGTTGTGGTAAGTGACAAATGGACGAGCCACTGCTCCACCAGGAATAATGTTCATCATCGGTGTCTCAATCTATGGGATTCAGCAAAGAAAATTTGAATGCTCTGATTTGAACTGACTCAAATGTTAAAAACATTTACAAAAATACGATTCGACTTGATACAACTTAAATTCAGACTCCACTTCTTACCTCTAAAAATCCGAGCTGATCCAGGAAACTACGCAGATATGTGATGATCTTGGAGCGAGTTATAAACTTCTGCCTCACGTAGTCGTTGAGGATCAGATCCAAGTAGCGCTGGCGGAATCGTGTTTCCTTCGAGAGACAGATCGCATAGTGGTGAGGAAAAGACTTTCAAAGTTGATTGTTGCAGTTGTAACGGTGTTGATATTCAATTTGTCTCCAGATATGGATTTCCTTGATGAAAACTTCAGTTAAATTTGGGAACCTTGCAAAAATCCTATAACTTTAGTTTGGCGTTTTCACCATGTTTACAATTCTTTTAGTCTCAAAAATTCTTAATTCTCAATGGATTGGGTTGGAATCTGTATCGTACAACAAATGATACTGAAACTGAAGTCCTTAAGAAATGTTTCATTATGCATTCAGGTTAAATGCCTTTGCTGAATGTTTTACAATTAACGAGTGTTTCCTGGTTAAAGAATACCCACTGAGCCTTTTTGTCTTTGGATTCGGCACATTTGAAAGTTATAGATTGAAATTGCTTGTTCTGTACTATAATGTCATTGTGTTCCATTTTTCTGGACAAAAAAAAATCAACCATTAGCCCATAGCTCAATGCACATATATACATTCACAATTATAATTCTTTAACTGGTGGCATTTGAAAACAGTCAAACAAGAAAGGTGGCTACCCCCACCTGAAACAGGTTTGGGCAGATTTTTACTAAATTGGTCTGCAACATATTCGCATGTGAACCAGTGCGCAACAGTTTAGTTAATCTTTAAGCAATATGATGTGAAAGTGAGATCAAGAAAGGGCTCATAAAACGAAACAAATTGAGGCAAGAGTTATATAAGGCTAGTGGTTCCCATGATTCTTCTCTCTCTACTAAGAAAAGAAAGAAACATGAGTCCTCATTTGAGAGTTCAATTTTCTGTAAAATAAAATTTACAGAAATGTATGATTTTGTGGCTGTCAGGAAGACAGACGCTTTAAGACGTCCTTCACAGACATGTAGTGTCTCATCACGTCAGGCATTACCTTGTCTTTGAGGCCAAAGTGGAGGTGGGGCAGCATGTGCAAACAGGGAGACAGCAGGGTCAGCTCGACGGGAATGATGCTCAACTCCCCTTTCTTAGTCTTCCCCGGGTTACCACGGACGCCGATGATGTCACCACGGCGTAGTTTGTTGTTGATGGCCACAAAGGCTTCCTCAGACTTATAGTTTCTGACAACGGAAAAAGAAGATACAGTTCAGAAAGCAAACTCACTGCACTCATACGTATCCAAATGAATGTCAACTTATATGAATCTGTATTTGTTTGAATTATCAAAAATATACGGTGAATCTACTGAACTGTGACCTGACGATTGTTAATCCTGAAAATAAAAACCATCTTCAGAACAGCAAATAAATAGTATGCTTTGGACATTGGCCATCAATCTGTACCTTGAGTTTGCCATAACCTGCAGCTTGACGCCTTCGCCTCGCAGGTCATAGAAGATCAGCTTGGCCCCAGACTCCCTCTTGGCATGGACACGACCTGAAAAATATTATATTAAGTTTTACACGGGCTCTATGGCTAAATTGCCTCATAAGTATGGGATCATAAAATATTTCTGGTACCTGTCACATTGAGAAAAACATCCGTCAGCTGGTCTCCCGACTGTAGATGACTGTATTTCTCAATGAAATCTGTGAGTGACAGGTCTACATGGTACTTGTGTGGGTACGGGTCCTCAGCTGTGCCCTTTAGTTCCTGGATGGCCTGGGAGCGGATCTTGAAGTATTGCTACAAAAGAGAGAAACGCATTGTGATTGAGACTAAAACATAAGAGGGTTTAAGTTTAAGTTTAGGTTTAAGTAAAGGTGTAATCATCATACAAAAAAACTCACATTTGGGTCGAGAGTCTCCTCATCCAGCCCAGCGACATTTTGCGCTCCCTGGTCATTGGTTTCTTTCTTGAGCTCCACCTGCTCTTTGACCTTGGCATCTTTCTCAGCTGCCTTCTTCTCAGCTTTCATTCGTCTCTTCAGCTCACTGATGGAAAAGTGAGGAAGAATCCAAATATTACATTGTTGCTGTTAATGACAACCTCAGCTGAGATTTAATGGACATTCAAACTGTTGAACAGGACACACAAATAATTTCCACTGTACATCTTGTTCTAAACTGTAATTAAAAACAAAAACAAAGGAACGGGCACAATCTAGTAATAACAGACACACAACAAATAATCATGCAGACAGGGGAGAGGAACTGCATTTGCTTTGGTGACAAAAGGTTGGTTGTTTTCTCACTGGAATGGAAAAGCCACCAACCTTTTGTCACCTCTCGATTGGTTTCCGTAAAATTGAGCCGGGACTGCAGCTGCACGTGGGGACGCACATTTTAACCACTGTCCCCTGACGCCACAGGCTCGGCACAGCTGCTGCCTGGCTGCCCTGACCAGACACAGCATGCTGAGCTACCACAGTCAGCAGCAGGCACACCTGAGGAAATAGACATAGATATTTGTATTCTATGTTTTTATTTTTGCTTCTGTCACTTGCTTGCGGGGAATCTTCCAGAGAATCTCCTGCTGTGTGCTCACGATGGCTTCTCCGGGCATTATCCAGAGTTTTTTGTACTTGGATTGGAAAGGTCCAAAGCCTCTGACCCTGATCACTGCAATCTCACATGCAGCACCTCGGGATAATGTCAGGAGATTCTCTGGAGCTCAAGTCTGAAAGTGGCTTCATATATCAGGACAGTTTGCAGCTTTTCTAGCAAAGTTGGTCTTTAGACAATCAGGAAACACTGACTGTTGGGAACGTAACTCAGATCAAATCCCAATGAGGTAGAAAGAGAAGGCTGCAGACTTTACATTAAGAAACTGGTGCAGGATTTGACTTGACCTTTGATTGGCCAAGCGGGCCAGTGGAAACACAAGAAAGCCCTTCGGCTGATTTCATTATTAGATATGTCTTATAGTTCAAATGAGATGTGTGTTCCCTTGACGTGCTTTCATGTTACGCGTTCTCTTTCGCTCCAACTGAGTCAGAACTAGTTAATGAAGAAATCGTTCACTTTTTTTTGCATATGCAGAAAGTCGCAGCTTTAGAAAACGCAGTTCCCATCACTGAAGACTTGCTGGGACGCTCATGTACAATATGAAATATGACTACAACAAAACATCGCGATTATACATTCGGTTCAATTCCATATTAAACACAATCGAATCCGAAATCAATGTGCGGAAGACATTTTTTTTTCTAACATGCATTTCGGATCTTGTAGTTTTTCTGTTTGGCAAAACGCACAACCACAAATAGCTCCAGCTCACACTCAGAAATACAACTACCAGCCGCAGAGCAGAACTGAATCATGGGAAGTGTAGGCTCCTCTCCAGCCTCCATATGGACTCCTCACTTCACTAGAGCCTGATGCAACATGGAGTCACACCGCGCGGCCGCGTTTTTAGCAGTGACGCGTGTCGAGGCCGCGGTTCGTGTCAGTGAAACAACAGCGCGTTAGAGAAAGGTTTAAATGTGACCGTGGGAATCCAGATGCTTACTTTTTGCTGAGTTTCTCTCCGTCCGCTTCTGTCACGTCGGCCATGTTTCCCTCTGCGCCCCTGAAAGATAGGAGGATGTGCTCGCGCCGCAAACACGCGAGAAGTGGATGGTGCGTTTGAGGGACTGTCGGAAAATGGGCCGAACACAAAGTTCTTCATCTTCTTGTTGTTTAAAGGCGCTTGGCTTCCAGCTTATGGGCGCATTGCCGCCACCTTCTGCTCCGGCGTGTGGATCAGAAAATAGACCATCGACAGGGTATACAAATTATTAGACTCAATTCAAATATATAACATTAAAAACCACAACCACACTCTAACATATAGTCTAGTTTATCCTCAATCCTACTTTACACCCTACCCTCAACTGGTGGTAGGCATTAATTAGTGTGGTAGAGTTTACGAGGGATATTCTCCATCTTGTCCTATGTTATAAGATGGGAAAGCGGTTAGTTTAAAAAGGCATAAAGGTAATGATGCCTGATCTACTGAGCAATCCACATGGCAGTGGCATACAAGCCAGTAGCCAGATTTACCTTTAGCCTCGGCGCACCCTCATCTGTCCTCCTTACTCAGTATTCATCCTATCGTGGGACCCCTAATTCCAAGTCCACTCCTCATTACACCTTCTCTTGCCTGTCCTGTATTTCCCCATCATCCTAAGTGTTCAGTGTGTAAGATTGAGGTGAAAGGAATCTATTAAAATTATATTAAACTGTACAGTTTGTCTTTAAATTTTTAATTTGTCATTTTCTGAAAAAAAAACTAAAAAAACGTAATATTGCTATTCAATGTTGGCAGGATTATTTCTGAGGGCAGATTGTGTGGACTTGCTTTATTTGAAGGACAACCTGGAGAGAAGCTACCTTTTCGGACACATTTTGTTTGTTGGTAGAAAGCAAAGTCTTCTGCAGTAAATTATGAAATAAAAGCTCAGAGGACACACATTGAACGTGTATATGTTTAATATAGATAGCAGCAAGTTTACAAAAATGTATTTGCAAGAAAAAGAAATGTCCCAACAAAAGCCAAATATATAGAAAGATCGTTTTCTCCCCAGGGTGATCATCAGACGATTGTTCACATTGTTAGAAACAAAAAGACCAAATTTCCCCCTCTTTATTTCCAGGACTAAAAGAAGCTGTTTATTGGTAAAGTGGTTTTCTTGTGTTAAGAGTGAACAGACTTTAAAGATATTACAAAAACAATGTGGAAGAGGCACATTTTTGGAAAATTTCAATGTCAGACTAAGTTGGGATAAATTAGAGTGAATATTGCTTTGCAGAATGTCTAATTAAAAGACCCACAAAACCATCATGCATTGATGTTATTGGTCAGAATAAGAATCCTGGTATCTCCAAGGCCCTGAGAGAAATCATAAAGACGAGTAACCACTACACCAATAAACAACAGGCCTGGATATAACACAAACCACCACATTAACTGTACTAGCAACAATGTAATAAAAAAGACAATTAGTGACCCTTGAATCCAAAAAAGAGATCGAGAAATTTACATTTCAACTGACTAAATGAGTTCTAATTGGTTTCAGGCGGCACATAAAGCATCAGAAAACATTTCAACAAGCAACATAAATAATAGAAAGAACATCTATTTTGGTTTCTCAGGTGAGGCCATATATAGAAAAAATATATATATATTCAAAAACTAACAGATCTACATTTACAGTATATTAGCTGCATAGCAGTTTCAGAGAAAAAGTTTTTCTGCATCTACGTTGTGTAACATAAATGCAATGGATACTTCAGTACAATCAAATTAGACGCATGACAGGAATTGCACAACACATGTATCAACCACAACCACACTTATCTGGTCACTGTTGTTGAGCATTTAAAGCAGACTTAAACTCTTATGGCTTAAAACGTTCTAGTTAATGAGGACTAATCGACACCGGCCTACAGGGGCCAACGGCTTGTTGAACAGACAACGGTGAAACATCTGGTCGATACTACGACATCTCCTCAAGGCACATGTACAGCTTATATTCGTGTCTAAAGTGACATCTTAGGGGGAAAAAATTACCTGTGATAGCAAATTCAGTTTGGTGATCTTAAATGAACTGGTAATGTTAATAGCAAGCCATGTCTTGTTCTATTGCAGGAAAACACAGAGTTAGTTAGTAGCGTCTTGGAAAAAGTGAAAACCTTTATCAACAATCCTGCTCTTTCACATACAATTAGTAAAGACTGTATGAAGAGTAACACTCGTGTTTTTCTGATCTACAGTTACATTGTAAATAAACAAACGAGGAAACTGTATTTACAAAAAAGTAATTACCTCCCCAGTGTGTGTACAAAAGAACATTCTGGTTCTCAAGTGAGGCGTCTAGAGCCACACTTTATAATCACAATCAGAATTATAGTAATTGTAAAAATACTGAACTTTGTTGCTCCTATTTTTAAGATTTCTTTAAAAAACTGTTGAAGTTCTGTGCAATTTTTATCTGCTTTTAACTTTGTGGTTAAAGCAGAAACTAAGGGCCAATTAAAAATCTCAAACAAACACATATGATATGTATGTGTAACTGTGCACAGGAATGTATATTATTGTGGGGGCTCATCAGTACATTCAGAACTAGGATTAAGGGAAACAATTTAGATAATAACCAACACACGAATAAATTAGATTATCCAAAACGAGGAACAGGTTCTACAACAGAAAAAAAGAAAACTCTAAAACAAATAAAATCATAAATATTCAACACTGGAGATCTCATTTCTTCTACTTCACAAGTTGAAGAAAGCCCATCACAGATAGCTCTATTCTCCAAAGTCAGGTTTCCTTCAGGAGTAGGGTCCCTTTAAAAAACACCATCTAACTGCTCAAACCGACACACTGTAGTTCCACAAATCACATTAGTCAAGTTTACATCATATCTGTCACAAAAAACAACAAACTGATTGAAAAGTGTATAAAATGTAACTGTTTCTGAGTTTCTGACAGACTCTACAGAGAAAAATGAGACAAGGCATCAAACTAGAGCCCATTGGGTCGTCAGTAGAGACCAGCCCCTTGTTCATGCACACAGTAAAACAGTAAAACCACACATGACACAACACAATAAACAGACAAAAGTGTGACGTCAATGAAATCTGTATCTTAAGAAGGGAAAAGAATAGGCGGTCTATGATTTTCTCAAAAGTTTAATTGCAAGTTGGAAAAAACAACAGTAAATAAAAGCTCATGAGCCATAAAACTGGCCTGTCATCAGGATTCATGCAAAGCAAGATTGGAGTCAAACTTTGGTCCTGAGGCCACAGGCCAACATTAGATCTGCAGAAGGGTTTCCAGTTAAAGGAAAACATATAAGAAGGGGCTCTGTTACTGCATGTTAATACGTCGATCCAGCAGAGAAATATAATGTACAGTTGTCGCCGACAAACGACTGCTTCTCCTCAACATTCAGCTGAATTCATCACTTGAATAAAACGGGTAAAAAAGCTCTTCTGTAGCTCGTTAAAGAATACTACTCCAGTTCATGCGTGCCTGACGCAAAATGACACTACAACACAAAACGATCCTACCCTTATGACAAAAAAATTATATTAATATACTATATTACATTCTGCTCTCTCTCTACTGCAGATGCATGTATTTAAATAAGAGTCATTCAAATAAAAATGTCTTGAACCACATCTTTCCTCATTTGTGCAGATTTCTAAGCAGTTTCTCTCCAGAAATAAATAACGCACTAGGTTTTGGGAATGAAAAGTAGTAGTTGTAACAAGGCTGGAAATTAGATGTTGTATTTAACTGTATTATGTGAAAAATATGTATTCAACTGTATGATAGCATCTCAAAAGAGTGGAAATATGTTTATCGAGTTTGCCCGACTACATGAGCCTTGCTATCCAAACACATGGGAAATGTATCTTCTTCACTGTAAACAATGAGGAAGAGGCGGCTGAGATAAAAAAAGAAGGAAAGCCACCTCTCGTGGGACTGTAGTGTACCCTGGATGAGTTAAGTTGTCACAGCATCGTATAGTGCTGAATATACATGTAAAAAACAAACGTATCAGCCATTAGTTGTTACATTTCTACCCCTACACTTTCTTAAAAGAGTCATTTCTTCCTAATGTATTCAAAGGAGACTAAGCTGTAAAAAGAATCAAACTGACACAGTTTGGCTTTGATGAATACAGACTAAATGTTAGCCTGTTCATTTATACTACATTACAATGTGCTATCTGTACACTGTGGTGACAGCTTAATATCTAATATAGAAAGATATGCTGTAGAGCTCCTGATGATCATGTTACTGACCGCTACTCGCTCTATGACAAATATTCTTTTTTTTTATTACTGTACCAAACAGGCCTAAACTTTATTAGTCGGGTATTTTTGTTTTTAGAGATCTTTACCTAGACACAGACTGAATGCAGTTTCTGTCTTTATCACAACATCAATGGAAACCTACGTCACTTTGTGGCCTTTCAGAAACAGCTACAGTGAACTCATTCATAACATCAGCTATCTGCTGCAACACTGAAATAACAAACATCCACATACATGAAAGACACATGTTTGTGGCTACACATCACATAAGACATAAGGAAATGTTTCTATTCATTACAATTTTCGACTTCTCAGTTACCTTCCTCCACTCTTCCCTTCTCACCTTCTCTTGCATCACTTGCCGCACTGTTAATAATTCCAAACCCCTTCAACAGTGACTATACCTTCGACGTCTATGATGTATTCAACCGTTCATACCACAGTCCGTCCAAACACTCCTACCGTACCACGCGCTCCACCCTCCATGCAACAACAACAAAACTACGAAAGAAGTATTAAAGGGAACACTATTCACGGAAACCACCAAACACTTTGGAGAACACTTTAGTAAAACACCAAGACAACCAAACAACACAACTCACAATCTACTTACGGATATCAACAAAAATTCACAAAATATATGAACGAAAATTTTGGCTAAATTTCACCTGCCTCATCATCATCTTCATCGTCATCAGACAGTTACGGCAAATTTTCTCACAGTTCTCATCTACAGTCCACCTCAGTTTTCACATTCATGATTTAACATTGGGGAGTCAGTCAGTCTTTAAGGTTATTAAGAGATATTTGCCTCTCTTGGTCCAACTGCTCGGCCAAGAAAGTCCAACACAAATTTCTAGTTCACTGTCTCGATATTAATTTCTCCAGTTTGCTTTAGGCAACGTATTTTGCCATAGTTTCAATAAGAGCCGCTCTCAGCATGGCCGGTAGCACTTGACAATGCTTCACAGTTTCCTTCCTAATGAAGACTCAATTATATGTGAGTAGGCTAGAAAAACATTTGGTGACTCAAATCATGCTGTTTGTCAAAACAAATTAATTTACATTTAACTGTGTCTAATTTCCCATAAACAATATCAGTAAAAGAATGAAGTACAGAGGTTAATATGAACGACTTAAGTTGCTGCCGGACTCCTGCAGGCTGACCAGCAGGTCGTCGATCTTCTCCATGTTCTGCGAGACGGACATGCTGTTCTGCACAGACCCAGACTGAGACAGGGACTGATTGAGCAGAGACTGGATACGAGCATCACTCTCTCTTTGGTTCTGACCAGACTGGCTGATGGCTATGATCTGATCCGACAGTGTGTTTCCAGGAGTGTTCATCAACTGGCCACATCCTGTGAGGAAGCAGAAACAGTTGGGTGAGAGTGACTGAGTTAACAACCTTGAAAAAAATATATATTTAGCTTTTATATGCAAAGTTACTTCAAACAAAGTTTAATAAGACAAATCATGGATCACGTTTTTTTATTTTTATTTGTTTGGACACAAAATTGGGTATACATTGTCTAATTGTTCCTCTAAAGTACTATTGTTGATTTTATTTCATTCTTGCCAAATTTATAGACGAGCTAACCTAGCTTTTTAAAAAGGTATAACAAATATTTACTTTGAAGATAAAGAATTGTTTATAAACAATTTAGAAATATACAGCAATATGACGGTAAGAAAGACAATTATTTAACAAATAAATAGGCACAATTAAATATGATATTAATAAAACAGCTAAAATAGAAAAATCAAATAGAAAATCAAAATGATTTTTTGTAATTATTTCACGCAGTGCTTTCCTATGTAATAACAGTTTAGCTTATGTGTCACATGTCTCTCTTTAACTAATTTAGCAGATCTTTGGCCACTTGGGGGCAGCAGAAACAAGCAGAGAACACAACAATGACATCAACTTTACAGCTGATGTGGCCAACATCTTAGCAAACAGTCGTCTATTTACACATTAAGCAGAAACAGAGCACGGATAGTGTAACTCTTGAGTCATGCCTCTGACCAGCTGACGAATCTTAGTCCACAATTCACTCTCTTTCAGTTCTGCTTTGGTCTTTGTCAACTCCTGAGAAAAATATCTGCTAAATCCTCTGCAGCCCCAACTTTTTCTGTTTTTAGTGTACAGTGGGATTTCATAGATTTTTGTGTTGAAAACAGCTGTCTGCAGCATCTGGAGACAATGCTGATGAGAGAAGAGAGAAAACCAAAACAGAGCCAAGAAGAAATGCAGAGTGGACTTCGAATTCTCTCTAGCGACAGCTTTCATGTACAAATTATCAAATAATTATTTATCATTATTTGTTGAAATTTGAAAGTTGATTTAGCATTTCTGAGCTTGTTTACGTTGCTGTCATCTCATCAGTTCTAACTGCGTACACCGAGGTAACAGATTCCTTACCGTTCTGAATCCCAAAGAGGAACAGGCCAGGTTGTTGAGGCTGGCTGGGCTGATTGATGCCCCCACTCACGGTCGTCTGAAAGAGCGGTCCTGGCTGTTGAACAGGGGAGGGGGTGGTCGTCTGAAGGTTGGCCACGCCGTTCTGTGAAGCGAACATGGCTGACTGTGCGAGCTCTTGAGCCAGTCCCCCCTGCAGAGAGGCCATGTTGGACTGAGGCATGAAGAGGCCCACAGGAGGCTCCTGTCGGCTGTTTGAGCTGCCACCCAGCTGCATCGGCTGCTGCTCCTGAAACATAACTTGTTGTCGTGGATGGGTGGGGTTCCCCAAGGCCATTGGCTCAGATCGATCCTGCTGGTTTACCGTCACCAGATTGGATTGTGAAAACAGCATAGAGGAGTTTTGGGGCTCTTGAGAAACCAGACTGCTGCTGGTCAGAGGAGGCATCTGGCCCTGGCTGTTGAAGAGGAGGCTGGAGGCCTGGTCTTGGGTGGACAGAGTATTGTTGCAGAACAGGAGGCCAGTCTGCTGCTGCTGCTGCTGCTGCTGCTGGCCTGGAGAGAGTGTGTTTGAAGTAGGATGTGGAGAGATGTTCTGGAATAAGGGAGCTTGCTGGGTTGGCTGTGTGTGGGTCTGAGGCTGGGAGGGCGGCTGCTGCTCCATGGGACTCCTCTGCTGGATGGGGGAGAGCTGGGTCTGAGCCTGAAATAGTGATTGTGGTTCAGGGGAAGGGGACTGTAGGGCACTGAGGAAGACCAGCTGCTGCTTCTGTTGTTGCTGCTGTTGTTGAGAATTGCTGGTTGTGAGCTGAGTGGGCAGGGAGGACTGGGGAAGGAAAAGTCCAGGGGTTGTGGGCTGTTGCTCTGGGGCCTGCAGTACTGTCATGGTGTTTTGAAAGAGAGCAGCCTGGACCTGCTCCTGAGAAGCCTTCTGAAATAGAGCCCCCTGTGGATCTTGTGTGTCAGCCAGCGAGCTGGGGTTGTGGAACATGGGTGGTGAAGGGTGAGAGGGTGTTTGCTGGAGGAAGTTGGTCTGAATGGAAAGTAGGTTTGCCTGTTGAAAGAGGGCTGCTTGTTGCTGCTGCTGCTGCTGCTGCTGCGGGTGCTGGAAGAGAGATCCTGGGTTTGGCACCACTCCTTGTGATGAGCCCTGCTGTTCTGAGTTCTTGCCCTGGGTGGCGTCCTGAAACATGCCACACTGCATCTGAATCTGTGACTGAAACAGATGCTGCTGTAAATTCTCCAGCACCTGTTGCTGCTGATGCATTTGTTGCTGCTGCTGCTGCTGGATTTGCTGTTTTTGGATCTGCTGTTGGTGCTGCATGTGCTGCTGCTGCTGCTGCTGCTGCTGTTTGGCCATTGAGTTGTCAGACTGAAGAGGTAAGTTACAGTACCCTTTGGCTTTAAGTTGTCTCACTGCCTCTTCAAGCTGGGCCACCTCATCTTGAGGGAACAATGGCAGCTGCTGCTGGGGAGTAGGTTCTCCACACATCCTCCCCACACCTCCAGAGCCACTGCCTGGTCTCTCCTGGCCGAGGCCCTCTCTTGGCTCCAGGAGGAACTGCTGGGAACCCTGCTGGAGAAGAGAGTCTGTAGGCACAGGAAATGAGCTGGTGGGAGCAATGTCCTGCTTCTGGATGGTGCTCAGGGGCTCAGTGTTGGTAAAAACAGGAGCTTGAGCTTTGTCAGGGTCAGCTGCAGCCAGAGACAAATTGTTGGAGAAGGGTCTGTTTTTATTTAGATGTCCTGCAGTCATGTCTGGGTTCTGCTGGGCTTGACACAGATCACCAGTCTGCTGACAACACAAAACAGAGAGTGAAAGGTGTGTTTAGTTTTTTCTTAGAGTACACACCACTACTTTGACATTTAAAACCCTTTTACACAAGAATCCTTTCTTGAGGGTAATTAAGAATGCAATTACATTTTCCTACAAGTTTAATTTGGAATATCAGATCACATCCAAATCAGTTCTATTGTTTTCATTATGTAAAAGCTGAGACCTTTATTCAGGTGACAAAACAATAGGTCACCTTATATACGCCAGAAGATTGAAGGTTGCTTGTCACTTCCATCGGAGTGTCGTCTTCTCTTTTCACTAAAGGCAACATCGAGGGCATCAGAGCACCATCCAGAACTGTGGGGAACATATTCATATATTGAATACCACAGTAAAACGCATTTCTCTGCAGTTGTGAGCTAAAAAAGTGAAATGTACAGTTTACATTCTCTGCAATTTTCAAGGAAATAAACAGTCTTAAAATGCAAACAAAGCCTGATGGGCGACTCCAAATCTCCACCCACTTGTATAAATATGTTTTGAAATACACACTAGTAAAGTAAACAATCGTGATTGTTTATATTAGTTTACAAAAGAAAAATAACCTTTAATTTGTTCATCAAAAGTACAAGTCTTCACTGGAGAAAGCATCTCTTTCTTCACAGGAACATCATGTGGTCCTGTGAAGGGCAAATGTAAACAGATTTCATAGTCAATAATAAAAGAAAATCTATGTTAACCATCAGAAATATTATTTCATCTCATTCATGTCATTAAGCAAGATGTACATATAATGACCTTGTAATCAGGTTATATTATATTTAACAAAGTGGTCATATCATCAATAGACTGATGAATAAAGAGAAACGTATATGTAAAGTAGATAAAGTGAAATGGAGTCGAACAAACCTGGATCTGGAGTGTAAGTAAAAGGCTGAACATCATGCGATCTCCCAGCATTCGTCACCACATAGACTCCCACATACACTGCTGAGGTGACGGCTTGATTCTGATATGGAGGAACCTTCACTATCAAGTGATTCTTGGATATGAGCCAACAAAAAAGTAAAGTCAGCAACCGGGAACAATTTCAACAGCATAACAGCAGTAGGTCTATGTGCACGTAACTAATCTGAGTCAAAGGGGCAGTAGATTAGAAGACAGTGATTGAATATACAATCACAATAAGTTTCTGAGCAGGTCATCCCTGCGATAATGGATCATGTTCTAACAGCACATCAGGAGCATGGAGAACACGATACTCGCTCTCGTATTCCTGAACACTCGAGGTAGCAAAGGAATGAGCTATCAACATTGATGAACTTAAATGGTGCAGTGTTTTAAAAACACAAAGACATTTGAGTGAGACACATAGTTGTGTATAATGTGTATATGCCCCCCCCCGACAAATCCACAGTGTGCCTCCAATAAAAACAACAGATTTATATCAAGCGTTTTGTTCACAAGGGCAAAGGTTTAAAACTGGACTCCTAAGACATTCAAGTCCACACTGAGAGACTGAGTGTAATTAGGTCAGAACACAATGAGACTACTCAAACCTTTCAACCAGCAGCTATTTAAGGTGATTACGTGATAACAAGGCCCATACAAATCTGAAATGGCTGCTTCTATCAACTCAGCTCATTAGCATTAATCATTTGGTACAAAATCAAATCAGATTTTACCTGGTGAAACAGCTCCATGTCGATTTCAGCCTCAGCCTTCCACGAGTTCTCATCTGGACCGAAGATTGAGTTTCAGGTTGACCACGGAAACAAACACAAACATTTAAAATGTATGAACCTATAAATGCAGATGATTAAAAAGCATTCGGAAAAACTCTCACCTGAAACATTCTCTTGAAATATGACTTTGGTGTCTTTAAGAAAGTTTTTGCCGATGATGAAGACTTCTTCTCCGCCTCTCACTGAGCAACTGTGCAGTGATTTTTTTAAGATTTCAGGCACCCCTGCAGGTTGGGCTGTACACAGAGAAAATACAGAGTTGGTTGGAAATCAAAAAAGAGGAGAGAGAGCTAAGATCTTTTTGTAACTTTATGTGTCGAATATCAAGCCTACTTTTTTATTGAAGTACCAGATCAATATTAAATTCCTTTTACAGGTTTTAAAGTTTACAGCTTAACAGTACACTAGGTTCTATTTTGATCCCATTGAGCAGGTGTCTATCTGTCAACTCTGAAAGTTGCAGTCACAAATGCTATGTTAGGTATGTACTGAAGCTGAGATTAAAAGGAACTCCATGTTCAAAGATGGGTGTGGTCCAACCAAATAAGTACACGTCGACTGGTGTCGCACCTGGTGTGAAGCCATTAGAATCTACATTCAAAATTTTACCTTAAGTTTCATATTCATATTTAATGCAGATAGATCAATAGATTTTGTATCTCATATCATAATATGTTGTTTTTTTTTATATATGGGTATTTAGTTGAAGCTTTTAAAGGATTCACAGTGTCTAAAAACGATTCAATGATTTTGCTGAACTCTCTCTTATCAGTGAAAATATAAATATATGAAGTATGCAACCAGTCATTAACTTTTAAAGAACTTTTAAAATGCTGAAATTATTTTCTTGGACCATGGATTCTGCAAAGATTTAATTTTGTTCTGGATTAAAATGATTTAAACTCCAAATTTTCCCTAACCCTTAACGTCTTGCTACTATTTGTTACTTATAATGCAAACACTACCACAACTGCAGTTTGAGACCTTTGCTTCACCAGGTGTATCTAGTAGGGAAAGCACTTTTCTGAATAAATGATTATTTATATTTTTGTGGTCAAAAGAGCTTTCAAAATATTGACCACAGAATGTATATAAAGATTGACATTTATATATTTGTATAGAGTTTATGATTCTGACAATCAAATAACTAGCTCTGATACATGTCACCAACCTTTTTCAGTTCTCTGCAGCAACACTCACACACTCAAATGCCAAGGGGTATTACTTTTTAGATTTGTGGAAAGATATTACCCTGGCTAGCACGCTGGCTCCGTGCAAACAATAGAAGTCCACACACCTCCATTGTTTGGTCCTTTCCTTCGCTTTCTCCCCTGTCTCTCCCAATTCCACTGACACAGAAACTTTCTTATAGCCTTAAGCGTCTTTCCTGTTTATGAAACCAACCACACCCTCATACTGTACGTATTATTAAATAACACCTGAGTCTGAAGGAATCTTAACAGATTGTCTCAGAATGCGACATCAAAAGACAACAACGGTCTCCTGACCCTGGGCAACACTAAACTTTAGAAACCGGGCCTCTCTTGTTAAAAGAGAAGAAAATGGCTCAGTTTACAGTATAAATTGTGATTATTAAGTAAGTAGGTCACAGGTCGGTTTGTAGGCTGTTTGTTGAACCCATTTTAAACTTTCATTAAGATAAATAAAAAATTATAATTTGTGGAAAAATAAACTAAACCTATTTCTTGGTGATTGAAACAATGTATCAATAAATGTAATAACTGTAACCACAGAGATAAATACAATGAAGAGGCTGACATACTACACAAGATTGGAGATGAGGGAGTCTGGAGTGTGAGCACTGAGCCGTCTGAACGGGGAATGTTGACCCGAAACACCAGGCGAGCACGTGTGCTCTTTTTCTTGGACCCAGCGACGCCAATACGAGCCTCGACATCAGCGTTACGGAGCTTCAGGATCCCGACACAGTCCACCCTACATAGAGAAGCAACGTAAAACAACTTAAGATGAAGATGCCAACTTGGAAAGACGAGAGCTTAAGGTGATAAAGCCGATGACAGTGTCAAATGCATGTTAATATCTGAAAACAGCTTGTGTTAACTGGCGATTAACAAAATGTTCATATATTTACAGTATCTACCTTACAGCTCACAGGGGTCCTTTACACAATGATTTTTATTAAGAAATTGAAAAATCTGTGAAGTACAACACATGCAGTCAAAGCAACACTTGTATTGCCTTTGTTTTATGTGGTTTAACATAAACTATCACACAATCTAGCCGATCTCTTTCTCAAGAACTGTACATACGCTAGTGTCATGTTGGTGCTTGGATCAAGGGACACCTCAATGACAGTTGTTCCGTCAATGTCCACCTCCTTGCAGGCTGTGGTGTTGCGGCCGGTCACCCTGCACGCTTGGTAAAACCCATGAGGCTTCACACGCCCGGTATCGTTGCCCACAAACACTTGTAAAATCACTGGCTCGTTCACACCCGCCAGCTGTGAGAGTGAAAAAAGACAAGGGATTCAAAATGCGTCGGCTAAATGAGAATAGATCTGAATCTTATATGTTGTGTAGGACATCAGTGGGATGCTAACTTTTTTCTGCAAAACTTGCAGAAATGCATCCGCTAATTTTCAAAATGAGTCAGAAAGATCAAATTACTTTTTCTCCTGTCCTATAACACCCTGTCCTGTCGCAGCTGTAAACTTGTTCCTGTCTCTCTTTACCTTTCTCTTGTTTTGCAGATGTTAACTAAGTGTACTTCCTTACCTGTCCAGCAGATGCCCTCATGAGCATCTTTAATGGCATTTTGTCTTCAACCAATCAAGCCTTGTGTGTTCTGCCAATTTACAAAACCTCCCTATAGGAGTCGAAGCTTGTTTATAAGCCTGTTTTGTTTTCCACTTTATTGTGCAATCTACTGGTATTTTGTATCTACTGCTGTGACTCTCTGTTTTTGTTAATGGTTTCAACTTCTGTAGCCAGAAGCTGTGCCAGCACAAATCACCAAGTGGACCAGTAAGAGATACAATCTTGCTAAATTAATGATCAAAAAAAAAGGGCACAGCGGTGTTTCAGAAAGATGAAGTTTTCTTTTATATCCAACTAGCCTGCAGCCAACTTCCAGCCTTGACATGCTGAGGATGAAGAGGGGCTTTTCAAATCCAGTGCACACCTTTCTGCCACAACAATTTTACGCTTAATAATACAAAGCTCCAGTGGCCCTGAGAGCTCTACGCACCATCATTTAAGAAAATGTGCACAAAGAAAAAATACATGCAACTGGAGAAATGTTTTTTTTGGCAACACCTACACAGCAAAAAAAAATTACTGAAATTACAAACATGTTGCAGTATAGGTTGATACAAAATGCTAAAAGCATGATGAAACATAACATTGCAAGTATAGTAAATCCTATATACAAATATGTAAAAGCCTCTGACAATAAGTGGTGAAGTTGCACGTTGCAGCTGAACAACGCTCAGCTCACCGTCCTCTTCCAAACATGAAGAGAAACTGTGGGAGCCTTCAGTTGTCATAAAAACTCTAAAAAGGTGTTTAGTTTGTCCAGTCTGGGCTACTGTAAAAAACATGGCGGCATTCGTAGAGACGATGCGCTCCCAATATAAAGGGCCAATTCAAGAAAATAAAACAATTAACACTAGTGAAAACGTCATTAGGATCATTTTAAACTTTGCCTATAGAGTTCATTACCTTCACAGTAGGGAAGCTTTGCTGCGTGCGGTCCTTCACTGACCCTCTGCTGCCTTCAGTAAGATAGCGGGCTCGGTGCTGAGTCTCAGGTTGGACCTGGATCTTCAGCTCCTTCCCCCCACTCTTCTGTGGGTATTGCATCGAAAGAGTCCCCCCTTTATGGTTAGCTGCCTTAGGATTGTCAGAGCTGCAACAAAGACCCGTTTTAACAGAGACGTCAGAGGATTACTTCTAATTCTGACATTTGTACATGTCTACATTTACTACATTGGCCCAAATCCTAGGGTTTTGAAACTAACTTGTAAAAAGGATATCCACAAAATGACAACTGTAAATAATAAATATCTGTGTGTAGATCTGGCTGAAATTTGTTCTGGGGTGTGATGCTGGAAAACTGCTCTTTGTAGCGCAAAGGTGAAAGGCTTGCAAGTTGCCATGGTGCACTGAGCAATGCAGAGTTAAGAGGCCCTCCATCAACGAAGCATATTCTATCCGCAGCTCTTAAAGCGTTCAGAGTTATCTGTTTATTTAATCTGCTCTGCTTATCCTAGGTCTTTGAGAGGGGCTCTGTGATTCACTGTGGCTGACCATTGTTTGTACTTCAGTATCCTGCCCCTCCCTCCCCTCTGATCTGGCCGCTCCTCTTCGGTCCAAGCGTGGTGGGAAATCCGAAGCCAGCGTGGCTTGTTAATTTCCATCTGTTGGTGTGTGTGTGTGTGTGTGTGTGTGTGTGTGTGTGTGTGTGTGTGTGTGTGTGTGTGTGTGTGTGTGTGTGTGTGTGTGTGTGTGTGTGTGTGTGTGTGTTTGTGTTACAGTGTGTCCTTTCCTAATAATAACCTATTCTGACAATCAGGATGAGTGCTGTGTGAGACTATCCAGGGGGACAGTGACTGCGACAGCAAGAACAAATGGTCACAATCTATTTAAGAGCATAATGCTACAACTACCAACGTCAGAATATTTAGTTAACCAGAGCTAATTTTTAATATCACACCTCAAGTTGTTTTTCTCCTTTATTTCTCTACATAACTGCACAGAACCACATTAGAATTAGAAGGACATGACTTGGACATGTTCTTGCTATGACTGTATATAAAGATGGTCGAAATGATAGCTCCCAAAAAGTGAAGCCAAAGCAACTCAATGGCCACCTGGTGGCTGGCTGCAGTATAGGTCATAAACCCTGCAGCATCCATGTTAGTTGAATGGACATGGGCCAGACGTCTTTTTAGGTGGTGTGTATCAGACTGAAGTTTGTTAAAGCGTCCATCTTACTGTTTCAAACATCATGATTGACAGTTGAGACTGAATTGCCATTGGTTGAGAGTCTGTATCAGTGACTCTGGTTCCCAATGACATCATCTTCGCTAGATGGCTGTGTTCGTATCCCTGACATTTTGGTTTGATTTCTGGATAGTGGGAGCAAGCTGTGTCACATTGTCCATCTTTATATACAGTCTATGGGCGTTAATAATTAACAGATCAAGTCTTTCTAAATACAAATAAAGTTCACACAAACCTTCCTTTTGAAGCTGTCTTGTTGTCGGGTCCTAACTGTGACAAGACAAAGTGCGGGCCTTTAGCACTGTCTGCATCAAACACATCCATGCTGGGTTCCCCTGCAGGCACAGCCTTCGGACCAGGCCTCTGTCGAGGGGTACGTTTACGGGACTTTCTTGGTACCTCTGTGTTGTCATTGTAGGAAACACTGCTCATGATACTAAAGTTGGAGAGAGAGTCATCCATCCAGATGCTGTTACTCTGCTCTGAGTCCAGGGAGGCTTCATTCTGGCAAGACATGTGGCTGTCATCAAACAAGTCTTGCGGAGGCGGAGAGATGTTCAGTATAGTGCGGCGCTTAGATGGGAGTCATCTGGTGATGTGCCTGCGCATCCTGGGATGTTGCACCTCTTCCACCTCCCAGTTCACTGCTCCCCCTGCAGTTACCACCACCGCCGCTGTTGCCATTTCCGTTCTCTGCTCCGACAACCTCTGGTACCACGCGGCTATTCCTGGCATCCTCCTGGTCAACATTGTTGCTGTGGACTGGGTTCTGGTCACTGGCTGAAGAACTGGAATGTATGGTGGAGCTGGAAGAGTTGGAAAGAGCACTGCGGGGGCCTTCCATGGTCATAGAAGAGGACATGGCATCTACAGTGCAAATGATTAGACAGTGAATAAAGGCAACTCAACCTGCGTTGGCTAGCAGTCCCATTTAAGCAGCAAAATGTGTTCATGATTGTTAATTTTTGCTTTGTTTAGTATTTTTTACACATCCAATTAAAATGTTCCCTTTTTTTGGATCTTATATGTATGTGTCTGTCGACAGTGTGTGAATAAAAGAATTGTTATAAACTCAAACAGGGCCAAAGAAGAGATGAGAGGTGAGCAGCCCCCCCTAATAAAAAAACTGAAGAGTAAAAATGCTTGTGAGTAAAGTAACTACTAAAAAAATCTAGTAACTGAATGAATTTATCATTATTATTAGCATTTTGATCATGTTCAACTGAATGAAAAAATGAGCCAAAATGGTGAAATGGAGAGGAAGTTCAAAATGTTCATGTGCACAGTAAGATGCATCCCAATTATTGGAGCTTTATTTTGTTTATTTATTATTTTGCTACATAAGTTCTTTTCGTTGGGACTGAACGTAGCCACAGAGACAAAATAAACAAGCTTCTGACCTATGAAGCAGAGAACTGCAGACCATTTTATATGCAGACACTCCCTGCTTCAGAGGGAACTTCCTGGAATATAAAAATGAGACAGCGAATGAGCAATAAGAGCTGAACAGTAAAAGTTTTATCAGTGAAAAAAAATATTATTAACACAGGGTATTTTTTTTCTTTGTCAAAAGGTGCTGCTCCAGCATGCTGACAAACACTTTAATATCAAAAGCATTCAAATAGTTACGGTGAACTAGATGAAGAGCACGGAAAGGTGTGGTTAATTTGTAGATCGAGTTAGACTTCTGTTGACATTCTGGATGTTTGGTGACTCATTAGTATTCAAAACACACATTCGGGAAGAAAAACAAGCACATACAATGTATATGGAGGTAGTGTCATTTTTAGCAAGTGTTGCGACAGAAAGACATATATGATCACATATCATGGCAACCAGAAAATTCAGACAAATAAAAGAAGATGCTCCATCCTGTGTGATGGTCCCGGTCTTATCTGCCATTGACTCTAAAAACATTCAAGCTTGGAGTAAGAAAATAGGATATATAAATGATATGCATTAATACAAATTACAGTTCATTATTGATAAGTTTGGCCGAACACGTTTGTCCTTTCTTCTTGTATTTTTTTAATGGGAAATTACATCCTGTTACTGGTAGTGTGACCTGGGCCAATGAAAAAACATGCTACAACAACAATCTCTCCCTTACACTTACTGTGTCATGTGTACAGTCTTTTTACACTGAATATAGGCTGGCCCCAGGTTTGCTGTGTGGTAACATAATAAATTGAATCAGAAATATGCAACTTTGGATCGAAAACTAATTAAAGGTCTTAAAACACTGTTTATTTTATTTGAATAGTATCCTACCAAATGCCGAGTTGTTTTCAAGTCAGTCACGTGCCATAATTGCAAAGACATTTTCAATAAAACCAGTTGACACACAGTAAACCTGGTGTTTGTGAGCCCAGAGTCAGTCTTTTTGCTCGGTTGGGTAATCTAGCTTCTGTTGTATCACTGCCAATTATTCATCATATTCTGTCTAATTATTTATCAGTGACCCCTCAGGGGAATGTTTTGTATTTGACTACAACAATGCACAATAGCAAAATATTAGTAACAAGAGTTACAGGACACTTAATTTAGAAAATTATAGAGTATTTTAGTCATTGGTATCATTGTACACCCGTCTATGTGGGTGTATACTATTGTATCTGTAATTTGCTCTTAAATAACAGTGAAACATGACACAATTGACTTTGGACCAGGTTTTTGTTGATCAATCGCTTTCTCCTGCCTAAAGACACATGCATTGTACTTGCTCCCACTTGCCACCACTTTTCACTGGGTGTTGGATAGGGTTCTATATCTTAGTTCTTATTTTGTTTCTCTTGCATTTTCACTTTCCACTATGAACAATATAGCTCCGAATTGGAAGTGCAAAATACATAACTCAGCCATTTAAAACTTCCAACTTGCCTAAACAAATGGGACAAAACTATTAAAACAACCAACTACTCAGTGCTGAGGATGCAAAACTCCAATAAGCTTTGCCAGGCTCTTGCATCATTTACTCTTACTTGCATGCATGCCGTCGATCCTGCAACATTTAAAAAAATTGAAAATTCACAGAGGGCTTTAATTACTGTGAACGTGTTGTAAGTGACCAACATTTCAAAACAGAGTTGCTGCAAGAGACTACAACATAGGAAATCCCAACAATCTTTTCAACCAAATATTGTATGTGGAAGGCACATACAGCAGACATTTTCGTTGATCCCACTCCAATCAGATAATTCCCTTCTCACATGTTTCTTTATATTTTATTTGGACCAACACGTGAGGATCACAGAGTAAGAAGCGGGTTGTCTGACTGGCTTCCCGTCATATGCAGGTATTTGTTTGCCTACAGGTACACAGTGTGTTGGGGTGGGCGTGATCAGTCCTGCTCGCAGATGAGAAATAAGAAAAAGAGGAGCAGGATCCTACCTGATGCTACAGTAGCAGAAGGAGGAGGCCCTGCCTCTCCGCCACTCTTTTGACTCATGACTTTTCGGTTCTGCTTAGTGGAGGATGGCAACTGCAGCTCTCTGGGTAGAAGATCACACACCGATTCTATAGAGAGAGGAGGGAGAACAGATTGAACTTATATCAATGTGACATTTTAACAAGAACTCAACAGTGAGTAAAATGAAACTGATCCTTTAAACGTGTCACTTTAATTACAAATTTGCTGACATGAAACTTGAGAACTCAGATGACTCATTACTCTGTATAATGCATACCTCAAATTCCATTTCTCTATGTCATTAAGTTTAAAACTGATGCAGTAGACGACTGTACAACAATCACAACTCTTGCGGAATTGCAAGAAAATACCAGCAACCTGATAAATGATAAGGAAATACTCACACTACAGCGCTATTACTTTGGGAACAATGCATAATAATATCAGCATTAGTTCTGATGCCAAATAAGCTTCCACAACACAACACTACTGCCAAACTCTGTATCCGACTGCCGGTATGCAACAATCACGCCACGCAACGCCTGTTGTCACCAAGATCAATAATAAACATACGACCAAAGCATAATTAACTTGATATTTGAGTGGGAAGAAATGTCAAGTGAACTAATCAGAACTTTTAACTTAATGAACAAAGTCAAAATGGAGCAGGATCAGGAGTGTCATCTTTTTTATTGCCTATTTTCTTCATGCTTGTCAAAACCTAGTGGAAACATTACCCACAATGCAACCCAACTCATTGTGTATCTGATGTTACCAGTGGCGATGATAACACTCCCCAACACGTTTGAACAGATTTCTGCTTGAAGGCTTGGGAGTAGAGCTGCAACTAATGAAATTAATTAAAATCAATTGATCAATTGAAAATGTACAAGCAGCTATTTTGATAATAGATAAATTGTTTCTTTTCATTTTATATAATTGTAAAATGGGCATATCTGGGCTTTCGGAGACAATGTGATCAACATTGTATTCATTTACCGTATGTATTTATTATGATTTCAAAGTAAAACAAAATAATTACCTGATTAATACAAAAATACTTCCAGCCCTATATATGGTGTTTTTGTATACCTTCTCTTTATGGATTAGTTCAATATCTTTGCGACTGATGTTAAACTATATCAAATGTAACATCCACTGTCCCCTGAATGCCATCTCTCAATATTATCCATAAAATGGGAGCTCTAGCTCTAGTCTAGATATACACCGTGCAGAGGAACAAACCAGATGGGGACTAATGAGGTCAAAAGCTGCAGCACACCAAATAAACAGCCGATCCCATTACAAACAGGCAGCAGGGTTGTACAAAGCCTTTTTCTCTCCTCTCTGTGCCTCCCTCAGGGCCGACAGGACATGGTGAGGGGAGAAAGCCTTGGGTCAACAGCATGACAACACTTTTACTAGCAGCCTGATTCATCATCCAAATATTATGGTATGAACTTCGAGCGGCCATTACAGTCGCCTGACTCTCTTCTCTGCCAACTGCCAGCTTTAATTACTTGCAGCTGAGTCCCGGGGTTTGGTGTGTATATCAGATACTTAACCCTCCCATTGTTACCACTCACTGTGTACAATAGACAAACCTGGGACATACTGAAACCAGCCCATGCCTCTTCATTCCCAAAGCCCTCCAGTCTCTTGCAGCTCGCTTTAGAAGAGCAGGGAATGCTGGTTCCCAGAAAGGGAGCTTAAATCTGGGCAGCAAACTCATACTCATATAACTCACACTGAACCACACATATACACACACAGGATTCTAGTGTGGTTTTGCTGGTCCTCCAAACAAAATCACAGACACACATGCATGCGTTCGCACGCAAACGCCCCCTTCACCACCGCCTCCACAAAAACACTTTCTCTGCCCCTGCATTTACACTTCAGCTCTTCAGTCTTCTCAGGGCTCCCTGACTGACTGCACATGCAGCAACATGTGCTCTGAGCACAGCCCTTCCAGTAAACAGATTGCCAACCACACAGACAGAAAATATGTACTCTTCACTCAGAGCAGTGGGTCTTGAATCACTGGCTGGCCTGTTCAAAGTGTTTCCACAGTCCCTTGACGTCTTTAAAAAATAAAAAAATCTTATTTTGCTGCATATTTGTTTCCCCTTAAGCAGACAGAGTGCAATTTATTTACACGTGACAAAACACTGTCCCTTTCACATGGGAGAAAATAAAAAAACAAAAAAATGACCAGCCCCATTAGCTGGGAAATATACCATCCTGACTCACACACACCACGTGATGTTTTGATTTTATCTTCGAAGTGCACTCAAGTTGTGCAGAGCATCGAGTGAACCTTTTATTTTCAGTGCCGTCTGTGATCGTTGTCATTACAGATGAGACTCAACCCAAAACATTCACGCTTACAGACGCCATTATAGCGTGGTCTGCGTTGATCAGGTGTCCACCTGTTAGTAATACATGTTCAAACAAATCAACCTCATTAGCAGTTTTACAAAGTTAGCTAAATCTACCCACATTCAATGTAAACAGATGGATAACACTGAACCAGCTATATTTACAAGTCACGTCAGAAATCCAGCATAAAGTTAGAAACCTCAGGAAACAACATTGTATCTCCTCAGATCCTCAATGTAGCTCATAATTTGTTTATCTGGTAAATAGCGCAGACTAAAGGTGAAAAAAGAAAGCACTCACCATGTGTGTGGCAGGACTTACACTCCCATTCATTTCCCTCACATTCCTGTTGCTTGCTCTTACTAGCCCTGGCACCTGGGGCGTGGCACTGGGTTTTTTGGCTGAGTGACTGATTTAACTCCCTTTCTGTCCCCCTCCTCCACTCCACCACCCTCCCTCCCTCTCGCTGCCTTGTTTACTGTGCGCCTGGACCCTTTTCTGTACTTCAACTTGCCCAACAGGTTAGAGGTATTGTCGTGTGGAATCCTGCCAAGCAGAAATGAAGCAGTAGAATAAGCCCACTTCAGTTGAAACATTTGACGAGGTGGATTTGTTGAAATGAGCGGAATACTGCTTGGCAAAAAGCGATGGTGGAGGATGAGATTAGATGCACCGTGTCAGAACATTTGGAGTTTAATCCAAGCATAAGAAGGAAAGAAAAACAGCGAAAGGGCCGGCACCTGCAGCAAACCATGTACAACAACCCTGAAATGTTTACAGCCAAGCCTACACGAAGGCTGCCAGGGACTCCATAGCAACACAGATCAGGGGACAAGTCTTTTAGGCGTCTGTGTCTCTTGTGAGACAATGTGGAGAAAATGAGTGAAAAAGGCAGCGTTATTTCCTCCTTTAAATGAAGAACTGAGCATTAACAGTGCAGGATGTTGCACGGACAACACTTACAGCACTGTGGGAACAAATCTGAAAATGTAAAATGTTACCGAACTCATAAAACAATAATTCCCTTTTACAACACAAGTTCATCATTCATGATTCATTTACTTATAGTTAATGCATTTATTATTCCAATAAAAAAGTTACTGTTTGATATTAAACAACTCTGGCTAATAATGGTAAATAATCAGGTCACAAGTTGTAAATCCATCAACACATTCATTAATGCAGCTGGCAGCAGGGTCAGCTGTAAAAACCAGAAGGATTCCGTACAGTTCACTATTTGATTGTTTCAACTGTTGCTAATTGTGTTCCTACTAACATATGAATCTAAACATACCTCTGTCATTCCTGTAACCACATGATTTATTGATATGTCCTAGACTGATGAATGCATTTCATAATGATGAGTCATTCATTACTATTACATTATTTGGACATGAGTATAGTTTTGTCTCTTAAATTAATCAAAATCTCACAAGATATGTCTAATATTTAAATCATATTATCTAAGGTGAGCATTAAGAAGCAGATAATAAAGGCTGACGGCAGAAAAGTAATAATCTAAATAATACACAGTGCTCACCATGTTTCCTCAGCCTGCAGTGTATATGATCAAAATCAAAGGAGTAGTATAATATCATCTACTTGTAATTCAGGTAACACAAGCATCACTTCCGATTACAGAGCCTATCAGTAACGTCATTGTAATGTCATGATTGCATGACACATGATGAGTCAAATATGTTGAGAGACAAGGCTTACAGTGCTTATTGCACAATAGCAACCATTATAAAGGTAGGTATTATCACTGCACTTAACCAGGTGTGCAATCAGGAAGGAGCATGGCACCGTCACTTTACAGGAAAAACTCTTCACCTGATGAGAAGTGCCACAACACTTCAGATAAGATGTGTGGAACCATAGATAATCTTCTTGTAAATGGATTTGTATTTATATAGCGCTTTTCTAGTCTTGATGACCACTCAAAGTGCTTTACATTACAGTTTCACATTCACCCATTCACACACACATTCATACAGTGCATCTATCCCAGCACTTTGTTATTCTAAGGGGGGGCCATTCGGGGTTCAGCATCTTGCCCAAGGACACTTCGGCATGCAGATGGTTCAGACTGGGGATCGAACCGCCGACCTTCAGGTTGGAGGACGACCACTCTACCCCTCAGCCACAGCCGCCCCATGTGTGCTGCACTGTACTGCTGAATTATTGAGATTACGTTAATACTAATGCTCAGAGAAGCAGGATCATATGGTTTATTGCTGCTATACAAAGTGGAAAAAAAGTTAAAGTCAGTCAGGCTTTAGAACGGGATAATTCATTTGTTTGTGCCACAGCAGGCTCAGGGTTTGTGGCATGTAGCTCTTTTCCGTCCCGCTAATCCTAAAGTGACCAGAAACGACCTCCAGGGCTTCAGTTTACATGACTTGTTTTCAACAAACACCCAACACAATCCTGACTTGACAAAACAGACCACTGAGGCTGGTGTGAGGGCCAAACCACCCAGCTACAAGTCAGGTTTGAAAACAAAGTGGGCGGGTAGTCACATTTAATATAATAATATAATAATCCTCACAGAGTCAGCGTTATAGAGTGGGGTATTTGGGCCGGTATACAACAAGGACATAATCTACCTTTAACTCTGTGGACTCAAAAGTAAAAAAAAGACACTGAGTTTAACCAAAATGTGTGACTTCAGAGAGCAGAGGAATCCAAACTATTAACAGATGACAACACACACTGTCTCACACATGGACACTTATCATACAAATTGACAATTTCTCTGGAGTATGGACTAAACTCCTGCTCATACTTGCAGTGAAGTCAGACCTAACTGGTGACGAGAAGTGATGGCCAATTTTCCTGTGAATCAACACAAACGCACAAAAGTTACAACCTATTACAGGCTAATAGATTGGTGTGCCAACAGTTCTTTCGCGGTCACAGAAAAACCGTGCTGAGGCAACAGGAAAAGCCTTTAGCAACACCGCCTGACACTCGCCAGTGGTGAGACATCACCAAGCCGCCGTGTTACCAGTGTCTGAACCAGGAAAGGAATCATCAACACTGAATTCATGAGCTAACCAGAGTATGCAAAACAGTGAATGGGTAAGTTATTAGTTTTCATTTCAATGTCACGCCAACCATTTGACCCAACCAACGAGAGATTAAAATGCCATAAACATTATACCAAACAAAATTAATATAAAATGAACGCAAATGTCCCTTAGTGAGTTATTGTGCTGTGCATGTGTGAAAGGCAAACCTGTGGGTGAAATCCATTGCCGATTCTCCAGATTTGACCAATGTCATGTCCATACTGAATTAATAACTGTGCAGTTTTAGTCTTTATGTGAAAATGTTCAGATAAATAGGCAAACAAATAGCAGAGGAAAGTCCTATGCTGTAAAACACTTTATATTATATTACAGATAGAGCTAGTTCAAGGAATACTTCAACATTTTGGAAAATTATGGTAATTACCAAGACTAAAGTAGATTCCTCTTGCTACCACTTTCACGTCAGTTTGTAGTCATTCTAAATGGGCTTGGGATTGGCTAGTATTTTCACGTCTTCATGCTAAGCTACGCTAACAAGCAGTTGACAGTAGTTATTCACCAGAGAATGAATCAGCATTCTTTTCCTAAAATGTTTAACTGTTAACAAAATCTTCTGAGTGTGTGTTCCAAGATGAAAACTCAATTACTCTTTGTTTATACAATCACAGTGAACATAAAAAAACACTAAAAATGTGCTTGTGAGCCTAGCGGACTTGCTTCTGATGGAAGCTGCTGATAATAAACAGATAAAAGGGCTGAAACTGTGTCAGCGCTTGGAAGTTATGTTTGAGTCTTGAGGCATCAGAGATTCACACTAGAACAAAAAAAGAGTAAGAATGTATGACTGGAAACCTAATGGAAAAATTTAGAAAACTGAGAAGCAATTTCATAACAATCACTGACCTAAACAAAAACTTATCAGTAGGTCTCATCAGGCCTTTAGCACTTATTCATACTGTACAAACTTTCTGCCCTTGTATCTAAGACTTGCCATTTTCCAGATTTATGGCAATGTGTTCTTAAGACTGAGCCTGCACCTCAAGGTATTAATTACTTAAGAAGATTTGGTGTGAAGTCTAATCAAGCAAAACCACAGCAAACTGAGGAAAACACTGATCAAGATTCAGCGAAAACAACCACCATGAAACCAAATAAAGTTGTTCTGGCGTTTCTCTTAAATAAAGTCATATTTCTATTGCAGCAGGCTGTGGTTTGCGGTAACAGAAGAACACTGTCACTTCAGCTTTACTCAGAAAAATAATACTGACATAATACATAATAATGCAATTTTCACTGAGACAATGACTTAAGTTCATCAAATTAGATGAATATCTCAAATTATTTATAATTATCCAAGAACTTAAGTATCTGTCTTTCAAGAAAAATGTTATTTAGATATATTAAAAAAAAGTAGAGGTAAAAAGAAAGACTGTGAATAACCTGTGTGAATACAATCAGGGCAAGAAATTCAATGTGACTTCAGAAACCAGAACAAAAATAGGACAAAGGTGACAGGAATAATTTGCATAACATTTATGTAAAGTTACTCAGTTGAAACCAAGTTCACCCTGACTTATCATGCTGCATCACACTAAAATGTAGGTGGGGGCTAGATGTAAACCGGACCTTTGTTTTTTTAACGAAACTATAAAAGGACAAAAAGGTTAAAATGTGTATAATGCAGTTAGGAGGTAAGTCAAAAAAACAATTATGAATCCCTAGCTTATTGAGTCTAATGCAACATCCTGTAATAAATACTACCTAGGTCTGGACTGCATGCAAAAGGGTTTATAGAACTGTTCATTTAAAAATGAACAGAGCAGACCCAAACCACTCCTCATCCTTACATTGTCAAAACCTAGCACAAAGGACATGTGAGATATGTTGGAAGAGGCTTCCCTTGTACTTTTGTCCTAGGTCCGGTATTATAAAAAAAAACTCACACAAGGGAAGAATATGATATGTCACATCATATTAAAATTATTGTGATGTTTTGTTTCAGTCTTGTGGTGAGAACTGGTGCAGTCTACGTCTGATTTCAGCCGGTTATCGTCCTAGATTTGTCACTGCTGTCACAACGTCATTTTTAAAACCCCAGTGGGGGCGCAATGTAGGAAATCTGTATATAACCATTAAATTGACTGATGGTGTACAAATTAGTTTTACGACGCTTATCCTCTTTACAGATACAAGTTTTTTTTGTTTGTGGGTACATTAAACAGTTGGTTTGTCGTCCCTTCAATGCCAGCTCACCAACCGAAACAAAATAGTATCACACTGACAAAAGTTATTATCTCCAGGAACAGACAAAGGCGTTACTTCTTCTTTCAACACTCAGAATACCTCTGCTACAATTAGTTTTCTCTTGGCCTTGGCCCTACCAGACATCACACTTGGCGTCCAAACCTACAACTGTGAATTAAGTCAAGTAAGCAAAGAAAATACTAACAAAGACAGGATGCAGGAGGAAATCTGCCTGTCCAGTCCTGCTGCTCTGTCCCGCCATGCCAGTCTGCCCAGGAAGTAGAAAATGACTCAGAAAAAGGAGTTAAAACACAGGATATTGAGATACCCCAACCTGAGACTGGAGGATGGATTCTTTGTTTACGTTATGCCACAGGAATTCAGCGTTTCTGGAGGTCATAAACTATTTCTCTGTATCAGCCTCTATAAGGAAACTTTGTGATGTGATAGGCTGTGTTAAATGAAAATTAGCTAGCTTCATATCAAGGGAGTTGGTGATGTTTGTAACGTGTGACAGAAGCAAAACTAAAAAAAGAAGCAGAAAGAATTCAAATATCTCAGGATGAAAAAGAGGAGCCATACGTGCAAAAGATGCCAAAGAAGATGTCAACTTGGATAGACAATGAGATTCAAGAGCTTTTGGTAAAATAAGCGCAGTTGATGGTGTTGATCTCCTGTCTCATGCATACTGAGCCAAAACTCGCCAGACATTATCCTGTTGTTATGAAAGCACAAATCTCCTGCTGCAATCTTCATATGCGAAAGGCAAAGTCCGGAGAAAGACCGGACCCACTTGAGTGAGGGAGCAGGGTTTTGGGACTCAAATGGAAAATTGAAGCAGACTAGTAGACAATTACAACATTTTGGATCTACCCCAAAACAAACTAAGGGAAAAGCTTCCCAAACCCCTAGTCCAAATACTTGATCTGGAAAAATGTTAGAAGAACAAAAGCAGCAACCAGATGTATCACTTACTGAGATGCAGCCTGAGTCAAAGAGAAGAAATACACAGGGGGCGTCTGGTGGTGACAATTGCAATGTCTGCAATTCAATTAAAATATTTCAAGACCACTGAATTTAAGATATCACTTCAAACAACAAATTCACTCCGTGATGAGGCTGGAAGAAAATGACAACATGGCAGGATGATAGATGAGCTAATTACATACAACAACGGCAATAACAGCATAATTCAATACCAACAGATCCCCAACAAAATGCTGCCAATTTATCAGGTCTGATAGCAGAAGGGGAACGATGGTGAGAGAGCGGACACTCAGCAACCCGTTGCAGTTTAAAGCTTATTTTAGTATTTCATAATCAAACAATACACTTTCACAATATTCAGCCTTCTAAAAGAACAAAGACTTGAATCAACAGCTCTCTGGCACAGTCTCAACTATAACTAAATATGATAAGCTGCACCGGGGGAGGGTTTATTGTAAGGTTTCTATATTAGATTACATTGATCTGGTGATCAGGTTTGAGTTGTCAGCGTACATGTAAAACTCCACACTGTAAAATAAACACAGGCTTTCTTGTCTTACAGGTGGTCTATGCACATTCTTTGTATCATTTGTGGTCTCACTTTATGTAAACATTTATGATAAATTTCACAAAAAAACCTTGCTCGTACATCAACCTTCTTAAATCAATGGATCATGGTTTAGGTACTAGTGCTGAGCTTTTGCTTCTAATGCACTGATGATAAACTCACTTCATATTTTATATCTCAGTTCAGAATCATCTTGCACTAGAAAGAAAAACGAAGAGCAGACGTGAGATCTCACAGGTGCTTTCGGCTTTTCACAGACGATTGTGAGAAATCCTCCACAAGATGACTGGAAACCAAATCATTAGGAATCTCTTCATCTTTCGTTAAACAAGCGAGAGGGGGTCTACTAATCGATATCTTTCCATTTTGGCCGATGAGGACAAAATTTTCTACAGTTTCATCAAAACAAATCCTACGCTGAACTTAACTCATCTTTATAGATGAGATACAGAAACACGGAGAGGCAGAAATTCAGCTTAGCACAACTGCAAGCATTGACTGGAAGCTACAGTATATTGCTCCATTTTGTACACACCACAGTAGTTTTTCTAAGTGATACCCTGCTCCACATTCATTTACCAAGAAAATATGTGTACCTTACCTAGGCCAAGGAAACAACACTCCTCTTCTCACAAAAAAAGCAGGTCAACACAACATAATTGTATTACTTTAGAGGTTTCACGAGTTTGATGATGTCATTGCTGATCATGAAAGCTGTAGAAGTACATTAAATAGTAAATGATCCCAAACTGTTATCATGAAACTGGCATTTGAACTATCGCCAAAGTAAATATCAAGACACAACAAAATACTAATTTACAATAATATTTTATATATATATTTCAGTACTTTTTTAAAATATATTTTTCAGATATTTAAACAATTTTGTTGGATGGTTCAACACATTTGATGTGTATAGGTTTTTCAGTCATTGTATTTTTTGGTTATATTTTTCATATATTTAACTGTAATTTCATTTGAATGTTTTGTTGATATTCCACTGATCTTTTAAAATAACAGCTTTTGTGTGCAAAGCAAAAATATTTACTAAGGAGTGTGTGATTTTTTTAAAGAAATTGTAGAGTAATTGCTCAAGACTTCATCAAACACACATACACACACAGCCATGTACACACAGCGTGTATGTCTTTAACAGGTTAAACCACTCATACATTGATTTGATGTGGCCAAAACAAAGTCACAAGTGTGCAGTAAATACCAGAGGAGGTGACATTATGACCTGACCCTGATTAGAGTTCTACTGGAGTTTGGTTTGCATTAATGATTAATTAAAGGGATCAAAAAGATGATAAGGAAAGAAAGTCACACCGCGTTCAGGGATGTGAGTAATCTCCATTGACTGGATCATTTGTTTTATAGGATGCACGGAATGAGTTTAGTAAAGGTTAACAGTTAACTTCTACTGTGAACATACTGTGCAGTAACAGAAGTCTATATCTACCAACGGCAACCAGTCTTTGTGTGTAACTCGTTTATGAAATCGAATAAAAAGTATCTCCTTACAAGAACTTCCCAGGCCATTAGACACTAAGAACGCCACTTCAGTCAAAATTCAGGTACAACCCCTGAGTTCCTCAGAAGGACGTTGTACAGTTGTCATAGTTTGAACAGTGACGGCCTTTAGTGAACCTCTAAGAAACCTCTACTGAATTTGGAACTATCGTCTACATGGAGATTCACAGAACTCATTTTCACAGAGCTCATATTAATGTTGCATCCAGAGTTGGCTGGCTGTGCATGCAAGTTTTAACACATTATAGCTTGGGGGAAAATAATAGTTATTCTCATGATGATGCCAAAGATGAAATAAGGAGATAAACATAGACCAATATATTGTCAAGCACAGTTATACGGTTTCTTTGTTTGTGAAACCCATAAAACTAATTGAGCAGAAGCACGTCAGCAAAACTTGTCTGAAATATGCAGAACAGGTTTGGGTCCATGTTAAACAGATGACAACAAGGCAAAGACTGATTTGAATGACAACAAAATACTATCTCTATTGTGACAAAGTTGCATGAATATTTAAAAAGAGTAGATACAGATACAGTTTAAGCTTTATTTTGTGTTAAATACTGATTGCATCCACCTACCGATTTCTCGATGACAGAGAAGACACCTAACCCAATGCAACAAATGGTTCAGGAAACAAAAAATACACTTTATCAGATGTTTTCCCTGTCCGGTATTTTTTCGTTCATCATCAGAGCGGGAACAAGCTTTCAAGGCACTCAAGTATTTTTGAGCACATGCCGCTGAGTTTGCTTAACACGGCAGTCAATATTAATACAGTGCTATTTAAGCCCAGGTTTACACACGGAGCAGCCAGAGGGTTAATGATTTACCAGGCTTTGGTGGGTGTCAATAAAAACATTTTTTTTAAACTGTGTTAGTACAATTGTTAACCAGGTTTGATGGAACTTATGGGTAAAGCCATAACATTCTTCACCGTTGAAGCAAAGCTGATGGGAAGAAGTTTGATGACATCAATGAACCAGCAGTTCTTTATCAACCACATAAAGTTACTTTCCTTTCCTGAGAGCTATTGTTCCTGTGTGTGGTTTTTCCTTGGTATTCCCTGAACTACTCATACGCTATAAATACGAGTTCCTTAAAATGTTTGAATCACACAGTGTTACTGACATTCCAATCCAATATATAGAAATAATGAAATTCAACAAATCTGCACACACATAACCCTCTCTCTCTCGTGGCCTCTCTCTCTCTCGTGTGCAAAACTACGTTCACCTCTCACACAGAGCCGAGTCAACTATCTTGACACACATTCACAATAGTGTGATTAGTAAACAAATAAAGTAGACTATAGAACAAGTGAACCATTGGTCCAGATCTCAAAAGGAATTTTTGCTTACTCATTAATGATTACACATGGATATAAGTCAACTGAATCTGAATACAAAAGTAAATAATATTGGGAGTTGAATCCAAAGTGATCTCAGAGAAAAGTATTTTATCTTTTTCATTTCCAATTAGTTCTATTGCGCTCGACTGGTTAGTTAATCTATTGGCTGTATATTGACTGGGATTCAATGGTATTTAACTGCTTGATGAGTGATTGTGAAAGTGATTGTGTTTTTACATCAGTGGGTTCTGGCTGATCTTTATATTGATCTACAAGCCACTTTCTCTATTTGTCCTATCTTCACTTTTCTTGTAGAATAATCAGGGCTGTCCTTATCACTTTCATGTTCAGCTGCTTTGAGTGAAAAATCCATTCACTTCCATTAAATTGCCGAAAGCTCAAAGGCTGATATTGTTGAATCTCTGCTGTCAAGAGTCTATACAACTAGTGGTAAGGGAGAGAATGTCTCTTCCCTGAGAGATCTGCTCAGTAATCCAGAGTTTAACAATGTAATCTCAGCACAATGCTTGGTTGGTCACAATTCTGATAGAACCATATTTAAAGGACAAATATTTATGTCATAATAACCATTAGATTAGATTCGCATAGATTTGAGTTGAACAGGAGGCGAAAGGTTAGCCATTGATGCATTCAGGAAAGGTCTCTGGATCAGGGGACAGATCCAGGATTTATTTTTATTTTACATTCTTGAGGAACTGATATCTATGAGTGTCTGAACTTAAGGGGACTGTTGGCCCTTGGCTGTGGTATGCGCTCTACTGAGTGCTATTCTCACTGCTAGATATCTGGTTGTTTTTTTCATTGTCCAGACTTTGGTGTCCTGACTGCGCAGATAAGACCTGCGTGTAAAATCCGGAGCATTGGCTGTGGACCTTACTCGCAGTCTGGCTTTAACACATTCACAATGCTGCGGGAGGTTCTCTGCAGACGTGTTCACAACAGCATCAAATCCTCCCGTTATTCAGGCGCAAGTTGGAGCAGCCGGGTGCAGCGTACAGAGGCAGGAAGTGATGTATTTACCACATGACGTAGATCATGTGACGTTGTTCACAGCACCCCCTAACTGTTGTCAGCTGTTATTGCCAAAAAACTCTCTTGACATCTTCGTCGATGTCTTCTACCTGTGTGTCAACACTTTTTTACCAGGAGACATTTGATTTCTTTTTGTTTAATTTTGCATCTGTTGCTTGTTAGAAACCTAACGGTGAATCCCCAGGGGATCCCCTGCTGTGTTCACATGTCGAGTTCTCCTGGATATCTACAGACGTTATTCTGAGAGGTCAGGCGGATAAAGTCCGTAGAACCTGCATGTAAAGTATGTAAACACATTTGTGTTTACATACTCTTCTGGAGAAAATACGGAGGACCTGGAGCACCTCTGACAGCAGCTTCAGTCACTCCTCTACCCGCCTGAGGCTCCCACACCCAGACTGGCACACTTCACTTTATGTTAATGGTAGGAGAGAGAGAGGGGCACCGTTGGACTTTAACAGCCCACAGAAAATGTACGGCACTGCTTCTTTTTTTTTAGCTGGCAGGGGATAAAGTAAACTGGTCCGACCGGTGTGCATGAAAAAAAAACAGCACCTTGCCTTGCTTCAGGAAACAATATTTTACAACATGGGGAACAGATTGAAAAGTGACGTGAGGGGGGGCAATGAATACACACACACACGTTTGTACTTCTATCTGAGTGAGGACACTCATTGGAAAAATGAATTCCCTAGCCCCTTACCCTAACCCTACCCATCCAAACTAAATGCCTAACCCTAACTCTAACCTAATTCTAACCCTAAAACCAAGTGTTTACCCCCAAACAGCCCTTTGAAGAAGCGAGGACCGTTGAAGAAAAGTCCTCACTTTCCAAAAATGTCCTCACTCTGTAGGGTCTATGCTAAATATGGTTCTCAGTAAGATACACGTCTAGGGGTACACACACAGACCCACACAGACCCACACAGGGCAGGTAGGCAGTGAGCTAAAGGCACATTTCCACGCAGCAGAGGGGGGGGGGTTGTTACCTCGGAGGTGGAGGAGGGCTCCGGGAGAAGTCAGCTCGAGGTCCCCACTGAAGAGCAGCGAGGTGAAGTCAGAGGGCATCGCACTCCTTCGCGCTGCGGGGGAACCGGGCACCAGCGGTCGCACCACAGCACACACACTGGCTGGCGAGGAGCGGTGGAGTCCCTGCGCGTGTCGCCGTCGCGGTACAAAGTTAAAACAGCCTCCGGTCGCCGCACTTTTCTCTCGCGTCTCTTCTCTCTCTGTTTATTCCTGCTCGACTGCGGCCGCTGTCACTCAGAGCCTCAGCGGACCGGACCCCGCCCACCTGGCTCCTCCCACCGCGCATGTTCCAGCCAGCAGGAGACCCGACCGCGAGCCCCGCCCACAAACACACGTGACGCAACACGCAGAAAGCGACGCAAGGATTGTTTACGATGACGGGTCTGGATCGTATATGAGCACATGTGAAAAAACACTTTTAAAGTGCTTCTTAAAGATAGTTGATAGGTGTGCTTAGACATTTTATCTTTATTTATTCATTATTTACTTTTTAATGTAGTTTACCGGCTAATTTAATAATTCCGTAATGTTTTATTTATATATTCTCTTTTACTCTTTTTTCATCTGAAACATTTTTATTTTAATATATGTGCTTTATTGCTGTGCTTCATTCATCTTTGTATGAAGTACATATTATGTTTATATTTTTACCAACTCCTTTGCTGATGTCATATGTCAACTTTCCCTTTTGCGGGACTGATAAAGGATTATTTTATTACTTTTACTTTTATTTATCACACCTATGCAGTTTTACCTGCAAATGAAACCTGTAAAAAATATAATGTTTTAGGGAATGTGATTGGCTATTTAAGATGGTGTCTCTGTATCACAAATATTTGCCTGACGAAGATCGAATACCGAAACATTGCAGCATAATAAATCACTGATTGCAAGTTGGACAGTGTGGGGGTGAAATTATCGCTTAATTTATCTATATTATAATACAATCATAAACTTTATTTATATAACACTGTACTTAACAATGTGTCAGAGTGCTTTCAAGACACTGTGGGAGCCCGAAAGCTCTTTCAGTAAAAGACGGAACACTCGTCAGACTCTTTAACTGGTCATAATGTAAAATAAATGTAACATTGTTTTTCATACCGTAACTACTCAGTATCCTTTTGCACATTACATGTATTTTTATCTGTACAACATATACCAATACATTCCATTTTTCTATATTTATGCCTCTTATGATATTTTCTCACATTAACACATTCAAAATAAACTGGTTGAAGCATATCTTCAGTCACTTCTTTATCTGATCTTATGTCTTGAACTGAAGTTCCTCCTCATCAGTATTTATGAAACCCCATCAGAACATCAAACGTTTAAAGGAAAATGTTTATCCCATGGTCTCTCATCTTCAAACGATTTTCTACTCACATGTATTTATTTTCGAACAGTACGAACACTGTTTTCAAAATACAAGTGTTGATTCTTGCAGAACTGGCCTCAGTATTATAATCTGTTTTTGGGGCAGCTGCTTAAACTAAATTGTCAGCAGTGTATTCATGTGTCCTAGAATCACCTCCCTGTTCGCCCGGTCTCAGCCGACTCATCCTTTCTGCTCTGATGTTGGCATTTGTTGTCATCTGACCTTTACATTTGGTTATCAATATCGCTTTTTGTTGTAAGAGTTTGTCCTTTCATATCACAAACCGACACAAAACACCTACCTACAAGTTAGACGGTGCGTTCATCACACAAGGACAGGATGAACAAGGATCAATGATAATTAATTGAAGACTTGAGCTTCTATTTCAGTACAGTGGGGTTTAATGAAATTGATTAGACCCCTGGTTGAATCTTACAATGTAGCCCACGCTGACTTCATTCCTTTTCGGTGTACCTCAGGAGCAGGTGAGAGTAAAAACGCATTAAAGGGCCTTTGAAGATAGATGTCAAGTGTGTAGCGATGTTTATGGTTCACCTCCCCTGACTGTGTTACATATTACTATGTATTTTGACTATATACATACAGTAAAATTATATCTTGTTGAATCTTAAAACATCCAGCAGTAGTAGCACTATATGCTCTCAGAATTGTTGTTTTGTTATTAGCTTTATTTCATTAAGCCACTTTACAATTGTTGTAAAGTGGACAGTTATTCACTCTTCACTGTTTTTTACTGCAAAGTTGCGGCTATTACTGAGATGAATTTTATGTCTTTAGATACCTCAACTTAAAATGTGCTTGTTTCATTAGAAGCAACTGTTATTACATACATCAAATGTTATGTTTTCAACCCTGATGGATCCAGGATAATTTTTTTTCCAGTTTCTTCAAAACACATCAGACATTTTCCAAAATTATTTTTCTTTCTCAGCGATTAATTTAAGGATATTTATTTAAAAAAAAGGCAACTTTAGAGGACTACTATTTATGAGTCTGTGGAATTTGGTGCAGTTTCTGAACAAAATCAGATTCTAGTGAAATAAAATGTGGTTTCATAAGGGGACCGTTGGTTACTGGGTGTCATTCTAGTATAATCATTGAATTTGAGTATTATTTGGTTACTTCTATATACTTACACATATTGATAAATAACTATTATCTGCTACTGGACATGGTTGACACATTTAAACTGAGTGCTCAAGGAAATGTTTTTTTATCAGATCAGACTGATACAAATATAACATTTTACTAGTTTCATGAATATTTATTTAGTGGAATAAAAGTATTGCACAGGCTTTGTCACAGAAGCACAAACTATTTGTTTAACAAATATACTGAAGCCTACATACAGTGGCTCACTGCAAAACATCCTTAGATCCTGCTTTCTCTATGCTCTCTCTTTAATAACAACGGATCTGCAGCCATAGAGAGAAATACTAATAATTTACAAACTTGCAAACAGTCAGGCACAAAGCAACATGTTGGTTTTCATTGAAGAGGCAATAAGGCAATAGCAAAAGCGATAACGGACATATATCACATTTAGACATCTTACTTTAGAGTAACATATCAGTCGTCATGAATTTTTCCAGAAGAATTAGTTGATGTCGCTGAGACAGATGGAACAAATGGCCTCTCGGTCTCGTGTTTCTTACATTTCAGTCCGAATAAACTGCTGAGTTTCATGAGCATCAGGTCCACAATCTCTTCCTCTTCTGATGGCTGTGAAACAGAGAAATAAGATCCTGGTTAGACCTGGTATCAATATTCGTCCTAAGTGATCTGATCACAAGAAGACAGAGCTAAATACAGGTGTGAATGCACGTGGCACATTTTGGACACACTGGAAATCCCATCCCTCAGACCACTTTAGGTAGGTGGTCTGGGATGCATGTGGCCACATTGATTTTTTTATTATCTCCCACAAACACACAGACACAGACACGTACACACACCAATGGACAAATTATATCTGACTAAATAAATATATATAATTTGGTCTTTATGATCAGAAATAACCTACTTGTGTTTTTGCAGCTGGAAAGTAAGATCCGATCACAGGTGGTCAAAGGAGACACATTGAGGACACATTTTGATTCCAGGTGTGAACTGATGTACATTAATCTGTTTACTTGTGGTCAGATCTCTTGGGACGGATTTTAAAACCAGGTCTTAACAGGGCCTAACTCGAAGAACATGAAGTCATTGAGTTTGTTTCCCTTGATACAAAGTTTTTTGAAGAAATGCACAGATACTCTTTACAGTTGGCTGCATGACAAGTTGACACTGACACCAGCAACATTCAGACTCAGCATGGGTAAGTTACCTTGTGATGTATCCGCTCTTGACTGAATGCCACCAGGATGACAGAGATGAAGAGGTTCAACACCACAAAGGTCATGAACACGATGCAGGAGCCGATGAGGAAAGCTCCTAGCACCGGGTTATAATTCAGAACCTGAAGGAGGAAATACATTATTAAATAAAGCTCAGCAGGCATAATCTGCTGTGATACAGTTTTGAAAATTGTCAGACTCACCTCTTCGTAATTAAAAATGCCGAGCTGCAGGCTGACCATGGTCTGCGCAGCGTCCAGCAGAGTCCGATAGGAGTGCAACTTCCAGCCATACATCAGGTTGGACTGAGAAGAAGAAGGTTTGTGTGTTATTTACAACTTATTCAATGACTTTTCCTGCCGCATGTTGATGTAGTTGAATCTGGGAAACTCCTCACAGCAATGGAGTAAGCCAGGAACATGATGGTCATGACCACCAGGAAGCCTGAAATATCCGTCCAGGCTCGCTGCAGTGTGGACGTGATCATGTGCAGCTTGGGGTTCAGTCTCAGCAGGTGCCACAGTTTGACTGTCGCCAACAGCACCAGGAAGGCAATCAGATACCCGAGCACCGCATCAGCCTTGGCCGTCTCATGGAAGCTGGCGTATCTGGAGACAGAGTCAGGTTGTATGGTAAAGGGGCTGTATTTATAAAGCACTTTTCTACTCTGAACCACCACTCAAAGCTCTATGGTAACATTCAGTCAGTCACACACACACATTCATACAGCACTCATTCACTCATACATCCCCATTCATCAACCTATGGCAGGGCAGTTTGGGAATCAGTCTACGTTTTCCAAAGATACAGGAAGTGAAAAATCTGGATTTTTTGATTGGGCCTTATGTTACTGTGAGGTGCATGAAATAGCTTCATACATTATAATATTTAACATGTATCATATCACATACTTGTATTAGTTAAAAATTATTTGATTAACTACCAGTTTTATGGTTAATATAGCTGGTTGCAAACAATGTACACATACTGTAAATCTGACTAATAATCAGTATTAATATATAGATAAAAAAGAGAGATGCACCCACATTTTAACACCTGTGTTCAAATACTACATTATGTATTTACATGTTTTCCTTATTGCTTACTGGTCTTTGTTGTTCTGGTAATAGTCCATGTCCCGTAACCCCAGTAAAGTCCTCTTGATGAAGACGGACAGTGCACTCCAGCTTAGGATGATGATGGCCAGCTCCAGCAGGTTCCACTTACTCTTGAAATACGCCCATTTCTGCTGCTTCATCAGCTTCCCCTGTCAAGACATGAGAAGAGCATGTGTCACATGTTCAGGTGAGAACCTGTACGCCACATTATTTCTAGTGTTGGTGGTATAATAAGTATAACGAATATACACCTGAACAAACATGTAATATATGATAAAGAGGAAGTAGATGGCTTCAGAGGCCATGACAAAAATGTGGAGGCCTCCAGTTGACTGGTAGAGACGCACAATCTGAAGCTCGCTGCGGAACTGAAGCGCTCCTGAAAGAAACACAACATTTCACACGCGTCAACACACGAATCACTGGGCAGCTCTCACACAGCGGCTGAACATGGACAACACACCTGTGGCTGCCGACTCAAGCATGAGTGTGACAATGCAAAAGAGGTTGACGTTGGCGTTGTACACAGTGAACTCAACAAAGACGGCCTGGGTGTGCACATCGAACCAGGCGTTGTCATGAAGGTACTGAAGGGATCTGCACAGACAGATAAATGATATGATGTAAACATGACTCACAACTTACAGATCATGAATCAGCAGCATTACCGATTTCAAATTAATCACAGCAAGACAATAAGTTAAAGCAAATGGTCACACCTTTATAAATCTAAATACACAGGTTTAATATATAAAAGGAATCACTGTGTATTAAGTTTGTTTGTATTTTTGTGCATTTTCTTTATCTCCTAATCAACTTAATGGCTGTCACTAACAATTATTTATATTATAGATTAATGTGTGGATTGTTTTGGATGAATTGGTAACCTGATTTCATCTTTAAATTAAAATAGATCCATTGCATTTTATGATAAAGTTATGTCTTTGAATTATCTTGTCTATAAAATCAGTCAAACTAATGAGTCTTTTCAGTCCTAAACAACTTTGGATTCTTTATGAATTAAGATGTCTACCTGCTAGAATTAGTTAAATCCGGCCCCAGATCTACCACAAACCCTCCTCCTCTGTAGAGTACCACGCTGCCCCAGATGGGGAAGGCCCTCAGTTTACGCTGGGACTGGTACGACCACGGGCTCTGAAGGGTCACTGAGGTGTTTTCTCCCTCAGAGCGGCTCCAGGCTGGACCATAGGACCCCATGTCCTCCAGCTCCCACGAGTACGGAGAGTGACACTCCCTCACAGACTGCTGCATGGAACCAGCGACCTGGCAGGAGTTGCTTTTCACCCTCACCTGACGAAGACGAGCGTTACCCACCAGCTTTGAGTTTCCGTCTGTGATGAATCCTTCAACAAAACAAGAATACATGTTATTTTCTCTGTCCCAGTCAGTCCAAATAAATTTAGATAAGGGCCCTGAAAAAGTCTGTGTAAACACGAGGACAAAGGATGCCACCGGGAAACTGCAGCCCAAATTTCCAATGATATAATTTAGAAAAATTATTTATTTACTCAATAAACTCTTGAATAACTAGACTAGTACACATTTTCCTCAAAATCCATGAATTATTCTGTGAGAAATTAAAGAAAATGTTAAATGTTAAAAATTTTAAACAAGGTGAAGAAAAAAAGGGAAATCCTGGATCCACAGCAAAAGTTTATGGGTTCTTCCCTTTTTGTGCAATCTTACTTACAGACAAACAACAAACAGGGGTGAAAACATAACCTCATTGGCAGAGGTCATAAAACATTTTGTCATAAGTGCAGATTTGCAAATACAAACAGGGATTTCTGCAATAAAATGATGCAATAAATCAAACTTCACCACACACTGACCTGGGCGCTCTCCAAACAAGTTGCTCAGCAGAGTCGTGTTTGCCCAGTTGAACATGTCCTGAATGCTCATACTGTCTGAGATCCCTTTACTGAAGCTCTGTCGAATGTGGCGGCTCAGGAAGTAAGCGTTGGGGTCCCTCTGACCGTACGCCACCAGAAGCAACATCCACATAAATCCCATGTAGGCTGCAACACAAACAAATACCTCACATCAGCATCTCAAACTGATGACTTACTTCCTGTGTTGTTATGTATCAAAGTGGATTCTCCTACTAAGAATCTCCCCCATTAGAGCGAAGACTTTCCGCTCTTTAATCATGTTGTTCCTCATCCTCTCGATGTCAGTGGGAGGGGGCGGCTGATAGAAGCTGCATGTGCTGTCTCTCCTCGCCGCCCGCACGGCATAAGCATCGTCTGAGGGGGAGAATTTATGTTGAGGTCTGTTAACTATTCTTCTCACACAAAACAATGCAACAGAAATTTGAAAAGAGGGTTTAAAAACATACCTGGATTTCTAAGAGTGTCATCTATCTGCGGTTCTCCGTACTCCTCCTGGTCCACTTTCTTCAGGACGAGAGCAAAGAAAGCGGCAAAACCAAGAACCTGTGAGAGAAGGAGAGTTTCAGACTTTAGCAGGAAACATCCTAAACTAAAAAAAACTTTATTAACACTACAGGAGGAATTTTGCAGCACTACAGTAACTATCAAGTTCATTGAGTAGATACATTTTCTTATCTGTGTATGTATGAGTTTGAATATTACACGTTTAAATGCATACGTATCAATGTATTATAAATATATGTTGGACCTGGAAAGGCTTACAAATAGCTATAAAACAATTGATATTTGTAAAAAATTTCAATAATTCATGGAATGGAAATTAATTTAGTTTCTTATTTAAATTTGTTTATTTTCTTTAGAATTTGCTACGTCTTGTATAAAACACTGTGTGACTTTGGTCAACAGCTTAATTTTATTCAACACAAATGATGGACCTTGCTATCTGACCCTTACCTTCAGGGGTTGAGTAATAAAGAGGCTCTCAAAGAAGGAGACCACCATTGAGATGAGCCAGCTTATCGAGCGCTCTTTCCCGTACGTCAGCCCGTACATCATGGTGAAGTATCCAGACACACCGCTGGTTGCGATCACCAGTGTCCATCCTACAAAGACAAACCACCAGGGCAGCCCTCCTTTCTTGGCGGAGTCCCCGTTGCTGATGCTCTCTTCTGGACTGGGGCAGCGGTCGGGCTGGTCACCGTCCAGGCCTGATGCTGGGAGGCGGTTCTCCAGGAGACCCTTCATCCCTTGAACCTGCTGCATGGCTCGGTTGTAGCTGTCCGGGTTTGGAAAACGCGAAGGTCCCAGCAGCCCCAGCTCCTTCTCGACATGACGCAGCTGTCTGTACAGGTATCGGCTGTTGTTGCTCTTCTTCTGAGCTTCATCTGAGGTCTTCTCAGGGCTCCCCCACACACTGTTTTCTGTCCATCAGTTCAAAAGAGTATGAGTCAGTTAGGATGTGAAACTGTTCATTTAAAAGTCTCAAAATCTAAACACAGTAAAAAATCTGACCACATTTCTATTTTATTCATTCAGAGGAATTAAATATTCATTTATTTTTCCTTTAAGGGTTATTGCATTATTTATTTGTTTGTGACGATATGTCAATATAAAAACTATTTATCAGACAAATGACATCAGCTCTTATCACGTGAAATTCTTCAGTTGGTTTATGACAAGACTGGAAATGACAGGAAAGTTTGCTTGAGAATTATATAATTTAAAAAAGTAAAAGGAAACATACAGTTTTTCCTATAATTTAATTACATTTTTCAACAGAGACTAAACAAAATAATAATAGGGAGCAATTTGTATTTCTGCTTATTAACTTCAGATTAAACTTACTAGTTTTTCTCAAAATTTCTTATGTTATTTTATTTGGTAATAGGTCTGGTCCTCCAAATGTAGGAGCTAATAGAAATAGGTACGACTCATGTCACATGATATCAGGAGCATTGTGAAGTTAACTCACCTAAACTGAGGATCTTGGAGTGATCTCTTTTGGAGGTGTCAGAGTAGAAGTCTCCTGCTGCTCGGTTCTGCTGTCGGATGATGTCCTCCACCAGAGACAGCAGAGTGTTGATGTCTGCCTGCTGACGCAGCTCCTGATGAAGGGACAGCGGACTCTTCATGGCCTTCGAGAGCGACTGAGCAATTTTCTTTATGTCCTGGTGTAGAAGGAACAAAATCTTCATACATGGAGATCAGAGGAGGGACACAGGTTCTGTTCTGGATGCCTGTGGCCTCACCTTGATCACAGTGTCTGCTGTGATATCCTTCAGCTCCTTCTGTGGCGAAGACATCTGTGAAGGAGAAACTCGACGGGTTCTTCCCCTGTTTGGACGCGTCTGTGTTTCTGGTTTTCTCACGAGGACGAGTGTTTCTGAAGATGCTCACAATAAGGAGATTGATGGGGAACATGATGATTGAACTTTGAATTCCGATCATAACCTGTTGCCAGGTGAACTCGATGTGGCCTGCAAAGTAAAGTGGGATTTTTAATTGGCTATAAATTAAAGACAGGTTCCTTAAGTCACACACACAGTGTCTGAGAAACAGTCAATCAGTCAAAAGTAACAATAAATGTGTATATTTCATCGCCTACCCAGGTCCATGGTCTGCTCAGATGGGTCTGTCGGGATGCCCCAAAACATAATGCTGGTCAACATGGTGCACAGCAGGAGAGAAAAGCAGCAGGACACTCGCTGCACACGTGTGAAAGTGCTGCACGGAGGCCGACTGATCACAGAGAACCAGATGTGGCCATCGCGGAAATCTTTAGCCGTCTTCATGAAGAACAAGTTACTAGAGAGTTGTGAGGGAGAAATGAGTATGGTTTATATGTTATAACATTTCAGAAATGTGTCTTCACTGGGTCATCTCACCTAAACTTCTTCAAATCCATTTCTGTCGCTACAGGGAAGACCTTGTCGAGAGCGCACTCTCCCACGTCCACAGCGAGCCACGAGTTACACAGGAAGTGCCACTTCTGACCACTCTCCAGATCCTGCACCATCACTTTGTTGACATACCTGCACATGACATCAGTAACTATTCGATTATCCAGCAAAAAATAATGACAACTGACCAACTCCAGATCCGCCCCCTTTTTAGAAGGGAATTAAAAAAGTGGATCTTCCTTGACCCAAATATCACTTTCACACCAAGTTTCAATCAAATTAATTGAGTCGTTTCTGCATAATCCTGCCTAAAAACATAGAAACAGCAATGAAAAAATAAACTACAGAGATAATAAATCATTTAGATGTTTTCTTTTATATTTCTTATGTCAGAACTAAACAATCATGCGTGTGATTGGCAGACGTATGCGCTCCATCAAGTGCCATCCAAGTTTGATCACATCAGAATCTCTAACTCGTACCACGCCGGCTGTTCTCCCGAGTTGTCGTGCCACAGTCTGATGCTCTGCAGATCTCCAAGAGAGAAGTGTGTGGTCAGCAGTATCATGTCCACGCCGCCCCTCTCGAACACAGGTTTCTCATGGTCCGTCAGGTGGTGGGGGTCACTCTCTCCCTCTGTACCCAACAGAGTTATTGTCACCTGAGACAGGAAAGGTCAGTCAAGACGAGGAGAGAACGTTGTTGTCATAAATGTTGTGCAACAGAAACATCAGACGGATTTTGTTTATGTGACTCCCCCTCAAGTTTCAACAGACACCACTGACCTGAGAGGAGGTGGATGCACCATGCCGATGTCCGGTGCTGACACTCAGCATATAACGATACTCGGCCAGGGGGTCGTTGTCCTCAAGCACTGTTATCTTGACCTACATGTGAATGTGAAGACACAGCATGCAGAGATCAAAGTTTACATTGATTATTTACTGAGAAAATATAGTGTAGTTCATATTTCTTCTTTCAATGCACAAATCATCTGCCACAGTATCAACAGCATAATATGCAGAAATACTTCACTGAGAGTTACCTTGGATGAGTCCTGGATGTCTTTCCTGCGGGCCCACACAACCACCAGGAGATACGCAAAAAAGATGGCCCCCACGAAACACACCACCACGGGGTTGTTGGTGAACGTGGCGAAAAGTTCCGCAGTGCGTGACACATCCACCAAGTTGGGCATGACGAAGAAAGAGCTGCCGAAGAAAGTCAAGTGGTTGCAGAGGCACTGAGTGACAAAAGGCGTGGTGAGCGGGCCGACCTGTGGGGGAAAAGAAAAAAGAGAAGTCGCCAATCAAACTTCACAGCTCCCTTCTTAATGATGCACTGCTACGAGCATGTGTGTTTGTCTTTCACTCACCCTGCAGCCATCTTCACTCCAAGAAGAGTCCGTCTCGTTCCAGTATTTGCACTGAGCAGCGATGGAAACAACTGTGACAGTGGTGTTGATGGATTTGATGCCTGCTTCTACAATGGGCTTCATCACAAGGTAGTGCACACCAACGTCTGCTGTCCTGTCACTGGGACTCAGCACCCAGGTATATTTCTCCTCTGTTTTAAAACGACAAATGATTGTGTATGAAAAACACGCACACGTGCAGATAAACATGTGTTTAGCATGTGATTATCAAGGAATGGATCTAGTGAGTACATTTTAAATATTACTTTAAAAGATATAAGTGAATTTTACCTTCTTTGGTATTCTCTAGAGGGATCTTAGTTTTAGCAACATAATTCTCCTCATTTGGATAATCTTTATATCCCAGGTATAACATGAAGGAAATGTCATCAGACGGCTCCATTTTCAGCACCAGTGTCACATCCGGCGAGGGGACGTCGATGATTATCGTGCTGAAATTGGCGAGGTCAAGGATCGTGCTGTTCGCCTGCCCAACGTCGGGCCTTGGAAGGAGAATCTGAAGACCAAGAAATGAGAAACACATTATTTTAAACCACCTGTCGATGTTATCCTGAAGAACCAAAAGTATTTCTACAAAATAAACATTACCTCGATCTCTTCAGGTAAGTTCTGGACAGGAATGACGGTGCCGTTGACCCTGGTGAGAGACACTGATCCTACAGTTCCTGTGATGTTTCCCTCCTTCCAAGAATATGGATTCTTCTCAAAGCTCATCATCTGGAGGGAGGTGAACATACATTGGTGTTTAAATAAGACAAAATGCTGCATTAGCAAACCAAACCGAATCTGATGATACAATTTTCACTGTTTTGAGATATAATAACTTCTCCTGATATTGAATATAGTATTCTCAAAAGGAAATTGACCCAAGAGAGGGAAAACATTAAGGGTACGGAGGCAGATTGGTTACTGGTGCAAATAAAAACTTGAGACACATTGGTTCTCTGTTGCATATTTTAACTGGTCTAAGCACAATGACAATAATATGAATATGAATATGAATAGCCTTATTTGTATAGCATCTTTCAAATTGAAGTTACAAAGTGCTTTATAATAAAACAGATAATACAAGTAATGAAATCCAAAACCTAAAATGTACCAAGATAAAAACTTTTCATATTAAAATAAAAGCCTGGCAGCAGTAGTTTGTGTCAGTCGTGATCTTTAGATGTTCAGCTATAATATAATCTTGAAAAGGTCCAAACAAAGAGTGTGATGATGAACCTCAGGCTCTGATTGGCAACTTGTAATTCCCTGTAAAGTTTTCTCTCCCTTACCCTGACATCCACCAGCTCATCTGAAGAAACAACGTCTTCCGGCAGTCGAGGGAATGAAAACCTGGACGAGCTGCTCTTCTGTACGTTTATATCTTGTTTCTGCATCGTTCCTGGAAATACTCTGCAGGAAGAACACGTCAGAATCATTTTCAGAGATTTCAGCAAATATCAGTCGAGTGTTCTGTACATGTTCATGAAAGCTCATTACCTGTTGACATACACGCTGATCTGACCAGAGTCAATGATGGCAGGGTCTCCATCCATCTTTTTATTATTCAGCAAAGCACTTTGAACGTTGTTTATCCCAGTAAGGAGGAAGTCTGAGACTTTTTTCTGTAGAAAATATCAGATCTGTTTTGTGAGGCTTGTGGAAAAATTTACAAAAATTACTGCCTGTGTTATTTTTCTTACATTCGTTGAAACATTCAAAATATTACTGGCTGCTTCAACTATTGGTGTAGCTGCTTTCACAACTCCTCCATCGTCCCCGTCGTCCTGAGTAACACTGATAGAGTTGAGGGAGGCGCTGAGGTCGACCAGCAACGAACCTGCTTCTTCCTGGAGAAGAAATACGGAAAAGATCAGAGTTGATAAATTTCCAACTTTCAAAAGAGCTGGTGAAACAAGTAATCCACTGGAACCAATATATTTTACTTATGAAGTGACTTTTCATTTATTCTATTTATTCAAGAATTCAGCTGATAACAACATTTTAACATTTTTAAACACCCTTGTTGCTTCACTTGTTGCAAAGTCACCTTGAAAATAATCTGACATTTTTCTTTCCTTCTTTATTCAAGTTTAGACCTAAATTGATTCATTACAGTTTAATGAAAAAAAAATGATTTCTTATGTGATTGGTGAAAAGAAAGGAAATCAAAAAAGTTATTATTGTGTTATTTGAAAAGGAAAGGTTAACACAAGACGTCTCTTCTTCCTGCTCCTTTTTTCATTGATTGAGTATAAGTGTAATGTTGTGGGGTTTTTCGCAAAGAGTTTTTGGGATTACATTGAACAAAATTAATGAAATAAACTCAAATTAAACTTCCATTACATTCACTAAAAAACGTTATTGTTTATCAAACAAAGGCTTTGATAAAGCATTTAGATTTGGATGCTGCAGTATAGTGAGTGTTAAAGATTGTCAACACGTTCTAAGCTTACATATTAAGGCTAGGAGACAATTAACTCTTATTTTTTGTAATTTACTAATCAAATATTCATGCAGTGATGTGAATCACTGATAATTACTATCACGTAATGACTGTACAAACTGCTGCCTGCACAGCATCTTCTTAATGGACAAAGTTTGTAAATGAATTGCTATATTTTATTTTCCAAAAGATTGTTTTGAAGTTGACATAAAGCTTTGTACTTGAGCAGCGGGACTGAGCTCATCCGAGCGCTGGGTGAGTCCAGCCACAGCTCGGGCCGTCACTTGCACTTCCTGCGTTGTGTTGGAGGGGGCGTCCACCAGCACTGTGGCCATTTTGGTCAGCATTGTCTCTCTGAGCTGTAAGAAAGAGAAGCACAGATTGATATAATGACGCTCTCCGCTCACTCACAACACGAGCAGGAAGCCTCACACACGTCACAGCAGTATATGAGCACGTTTCTGCAGCTTCAACCTCGACTGTTACCTTGGTCCTTGCATCCTTCTGATCTTGGCCGACCTCCGTGTTCAGCATGTCAGACACGGAGGTGAATATTTGTCCGAGTGCTTCCCCAGAGAGCAGGCCTTGTTCCTCTAACTGAGTCACAGTGTCCTGCACTGCAAACTGAAGAGCCTCCACCGAGGAGCTGGACTCACTTCTTCTCACCTTCAGTGAGACAAACAGAATCAATCAGAATTATTCCACCTCACAATGCTCCTGTTTCTCTCTCTAACCTCTGTGATTACTGGCTGATGATGACAAACCTGAGCTTTGACAGTTGTGGTAACTTTCTCATCTCCATGCTTCACTGTCACCACAACAGACAAGCTGTAATTGTTGTTCTTGTCTCCGAGTGGCAGGAAGACAGATTTCACCTCATTTGTATTACTGCAGCGCAGATGTTTTCCTGAAAGACAATAGAAATGATTTAATAAAACTGTGTCTTTTTTATTTATCAACATTCATGCTGCTTTCTGGGCACAAAACAAGATTAACCCCAAACACAAATGTAAGGTCCAAAACCCATTTTAGCCATAATAACTCACAGTCAATAGATTCTCTTTAGTTTGTGCACAATGCTGATTATAACAAAAACTTACCTGCAGCCCTTTGAGGCACATTCCCTAGGCTTTTAACACTTAATTGTACATTTTTCACCTCCCACGAAATGTATTCTCCTCTTCCTTCTGTCTCTTTGTCTTTGCTTTTTGTGTATTTAACACTGACTCAAAAGATGCATCACAATCTCACCTGTGTCAGTCGTGAAGCAATATAAACAGTCTTCAGAGCAGAAGGAGCTCGGTTTGCACGTGATGTCAAAAGCATCAAGATCCGTCCCAGAGGTGGGAGAGATGCTACACGTGGGGGGGCTGGGGCCTGTTTGGGTTGCAGCTGGTTCAGTTGGCTCAGGGTTCGGTACTGGGAGAGTGAACCTGGCAAATCCTGCCTCCTTCTCGCCTGGAAAAAAACAACAACCATAAGATTCTGTGTTTCTTAAGACCTGTAGCCCCGACTGTGGGAGGAAAACGCACCGTAAGCAATCACTATGATGTTTTGCAGTTTGTCCCTTGAAACTGTCAGATGTTGTTTGTGTACAATATATTCAGTGCCGCCCTCCTGCTTCTCTATAGGGGGCCTCCATCCTGCTCGGTTGTAACATGGAGCAAGGGCACCCTGCGAAAAGAACAATCACTTAACATTAGCTTGACACATTAATCTCTTATTTATAAACATTTTAAAAAAAAACATTAAATTTCTGTTTCAGACCCACCTTCAGAGGTTTGGGGTCCTCAATGTACCAGTCTACGTTGGGACAAGTTGTGTCACAGCTCAGTTTCAGCTTTACATTTTCGTTCACGTCTATAGAAGCACAATTATCACAACTGCAAGAAGAAACACAACCTGTTTAAATAAATGCTGATTTAAAGCTGCAGAGTTTGTGGCTTCTAAAAAAGACAAATGTTTAAGCTTGACATTTTTCCTTTTAATAACTTTTCCTTAAAACTTGCAAACAGTCAACAGAATGAATATTTTTGAACATGTTAGATTAAAAAAAAATCTGAATGGTGACATGTTACCTTATTTTGACATTTGTGAATTCTTTAGGAGCAACAGTGATGCATTTTGAAGCTGAACCAAGGTCAACCCATTTCCTGAACAACCTTCTTTCTTTCACCTTTAAAACGTATTTGTTAAATTCAAAGGGATTAGGAAGGCAATCTTTTTCAATGAGGTGAAACAGATCCATTGTTTTGTTTCTGCATTTGCAGTTTCCTCCTGTTTGGGAAAGAAGCAGAGGCCGAACTTTAAAAAAAAGCACTAAAGAGATTGTGAATCACAGAATTAGTGGGAACAGACCAAATGACAGACACACAATGAGACCCAGGAGAACTTCAGCACGAAACAATAACCTCAGAAACTGCCCTCCAAGAGAATTATTACATATTTGACACAGTGAGTGTCTTTACATGTGCAGGAGTTTCCTAGCTTTAATCCAGAGTGAAATGAAACAGAAAATCTGATGTGGCTAAAGCAGAAACAAAGTCAAAACGGGAGAATGATGAGGCAGAACTGTACTGGTGCTCTTATCTTCTATTACTGGTGATTGGACGGGGAAACCAAATCCAGCAGTGTGAAAAATAAAGCAGCTGTCACCACAGCCAGAAACTAAACACAATGAACCTTGTGGTGTCTCCTGGTACTGAGTCATTATCTCCTGCTTTGCGTGAAACAAAGTAAAAGTTAATTCGAAATGTTTTTGATAATTCCTAAAATCCCTTTACAATAATTCAGTACATTTTAACAACCCATTAAAAGATTCAATTAATGAGTTCAGTGCGTAGGAAGGATTATTGCCATTAGAATGCACAAGAGGCCCCACATTTGGGCTTTGGAGCAGACCACCCGACCTCAAAAGCTGACTACTTTTTCCCACTGCCTTGTTTCTCTATACCCTCGTGGAAAAACCTGCATAAAAATGTTCTCACTATCAAAAACTGAGAGCATTTCAATTAGCTCCTCTAATCGTCTCCATTATGTTAATCATGGTTTAACTGGTACGATTAGACTCAATTAAAATGTCTGTGGTCAATGACTTGTTGTACTTACTGCACCTCCATGCAAACGCAAGCCCTTCACTGGCTAATGATTCTGTTCCATTCACTGTCAGTGTGACACTGTTAGCGTAGTTGATCACAGTGGCAGGAGCAGCAGTTATTTTCAAGTTGGGAGAGTCGGCAACGCTCGTATCGTCTGTCTGTAGATAAAAACTCAGTCAGCAACAAGCACATACACACATATTGATAATTTTATCATAAAAAACATATTTCATCTGTGCACAAATTATTATTGTTTGATACAATTGAACATACCATGTTTCCAAGTTCATCTGGTGAAAAGTCTGAATAATTCTGACAAGCCTCGAGTATTTTCTCCAAGTCCACGTCCACATCAGCGGCTGAAAAGGCGTTCACTGCTCGAACTTCAACTTTAAACAACCCTGTATAAAAAGAGTTTTAAGTATGTTTTATTGTCATAGCATAATTCTTTTTCATTTAATTACAAAACACTTAAAGCTTCAGGTACCCTCTAATGGACTGGAGAACGTATAATCTTGTAAGCTGCCGTTGAGCATGTCTCTGGTCTCAGACAAAGTTTCCCTGGCTCCGGTGAGGTTGAAGAAAAGCTGCACAGGGGCCCCTCGCTCCAATGAAACCCTGAAGATGACTTCTGAGGAGACTGGACACTCACTGTCCTCTGACAGCACTGAGGCCTGCAGGCCTTGGACAGGCTCCAGCAGACACAGCTCCAGGTCAGTGGACACTGAGCGGGCTGTGACCCTATTGGAAGCAGTAAGAGTCAGGTTGTGGCAGCCGTGGCCAAGTGTCTCTGCCACACTTGAGTTCAGTGTAATGTTGTGGGGTTCATTCCCTCTGGCCACTGATGTGTTTGCCACCACATGGTCCTCACGTTGAATCGTGTAGGAAACATTTGTACCTGTTGACAGCGATCAGGGGAATCAAGTTATATATGTGTTTGTATGACAAACAATTTATAAGAAGCATTTTGTTTACCTCTTTTTTATATTTACTCACCTGCTTCAACCATCAACTGAACCTGAACGGGTCTGCCATACAGCGCATTGCATTTACCGCCATCTGTTGACTCGTTCCTGCTATAGCACCTGATCACTTTAAACTCTCCAACAGGCTCCTGGATGGTTATGGCTTTCTGAGCTGTAACGTGCCATTCGCTGGTGGTGCACTCCACCTCAACCAGGAAAACACCAGGGCGGATGAATTTGTGAATGATGGAACTCTCCATCCTGTGAGAGAGGTCAAATAAAACTCACTATAAATGCAGGTCCACTATCAACATTTGTGGAATATCTACTGTATTTGATTGATGGGTTTACTCACTCCTCCGGGCTGTACGGATCAATAGTGTGGCCATCTCCGGCGTTCACTGTGCACGTCAGGTTTCCCTGAAATGGATGGAGGAGCCACTTCACTGTGATGGTGACATTATCAAAGACAGCCGCCAGTTTGCTCATCAACAAGTGGAGTCCTGGGAGGAAATCACAGTGTTGGTTTATGATCATGGAAACGTGGCAGCAGATATTAATGGAAACAATAAAGGCGATCACTCTGCTATTTACACCACTGACACAGTTGTTTGAATTGATCATCAACTAGTGAGACTACATGGTGGTAAGACAAGAAATTCTCAATTCAGATTCACAAAAAGAGGAACATGAGACATAGGGCAAAAAGTCTGAGGGAAACAACATAACAACCACAAGTTTAATTAATTTCCAAATAGGAGTGAGTTTAAAGTAATTCAATATATTGGTATAAGAATAGAATAGAATAGGAATTTACTGTTCACCTCAATGGAAAACTGTCTTTGCTTCACTAATAAATAAGCATCGACATGAAGACAGATAATCATAAAAAAATTACAATGACAGAGACAAAGTCATAAAAATAAGCAACAGTAGTAAACGGTCTTTATTTATATGGCGCACTTCTAGTTTGATGACCCCTCAAAGCTCTTTACAGTCGAGTTTTTTATTACAAATTCACATTCATACAGTGCATGTATGTGCAGCACTCTATGAGAAGGGGCAATTTGCGGTTCAGTATCTTGCCCAAGGACACTTCGGCGTGCTTAACAGGAAAGACTGGGATTGAACTGCCGATCTTCTGGTTAGAGGACGATTGCTCTAACCCCTGAGGAATGTTATGTCACAGTTTGTTGAGTTGAATATACTCTACAGCGCCTCCGAGAGCTCAAAGGCTCAAACTGGCTGAGGAGAGGATGGGAGCTAGGGTTAAATGTCCTACACCACTGAGTCTTCTTACAAACTAAATTTGTGTTTCCAAAGACAATCAACCATTAATCAAGAAGACAAAGATATTTAGAAGTCGGCCATAGTAAATACAGTTAAATATATATTTCCTAATCTTCTCCATCTAATCTATACTGAATTATTATAGAGAGCAAAAGCCTACGTATAGTGGAAGGAAAAAAAAAGTCAGGCGTCTGACCGTTTTTGCAGTGGTACTCTACAGACAGGTAACTTCCCAGCGCAGGACATGGTTCACCAAAAGAGCTCAGATCCACTGGAGCCTGACAAGCCTGCAGTCCGTGGCAATTGGCTGGAATGAGACAGAATCAAGTGGGTTCCAATAGGTTTATTAGAAAAACATGACAGTTCAACCTTCATCCTGTTGAATATATATATATTACTTTCTTTCTTATGACCCTCTACTAAAAAGGGGCTAAAACCTTTTAGTAAGAGGTGTATTAAGAATAAGGAGAAACACCAACTGTTTACTCACTGATTGTGTGAACTCCTCCAGTAAAGCTCCACACTGACATGATTGTGAGTTTAACTTAAAGCCCATTATTCAGCTCCCAGGAGGGGACTTGTCTAAGGTCTTTCCTGGCAGAGTAATCCTATAGTCTGCAGTGATGGGGCAATCAGCCTTTTTATGTTTGACACAAAGCACGTAACAAAAAGCGTAGTTAGCTGTTCTTTCAGTGTGTTTATCTTGTCTTTTAACAAAGCCAAATATGTTCCTGTAGATTTTAAGTGTAAATACAAATATACCTTTGACAGTTAATACCCAATTATTCATGAGCGCTAACCCTGTCAATAAATGAAGAGTAACCAAATCTGTCAGAGATATATTTTTCTACTTATTACTATCATAGACAGAGCATAACATATTACATGTACTATTAATGAAAAACTACATTAGATTTACAATAATTTAGTATGGTAGAACAAAGTCCCCTTTCAATTTATACTATATCAATTGTATGCCATGTTTATACCATTTTCTTATCAAGATTCATTAATTTACCCCTGGGAAATCAGTAAAAACATTTATAAATTGCCTATGTGGATCCAACCCCTGATCTTGAGCCCCAACAATATTTAATGAGTTCCTCTCTGACCCAAACCTCATCTCACAAAAAAACATACAAACGAACCAACAGACAAACTGAAAGGGGTAAAAGTACCTGTGACTGAATCCACCACATCGATCCAGCTGCACTCCTCCTGTGAGGACGTGGGTGAGGCTGTCAGTTGGGATCGGCAGTAGTGAACCGTCTTCCGACCGTAGAAGCTGTCGTCAATCTCTATAACCTGACCAGAACCACACTGCAGTGTCGCATTTTGTCCATCACATGCAATAGATCTCCCGGAATCTGAGAATTAAAAAAAAATGAATAAAAGAATTAAAGAGTGATACAAGGGGAGCAAACACAACATAAGTTTAATTCTGGATGTATATTTATATTTAGGGCTGCGTACCAAACTGGCAGATGAAGTTGAATTCCTGGCTGCAGTTCGCTGTGGCTTCCCACTGGAAACCTGAATGACTCAGGACATATCCACACGCTGCTTGTGCAACTGGCATATTCACCCAGTTACTGTAGCTGACATCTGAGCTGTCCAGCCACGCAAGGGAACCTGAGAAAAGTGGATTAAATTCCCTCAAATGACTGACATCAATCTTCGGTTTTATATCCTGCTATTCACTCATGAATGCTGCAGAGGATGTTCAGACAAGGTCCTAAGTTATTTGTTAAGGTTTTGATTAGGGATCGTAAAACAACAAAGCCTCCGACTGAGCTGCTGAGGGAAAGATAAGGACTCGTTCTCTGTGAAGGGAAATAAAGACACGTTTGTAAATCAGGCCACTTGACAGCGAGCCTATTGACACATTCAGATGAATGGGGAAATATCTGTCATCACACCTGCTGGTGGAGGAAGATATCCAACGCCTTCCAGTTATGTCAGTGAACAAACACACTTCACATGTACACTGCCATAATGACAGCAGTTGATCTGATTTCTAACTTTTTAAAAGAGATTTAACATTCATCACAAATTTGTTGTTCAAAAAATCGATATAAACCCTCATTAAATCATTTCAACACTGCTTCCTCTGACAACATGTCCTCTCACCCTCGGTGGCAGCAGCCTCCAGCGTGAGGTTCGGAGCGGCAGGTGCCAGCCCAAGCCACCAGTCCTTCTCTGGCTCCAGGTGTTTCTGCAGGAACTGCTGAGCTTCATCATTCAGGATGAAGGCGAGGTGTCCTCCGCCCCGCTCACACCATCCCTGGGCACTCAGAAAGGGCTGCTGCAGACCCACAAACTCGTAGCAGGAGCCGTCAAATCCCTCCTGGTGTTCTGGACAGGATAGAGTCTCTGTGTCGGCCTCAGCAATACAACTCTGGCTGAGGAAGAGGATCAACAAAGTCAGTGTGAGGAAAGCAGTGCTGTCCATCTCTGTCTCTGCATCTGCACACTGCTCAGACTCTCATGGTAACAGTTCTTTAAAGGGTACTGACGTCAGCCGCTGTGACACTGACCAGCCCTTAGGGATCAGGATGGCTTCTTTGACAGCTGCCCACCTTTGTGTTTTGGCCATTATTTTTGTGCACAAACAAAGCTCAGTGAAAAGGGACATGACAACTGTCAACAGCCAGTGATTGCTCCGCTGCCTCCATTACTGCAGAGCTCCACAACCTGCATGGGGAGATAAGCTTCTCATTCAGACCTGTTGCTATGAAAATGTCAAACTGAACTTTGAAGCCACCATCTGGCTGTAACTGCCTCATGGGCCCTGAGGATGTTCACACAAAAGGTTTCTGTGTTAAAAAATAATCTATTCTTTTTAAATAGGGTGGATTTTCTTATATGAAAAAGTTTGAGCTAAGCTTTACTGAAATTAACCCAGGATCATGTAACCGAGGCAGCAAAATTTAGATTTTCCTGCTGTCAAAGTTTCTTCAATTAAAAAGATCCAAGCATCTCTGGGCATTCTGTCTCTTCACATACATGTTGACTCCAGTAAATTAAAGTATAATAGATCCTTTAGAGATTTAATTAACAGAAGTTAACATAGAAATACTACTGGTAAAGTACTATTCACAAAGGTTTTACAAATAAGCCTGCAGTAGTGAAATATTTCTTATAAGTTAATCCATGGGTACTGATGGTCTTTTGTTATACAGTGAAAACCTTTTATATTTGAAGTACATTTTTTACATACTATGCTTTCACTTGCTTTCACTTCACTCAAATTAAGTAAGTAAAGAATATGGGCATAATATGTTGTTGATGTATTATTGGCATCATTGTATTTATATCATTAAGCTATTATACATTGTATATTTACCTTAGATTTTATATTTATAATATTTAGATAATATTTGTGAGTAGGAGCCATAGGGTAGGAGCACCATCGGGTACCCGGATGTGTGACGTCATATTTGTGAGCCGCAGCAGTGGTGAGGACATGACTTGTTGAGATCACCAGTGTGGATGAGATCGTTTCATAAACAAACTCCACAATGTTGTCGTGCAAACGGGGCCTGACCGGCACCATGACCTCCGCTCTGCGGGCTCTGCTTTCCACTAACCGGGTAAACAACACTCTTCTGTCGGTCGGTCGGTGGACCTGTGGAGGGAAGTCGATCACTGACCGCTGTTTGTCTTTTGCCTCCTCAGGTTGTTGTGCTCGGCCCGGTGCGGAGACATGTGTCCTCCTCACAGACGGGGACAGACGGAGAGGTCCGCATCACCAACGTCCTGAAGGAGAAGTTCCCCTCAGCGTCGTCCCTCAGAGTCGTGGACATTTCAGGTAAAAGACACAGAGACATTTCCATAAATGCTGTGACCAGAGGACCGAGCTGCAGGTTAGCGAGGTTACTTCAGGTTTATCCCGGGTTTGAAGAAAGTTCAGGTTCAATTTAACTTCACCAACTGATTTGATTGGTTAATAACTGACCAATCAGATCACTGCAAGTACTGGGTGATCATTCCTACAGGATCCTGACAGGGACAAATGAGTCTACAAATAAAGTTACAACAACATATTAGTAGATGAGTTAAATTGTTTTGGATACACTCTCCATGGCTGAGGTGAGATTTTGTATTGGACGGTGGCTGAGAGAGCTCAACACGCTGCAAATTAAGAAAACGCATGCAAACTGAAAATCCACGTACAAATCAAGATAACAACTTCGTCCATCTGATGACACGTGCTCTCCAAAAAGTCACAACACATGCATATACAGAATATCGCTGCAAATTGCAAATACCACACTGAAAATGTTTCCAAGGGAGACAAAGGGATGAACCTGGCTGTAGTTCAACGCTTGACCTCACAAAGAATTTCTACAAAAAGGGTTGACCTTCTTTTGGAGTCAATAGGTTACATGAATCTATCAAAAAATATGATTTTTTTTTAGGTAATATTCATATAAAATGTAAAAGAGGTGTGTCCTGTTTGTTGAGGATAGCAATATATTGTTTCATGTCACTGGGTCACATCCCAAGACAGCTCCTGAAGTCATAATATTCATTTTTCGATTGATTCATTTTATATGTATGACATAGTAAAAACACTTAATAATTATTTGCCATAATGAATCAAATACTAAATAACAGTGTTGTTTGATTCTGTGTTGTTTAGGTGGTTGTGGGTCCATGTATGAGATCCATATAGAGTCCAGTGAATTCAAGGGGAAAAGGACGGTGCAGCAACACCAGTTAGTCAATCAGGTAAATACAAATAACAACAATGAAGGTGGCAGTGTAAAGTAATATATTGTCCTAACTGTGTTATATGGTACACTTCTAATTTTATTTTTTGCTTTCCTTGCTGTCTGTACTGAAAATTTACTTCAACCGTGCTTTTGATCTTTTTATGAAGATCCCCTTAACTTAGAAGGACGTGGTTACTAAAAACAGAAAATGTTTGTTCACGTGGAATTTTCTTCATTATCTGTTTTGTCTCCTCTTCCACAGGCACTAAAGGAAGAGATTCAAGGAATGCATGGACTGCGAATATTCACTGATGTCCCAAAACATTAGCGCAAGTCCTTCCACTGCTGACTCTCACCTTTCTCCTTTTGTTCATGAATGTACAGCTTTATAGAGGATATTGTGTAGTAAATGAATTCCAGGATATGTTTTAACTAGTGAGATATCTGTTCCTCTGAGATTATATATATGTATAAAACAAGTGAAGGCTGTGATACGCACAAAACGTCTTGGTTAAATGCCATTACAAAGTCAAGTCATGTTGGTCTTCTCAGGGTTCAAATGATGTTGGTAAAATGAAACACAGTTCAGTAAATATAACAATCCTATTATCAGATAATTACTACAGAGCCTTGTTTTCAACTGAGGGAAACTCCAGTTTGTGGAGCTTTACTTTCCAAAATCATTCACACTGTGATCACGATATATATGTTACACTCCCATGAAATATGATTGATTTTAAAAAATCGGTTACAATCCATTGGCTTGTACATATACCTTGTATTTATTCTACCTATGCAACAAGAATAGGAAATTAATTAAAAAAGCAGCTGCTCTTCCCCTGCATACTTTTTACTTGACTGGCCCTGGAAGCTGTAGCGATAAGAAAAACTGTTTTCAATAAACCTTGCAAAGAAAAGGAATCATGTAATAATTGAATCAGTTACCACTTGTAGTCAAATTAATCTTTCTATGTAGGAGTATAAGTATGAGAAGCTTGAATTCACTTAATTACTGTTACACTGTGATATATTGGTTTAGGGAAGATGTAGTTAAAATTAATGTTGTACTCTAATCTAGATTAATTATTAACATACAATATGCAAGAGGACTTTACTGAAGTTGATTGAAGTGGAGCTCATTGTCATTAATTTGAACTGTTCTGTAACGGATAATTGTTTTCATCAAGGATCAATCAGTGTAGTTATTATTAATAGATTGGTTGGTTTGTAAAATAAAGGAGAAAATAGTCCAATTACCCAGAACCAATAGTCACGCCTTCACAGAGCTATGTCCAAGCAAAAGTGTCAAAATAATTAGAAGCGTTAACAGGAAGTTTCTCTATTTAATAAGCTGGAACGATCAAATGTCTGAAAAGAGATTAATCAGCTAATTAATTCAGCTCTATTTTTATATACTTCTGCATAATTTGTCTAATATAAACACTTTAGTTACAAATTTAAGTCAAAGTCAAATAAATGTTTTTCCCTCTGTGGTGTAGAAGCAGCCTATAAAGTGGGATGAATGGGAAATCTCAAGTTAAGTACTAAGAGTACCTCAAAGTTGTACTTATATTCAGTATTGTAGAAAATCCTGGAATCATTGAGTGAGTTGTATTTGTTGGATTGAAGATAAAGTTCGAACACTCATCACCAGCAGATGGCGCACTTCATACTTCAACCTGCTGCAAAGACAATACACAGGGATGAATTTAATTTCAGATCAATGAAATGGTGATGTTTAGAGGAATTAATCATTATTTCCGTGACTTACAATAAGAAACAGATTATTCAGGACGGTAATGTGACATGATGGAATAAATGCGCAGGCGGTGAGGGTTATGGATGCGCGTGTTTGCGCAGGCTGCGCACCGACCTCGTCCCCGTAAACCCCGAGGAGGAGCGGAGAGGAGCGGAGAGCAGCTGGTCTGCGACATGGCTACAGAAGGAGTAGACATGACGGAGGAAACCGAGTTCATGATCGACCGACACGTGCAGGGGAGAGACGCGGAGAACGTGGCGGGTCCGCGCAGCGACGCCAAAGAGATGCGAGCGGTGGTCCTGGCGGGGTTCGGGGGTCTCAACAAACTCAGGGTGAGCGGGAAGCCGATGCCCGAGCCTCAGGAGGGCGAAGTGAAGATCCGCGTCAAAGCATGGTGAATACCACAACGCCTGTCGTTCAATAAATACAAGATGGGCTGTGACACTTCATTATTTCAGGATTCATCACCAGGATGAACGATCATACGCTGCATTGTGTTTCAGAGCGGTTTTGCAGCCATGAAGCCACAGGTATTTTCTTCTGGTACAGCAGGGTGGCTGCTGGAGCCCATCGTACCAAGCAAATCTGGTTTTCAAGAACATTCAGTCGTTCTCATTGTATTGCAATTACCTTTATTCTAAATGCTGTAATTATTGAGCTGATCCTTTGCCAAATATTCACAGTTTATGTAAATTAAGTAAGAGATTATTTCGTATTGGAGCCTCAGTGCTTATATTCATTAAAGTAATAATAATCCATGGGATGTCTCTTTCATGTTTTTATTATTGATTTAACATCTGAGGTCAGAGTCAGTTCAGCTGCATGATTTATTTGAAGGGTCTGTATTGATTTCTTTTGTTTGTTGTTGCAGTGGCTTGAATTTCCTGGATCTGGTCGTTCGACAGGGGACAATAGATAATCCCCCCAAACCTCCACTGGTCCCTGGGTTCGAATGCTGCGGAATCGTGGAGTCGGTGGGTGAGAACACGAAGGGATTTGAGGTTAGTGAAGTTACAGGCTGTTAATGAGGTGATCGATGTTGAAATGTTTCCATTTTCTGAACAATAGAAACCTGCATCAAGAAAATAATAGACTTATAAACATGCCGACAGTATATTGATGAGAATGACATCAGAGTCCATAATATAATCTACAAACCAGTGGTGGATCAAGGAGTTTTTAAAACCGAGGGTCCCAAAGGGGCCACAATTTATAGAGAGGGGCCGATGTCATGTCCAACATCCGTGCACAGTTCCTGATTCAGTAAGGTGCACATTTAAGTCACTGCTGGTTTACTGCTAGCTCTATAGCTTTGTGTAAAGCCCACACATCACTGAATATGTTTGGAAAATGGTTCCTTGTTCATGCACATTGTGTACTTAAAAAAAAGATTAGAAAATATTAACTCTCAACAAATTGTCATATTTATAGTCAGGGGACTATTTCATTTAAAGAAAAATAAAGACTACTGGCGACAGGGGCACTATTGGGGCCACTCATTACGCAGTGTCCTCCTGGCCCTGCCACTGGATCTGCACCTGGTACAAACTAGAGTGGAGCTCAATAGAGTGCACATCTCTCTGCCCAGCCCTGCCCTCATGAAACCTCTTTTTTAATCATTGTATCTTGATTTCTAATTGGATCTGCACCAAATTTCACACATATTAGTCCCCGAAATGTGTCAGATTTGTTTTAATCAAGATCCATGAATTATTATTTGAGGAATCAACATAAATGTTGCAAAAAATCCAATCTCACAATGTTAGATAAAAAGAAAAAAATCCCCTTGAGCTGGGCCTGATCCAGATCTGCACCAAACTGTAATGGGTTGGGCCCCACCCTTCCACAGAATATCACGGAAGCTGGTCGGGTAGTTTTTGCGTAATCCTTTTAACAAACAAATAAATTCAATTCGCACACGAAAACGCAATCCTCCCTCATGTCACATGACTCAGCTCCATCCCGACATGTTCCTTTCAGATCGGCGACAGGGTCATGGCGTTGGTGAACTACAACGCCTGGGCGGAGGTGGTGTGCACACCGGTGGACTTTGTCTACAAGATGCCAGACGACATGAGTTTTGCTGAGGCGGCAGCGTTCGCCCTGAACTTCGTGGCCGCCTATATGATGCTCTTTGAGGTCGCCAATCTGCGGGAGGGGATGTCGGTGCTGGTGCACTCAGCAGGAGGTGGTGTAGTAAGTCCGCCTCTGATGACTGATGCAGGCAACCACAAAGAGAGCTCAGCCGTTTCATCCCACTCTCATTAGAACTGACTCATTCACTGCTGCAAATGGAGCCAGCTGTTTGCTCCCTGCTGTTAATGTTACAGCGAAAAATGAAAACATCAACTTCAAGTTATTTCTGTCTTCACTTCTTGAACATCCTTGATTTATGTTTTGAAATGACTTTTTCAAAGCCAAAGACAGTCAATGTTGTGAGTTAGAATTCAAGCTAACCAAGTAATCATTAGTATTACACGAACAGTAATGATAAGTACAATAACATTATCTTTAAGAATGTGTTAGTGATGTGTGTTGTGTTGTCTGTCTGGGACTGTAAGTACGTTCAGTGCCGCACTCCGTGTTCCCACAGATGAATTGTTGCAACTCTTTGTTATTTCCAGGGTCAAGCTGTGGCTCAGCTGTGCTCCACCGTTCCCAATGTCACTGTGTTCGGGATCGCCTCATGTTCCAAGCACGCAGCCATCCGAGACTCCGTGACTCACCTGCTCGACAGAAACGCGGATTATGTGCAGGAGGTCAAAAAGTAAGCGTCTGTGCCGTCCTCGATTTGAGTTGGTAACAATTTAGTTCATCCAATGCATTTCAGGCACATTCAATTTGCAAGTGGTTAGAGCTGGACTGAATTTGAAGGGGTAGTCACACGGTGCACATGTCAGCTAATGTGATAACGTGGACTTCGCTGAATGTAGACATTACCCCGTTTCCCTTATTTTGGTCTGGTGTGGCCTTGGTCCCCCAACAGTTCATCTGAGGCAGCAGGGGAATCTGTCGGGCAGAGGTCTGCACTGGCAACGTGGAACAACCGAGGCAATTAGGACCAAGCAGTGACACCCTGCACATGTCATCCACAACACAGCCGCTAGCCACTTTACACTACAGAGCAAAAACGCTGCCTGAAATTTGAATGGCTGCAGGTTTACTGTATCTACACTGTAGAGTCTGTTAGTAAAGATGTCATAGAGCTTTTTCTGTCTTCTGCTTTAAAGGCCGCTGTATGGCTTTATTTATCTGATAACACGTAGAGATTCAAATGTTGCTTCATTAGCACTGATTGTTTCCTGCTCTCTACTCGCATGTCCACAGAGGCAGTGGATTAATGTTTCTTTCATCTCTCTGGCTCACACATTCTTCTCGGGATCACGAGCAAAGTACAATTAAATTAATCTTTTTACAAAAGGCAAAAAAACCATGGGAATCACAAGACCACCAAGAAGTTTAGCCAAGCAGGTGTCCAGGGCCACAAGGGAGAGAGTGAGGACTTAGAGGTGCCCGTGAGAACAACATGCTTTTCATTCTTACATATCTGTACCTTCAATGAGTCTGGTCATGCCAGATGCTTTTTATTTTTTTTAACCGATTGATAAGAAGCTAAACTTTTTGTTGATGATGTAAGAGGTTTTAGTCATGAGGAGTGATGTGGGCCCTGCAAAGCATCAATTTCTCTTCATAAGAGAAGTGTGGGCAGAGTCAAAAGAGACATGTAGGTTGCAAACTGCAACTTTTTCTCAGAGGAATCAATGATCATATGCTAAAAATCCATAATTAGACAAATCCTGAGTCATAGGCTGAATATGTTTCCACTTTTGGTGCTCGCAGTCATAAAGGAGCAAACCTGTCATTGATTCTTGTCTTATCTTACTTTTAAGTTCATTTTGTCTTGGTTGATTGACTCTTTACAACACGTTGATTGAACTAAAACGGTTTGCTGATGAGGTGGATAAACAGGAAATTTAGCTGCAAATATTTTAGGGCTGCGTCTCATTTTCTTTATTGATTCCCAATAAATGTCAATGGTGAAAAACAGTGATCACAATTATTTCCTTATTCCCAAGGTGATACCTTCAAATAGTAGATTGAACCTTAAAAAGGATCAATCTATAATGAAAATAGTCATTCGTTGTAACTTTAATATTGGACTATACTTTTACATCTATATAAGTTTATATGAATCCCCTTTTTCAGTTGACTTCACCTCTACTTGGTTCTCGATGTTGCAGAATTTCTCCGGAGGGAGTCGACATCTTGTTGGACTGTCTGTGTGGAGAGAACACAGGGAAAGGCCTGAGTCTGCTGAAGCCACTGGGAACATACATCCTCTATGGTAGGAACATTACCTCTCAATGTTTTCACATAGTTAATTTCTTTAATTACTTTCAAAGTGGATATAACTAAGTTTACAATGTATTGGTCAAAGTTAACTTGACATGCTTTAACTTTGAAGTTTATATTACCACTTAAAAGAATACTTCAGTTCGGGTAAACACTTAAGGCTTTTTTGTGTTGTGCTGCATTAGATGATCAACAGCTCTTATATACTGTATCTCTGCAGTTATTGGGAGTGGCATGGTGGTAAAGCGGTCAGCACCGTTGCCTCAGAGCAAGAGGGTTCCCAGTTCAATATCTGATCTTACATGTTCTTCTTGTGTCTGCGTGGATTTTCTCTGGGTACTCCGACTTCCTTCCCTAGTCCAAACACATGCAGATTGGGGTTAAATTAAAGTGGCCCTAGGTGTGAGTGTCAGGGTGAATGGTTGTTTGGCCAGGGTGTGCCCGCATCTCTCCCACTGTCAGGTCGGATAGGCTGTATCACCCCCTGTGCGACTCCTCCACTTCCATGAAAAATAACCTGTGGCAGCCTTCAGTCTTCATAAAAACTCAAAAATTTTTTAGTTTGTCCTGTCTGGGCTACTGTCAAAAAAATGGTGGCCTTCATAGAGAGGAACCCTAACCCAATTCAAGGGTAAAGAAAACAACAACTTGTACAATTTATATAAAACACACTAGTGAAAACAGAACTAGGATTATTTTGTATTCAATTCATGCCAATAGATCCTTTCACCTATATCTTACACACTGAACCTTTAAAGGTGAGTCTTGCATTCAGTCATGGGAACCTGAGATAGTGAGACTCAATGGAATAAAACGTCCTCCCACAGCCTGAAAATGAAATATATTTTCTATCACTGCAACTACTCTGCTCTGATATCTGTTCATTACTTCAGGTCCCACCAAGCCTTGTGAATCCAGTAACAGAATTAGAGGGAGATTAATTCTCTAGTTATATCCTGAATATGTGCGAAGGCATGCTCGCACACATCTAAAAGGTCTAAAGGTGCCAGCCACTTCTCCCCCTGTGCACCTCACCCTTCACGCTTCTCTGCTGCCATTATTGACCAATCACTTCAGTCCAACCACTAGCATGGTTTTTTATCGAACTCTTTTATTTCTGTTTTTTCAGGCGCATCAAACATGGTCACCGGGGAAACAAAGAGTTTCTTCAGCTTTGCAAAATCGGTGAGTCAGAGATGCAGTCTGACTGCAACATTTGAAGGAAACAGTGGCAAACATTTCATGACAAATGAAACACACACACACACACACACACACACATATATGAGTTAGGATGAATGTGTCCCTGTTTCTTTTCCTGCAGTGGTGGCAGGTGGAGAAGGTGAACCCCATTAAACTGTACGAGGAGAACAAAGTCATAGCTGGATTCTCGCTCCTCAACCTCCTCTTCAAACAAGGCAGATGTAGCCTCGTCAGAGCAGTGATGGACAAACTCCTGCGTCTCTACGAGCAGAAGAAGATCAAGCCAGTCGTGGACTCCCTGTGGGCACTGGAGGAGGTAATAGCCTTGAATGGAGAGACTGGGAGACAGTGAATTTAATGATGAGATAAAAAAAAAGATCTAGTTGCATGTGTGTTAAGATGCAAGGTAAGATGTAAGAGAAGATTTTATGCAAACATCTTGGCTTGCACACCATCTTTTGTTCCTCCCTGCTGTTATTGAACATTTTTCCACAGATGGTTGGTAGGTTGCATCTTCCTGTTCCACAATTATTTCACACCCACACAAAACCCGACAGGCCATGTCAATCACTTTGCTCCACATTTCTCCAAATTCTATTCCTGTTACTATTCCTCACCTGGGGAGTCCTGGTCTTCCTCATGATGTTTTTCCATAGGTTGCTTATAGATAGTCCAGAGCGTATTGAAGAGGTTCAGTACTCATGATGACCCAGTGCTGTAACAACGTAGTCAGGGTATGAATAGCAGGCCATTTTCTGGGGCCTAGAGCTGAGATAGCCAAAAAATTGAGTCACACTGTGTAGTTGCTCGAGGTTCATCCAACTGTAAGCCACTACTGTAGAATCTGATTGGTAAAAGCTGCTCTCAGTAGTCATATATTAACAGACACAGTGTGTATTCATATACAGAATTTGCATAAGATTTAGAACACCCCCATTTTTCCATTGGTGGGTCAGGGGTTTATCCACCAGTAAAATAATGTCCTACAACATTAAAAGAACAGAACCCGATGGTGCCGTCACTTGATGGAAGAGCCGTACAGTCTTAAACCAGACTTAAACCCCATGGACCTGATTTGCTTAAAAAGAAAGAAAGAGAGAAACATGGTAGAAAGATGTGTTCAGCTTCTGCAGGTAACAGAGCAGGTGAAACAGCACAGCAAGCTGATTAGAAGTCTCACCGAACTTTCTCTCTTGAGTCACAGAGAGAATATGTTGATGAGATAATTTCTGTCTCCAATTCTCATGGGAAACGTCCCCCGTATTCTCGTCGTTAATCTTTGGCAGGTTGCACTGGCCATTCAATGGAGCCATTGCCCATGAAGAATCTCATTAGATGGGAGGATGGCGTGGGATGTAGTGTCGGAGGCACAGCCTGCCTCATTTGTGTATATGCCTGGGAGGAGAATTCAGACGGTGTTAGTTTACACGTTGACCGTGGCAACCTTTTTTTCATTTGGAATGAGAAGTTGGAGAGTGTGTGTGACTTGAGCAGAATCTGAGGTTTTCTGACCACCAGCAGGTTCAGTGAGGAAATTATTCTTTTGTCTTTTACTTTGGTTTCTAAGGTGCGTGAAACTACTTAGGATACTACAAAATAAAAGTGGACTTATAAATAGTATTTCTAAGTGATCTACGTGCAAGTGGAACTTATACATCCCTTCTCTCCTTCTGCAAACGTGTTCCCTCGCTGCTGCACGCTGGAAAAGTTTCTGACCTAATTTTACTCTTGGCCTGATCGCCATCATTTCATTTAACAAATGAATGCTTTTGACACAATGGCTTGTAGACAAAGAGGCAGTCAGCTCAGATGTGTCTCTGTGTGGATGGAACACAAGATATGACATCCTGAATAATCTTTAATAATGTGTGAATTTTTCTGTACACAATAAGTCAGAGAAGCTTTAATGACTTTCACCAACCTTTAATTTTTGTTATAGTTTAGACCCATCGACAAGAGGTCTAGAAGCACAGGTACGGTATGTTTGATCTGAACAAAATGTCAGCTCATTTAAAACGTACTGCGGGGCAGACTCCCTGATGACAGAAGCCTGGCCTTCACTTTGAGTGGGGGAGTGATTAAAATCCCTGTCTGTAGATCCCTGTTGTATTAAATGTCAGGCACGACTGTCCCATATAAATATAACAGAATTGATGGGTCAGTCATTGCTAGTTTTGTCAGAAGACATGATGCAAAAGAGAAACTAAAGCATCTTGATCGCCATCTGGTGGCTGGCTGCAGTATAGTTCATAAGTCCTGCGTCCTTCATGTACATGTCAATTAAAGTTTTCTCAAGATGGTTTAATTTCAGGTAGGTTTATACTCACAGAATTTATTTGATGTTGTAAAAACGCAATGAAATGCAATGATTGACAACTGAGAATGACTCCCGATTGGTCGAATGGGTGTAATGATGGGACCTCTCTACGTGGCTCCATCCCCCGAACGCTATTTCACAGACTCTGACTTCAAATGTGCAAACTGGCAGCGATCCTTTCCGGAGGAAATGCATCTTTATATTTAGTCCCTTAATTCTGAAAGAAACATAATTACCACTAAATGTAATGTAATCTCCCATCGGGGATATTCAAAATGTTATGTTTTTCTGACTTAGATAGACAATGTCATATCAGTGTAAAAAGTTTGTCCGGTAATTACTCTGTGAGCTGGGTGTTGAGAAAATGATGATGAGCCCAACACAGTGATAAACAGTGCTTCTAGTGGGCAGAGATTTATATCTTACGCTGCATTTCATTTTATTATTCAATCTTCACTACAATTATTATGAAGCTGTTAAATTCATTCATCATCCTCCTAAATGAAACAAACTCGAAAAGGACAATTTGAGAGTTATTATGAATATTAAAATCATTTGTTATTTCAGGGATTAACTCGAATGTATTGTGTCCTCCAGGAATCGGAGACATTTATTATCCACGTCATTTTATTTGTTATTTTTCGATCCCATTCTATCCAACCGGCCTACAGCTGGTTAATTGGATCTCCCATGCAAAATGCAACCTTTATTTTTCCTGCAGTCACAGTTAAAATAAAGCAGTGTCTTGTACTTGTCTGCTTAATATAGACTGGCTGGGATCATTGCAAGCAGTGAGGTGTTCAACCGTGGCCCAGCAGGATGAGTCAGCATCTTTTAGTCAACATTAAGGCCATTAAAGTTTCACACTGAGGGAGTTAAGATTATAGCTGTTCTGAGAAAAGGGATCCTGCATCTGCAATAATCAGGAAATGGTTGCAGACGTCTCTTTTGTGGGGAATAATTTCACAGTTTTTACAGCAGACCCCTCTTTGAAAGCTTATATTTTTGAAAGATGATTTTCAATTGAATTGTGAGGAATCCTAATTCTGTCTTTTTTTAACACAATAAATACAAAAAAATTTAAAACTCCTGTTGAAAATTTTAAATGTTCCCAGGGTTCAATGGACACTTTTGGTTTATCAATAAAATGATCCAGATTATACTTAGATGCAGGAGTGTCACAACAGGGAAGGCAAAATAGTTAACTGGGGCTCAGAGCTGAGAGTGGGCCCCCAAGAACACCAACAACAATTTTTGTTGAGAATCCTCAGACTCATTAATGGGTGGAGGAGGTTGAAAAAGGATAATATACCTCTTTAAAAAAAGAGACAAAGCAGCTGTATGTTCTTGTGCCTGGATGAAGTAACATCCTATAGATGTTAAGAGTTTCTTTGCAAATCTTATAGTATACTTCTCAAAATGTTCCGCCATTGTTGAAATGTCTTCTTCTTGTCGTACGATCGTCTCACTTATAATATTGACTAAATCACCATGGTTTCCTGCTGCATTCGTTTGTAATACCAAACGAACGCTGTGCCACAAAAAATAACTTAAGTTTTGATTTGTGTTTCTTAATTTTGCAGTTCACATTTGTCTGCTATTTTTAGAGGTTAAAAGAGAAAGTAGCCAATTAAATGAGATTGTTTTAGTGATGTTCAAATTCAGCTTATTGACGGTAACTTAACTATTGTGTTCTATCTTCAGGTAAAAGAAGCCATGCAGAGAATTCACGACAGAGGAAACATTGGGAAACTCATCCTGGATGTGGAGAAGTCGCCCACTCCTCTGGTAACAACAATCATTTTAAATGGACAGTTGTGTGAAATCTAAAATCTTCAACATCTAGATCTCACTAAATCCAACACACTGGTCCTTTAAGAAGATCTGTGGTGGAAAGGATTTTCAGGAAAAAGACCAGATGAATGAACTTAATGTCCCAGGTTAATTAGCTGGCTGAGTTGCAGTGTGCTATTTTTGGTATAGTAATAGTTCAGTTTGACATTTGTGATGCAGTTTCAGGTCCAGTCATGGTCACATGGAGGCAGTGAGTGATATTTCCTCCTGTTTTACCGCCCTTGTTTCCATGGTGATCTCAACATTAAACCTAGAAAAGCCATTAGACCTATAGACATGCTCATATTGAAGCCATATTATACAGCTGCCCATTAGCCAAGAGCACCGTCTGTGCTACACTGCAGCTCCTCGTGTCTGCTCACATCTACGTTCCCCTCTGTTCTCCTCTCGGTGCAGCTCGGTAATACGCCTAATGAGAGTCGGGTTGTATTTTTATCTCTACTGTAGATGGCCAGCGACAGCACTGAGACCAGTGAAGCAGGAGAGGAAGAAGAGGAGCCCGAGGGGGACAACGACAGCAAGGAGCGCATGCCCTTCATCCATTAGAGGCAGCTAAGCCCTCTGCAACGTGGAGAGGCTGCACAGAGTCACCACAGAGGAACTCGACCACACACCAGTGTTGTACAGTATGTGCTGTATGCATGAATGTGCCGTATGTATGCAGAGGGAATTTATGTGTCTCTTGTCTGTTTTACTATTGTTTGTCAGTCGAATAAAGATTAATGACACTTTTGTCAAACAGGCAACAAGTGCAAGTGCCATTCTCAAAATAGTAGTATTATATTCTCAACTGTTATTTTAAGCGACAGTACATTTACTGTTCATTTAATCTGCCTGCAATTTATTTGAATTAACAATGGACTGAAGACGCATTTAAACCAGCTGACTAGCATTTAACATTAGATTTAGTAAAGCTCCCAAGTGTTGGCATGTTTAAACATTTCACAAGTTATGAAAACATTTTATTTAATTCTCGCCTGTCCTCAGAGATGACTTCAATGGAGTAATATGGAGATACTGAAGATTTTATTTGTTTAAAGAATGAAGCTGTAATAATAAAAGAATAGTTTTGTAGTTGAGAAGAGAGTAGTAGTACTATGAGAAAGAAAAAAATGTAGTATTACTAGACTAAATTCATATTTGAGAGTTTGTTATATCATGGTTTTACAACTTATTATTTTTAAATCGCCCTAAGACTGAGAATCATTTTTACCCCCATGTTTTGATGCTTCTGACAAAGGGAGTGAATCACTTTGTTTTGTTAATCTAGTGATGTGTGATGCAGGACAGAAAATTCTGTATGTCGATATCTGCATGACGTTTTATTCTTTGGTGCCAACCTTGTGATATTATGGGATCACCAGTGCCTTTCAGCTACAGAGGAGTGTTTTAATACACAACGTGCTTTCCTCATCTGAAGTTCATATTGAACAAACTAACAAAAAGGTATTTTTAACTGGATTGTGAAAACAGATTCATACACTTAGAGATGATTCCTTACTTAAACTATATATTCAGAACCTTTACTTAATAATATACTACACCAACCAGTGTTGCATAAAAGACAGATTTTCATGAGATCCAATTTAAATTGTATCAAAACCTATAAAAATACAAGTGAAACGATTATAAATTCTTAATTTTCTTAGGGAGGATGATGATGAAGTCCGACTGATGAGCCTGCTTTATCTGACCAAAGTTATTTACTTGTGCCTTTTAACAAAAGTGCCATAAGACTCCCAAGGTACATTATTTTAACTAAGAGCTGGTGTATAAAGGCGATGTGGTTTAGATTTGAACAACATTGTGTATTTACTTTATTTACATAAGATTCTCTCTACTCTAAATCGGTGGGTTCTTACTGAGCTACAGGAGAAGAAATGCTGACAAGGACCCAATGGTTGCCAAACACTCGCATCCATCTAATCAGGGGATTGATTTGTTTCAATTTCTAATTTGTCAAAGTACAAACAAAGTGCATTGAATATCCTTTTCACTATTTATTTTCGGCTTTGCCTATTCAGTAGGTTTTATATTTTATAGCATCTGAATCATTAAAACAAGTAAATGCTTTGTAATCATTTTAAAGAAATACAAAATAACAGTAAAGCAAACCCATTAACTAACAGGACTAAACCCTGCATGCTTTGAAGCTGAGTGATAAACAGTGTTTGTGTGTGCGTGCGTGTCAGATGACCTTGTAAAGTACGTGTTTATATGCACAAACTTCCCTATATACTATGGTTTACCTGTGGTCGTACATTATTTTTGTTGGGTACTTTCTTTGAGCATAGCTCTCTTTACTTGAATAAAGGAAAGTTATAAAAAGTTTTCTGTGAAAGTTTTTTGTCTTTTTTGGCACATGAGATTTAGACACTGCTTGAAAGGCATTTTTATTTCATCATAATAATATTAAAAAAAATCCTTTTAGAAATAAAAATTAAGATGATGTTCTGAGCTCCTGAAATCAATGAGAAATCAGAGTTCGGAGACAGAAATCCCTTCTGCATTTAAGATTAGGCTTAAAAAGTATCCAGTTTGATAAAGCTAGCATTAAATTCCCATGATGCCCTGACAATCTCTCGCTCTCTCTCGAAGACTGGTTCTGTTGAGGTTCCTTGCTGATAAAAGTGTTTGCTCATTATGGGAATTATTAGTTTTCTCAGATCTTTACTCAGAAGCCTTAAAAACAAATCGACCTACACTACCAGTCACCTTCTCATTCAATGTTTTTTCTTTATTTTTCTTTCTTTCTAACCCTAACCTAACCTAACCTAACCCTAACCCTAATAGCAACACTAACCCTATCCAATTCACAAATTGGATTTTCCCTTCCGAAGGTCGCAGAAGTTCGGGGATGGGACCAATCGATCGGGAGTGCCCACATTAGTGAGGATAGAGCCATCTCGCAAGTCTCTACAACTTTCTCTTCGATAACCCTAACCCTAATTGCCATCCTAACCCTAACACATCACAAACTGGTAAAGAGACTTTATTTCACATCCTTTTACACCTAAGACCCACAATTTCAATTTTATTTTTTAAAGAGACCGTTTCTATAACCTGCTAAGAAACAACACATGTTGAGAAAATCTTATAATGAAAACTAACACAGATTAGATATTATTAGCATAGAAGTTTAGATAGAATTACTCTACAAAGTATTGAAGTTTTGTGTACACTGAATTATTAAGGAAAGCCTTAACTGAAAGATAATGCTCTGAAATTAAACATTTTGAGGCTGTAAAGTGGTAAAACTTACATGAGCTGGTCTTGAGAGGTGTATTTCTATATTGAGTTCATATGTCTCACCCCCAATCCTTCTGTATACAACATCTCACTCTATAAATAACTTTCCCTTCACCAGAGTTGGGGGCTGCACTTCCTCTGGTCTGATGGACGCTGTATTTTTAAATATAATACAGGTTGGAGTCTGTGATTGCATGATACTGTAAAGTTGTCAACAGTTCCTAAGCAGCATAAATTATATCCTCTCTCTCACAGATTCATTTTACTTTTTAGCTTGTCAAAAAGTGACTGAGCTCGTCCAAAAGTGACACGAGTGAGGGGGGATGTGATGAAGAGCGCTCTGTGATGGCGGAGCAGTCAATGAATTTCCAGTTTGTTTGTGAAATGAAAGGGAACACAGCTTAGTGCACCCTGTCCCAGGTAAATATTTATCAAACACCAGACACAAGGAAATCATTATTTGCCACTCCACCCTTATGCCTCCCTCACCTCCTCCTGATGTTTGGACAAAAACAAACAGAGTTGGGGCCAATGCACGGGGAGCACGCAGGAGAAGCCGTACAGAGGGTCAGTATATATTGAGCAGCCTGCAGTGTTTTTGGTTCCTTCCCGAGCAGCATAAGGCGAGCCACTGTATCACTGTACCCTAGGATCCACAGGTCTCAGACATGGCACGTCTGGCCCTCCCCGTCTTCCTCCTTCTCTGCTTCTCCCTGCTCCACCTCGGCTCCAGCCGCCCGTCTCGCAGCAGGAAGGCTGTGTCAGCTCGTCAGTCCGGAGGTAACTATAGACATCATGCATCAGTTTCAATGGAATGGGGATTTTTTATCTGACCTGTGTTGGTGTCTTTGTCGAGATGCAGCTGCAGAGGAAGATGAAGTGAAGTCCCAGCTCGAGAGGTTGTGGCTGGAGGTGAACTCACTGAAAGAGATGCAGGCGTTGCAGACAGGTACTGCTTTCACTGCATAAAGACAGGGAACAACTGACAGGAGATTTAGACACTCAGAAGCATCACTGCCACATATTGCTCCCCAAAAACTGTTAAAGCAGAAATAAATTATAGGAAAATATCAGTTATTACCATGGTTCTATTGTAAATGTGTTGAATATACATATGACTCTTGACCTCTTCGTGTTGCCTGTAATTTAAGCCAGTGGTCCCCAACCCCCGGGCCGTGGGTCATTTGGTACCGGGCCGCACAGAAGAATAAATAAATTACATTTTTTCTGTTTTATCTATTATCCGGTCATTTTTCAAAATAAAACGGTGTTTTATTTTGAAAAACTACCGGATCCTCTCGTTTTATGACTCATGCTTTACGCATTTAAAGACGCTTGTCTCGGTCACGTCACTTTTTCGCTGAACACAAACCAACACGGTATTTGTCGGACCCATTTATCAACAAACCAGGTGAATCCAGCATGTCTGTTTAAGAAGAAGATCAGCTGCTGGAGATCACAAATGACGGCGGCCTTAAAAGTATGTTTGAGAAAACAACTCCGGTGTCCTGGAATAAAGTCACGGCAGAATACCCTGAGATCGCCACAACAGCACTAAAAACTCTGATGCCATTTCCAACATCCTATCTGTAGTGACATCGGTGGATTTTTTTTTAATTAACGAATTATTTTTTTATTTTAAATAACCAAAAAAAACCTCTCCAAATTCCATTAAATTAAAAAAAAATCTACCGCTCTCACCAGAGGTACCAGAGGAACTCCGTAATGAGGTTCCGTAGACACACATTAACGGCCGGTCCGTGAAAATATTGTCTGACATCCAACCGGTCCTTAGCACAAAAAAGGTTGGGGACCACTGTTCTAAGGCGTCCGAAGACAAGTTTGGAAACTCTAATAATAGTTTTTTATAGCATGTTAAATCATCCAGTATCTAAAATATAAAAATATAAAAGTAACTTTTAAGTAAGGCTGTCAAATATATGTAGAAAAGTAGAAAATATTTTCTCTGAAGTGTGTATCCAAAGCAGCACACGGACACACTATAATTTGTCCATCTACTTATAGTGCTTAGTTCAATGTCAAATCAGCACGAGTTGTGGCCTAGTTGGTAAGGTGGCCGTCTGCCAACCAGGTAGTCCCGGGATCGAATCCCACTCTTTCCATCATTATGCCGGCACTACACTGACCTCTTAAAATTCTCAAAATATCTTAAACTATGTAAATTAAATAAATAGAAAAATAGAAAAAACAAGTTCAATAAAAATAAATAAAATAAAAATAAATTTAAATTAAATTATATTAATAAAAGCTGCGCGCGCAATTCCTGCGCAATGGGCTTCTGCGCAGGATGTGCGCAGTAGGCTTCTGCGCAGGATGTGCGCAATGGGCTTCTGCGCAGGATGTGCGCAGTAGGCTTCTGCGCAGGATGTGCGCAATGGGCTTCTGCGCAGGATGTGCGCAGTAGGCTTCTGCGCAGGATGTGCGCAATGGGCTTCTGCGCAGGATGTGCGCAATGGGCTTCTGCGCAGGATGTGCGCAGTAGGCTTCTGCGCAGGATGTGCGCAATGGGCTTCTGCGCAGGATGTGCGCAATGGGCTTCTGCGCAGGATGTGCGCAGTAGGCTTCTGCGCAGGATGTGCGCGCGCAGCTTTTAATTTAATTTAATTTAATTTAATTTAATTTAATTTTTTTAAATAAAATAAAATATAAAAAAATTTAATTAAATTATTTAAAATTATTTAAAATTATATTAAATTATTTTAAATAAAATAAAATTAAATTAAAAATAATTCAAAATAATTTAATTGTTTTTAAAATTAAATTAAATTAAATTATTTTAAATTATTGTTAATTATATTAAATTATTTTAAATAAAATAACATTAAATTAAAAATAATTCAAAATAATTTAATTGTTTTTTAAATTAAATTAAATTAAATTAAATATAAAAAATTAAATTAAATTATTTTAAATTATTGTTAATTATATTAAATTATTTAAAATAATTTAAAATTTAATTAAATTAAATTTAAAATAATTTAATTGTTTTTAAAATTAAATTAACTTAAATGAAATATGAACAAATTTAATTAAATTATTGTAAATTATTTTAAATTTAATTTAATTTAAAATATTTAAAATAATTTAATTTTTTTTTAAAATAAAATAAAATATCAAAAATTTAATTAAATTTTTTAAATGATTTAAAATTATATTAAATTATTTTAAATAAAATTATATTAAATTTAAAATAATTTAAAATAATTTAATTGTTTTTAAAATAAAATAAACCAAGAAGGAGCAGCAGAGGAACCCAGCAGCCAGCAGGGGGCAGCCGCAGGACATCACATGGGAAAAAGCAGCAGCAGACTCTGATTCTTCTAAGGCAGTGGTCCCCAACCCCCGGGCCGTGGGTCATTTGGTACCGGGCCGCACAGAAGAATAAATAAATTACATTTTTTCTGTTTTATCTATTATCCGGTCATTACCGGATCCTCTCGTTTATGACTCATGCTTTACGCATTTAAAGACGCTTGTCTCGGTCACGTCACTTTTTCGCTGAACACAAACCAACACGGTATTTGTCGGACCCATTTATCAACAAACCAGGTGAATCCAGCATGTCTGTTTAAGAAGAAGAACAGCTGCTGGAGATCGCAAATGACGGTGGCCTTAAAAGTATGTTTGAGAAAACAACTCCGGTGTCCTGGAATAAAGTCACGGCAGAATACCCTGAGATCGCCACAACAGCACTAAAAACTCTGATGCCATTTCCAACATCCTATCTGTAGTGACATCGGTGGATTTTTTTTTAATTAACGAATTAATTTTTTATTTTAAATAACCAAAAAAAACCTCTCCAAATCCATTAAATTAAAAAGAAAATCTACCGCTGTCACCAGAGGTACCAGAGGGACTCCGTAATGAGGTTCCGTACTCACACCTTAACGGCCGGTCCGTGAAAATATTGTCTGACATCCAACCGGTCCGTAGCGCAAAAAAGGTTGGGGACCACTGATTTAAGCCACTGAGCTCACATGCAGGAAACTGCTAAGGGGATAACTAGTTCTCTTGGTGTGCAGAGTCACCAGCAGAGGGCAGCAGCACTCACATAAGTAGAAGGCAGAATTTTTGCAGGAGGACTGTGAGAAACAATTCATAGGGACTATCCAACATTTATATTAATAACTTTGAGTATCTTTCCTGTTTTTTTCTTACTCTAATAGGCTAATAGTACTTATTTATCACATGAAAAAGGTAGCAAATGTATCAATTTATTTTTATGTTTATTATCTTCAATAATTCCCCCTTTGCCTTTATTGGCTGAGTTATTGGTCGCTGTTTAGAACGTGAACTCTAATAATAAGAGTTTTAGGAATGTATATGTGTGACTTTTTACAGACATAAAAAGTGGGATTCACAAAATAAAGGATTGAAAAGATTGTTTAATGTTCATTTACTGAGGGAATTAAAAACATTGCTGTAGTTTCAGACTCTTAAAATACCAAATAGTGACTTGAAGTCGCTAATGAAGTAAGTGCTGTGTGTTTTCAGTCTGTCTCCGTGGCATCAAAGCTCACAGGAAATGTTACCTAACCATCGAGGAGCCCAAACATTACCACGAGGCCAATGAAGACTGCATTGCCCAGGGGGGAACCCTTGCAACGCCAAGGGACATGATGGAGAACAATGAACTGTGGGACTATGCAAAGAGGAGCGCTCCGGGATCCAAGGACTTCTGGATCGGCGTGGCAGACATAGTGAAAGAAGGCCAGTATGTTGATGTCAACAGCTTGCCCGTCAGCTTTTTACACTGGGACCGCTCCAAGAAGCAGCCCACAGGAACCAAGAGGGAGAGCTGTGTTGCCCTGTCAGTGGCTGCACAGGGAAAGTGGTACGATGAGGTGTGTCGCAACCTGAAAAAGTACATCTGTGAATATGTCATTCCTTAAAGGTCAAGTGTGTACGATTTACGTGAAAGGGATCTTTTGGCAGAAATTGAGCATAAAATAATCCTAATGATTTTTTTTACACTAGTGTGTTTCATCTAAATTTTATGAATTGTTGTTTTCTCTACCCTAGAATTGGCCCTTTATATTTAAATACCCTACATTTAGATTTGGAGCAGGGTCCTCTCTACGGACGCCGCCATGCACTTTACAGTACCCCAGAATGGACAAACTATACACCTTCTAGTTTTTGTGACAACTGAAAGTTCCAACAGGTACTTGCGCATGTTTGGATGGGGAGGGTGAGGTGAGGGGGATTCGGCTGCAACATGCAACTTCACCACTAGATGTCACTAAATTCTACTCACTGAACATTTAAGGGAGGGAGTGTTGTTGACAGCTTGTTCATCAGCCACCTGGGTCATCGATTGAGCATGGTGTCAAATTTGTGGCAATTGATAATGAAAACATAACTTATTGTTGGTCCTTTATAATTTTTAACCAAATTTTTTGGATTAAAAAGTGACTATATATTGGTTTTCTAATAAACTTGAATACAGGAATTACTTTCCTAAGTCCCAAAGCTTCAGGTGATGACTGTCAACTGAAATAAACCAAAATTGTTATCTGTTTTTTCCAGAGATTCAAAATGTTATCATCTTTCTGCATTAAATTTACAGATGTCTTCAGCACCAATGTACTTTGTCATTATTTTCTACAACTGAACACACACACACGGTGTGGTGACAACTGAAGATCTTTATGGATAAATGTGAGTTTAGAGAGATTTAATGAGTGCATTGAGGAAGTAATAAGTGTTTTAATCCTTTTGGTTCTAATCAGGATCATCACAACAAACTTAACTATTGGAGCCCAAAAAAAGTTTTAAACAAAATGTTGGTAATGTGACAGTTCAATAAAATATATTTTGAAGGCTCGTATTTATAACAAGTATTTTCAATTAATAAAAAGAACTAGTGTGAAGTTATGAATCAGAAAATGGTTCAAGTACATTTTTCCTACTGGTAATGAGACCGAGCATTGTTGTGCTTGTAAACATCCGAACTCTCTCACAGATAAACGGATGTTTTCATCATCTCCAGTAAAAACAATCAGAAACAAACAAGCACCACGGACGTGATCCTCCCGCACACATCACGCACGGTTGTCTGGGTGGAATGTGACGCCACGGCTCCGTGCGTGAAGTCTCGCGGAGTAAAACCACCGGCCATCTTTCTCCGTCTGCAGCGGCAGGACACTTTGTGCCTCAGTGAGCCCGACGAGCACTTTTCGGTTTGAGCCTACAAGTTTGGCCAAGTTTCATTTTGCCTCCCAAGCCTCCAAAGCGACGACGGACGGGACGCGGACCATGCTTGCGTGTAGCCCCGCAAAGTTTCTTCGCTGACATCCCTGTCCGGGTAGATGCTCGTCTAAACTGTCGTACAAATGGAGATGGTGCCTAGCGAGGGGAACCAGTTCGTATCCAAAGAGGTGAGCTTGTTGTTGCGGGGGGAGCGCGCCTCTCCCTCGGCTGTCACTCCTGCGGAACACGCACTTGGAAACGCGCAAAACTTCGGCACCACTTTGCGACTTTGTGATCTTGGAGTGTCGTCGCAGAGGCTAACTCTCCGCTGCTAACAGTTAGCCAAACACGACTTGGTCGGCCTATCGTGACATGGCTAACTTAGCATTAGCTTACATCAGTTAGCGGCTAGTTTCGCTACATCTCAGACAAAGTGAGTTTACGTGATTGGCTAAAGCTTTTTAGCATAACTATCACCAAGTTACCCAGCCATATTATTAAGCTTTGTTGTTATCAAATAAACTATTGAGCCTTTGGACATTTCTGCTGCTGACATGCAGTCCCCCCACCCCCTGAACAGAGACGACATTTGTCAACATTAGCGAGCTAACTCGGCTAGCATATGTCGTTATCCCTTTAAGTCTGGCCAGTGGCAACAACTCCGGCTAATCGACATGTTTGTGAAGTTGCCAAACCAGATTTAAATAAACCAGTGGACATGACTGACATTGTGTAAGCGACGTTTTCCTCCAGTTTCACTAGCGTACAGTTTATCTTGCTTCCCCCTCTCGCTTCCTTTTGCATATTGTTTTGAATGGAACTTGTAGCGTAACAGGGAACGCTAGCTTGTCACATTTCAACCATTTCCACGCTAATGCTAGCTAGCTTTGTTCATTTTAGATAGTGATGGCGTTAATGTTAGTTATTCGGTTTATCCTCGACAAGCTCAGTTGCTGCAATGAGAAGTTACTGAGCCTTTAGCTTGTTTATGCTGCAGCGTTAAGGGCTCGCTAGTTAGCTCCCAGTTCGCTGTGTGCCACCTAAGATAATAATCAATGAACCCGTGTTGACATTTTGCAGTCGTGTTTTCACTAAAACAGAAAACGAGTCTTCTCCATTCACTGTCAACGGAAGTATCGGTCTGCAGATGGTAAATTGTTTGCTCGGTTTAACGGTGCGATTGCAACACAAATGTCTCCGGGGCTTTTTAAATCGTATTATTATTATTCTCATGGCAGTCAGTCATGTTCCCACGTCACTTGTACACTACTCGTGTGTCTCCACAGCGATAACACAAGATATCTGTTCACACCAATATTTGATCATGGCTGCGTTTTTGTTTTTTTTAGCACTTTGGCTGCATCTACGTCAGTGACCGAGTCACACGTCAAGCATAGGACGTCAGTCGGTGATGTTAAGGGCCGGTGGGAAAATCGGCTCAGAGATGCAGGCATCAGATACACTACTCACGAATGCATCTGATTAAACAGCCAGCCTGGGAATAGAGTATTTTAATTAATACGCATGACTTGTGTTTGTGAAGAGGAAATACATTTGTATTATTATGAATCACTCTACTGTCAGCTCTTCAAACATCACATCTCTCTGGTGTGAACAGGTTAAAGCAGAGTTAGCTTCCTGCTCGGTTTTAGATCAGATTGCAGCCAAATGGCTCCAAACTGTTTTGATATCTGACTTGTTTAATTTTAATATTTATAGCCAGTTTGTGTGTTTGGCCCCACCAACAAAATACATGAGTGATGCAGATGTTTTTTATTTTGAAAAACCACCATTCTGATACTGGTGGACACAACAATGCCTCTCACAAATACAGATATTTATTTCTCAAGCAATTGTTTTTTTCAAAATATAACACACACGCACACACAATGTTATGATTTCAGTTAGCAGCAGTGTATCATCTCCTCCTCCTCACTCCAGGTGCTGTGTACATGCAGGCAGGTTGAGGAGGTGGAGGAGCCAGAAGGGAAAAGGAGGAGGATTTCATTCTTTCTCAGAAAGTATCAAACATTTGTAATGCACATGATTGCTAAAAAAGTCATCACAAATATAGATGTATGATATGTTTTTAATGTACAGAGGCATGAGCAGTAATTTTGATTAAAATCTCTCGAGTTTAAGTCCAAGACTGTATAATCAATACGAATTAATTTAACATTCACCTGAATAGTTTGGAATACATATTTAAAAGTAATATAGAATTAATTTAGCATAGGTTGATGTAAAAAAAAATTGGTGCGGAAAAAAAAATCCAGAGCAAAGTACATGTTATTGATGCTCAAACTGTCATGGGGGAGCACACCCTAATCTTCAGAATTTCTAATGCTTTCAAACTGTCACATCCAAACGGATACGTCTTAATGCCAAAGTTAAAGGTCAAGTTGACAAATGTGTGTCTTCATGTCGGCACCTTGTGATTATATCCACGGTAAAAGTCACCTTTAATCTCATAATACGCTTGTGTGTTGTCAGCTGCAGCTTCTTTATACGACCTGTCAGTCACTTTTTTCCAAGATCACAAAACTAACAAAGTAGTTGCAACAACTGGAATGACTTGAATATATATTCCTGTGTTTGTCACCCTGTTGTCAGCCAAGAGGTTGATTGGCCAACCAGGCAGTGGTAGGTGTGGCCTACACGTTGGATTTGTGTCACACCAATGTTTGATTATTTCTTTCATTATTGTGTTTGTTTTGAAGTTGTTCCTCCCCAACTATCTCCACGTGTTTATTAGGGGGATTTTCGGAGTTGCAGACAAAGTATGTTTGATGAGATGAAGAAGAAGATTTCTCAGGTAGACGTGTGTCTGGTGTGGGAGAAAAATCTCATTGTAAAGCATGGTGTTGTTGAATAGATGCACGAAGCAACCCTTTCACTAATTTAATCCAACATTAGGGACATTTAAATAACACCATCAGAAGACAAATGTATTTGCAGGTAATGGCATAACTAATCACATTAAAAACAGGGTATCATTCAAATTTTAAAACGAGATAACATAGTTAAAGATTTAGAAAATTCCGACTAAGATTAGCAGCTTTCCATCAAGTGGGTTTGTCCAGTCATGTGTAGGAAAGCTTCTGCTGTTTTAGTCATTGACATAACAAAATCGTCGTGCACCATACTTACAAAGAGTGCACAAAGCAAATACCCAATAAGCCTAATTGAACAATTGATCAAGACAGTTACAGGATAAATTGTAAATAAATAGATAGTTAGATGGTGTAAGTTAAACATTGGTTTGCTTTATGCTGAAGAAAACTAAGTTAGTGAATAAATAAAGTTTTCAATAAAAATAATAACCCTTTAAGATGGGTAGTAACTAATACCCGTCTGCCACATTAGTTTAGTTTTTTTGTGGAGAACTATTTTTCAATATCTAATTTGGAGGAATATAAACTTTTGTTGTCTCTTGAGCCTTTTTGGAGAAAAGCTTTTGATCCTCAAATAGATTAAAAATCTGACCAGACTATGACATACACAATACAGAGCTTAATTTTTTAAGACCGCTCTTACCCTGTAACAAGTTGCTCATATCAGTACTGATGCATTGAATGAAATGGCATTTTTTGTTTGTGCACAGGTGTATTTCTGATAGAGACATGTGCTGTAAAGCTGTACAAATAATCTACCACTTGGCTTTTGACCGACTTGCAGTGCATTACACAATGTTATTATCAAATATAGCTATTACTAACCTTTTTCCGGCACTCTTGACTTTCAGATCCAAAATGCAGCTGAGGAGCCAAGAGTGTTGTGTATCATCCAGGACACCACCTGTGCAAAGAGAGTCAATGAGAGGCTGACCCTAAACCTGCCGGCTTCCACCACCCTCTCCACACTTTATAAAGATGTTGCCCAAAAAGCCGGATACGTCAGTGGCACATTAGCCCTTGTCTGGGGAAATACATCGGACATGGTTAGAAACATTAATTTTGTCTCCTTTGTTTGTTCTTACATGTGACAATGGTTTTCCACATAAATATACACAGTTCTCGGTATAATCTCATCTCAACTTGGATACTGGCTACAGATCTGTGATCCCACCCATTGAAATTAAAGGTTAAGTCTTGAAAAATGTTGCATTTCAGGGTTTCAGCTAACAGGTTGTAGAGGAGGCATAGATGATTCATGATTTGAAAATGTGTTTGCAGTTTGAGTCTTTCCCCCTCCCCTCCTACTTAAGTGCTCAAATAAAAACAGTTGTATTAAACTAGCTTGGCAGGAAAAGCACTGTATTTATTGAATCGCTTTGATAGCTTAAGTTTGTGTAGGATTAAAGATGTTCAGGTTCTTGACTTAGACATGATTCAATCTGCAATAATTGCTGTTTTTATTTTATCAGTGGATAAAGTGACTGTGTGTTAGGGTACATGTGTTCTTGGTTGTGATAAACTTCAAGAGCATAATCACCAAACACTATTGAGCAGTTCAGTGTCTTTCAGATGATTAGCAGTTGGAAAATGGTATCATAAACACTAGGGCTGTCCCCAAACAAGGACTATTTTTTTCAGTCAGAAGTAAATGTATGGAGTCATATTTCTGTTTAAAAATCCTTGTGACTATAGAGTGCCTCTCCTGCCTGGCTCCTGATAGCACAGAGTCAAATCACGTGTGATGGCAGTAGAGGAGGTCGTAACAGCCAACATCGCTGCATTTAGCACTAGAGCTGAGAGGTATGGATTGCCCTGCCCCCTGTTTCCATCAACAAAGGCAATTTGCTTTTGTTAGTGTGTCAGGTGATCTCTAATGGGACTCATAATAATGGTTCCTAGCCTGTTTTTGTTGGTGCCATTCCCTTATCCTCCGCATTCAAAGTTTATGTCAGGAAAAATACAACAGCCCCTGCATCTTCTACTTAAAAGGGCAGTATCACCATATCATGACCTCAGTGAAACTAATTATTTTAAAGAAAAGTTTGAGAGTCAGATGACCAGCAGTTCTTTTTGTATGCTACCAGTGTTCATAAATGGAACCTACCATGCCATTGCTCTCTGCTGCAAAGAAAACCAAAGCCTGGCAGAATGGCGGTGCGGATATTTATCACAGAAATCCATATAGGGAATTAATTCTTAATGTGGGCTGTCAGTGTTGACTTGAGTGTGTTCTCAATTGTCTGTTTATGAATAAACTATTCCCTTTTCTTAAATGAGCCCTGTCTAATCCCACTGCTGACCCAGGCCAAATCCCAGGTGCTGTGTCTGTTGTTATCTCACTGAGTAGGTCAGTGGATTAAGCCTCTGCATGTTTCCACTGCAGCACTTTGCTGGCTTGTCCTCAGCTTGTTCGGGAGAAAGACAACTCTGTTGCATTGCTCACATGTTGGCTTCAAGCTACTTTCCTCATACACCACATCAATACAGGGGATTTTCTGAAAATGAATTCAGTTGGAGCCTTGTGAGTTTGTCCAGCATGTTGTTTTGTTCTTTTTTGTAATATTTGCTCCTGTTGCCTTTGTGCATTTTCTAGGACTTGTTTCTGATCTGTACACTGTTAAAAAGTAAAGCTCATGTGACTGAGGTTCTTTGCTCTGCTACCTTCAAGGAACCTCTAGACCACAACAGTGAGATGCCCCTCTCAGATTCTGGGTTTGAGCCTGATGGTAAGAGGAATTTCCTCCAGCTTACAGACAAAGATGGAGAGCAGCCCCAGATTGCATCGGTGAGTGGTACATGATGAGAAAAGCTAGTTCCTAATTTCTTTGACAATATGAAAATGTTTGTGTGTTGTTAGTTCCTTTACAGGTTTAAGGTTTTGAAACTAGAGGTATTTTATTTCCCCTGAATGTCTGTGTGTGCAGGATGAGTCAGGGACAGCAGACAGCAGTGGACTGGATGATAGCTCACAGGAGCGGTTTATTGGGCCCCTACCAAGAGACGCCACTGCAGGCTGCAGTGGTGACTACAGCAGTCCATCTTACTCCTACTCATCCATCCTCAGCAAATCTGAGACGGGTGAGTTTTGGTGTTGAACTGTTGAACATGTGACATCACTTCTTTTATCCAACCTCAGCTGAACTCTTTCTTCTTGTCCCTTTCCTCCGCTGTAGGTTACGTGGGCTTGGTTAACCAAGCAATGACCTGCTATTTGAACAGTCTTCTACAAACACTCTTCATGACCCCTGAGTTCAGAAATGCACTCTACAAGTGAGGAATTGTGCTCATAATCTTTGTGACGTTTTACTTGTGAAATCAATGTATTGTGTTTTAATGTTGTCTTCTGTGCAACTTCAGCTGGGAGTTTGAGGAGGTGGAGGAGGATCCAGTCACTAGTATCCCCTTCCAGCTGCAAAGGCTTTTTGTCCTGCTGCAGACGAGTAAGAAACGGGCGATTGAGACCACTGACGTGACCCGGAGCTTTGGTTGGGACAGCAGCGAGGGTGAGCTTTTATTTGCTTTCCTGTGACTAGACTCACAATGGCTTGTCTCTGTATTTGTCTCTGTAATGACACTTTTTGTGTGTTGTTTTTTTTTAGCTTGGCAGCAACATGACATCCAGGAGCTGTGCAGGGTCATGTTTGATGCCCTGGAACAAAAGTGGAAGCAGACAGAGCAGGTACGAGGAAGCTAATATTTTCTTAGAATTTCGACATCAAAAAATCAGCAGCTGATCCGAGGTCTCACCCCTCACAATGAAAACAAAAGACCTACTGTGAGAACAGTGAAACGGGCCAGTAAGTAAGCACCAGGGTCAGCTGTTTCTTATCTCAAGAGTGAGTTATAAACTGCAAACACTCAGGCCTGTCTGCGCATATGTAGCCATGTTGTCTGTACATATGAGCTCCTGCTCTGCACCAAATCAATGCATGAGATTGAATCCATTAAATATAACGGCCGTTTTATAATAGAACAATGTTTTTTTTTATCTTTGGCCATTTACAATAAAACAGGGAATTTGAAGTAAAACCGATCAAGTAGAACTGTTTATCAACTCCAGATGACACAAAGTTTTAGTATTCTTCAAACCTTAATCTATAACTTGGATGCACATACATGTGTCGTGCACATTATTTTTCTGCTAACCTGGGAAAGCAGCTCTTCTGCCCCTGACGACATGATACAGCTGTTTCTCACTCTTTTAAGTAGCGTCTCCTATGACAAGTGAACTGATCTTATGAGGAGACTCTCCTCGAATGTTTATGGGTACCATGTTGTTTTCAGCATGTTACTGTGCTGACTGTGCATCTGCAGAAGTTTAAATTACATATTTTATAGATTTCTTTTTTTTTAAGTAAAAAGGAGTAGATCCAACTCTTGCTGATTTTTTTCCTTTCTTCAAAATTGGAAAGTTTGCAACTTCAAACAAATGCTGCTTTGTTACAAGTGATACGTGGCTGAAGAGGCCTGACTGTTATACATCCCTGCCCTCAGGCTGACCTGATCAACCAGCTCTACCAGGGGAAGCTAAAGGATTATGTCCGTTGTCTGGAGTGTGGCTATGAGAGCGTGAGGATTGATACTTACCTGGACATCCCTCTTGTGATCAGACCCTTCGGAGTCAGCCAGGCCTATGGCAGTGTGGTGAGTTTCTGTCTCCGTTTCATTCCTTTAAACATTTAGCACATTGGCACCAAAGACTCAGACCGCATCTGACATTCATTCACTCTTTGGGCTCTAAGCTTCTTAACCCATTACGATTCAAGGCACCAAATAAAAAAGCCCTGGAAAACCTCAGCACTGTACAACCAACCTAAAACCTGAGGGTTAGCTTTTACACTTACTTTCTATAAATATAAATTAATTTATAATTGTCCTTCCACAGGAGGAGGCTTTGCAGGCATTCGTCCAACCAGAAACTCTGGATGGGCCCAACCAGTACTTCTGTGAACGCTGCAAAAAGAAATGTGATGCCCGAAAGGTGAGAAAACGAAAAATGCGACATGGCAGTGATGTTCAGAAAATACAGTGTCCCACTGATGACCTGTCTGATCATCTAATGAATGCTTCTGTGCACAGGGTCTAAGATTTCTGCATTTACCCTACCTGCTGACGCTGCAGCTGAAACGGTTTGATTTTGACTACACCACTATGCATCGCATCAAGCTCAATGACCGCATGACTTTCCCTGAGGAGCTTGACATGAGTCCATTCATTGATATGGAAGACGAGGTGAGGGCAGCGGCAGCATCAGTGGTACTTGCTTCCATCACTATTCCAGATTGACATTGAATCAATGGGTCTTCACAGTATTGAACATTTTGTTGGTTAATCTGTTCACCATCCATTACTTGACATGACTATAAGCTAGAGTCAGAAAAAGATTAATGTGTCACATGCTCCACGTTTTGTGTTTTATTATGTAAATTATCAGGTGTTAACATGATCAAATATCAAATCCACTACTTGGCTCTAGAAATACATACATTCCTGTTCCCTCCCTCTGTGTAAATATAACTGCCAATAACAAGCTTGACATTTTTTAAACCATTGTCTATTGTTTTTGAAATTGTCCCCCGGTAGAAGTCGCCTCAGACGGAGAGCTGCACTGACAGTGGAGCGGAGAATGAAGGCAGTTGCCACAGCGACCAGATGAGCAATGATTTTTCCACTGATGATTGTGTGGATGAGGGCATCTGCTTGGACAGCACTGGTAGCACAGAGAGGGTGCTGAAGCCAAAGGTGACCATCTTCACCACTCACTGATGGGTATCATGGGTTCTGTTTTCAAATCATTAAATTTGGCCCTGTTCAGAGTAAATTGAAACTGGATTTGTGAACGACCATTTCAGATAGAATTTATGAACACTCCCATAACATCATCTGGTTAATCATTTCCTTAACCTTCAACCCATGTTCATATTATTATGTTAACTCTGTGTTTGGGCTTCAGGCTGCTAGTATACATAACATACTTGCTTGTGTACTGGTATATCTATCTATTGACTATTAGACCATATAGAGTGGGAACATTTTGGCTAGTCCTCCCTTTCTGACACGTCTTTCAGGGGGTAAGGCATGTCTTGATGGTTGAAACAATATATCAAGGACTGGATGCTCATTAATAAATTGATTCCCTTACAACAATACTACATGAGCGCTGTGCAAACAAAGTTGGTGAGAGAAATTGCATCAAGTTTTTGATGCTACAGTCCTTAAAAATACAAAAAACAATTAATGTTGTTTAATACAAGGTTTCTTCTTCCTCACTATAGGTACTGTTAATATTAATGCTAATTGAATTGTCTGAAAATATATATGAGCCACACAAACTAACAAAATGAACAACATTTTGAAGCTCAAGGCAGTTTTTTTTGTTTTATGTTATTGAGCAGCTGGTGGACACAGTGATACTGGTGACACAAGTTGTTTGTTTCACTTTCTAGATGACAAGCCTTGTGGGTCAAAGTCTTTAGCTGAGCATAATATTTATTATATTGTTTCATTGCTATAACACAATACAACCTGGTTGTTTTATCTTATCTGAACATTTGGAATTACCCAGTCTCCTTCTCAGAGTATGCTGACCTTTGAGCTGTTCTCCGTCATGGTCCATTCGGGGAGTGCTGCTGGTGGCCATTACTATGCCTGCATCAAATCCTTCAGTGATGGCCAGTGGTACAGTTACAACGATCAGCACGTTAGCAAGGTCAGCTTAAACCCTCAAGTACCATCATTTTGACATCAGCACTATTAACCTGTATCTGTTGAATCATTGTCATTATATATCTTTGCATTTCTGTTGGGCAGATCACCCAGGAAGATATCAGAAAGACACATGGGGGTTCCTCAGGGAACAGAGGCTATTATTCCAGTGCCTTTGCAAGGTCAGTGGTCTCCAACATTCATTGCATTCCTAGAGTAAATTGCATTTAGAGAATAGAACAGTAATAAACCATAACCATTTACATCTGTGTTCAAACTGGGAAACAAGAGGGTTCTTGTTTATTCTTTGTTCATTGTACTTTCTTGTTCCTGCTGAAGGGTTAGGCCCCAACTCTTAGGACTGACAAAACAATATCTTCTCTTTCTCTCTACATATTTATTTCTACAAAAATATATTCCACTATATTCATTAACAATACTTTTTTTTCCCGTTCAACAGCTCTACAAATGCATATATGCTGATTTATAGATTGAAAGATCCCTCAAGGAATGCAAGTAAGGAAATGTTTAAAACATGATGCTTTGTCCATTGTGCTGGTTTTCTTGAATCATAAAAGCAACTGCAACAACTCTGGTCAGTGTTAAAAGACAGCGCTGGTTATAGCATTGAACTTTATGATGTTTTATTTGCACACGATCACCCTGTTTTCATTTCTTTAAAAGACTAAAAAACATAAATGATTGTGACACTTATGTGTTTAGATCTTTTCCTGTAATGTGATTTAATGTTTGCTCTCTTCTGTGTGCAGAGTATTTAACTACGGAAGACTTCCCAGAGCACATCAAGAGTTTGGTTCAGAAGGAGAAAGAGTCTGAAGAGCAGGAAAAGAAACAGAGGGAGATTGAGCGCAATACCTGCAAGGTACAGGATGTGGATATTTGACCTTGTTCAGATCCACTGCCCTACTTCTGAACATGGATAAACAGCCTGTTTTTCTTTCTTTTAATACAAAACATTTCTCAATGTCATTCTCTTGACCTTCAGATCAAGCTGTTCTGTATGCATCCTGTTAAGCTGATGATGGAGAGCAAGCTGGAAGTTCACAAGGACAAAACGCTCAGAGAAGCAACAGAGATGGCCTACAAGGTTTGTCAGCTTTCTGGTTTTCCAACAACATGGCCAATCTGGTCAATGTGTTTCGAAAAAAAAATCGATAAATGAATATTGGGGTCTCCTTAAACTCATGGTAAGCTTGGGAAAATATTTGTAATGTTAAGAAGACCATTTCAGTTTGCATATACTGTATAGGCTACTCTATTCCTAGTGCCTTATCATTTTTAGAAAGATGATACTGGCTATATATGCTTTTTTATACATTTTTTTTATTCGGAACCTCAGATGATGGAGCTGGACGGGGTCGCCTCTCTTGACTGTTGTCGCTTGGTCAAGTATGACGAGTTCCACGAGTACCTGGAGCGCTCTTATGAGGGTGAGGAGGACACACTGATGGGTCTCCTGTTGGGCGGTGTCAAGTCCTCGTACATGTTCGACTTGCTCCTGGAGACCCGCCGGCCTGAGCAAGTGTTCCAGCCTTACAAACCTGGAGGTCAGTAGCCTACTACTGTGAAGCCAAACGTTTCACTGAGTGTCTGACAGTGATGGAGATTATTGTTGTTTTACATAGTCCTACACAGATAATTGTGTACAGCTGGTCAGAAGATCAAGCAAAGTGATGTCCGTATGCTATATCTCTAAGTGGGTGTGTTTCTGATTTTCTACAGAGGTGATGGTGAAGGTCCATGTTGTGGATCTGAAGACTGAGACCATTGCCTCTCCAATCAGCGTCCGGGCGTACTTGAACCAGACAATCACTGAATTCAAACAGCTCATTGCACAGGTTTCCAACTCTGTTCTTTTCTACATTGTATTTTCTTTTTCTTTATCTCAGCTATTTTTTAAATCAACTCCAGCATTTGTGTTAAAGTAAACTGAGAGTGTGAGAACAGCCTTGCAGCCTTGTCTATGTGTTTCTTTACAGGCTGCAGGGCTATCAGCAGAAGCCATGCGTGTGGTCCTTGAGCGCTGCTACAACGACCTCCGGCTCCTCTTTGTTCCAAACAAGACCCTGAAAGCTGAGGGATTCTTCAGGAGTAACAAGGTCTCCTATATTTATTTAAAATTTTGGCTTTCGTGATTCCATGTTTAAAATGTTATTACACTTTACATTTTTGACATTAAGTTTGATCTATCTAATTATTTCTTTATTTTTATTCCAGGTTTTCGTAGAGAGCTCAGAGTCGACGGATCATCAGGTTGCTTTCACGGACTCAGTCTTGTGGAAACTGTTGGATCGTCACGGCAACACGATCCGACTCTTGGTCTTGCTGCCTGAGCAGTCACCTGGTACCTTGGCCAACAGAACTCTTTGCCAAAAAGTAGGAAACGACTCTGAAGTGCCCTTGGATGGGTCCAATGGTGACAGGAAGTCTGTTGAGGCGATACTGGAGGAGAGCACTGAAAAGTTAAAGAATCTGTCTCTGCAGAGGCAGCAGCAGCAGAAGGGCTCCAGCCCCAGCGACAGCCAGAAAAGCTCTGACACCAGCGACTTTGAACATATCGAGTCTCCGACCCAAGAGGCTGACTCAAACTCCTCTTTGTGCATCGCCACAGACAACAGAGAGTTGGAGAACCGGACTAGGGCCACAGCTGGCAGCAGCGGGGGTGCCTCCTCTGACCCCTGTGAGGAACGCTCAGACTCTGAGGTGAACAATGACCGCAGCACCAGCTCAGTGGACAGCGACATCCTCAGCTCCAGCCACAGTAGTGACACACTTTGTAATGCAGACAGCGGGCCCTTACAGTTGGCCAATGGCCTGGACTCGCACAGCATCACGAGTAGCCGGCGCTCCAAAGCTCACGAGGGCAAAAAAGAGACCTGGGACACTGCTGAAGAAGACTCTGGGACTGATAGCGAGTACGACGACAACGGGAAGAGCAAGGCAGTGGCTCAGTACCTGTACTTCAGAGTAGAACCTTGTTCTCAGGATGACCCCTCGTTGGATGCACAAAAATGTAAGAACCGGTAGCTCACCTGGTCAACCATGTACCATGAAACTGGAATGAAATATAGTAAAAAGGAATTAACAGTTTTCTTGCTGAACCTCCTTCTACATTTAAAACTAATCATACTCGCCACTAATGATCAGGGGAAAAGAGGGAGAATGTCCAACAAATTCCGTATATCTGTTTCTTCTCTGTGGTGAATAATAGTGACAAAATGTGTAATTGCTGTTTCTTGTGGTCCTCTTCAGGTTTAGTAGTTCACGTGGACAAGAGAATAACATTAGCAGCGTTTAAACAGAATCTGGAGCCCTACGTTGGCGTGACAACGACACAGTTCAAGGTGTTCCGGGTGTACGCCAACAACCAGGAGTTTGAGAGTGTGCGGCTAAACGAAACGCTGTCATCGTTCTCTGATGATAATAAGGTTGATTAAATACTCAATTTATTTTATTTTGAAAGTAAGTTTATAATTGAACTAATACCAATTTGTTTTGTTTGCATAGATAACCATTCGACTGGGTAGAGCACTGAAAAAGGGTGAATACAGAGTTAAAGTGTATCAACTACTAGTAAATGAAGCAGAGGTAAGACAATAATGTATTTTCTGTCATGATGATTGACTGGGTTTCGGTTTAAGTTACATGAATATGTCAGAAGTATAATATTAATGATTGTGTTTTCTTTGCTCTTCAGCCCTGCAAGTTCCTTGTGGACACAGTGTTTGCCAAGGGCATGACTGTCAGACAGTCCAAGGAGGAGCTGCTCCCTCAGTTGAAAGAGCACTGCAAGCTTGACCTCAGCATTGACAGGTAAGTGTTAGAGATTATAGGGAAATAAATGAGTCACGAACCTTGAGTGTGTGGCATTCATCTTTAAATAAATTGTAGTTCTAGCCTGTATAAATCAATTGATTATTGATAGACTCCATGGAAAACCATCTAAATCCTTAATAAAGTGGATATAACAGTTTTTGGTTATAAGAAATTTTCATTCATCTTTTTTGTGTTTGTTTAGTGTTCGTCTCAGGAAAAAGACGTGGAAGAATCCAGGAACAGTGTTTCTAGATTACCACGTCTACGAGGAGGACATCAGCATCTCCTCTAACTGGGAAGTTTTCATGGAAGTCCTTAATGGTAACATTTGCTCCTTTAAAGATTTTATCCAACCAACTTATAATAGAATTCCTCAAAACTTAAATGTATAGAATATATGTCTAAAAGAGACCCACAGTGCTCTACTTCCAGCCTCAGGCTTGTGATCTGTGATCTCCCTTATCTTTTTATCAGAACCAGAGAAGATGAAGTCCATGTCGCAGCTCGCTGTTTTGACCAGGAGATGGAGCCCGGCCACGATGAAGCTGGGACCTTTTCAGGAAGTGATTCTTGAGAGCAGCAGCGTAGAAGAACTGAAGGAGAAGGCACGTCTCTCGCATAGTTTATACACTGCCCTCCTGCGTTCAATGCCTTTGCCTTTTGTTAATAATTTTAAATTGCATTTACCTTAGTGTAGAGGAAACTATTCACTGTGACTGATCTCTTTATTCTTTTTGCAGCTCAGTGAAATGAGTGCGATTCCTCTTGAAAACCTGGATTTTGCAAAGGTTTGAAGTTATTTATCTCAAACATCACCTAGATTTACATGTCATGTTACATTTCAGTTAATCATTCTGACCGTTGTGTGCAGGGTAGAGGAACGTTTCCTTGTGATATTTCTGTGTTGGAGATTCATCAGGACTTGGACTGGAACCCTAAGGTGTCGACTCTTAATGTGTGGCCTCTGTACATCTGTGATGACGGAGCTGTCGTCTTCTACAGGTAAATAAACAACTAAGCACTTTCAAGACAGTTTTATGTTTGTATATTTTCCTTTCAATATGTAAACATGCAAGTGTTAACCTTCGGTTCACATGCGATCATCACATCGATCCGTACAGATCAAGGATCAACTGTGATCAGTTACTCTACTAGATAAAGACATTAATAAGAAACTTAATTACTGTGAACCGTTTTCCAGCTCGAAACCTGTTTTTTATAATTTTCTTTAATATTTGTGACCTGAGATCAACCTCACTGGGATGTTTCTCTGTGCAGGGATAGCACTGAGGAGCTTATGGAGCTGTCTGAGGACGAGCGCAACGAACTGATGAAGAAGGAGAGCAGCCGTCTGCTGAAGACCGGTCACCGTGTCAGCTACTCGCCACGCAAGGAGAAAGCCCTCAAGATCTACCTAGATGGAGGCCCTGCCAAAGACCCGGGGCAGGACTGAGGTGCAGAGAACCGCTCCTCCGGTTACTCACTTACATCTGGCTGCTGTGGCATAGCAACCAGGCTCTGGGTGTCAGTCCTAGTGATGGGCCTGGTAGTGACTTGAACATCAAGCAGTGCTGTGAGACGTGCTCTCAGCCTCCACCCGCAGCCCCCGGACTGGCTCAGAAACCTTGTTGTGCACTATAGTGTATTGTACTGTAAAGATTAAAGGGAAGTACAAAAGCTATTCGACACAGAAGAATCAAATACTGTACAGAAAAATCAGTTGCAGGGATGGGTGCGGAGATGTTAGGACTGTGAACGTGGGCAGGAAGTCATGCATCCTGTCTATTTGAGTGCCCTGTTTTCATCTCCATCAGTCTCCTTCACTCTCTCCACCGTCTCTCCACGTCCCTCTTCCTGTTTCGGACATAATGTTGATACTGATTCCTCTGTGACCATCTTGTAAGTCCAACTTCTCTCACCTCTTGCTCATGCAGAGAAATCATTCTTATCGTCCTTTAAACTTCCTGATCAGGACTTACATCCATGAACTTCTTATCAAGCCTCACCCAGTCTTTCTTCCTCTGGTCGAGGCAGACCTCTACCTCTCAGTGACTCTACAACCAGCTGAGGTGTCATTTATCCACAAGATTTGATGAATAGAAAAAAGCAACAATTAATAATTTTGTAAACTGGAGGTTGTTTCTACCCCTGTGACTCTCCTACGATGCAGAGGGGTCATTTGCGTTCCTTTGGTTCTTACAGCTGCTCTTTGTGCATTGTAGGAACTTTGCCACTCTTGCATCACTTCAACTAGATTTAGTGAGACATTGGCTTAATGATCCTTAACCACAACGTACAATGAATCATGTCAACCATGTTAAGGTAATACTTGTTTTGTTTTTGTTTGTTGTAAATTATTATTTTTGCTCGAGACGTGATTATTCAATTAGGTCTCATGATCATATGTCGTCTGTATTAACCTTTGATTTAGAAAGTGGATTTCATTGTTTGGTTTTATTTGCACCATATGAACTGGGTGTATGTCTCTGGTGTCATCTACGTGTGTGTATGTGTGGTGTTTTACCGAGGGGTGGGAGCTCTCTGGGTTTTTGGCACAGAGCGTGGGGTTGTAAATTGCGCTTCTACCTGCTGCTGCTTGATAGACTGACACCAGAGGGTGGAGAAAGCCCGCTGGACCCCTCAGTCCAGCAGGGAAACGGCTCCTGGGACTGAAGCTCAGCATCTCCACCCGTCTGGGCGGCTGATGCTGTCACCAGCTATTCACTGTAGAAATGCCAATATCTGAAGAAATTCTTTTTTTTTATGTTTCTTTTGAGATTTAAATTGTGTGAAATAGTTTAAACTGATTTTAGAGTATTAAAGTGTTTTTTTTTCATAACAATTTTCTGTCTCGTTTCTAGCTTCATGTTAAATTTATGATAAATACTCATACTCATTTCAAGAATAGGTGTTAAAATTCAGCACAATTATATTCAGGTACTGTACGTTAAAGACAAATAGCACATAACAGCTACAAGGAGAGATGTCTGGCCATTTGACCACTGAAATCAGTTAATCTGTGATATATATCATATGTGTGCCAAATTTGAGAGTATTCCCTTAAGTTATTTCTGAGCTATTACATTCAAATCACATGTTTTGAGTGGTCACAGTGAACATGACCTTTGACCTCCAGCCACCAAAATTGAATCGTTTCATCTTTGAGTCCAAGGGAATGTTTGTGCCAGATCCAAAGTTATTTTCTCAAGGCGTTCTTGAGATTTGGCATTCCCGAGAATTGTACGGAAAGACGGACAACCTGAAAACATAAAGCCTCAGACCACTGGCTGTTGACAGCAGCTCTTCAGGGCTCAAGCAGCACGGTTTGCCTAAATAGTTACTTATAAATAACAGGAGAAGTGTTTGAGAAAAAAAAGAAACTCTACACAGCAACAAGCAGCCAGATTTAGATTTATGCTGAAAAATAAGAGGGCAAAGTTCCTTCATGACAAAAAGACAACCTGCTGTCGTCACTGGCCTCAGCAGCCTTATGTTAACAGATTCCTTTCAACAGATTAGAAAATACACATGTTCCACTGAAGCTTCATGCAGGTGAAACAATGAGGGGAATGATCTCCATGTATTCAGTGTTCACAGTTTTCATCAATGTGCAATGTTTATTAGTAGGATTAGAGTAATGATAAAATATAGAATTGCATTAAATAGACGAAACCGTTGTTTAGTATTGACACAGTTTCCTGTCTTTTCTCAGACAGTTTTATATCTACATTTTCAGACACCGTGAACACCAGAATTATTAACTTCAGGTCTTAATTACAGCAAATAAAATATATATATTTTTCTCTACTTTCAGTGCTGTATTACTTTTTGACTTTGGATTGAGCTTGATAACAGAAAGTGCAAAGCTCTAGAGTAGAGGAGATCTCAGTCTAGTTGTTGCCAAGGCAATGTGAATCAAATGAAGCTGTGTCTAGATGATGTAGTCTATCTCTGAGTATAGTGTGTCTGCCATGTCCTCTTCACTAGAATCTTCTCCTTTCAGACACATGGACCCTCTCCTGTTGAAAGAGAAGAGCACAGCATTGTGGTTAAAGAGAAACACATAAACTGCATTGATTTAATATCCTGGATTTATTTGGACAATCAACTTAAACAACACAAACATAGGATTCTGCTCTATTAAACTGATTGTGCGTACCCCAGTTGCTGGCAGTGGAGATCTCCTGAACAGGGGCAGTGTTTCCGTGGTCCCTTGCCCTGACGGTCCCAGGACAACAGCTCCGCCAGGTGGTTGGAGGCTCCGAAGCAGCGCTCACGCTCAATGGGCTTAGCCAGGCACACAGGGATGAGCAGGGCTGAACAAACAAAGAGCCAGAGTTACTGCCCTGTAGTTGTAGGCCTCCACAGAACACACACATTTTTCCCAAGACTCATATGAGGTCAACATGACCTTTGACCATGAAAATCTAATCAGTTCATCTTTGAGTAACAACAAATCTGAAGAATTGCCCTATAGGCAGACACAAAAAATATCATATTCGAGAGACGTTTTGTGAGGTCACACTTACCTTGACCTTTGAGCATCAAATTTAAATCAGCTCATCCTGAAGTCCAAGTGAGCATTTAAACTAAATTTGAAGAAATTCCCTAAAGGTATTCCTGAAATCTTGCGTTCACAACAATGGGACAGATGGAGGGGAAATCAAAAAACACAACAGGCTATCACCATTATACTGCATTATGTGTATGATGTTGTACCTTTATGGAAAGCACAGCAGAGGTCTGGGCTGCAGTCCGTCTGGTACTGACAAGTGCTGCCAGCGTCTCCTTTGGTCGCATTGGGGCTGCACTGACCCCACACACACAGCTCATCAGCACAGCACTCCTCGTCTTTAGTGCACGGCTGAAAGCACAAAGGAAACCGTCTTCACATTTCAGTAGACATCAATCTCTTCAAGTAACTTTAAAATATGAACCTCCAGTTGTACAAGGCGGAATCTCACATTAACATCAACCCCTCAGCTCTGAGCCTAACTGAAAAATGCTAAGAACTGGCCGGGGGGGCGAAGCAGGTGGGGCTGATGTGTACAGTGTTAACTTTAATAAACATATGTCAGCGTTTGCCTTGCACCCACGTGACCGTTTGAAACAGTGGCGTTTGCACCATGTCTAACCCGTACACTGTATATAGAGATGGAAGACATGACTGCTCCCCAACAGAGGAGCCAGAGAGTCTTGATCCCCACCTGGTGGCTGGCTGCAGTATCGTCAAGTTAAATTATACGTTAAATAACTTTTTCCATAAAGACGGCCTCTATCATTTAAGGTCGTTCTTATCACACTGATGAATGTCAGTATATCACAGGGACCCTTCTGCCTTGGCTGCGGCACACACTCCTGCTCCAAGTGGCAAGATGGCAGCGTTCGTATGCAGCATGTTTTAACTTAATTTCTGGATAGTGGGATGGAGTGGAGACGTGTCATCCATCTTTATATACAGTCCACGGTTTGAAACTGCATAAATTACAATTACAACCATCAGGAACACGCAGAGCCCCTCCTCTCTCTTTATCTGTCCCAAAAATTATATTTAAAAGGAATCTGACTGAGTTTGCAGCTGAAAAACACATTTCAGTGTAACTTCTGCTGTTTTCTCTTTGGCTAAATATGAACGAGATTGTGGGTCAGCGGGTCTCTGAATGCAGGAAGAGAAAGTTCCAGGGAAATGATAATGTCCATGCTGAGTTTTCCTGTGCAGCACTTTTGATAAGACACAGATCCTGTCCTCTGTGTATTTATTATCTCTCCTCACAGTTTTTTTGTCAGACTGCCAACATCTTAACCCTTTGCATTGCTCTTTACTCTGATACCCGGAGACCAATAGGTTGAGTTAAAACTACAGAATCAGCAATAAAAAAAAAGAAGACTGAATTAAAAACCAGTGGCTGAGTCTCTACAGAGAAGACTCTCATTACTAATGCTGTTTGTGTTTTAACATCCTGTGAGGGAGACTAGAGGGACTGGAAGCTCGAGAGATTTAACCTTGACATGTGCTCTCCTTTCAAATGAAGCTCATAGGACACAGCGTTCACCACAACACACTCCAATTACACTTGTAGACACACTGCAATGCAGCTGAGGTGAAACTCCAGCTGCTACCGACTGACGTGTCTCTGTGAGTGTGTGTGTGAGAGCGACAGACCTGGGGAGGAGTGCCTTTTAGAGAAAACTAATCAGAATAAGACTAAGGTGCCCATATAAAAAGAAAGCTCTGGTTCACTCACCACATCGGTTGCTTTGCAAGGCAAACACCTGGAGCTGTGCATGACATTAAGGCAATACCTTCCCTTCCCACAGTCCTCATCACTGATGCATCCCTAAAGACAAGAGAGAGGAGGGAGCACATCAGGAGGCATCATGGTACTTCTCTAACGCCAGGGTTTTGGTCCCAGTTTTCAGGGAACCAGAAATCCCAGCAGTCCGGTCATCATGTGAATTAAGAATCACAATATTTACAGTTTGAAAACACGTCAGGCTCCTGATCTTCTGATACTTTTATCCACAAATGGTGCTGCATGTATCCCATGAAGTATTTTTTAACTCTTAATCCATTTTTGCACTAGTCCAGTTGCAATTCTCTCATCCTATCCACCGTGTGCTATGTTCAAGTACTTATTATGTCGCTCACTTATAAATATATGTTTACACCTAGGATCAGAGATAAAAAACATTTCAATCCCCTCCATGTCCTGTGCATATGGCAGAATTGAAAATAAAGTTGACTTTGACTTTGACTGTATTCCAAACATTACTTATAATAAACCAATCAGCATACTGTGAGACCTGACATGGGACTCACTCTGGATTTACAACACATAAGCAGCATTTATACAGATTGCAAAACAAAGAAGTAAAAAGATAAAGCTGTGTGGTTGACAAAGTCTCTTTGTAGCAATAAGACAGAGAGAAAAGAAAGTGTTATTTTTCACCTCTTGGGGAGAAACTCTTGTCTCAGAGTTAACATGTAAACAATTATTAACCTCTCCTGTCTTTTTAGATTGTGTCACACTCATTGATAAATGTTTTATTTTTAACACTGTAAGTCAATTAAATGATGTCATAAGAAAGCTGCTCTTTAAACTGGACTGCAGTAAAAACAGCTGCTTCTATGTTATCAATCACACCCATAAGAACTGAGGCGGAATTTCAGTTTACAAAAAATATCAACAGTTTTGAGTGTTCATTTCAATCAATGTACAAAGCACCTAATCATGCAAAGAGGACTGAGGACATGAAATGCACATTGTCAGGCGGGTGTCAAGTCAGCAGATGTGATGCTGCTGCCAGACATAAACATTAACATCTGCTACCAATATCCAGGTGTTTCAATGAAATATTTTACAGTGAGCTGTCGTAGACCCAAAAAAAAGCTGTGTTTAAAGATGGACTTTCTCTTGGGCTCTATGTACAGTACCTGCATGATAACTTACATGATCGATGGTGTTGCCCAGGTCCCCCTCTGGGACGGCTGTGGTGGTCACGTTGTGGTTCTCCTGTGCCAAGGTGAGACGTTTGTTAAGCTTTATTCACAAAGGGTGAACAAACACTATAGTCACTTCTTGTTTCTGAGCCTACCAGGTCCACTGACGATGTGCGGACGGATTCATCATCAATCACTTTATCAGAAGAGGATTCATTGTGAGGATCTGGAGGAAGGTTACTGGGATCGGGCCTCCCACTGTCTGTTTCTGGAAAAGGATAGAAAGATATGAAGTGAAGAGACATAATCAAAAGTTACTCTCTTTTTCTTTCCACTTTTGACTCTGCGACAAAGCTTCACTTCACTGCAGCAGCAACAATCAGTCTCTAAACTAAATAAACATGATAATAATCGATATTTAATCTGTGTCTATCCTCTCCCTGCTCTCTGTATAGGTGGTGAGATAATGCTATGTGATGTAAACACAGCTGCACTTAAAAGGCGGATGTCTGCCTACTGGGTGAGTCGCATCCTTGGGGTCTCGCTGCGGAGCCTCCTGCAGCTGCTCCACCTCCACCAGCGCCCGGCCCGGCTCCGTTAGTCCTGGGGCCGAGTGATCCTCCAGGATGTGGTCCACTCCTGGGTGCACTATCTCGGGGAGGATGCCGTCGCAGACCGCGGCGAGGGCCAGAACCAGCAGGGAGATCCGCATCATGCCGCCGGTCACTGCTGCTGCTGCTGCTGCCGCTGTGAGGAGGGTGTGGTGCGGCGGTGATGTTGAGGCAGTGTTGCCAACTCCTCAGTAATGAAAGTAGCTATTGGCTGTCCTCAAAGTCGCTAGAAGGCGCTAAATGACGTCATCGCCCAATTTGAATAATGTAATATTTGCTGTAGGACGTACAAAAAGTGAGAAAAAAAACACCCTAAATATGTTTCGAACTAAATATGAGCTTTCTTCAACGGAAGCATATTGCATTCACTTGAGAAAAAAAATCTTTGCTTTAGATAATTATCTCGGAAACTCCGAGATACGTTCTCCATTTAATAAAAAAGGTGTTTCAAGTGAATGCATTCTTCATCTGATTCTTGTTTTGGTTCCTGTTTTTTTATTTTTGTATTGTGCCATTGAAATAGGCCATAACTTCATGACTTTATTGCTGTATCTAGGCCCACATACATAAATCAATGTTGTCCTGTATTGTTAAATGTTAGAATATCAAATTTAATCAAAAGCCTGTTAAGTCGGGCGGAACTGCTAGCTCTACGTCCAACCCTCCTCCTTTATCCGGGCTTGGGACCGGCAAACTGATCCAGAAGAGTTCCACAAGTTTTTGTTTTTTTCATAAGTTTGGTTTAGTTTTCTAGGTTCTGAAAGGATTCAGTTTCACCACGTTCCACACTAGAGGTCTGGAAATGTGTCGATTCTTAGATGCATCACGATGTAGATCGATGAAGAGACTGAAAGTTGTTAAAGCACAAACGCTGCATAATTCCCACGGTAGTAAGGTAGACAATGGACTACAGTCCAGTTATCGTCAATATGAGTCGTCCTCCGTGATTGACACATTGGTGTCTATGTACAGCCTCCTGTGAAACGAGTGCGCAGGGACCGTCTACAAAGTGCAACAACGAAAAAAGATATTAAACAACACTCAATAACTTCACTATATTACTGTATATTCTCACCCATATCTTGCCACAGGTCCAGCGAGACCTGCTGACTACACTACAGTATTTAATTTCGAAAAAATATATTTTGCATAAGTTTGGAATATTTTTCTATACTGTATATTCTCACCAAAATCATGTCACAGGTCCAGCGTTTCCTGATGGCTATGCTACTCCCTGGACCTTTGACATGATTTTGGTGAGAATATACAGTATGAGACCGAGGTTATTGAATAATTTCCCCCAAAAATATTTCCCAAAATTATGATAAAAGACACTTTAAAAAACGTTGTACGAGTGTGAGGAGCCATTTTCAATATAACACTGATATTTATGCGTTTTTAGTCAACTCAAAGTGAATGTGTCATTCAACAGAAGATTACATTTATTTTACGTACAACTTTGTGTCGACCCGTGTTCAGTTTACTATCATAGAACAGCTCTTATTCACAGTAATGAATGTGAAACCAGGAAACTCTTAAGTACCAGGTTTCATATCAAATACATTTTTTTGGCCATCTCTTAATAAGAAATGGCTTCAACTAAAGACACGAGCAGATAAAGCCAGTGAATCCAGTGCTGTGTATGCCGGAGGACGTGCTGCAGAGGGTCGGCCTTCAACCTGACCTCCTGAGCTAGCACAGCTCCCCACCATCACACACACACACACACACACACACACACACACACACACACACACACACACCACACACACAGCCACCACCACGGCTGGATGTCAGGAGCAGAGAGAGGGCCACCACACATCCTAGTCCACAGACAGATTTCACACGCAGGCTTCTGACTCTGTTCACTAAGGAAAAGGTGTGAGGGTATCTGAGCTCTTCTGTCTTCAAACCCTCAACCACTCGTTATCCATTCATGTCAGGGTTCTTCGGGTTCGCGGAGAGAAAATAATGAATTTGAGAAATGGTCTTAGATGGAGATATAACCTTTTGTTATGAAAAAGGCCCGGAACACATTAAACAACATGCCTTAACTTTTGTTAAGCTTGAATGAAAACTTATCTGTGGCCCAGGAAACAGGTGTGGGAACGTTTCAGCCTCTTTCTTGCTCTCGTCACCTTTTCAGCAAACCAAGGTGGTTATTACTGTCATTATTTTTTTATCTGATCAGAGGAAGAGACGCTGCTTCTCTTTCCTCGTTCGTTCTGCTTGGACTGAGATAGATTCAGTTTTTACTCGACAGTTTTGCACATTTAACCTTGAGGGAGTTGACGGATCGCGAGCGGGACAGATCAGACAAGTTCAGCTCAAAGGTTCAAGTTAGGTTTTCTGTTGTGTTTTGGATTAAAGGGAGTCGTCATCTCTTTTTCCCCAGGACAACCTGTTCCTAATTATATAACCTGGGCAAACTATTAACTTTCTTATCCTTATCGTAGAGCAGTCAAATCAACATGTGCTCCAATATTGTAATGGATTCTTCCTTGAGTCAGTCCCCACACCACAGAATCTCATGGAAATCGGCTCAGTAGATTTTGAGTCATCCTGTCATGGCGGATATAATCACGCATCTCACAGCTGGAAGTACAACAACGGGACATGTTGCAAATAAAAACAGTTCTTTAAAGGATTAAGAAAATGAGAATCTAATGATAATAAAATTGAATCTAATAAAAAAATATAACCATCAAATTTATAGAAATATATGTATATATTTTAAAGAGAAAATAAAAATCTAAACAATTGAAATTTTATACAAATATATCAATTTTATTATTGAAACCTATTGGTTTAAAAGTTATTCAACCAAATCCAACAAAATCTAGCCATATAATAATTAACAAATATTTATATGTATGAAAAAAATGAATTTCTAATTTCTTTATGTAGGTATTTGCTGATGCTACCACTATTTCTATACAGCTTTACATGTATATATAGATATCTTGGAGAGAGAAGCATCCTTCAGGTTCATTGTAATTGAATATGAAGATAATGAAGATCTTTGAATCCTGAAACTATCTACCTGTAATACATTTTGATAAGATGTCTGTCTGCTATGACTCATGGGAGCTGGAGCTCCTCACCAGTAACTATACAAACTAATTTAACCTTGGTGAAATCTGAGAGGCCTCATCTGTTACAATAGAAGAATCATTAACTGATTTCCTCAGACACACAGAAACCAACCAGCTCCCTGATTAAATGATTAATCAATTCATAGACACTGATGAGTGATTGAAGGTCCTTGTTTAAAGGAAAAAATCCGTTGTTTCTTCAATCTGATTATTTGCTGGTTTCTCAGTTTTCTTGGAGTTTAAACACTTAGTTTAAATTATTCAACTATCTAACTAATACTAACTCTAACTGCAACTGGTTGGTTACTAATACTACTGGAACTGAGGTTCGGTGAGGGTTTAACTTCTTGTCACAGAGAAACAATTGAAGCAATTTGATCAAATAAAATCAACACAAACATTAACTGAAACAATATTAGTGAATATTAAACAACTCCAGTAAAAAACGATAAAAGAAAAACCTTCATGGGAAATAATGTGGAACAAACATCTGTTTACCTCTGTCTAAGGATGATGCAACAAAACAAAAAGCAACAGTGATAATAAAAAACATTTGTACAATATTTGCACATTTCAGCTTTTTCACTTTTCTGTCGTATTTAATTGTAAAGTGAATATTTCAGGGTTTTGGGTCTAATCTTTAGTTCTGGAAAATAACTGTCAAACTATTATATACAGTCATATTTAACATTGCAAGATTATTGCTTGGACATTACCTAAATAATTGCCAATAAATTGAATCATCAGTAAACCAATACGTCTCCGGTGTCCATGGTCACAGTGGGTGTGTTTTGGGCATTCTGGTTGTCACTCCACCACATTAGGCTGGACAACAGTCAAACATGTTATAGCTGCATAAACACACAATCTATATACACGCATACAAAAGATGGTACAAATCAGAAATATATGAGGTGACAGGCTGCTGAGACACTTTCAACGCACACACACACTGAGTCGTATCCCCTATAAGCACCAAACCATGGAAAGAACAAATCATGAGAACGAGCATTTTTAAATACTTTTTATTGTCTTTGAATGTTTTTGCATTCCAATATTTGCAGTAAAAAAATAATAAATTAAAGAGTCCGGAACCCGTACAGCAGAAACAAATTCCAGCCGTAAACATGTCGTCCTGCTCACGCACCAACTTTTACGTTTTGTTCTGCCAGGTCCCCCAGGGGGCTCCCCTCTTCAATTATCCACCAACTCCGCCTCCCACAGCCAGGTGAAGAAGTCCGTGACTGTCTTAAGGGCCACGCCCTCATCAGGCAGATGGTCCTGGTCTTTGCGTGTCCCAGCCAGACATTTGTAGAAAATACGGAGGAGATCTGGAGAACAAATACATGTCAGTCATCGTTTCAGCTGGGACGAAACGGAAGTAAATCATATTTTTCTGTGATGTGAGTCCAAATCCTAATGTTAATAATTCAATTAATGCGATTTGTATCTAGATGATAAACAAAAAATTAATGGTTTAGAAATGACTGAAGACGGCATTGTGTTTTGCAAAAGTGATTTGGAGTCGGAATGATTTTCCTCAAATGAACAAATCAAGTTAATGTCAGTGGAGAACAAATTTGAGATTCCAAGTTTTAATCCGAATGGTTCCAAATGTCCTTAAATTGCTACAATTCCATATAACAAGGCGAAGTTCTTCTGCTGATGGGAATCATGTGACAAGAAGCAAAGCTCCAGAGAAGTTAATAAATGGACCTTGTAGTGAGATTGATCTGTTAGACTTGTTTGATCACAACTGACTCTTAAGAAAGAAGAAAAAGGATCATGTGTGAGTTTCATTTGGAGTGAGCTCTGATGCAGAACTTACGTGGAGGATGATCGAGGGTGACGATCAGCGCCTGAAGCTCCTTAAGAGCTTCCTGCTGTCGCTCTCTCTCTGTGTTTCGGTACTTGACTACTGCAGGCAGTCTCTTATGAAAGAGGGCCGTGTGCACCCTACAGTTGGTGTGTCCTGCACAGTGAAGCAGGAGGCAGAGTAAATTCATTCGCTCGGCAGAGAGTAAATATTGTAATCAGCGTTGCGATTTGAGCTGGTGGAGAGCTTACCTTTCCCTGCTGCCTTACACACAGCAGCCATCATCTCCCTCAGGTAGGGAGACGAGCTCTTCTGAGCATTATTCCGCTTCTCCTGAGAAACGGGGAACGGAGGAGGAGGAGGAGGAGGAGGAGGAGGAGGAGGAGGAGGAGGAGGAGGAGGAGGAGGAGGAGGAGGAGGAGTAAAAACACAGCTTCTGTCAAATTCACAAGAATCAGCTCAGAAGTGATGACACTGAAGAGCAGTAAACACAAAGCCCTTTTCAGACAGGACCTATAGGCGAATGTCCTTGTCCACATGAACGTTTGTGGACCCAGGGAGGAAACAGTAACATTTTGGAGCACAGGTGGATCCAGGAATTGTATTGATGAGATCTTACCAACAGTCGTGGACCAACATTAGTTTCAAGGTCCGAAATATAAGTATATTCCGTTACTCTACAACCAGTTGTAACTCAGCCCAACTCCGTCTACCCTTCAGGATTTTTACCACTAACTCGCAGAGACTGGTTGATGTCACTTTTCGTACCTTCACACAGCTGAAGACCTGCTGTTCACTGGCAATGTCCTCCAGCAGGATCCTCTCCATATGATGTCGAAGCTCCCTGGGAAGCGCGCTTATCAGCTTCTGTTCTTGTGGAGACTGGAGAACAGGCTCAGGTTTCACTGTCAAGGCAAATAAACAGACAGTCACAACAGTGTGATTGATGGCAGAGAGTGAATGAGTCAGTATTATCGTCCTGTCTGTCCGGTGTTGGGCAGCGACGTGCGTCTCACCAGGCTCTCGAATACTGCTGCGCTCTTGCTCAGATTTGTAATATGCCATAAGTTACTGTTTTATATCAGGGTTTCATCAAGTTAAATTTAAAAGCTTTTTAAGAACATAATGAAGGAAATTCACCCTTCCATCATTAGGTGTTGTAGTATGAACTCCAAACAGTTACAAGACTCCTGATCAGCAGGTCATGTAGTGTGAACTGCACAGTGAACCGACAGCTTTAAAAGTCATGTGGTGTGACCTCACCTGAGTCACTGGCCTTGGCTCCTCCACTGCTGCCCTTCACCAATGTGACTTGAGCCCGGGGGCCCAGCTGATTCTTCTCCTCCATTTGAGGCTGGAGAAAGAGAAGCGATTATGATCACTCGAAACATTTCCAGCAATAAAAACTACAGATGAAAATAGTAGAAAATCTGAAAGGAAAAGTCTAAATGTTTAGACTGAAATCTACAGGTAAAGATTTCCAGTCTTCCATGTTCTCAAAATGTCCAGCAGAGGGAGAACTAAGCTTCTTTCCAAAGCACTGTCTGACTCATGCAATGCCCAATGTTAATCAGAGTGCATCCAGCAGGTGGAGATCCCACAAAGTCTGTGTTCCTTCTATTCTGCAGTACCTCATGGATCCTTTGTGCCACCTTTGCACTGCCGAACATGCAAACTACAGTAATGCCGCACTGATGAATTCATTAAAGATCAATAGTTATCACGTCTTCCTCAGGTTTCTTCCATTTTTCCCTGTTCATTGTTTCCATGGAATTTTTTCTTACATTTCTTTGCCATGATCTATGTATCAATCTATATCAGTCCTTCTAAAAATCGTTAGAACTCCTTAACAACAGCAGTGTAGATATTCATCAAACAGAATATGACCAGAATATATAGTATCATGTTCCTGGTCATCAGACAGATCGGTGAAATAAATCTCTATGGTAAAATCCATCTTACTTTGAATTTGAATGTTGGACTCTTTACAATTGTGCAAATGAAAGAAAAATCGCGAAGACCCACTCACCAATCTCAGGTTTATAATATCCTGCAACAGGAGCCGTATCCGAGAAGACGTCTGTCCCTCTTCGACGATTGTTATCATTTTGTTAAAATATTTATCCATCTCAGGCTGGTGAGACACAGAGTGAGAGAGATGGTTAATTTGAGACATGAGGTTCATGCACTAATGTCAAAAACACTGCTGACAAAAAGTTCTCATCACATCTTCATCCCTGCAAACAACGCATTTCTCTTAATATTTAATTTTGGAAAGGAAAACAAGCCACATATTATTCTGTAGATTATATTCAAAGCTTTCAATCTGTAGCCTTTCAGACCTTTTTATGACCGTAATAAAATAAATTTAAGATTTATGTCAAATGTACTACCACCAGCTCACCTTGGCCACCACTGAGTCAGTGTCCCTCCCGATTGTGGTGAAAAGGCTGCAGAGACACTCTAATGACTCTTCGGTGTGGTTGTCCAGCAGCTTGTCCATGCAGGCCTGAATGTTGGCCGTTGTTAGCAGCTTGAGTTTGTAGAGTTCTCCAATGAACTTGACTTTGCCGACGGAACGCAGCCGGATCATTCCCTCTGCCTCCTGCAGCTCTTCCTTGTCTTTGTCAAATTCCTTCTTACAACGGCTGAGCAGCAGCTTGATAAAGCTCACTGTGTCGTTGGGTTCTTCAGTGGTGGGCACTTTGAGCTGCACATGAACAGTAAGTGGAATGAATTCAGTAGAGAACATAAGCATTAAAATAAAATAAGTAATGAACTAACCCTGATTTTTCTGCAGGTTTAACATTTGCTTTTGTATATCGACAAATTAACATTTTCGTATTTATGTTCTTCTCTAAATCCAATTCAAACAATTACATTACAAACACAAGACTCTCTCGTTCCAAAGTCGACACACTTCTCTGCTCAACTAATCATGACCTATGACCTGCTTACCTCGGCGAGGCAGCGGCACATGTTCTCGTAGGTCACAGAGAAGCTGGGCTCGTCAAGGGCTTTTTCTAAATCCAGGTCCATGACTCCTTCGACCTGCTCCTCCTTGTTGATGGTCAAATCCATAACCTGCTTAATAAGCTGCTTGAATTTCTCAGGCGTCAGCTTGTCCAGGATACTGCGGACCAGTTTGAACAGGTCCTGAGGGGAATAGGTTATAACAGGTACTTAAACTCTGAGGTCATCAAGCACAAAGACCAATCTCTCCATTGGTCCATTGTACCAGACAGCTGATTAGTTCTTCAATAAACAAGGTTATATTTTATTGTTAGAGTTTCACTTTCAAAGGATCTTGATGTTTAGAGTGGTAATTTCCATAAACAGGTGAAATCTAGTGTGGCTCCAGATTTTGTGAATCAAAATAAGTATTTTTAGGGAGGTGTCATAAGTCAGTTATATCAGAGAATGGGTATTTTGCCTGTGTTTAATGTGAGCCGTCTGCAGAACATATTTTAGTACATGCAACTGATCCCAATATGCATTATAGTGATAACGTGGCCTATCAGCCTTGGAGAACATAAGAGTGCCTTTCTAGTTCAGCATATCGATTGTTTTAAATCCTACAGTTAACATGTATGTTACATCCTGACTATATTTGTCATTACACTGTATTCACACCCTTTCACATTTTGTTGTGTTGCAGATAAAATCCTCATCAGTCCATACTCAATACCTCATAATGGAACATGAAACAGAAAACACTGTCATTCAGAAGGAGAATAGGGGAGTGCCTTGTTGCCCCTACTGAACAATATGAAAAATTGTTCATTGTATGCAAATACTGCAAATTCCTACCCCGCAAGTGGTAGGGCCACAGGGCTCCATTATTCGTTGATTGGTTGGGTAGACAAGGGCGTGTTTGTCGGGATGGTGGTCCTAGCAGTCTGCAACTGAGTCCTCTGGAAAAACTATATGTTGGTTGTGAGGAGATGTCCAGCAAGTAGGGAGAGAAGAAGTGATGATAAATTAAAGATCAAAGGAACCGTAAAGCACATTATAGGACAAACCGCATAACTCATAATATAATTAAAGGAACATTATAGCACATTAAAGGAAAAAAAATCTGCCTTTGAACCATGGCGCAACATCCTGGAAAAGCTGCAGTTCACTGGGTGGCCACTAGTGGCTGGCTCCAAGAAGTAGTCAATTCCCATTGACTCCCATGTTAAAAAGCCCAACTTTAGAGCAGAATTAAACTTGTTTACACACTGGTTCAAAAAACGGTTTTAGTCTCAATCACGAGGTTCTTCCTTCATGACAACTCTGAGGGGGGTGAAAGATGGCGACGGGTGAACGCCTCCTACTAGCCTCATTTTCACTCTGCCAAAACCAACGGATGATGTCACGGACCTTCCGTCCATTTATATATACAGTCTATGCTTTAAACTTATTAAAAAAACTTTGGACAATGATTAGAATTCCAAATTGATTAGAATTCCAAAGTGACAAACACAACAGGTTTATAACAAGACTTCCTGCATGAGTGAATAAACTTACTCGGGACTGGCTAGTCTTACTCTCTTTATTGGAAGGAACCAATCAATATTTAGAGTACTTATACATAGAATGTTGGAAAATATCATATTTGGATACTTCTTACTTGGCTTGTTGCTTTGGGAGATTTTGCACAAAAGGTCTTAATGTGTTACAACCCATCTTAACGTAGTCTACACTGATCGAACTATATGAGATCTACATTACAATCAAATTTATAACTTATAACATATCAAATATCTACAGCCAGCACAGAAACCCTCCATTACGGACAAAGTCCCAACTCTGAACAACGGTAATCATAACAATCACAACATCTGGTTGCTCTGAGGTGGGTGAGCTGTAAATTTATACACCGGAGGGACACTCACCGGGCGACTCGCTGGCTGTGCATTTATTGGCTGTGTCTGGGGAGAGTACACTAGAGAGGGTGAGCCAGCATTTTGTCCAGGGTTGTATGGAGACTGTGAAGAGAAGAGATGGACAGAGGGAGACGGCTTGTTGAACACAACCCAGGAGCTCTGCTTCAACTGTCACTTGTCATTTATTCTATACAAGTCACACTGTAAAAGAAGACATTATGCACATATTCAAGTTGTCATAATGTTCAACTGTAAACCGTGGTGGGTTGAACACATTGTATCTATGGAAGCTAAGACTTCTTATGGAAGAAATGACCCATGAAAAGAGTGTAAATATGTTTACAAATGTCTGATGTAAGGGTTTAAAAGGACTAACTCTAACATAGCCCAACTAATTGAGGGATGTAAACCTTTCTCTCTATGGCTAGCCTTGATTTACCAGCTGGTCCTCTGTATTTGGTCATTTCCCCATCCAGCCTGCATCACATTTGGATGCCATTGTGGTTACAAACAGAGAAGGCAGTTGCCTTTAAACTAACCAAACCTCTACCATCTACAGATTTGAGATCTTGTTTAAATTTAACCAAGAGCTTCTGCTCTATTTACAACTTTCTATTTTTAAAGAGCTTCAACACAAGGAGTTTATGTCAAACCATGAAGCGGGAATGCTTTAAAATGTTAAGTTAATAATGTTGACGCTTTTGTTTCAAACCTCTTTCCCTTTGAAGCCTTACAGTGTGTTTAACAGAACAATGTGATCTGATTTGAGATTGAGCTACATCGGTACCTCATGTTGAAGTAGCTTTCGTAAAGAGTAGAATAGAATATACAGAAGATGTATGTTGATGCAGCAGTATTCTGAAGTTGTTCTAGAATTTGACCCAATTTTTAAGAATGTAATCTTAATTTGATAAAACAACAGTCATGTACAAAGATTATTGCTGTTTAGAAATATTAAAAGAGAGAATGACAAACAGGAAAATAAAACGCTGAAGTGATAAAAGATAATACAGGTTAGAGGTAGGCGATGTGTTTCAAACCTTTATTTTAAATTCAAGACAAAACACGATAATTTTAATTAAAAAAATTGGTTCAAATTCTTACATTGTTAAGTTTTGGTTAAATAAAAGTTCTCATTCATTCCCATCTGTATGTGAAACAATACAGATTTGACTCTATTAGGAAACATAAGTTGTAGTAATGATGTGTCGCCCAGACCTAAGACAGGTCAAACAAACAAAGGAGACAAACTGACAGATAGAGGATGAATATGCAGAGAGGAGGATGGCGGACACAGTGATTAACTCACCCCTCCGCCCGTCTCCCAGTCCTTAGGATAGCGATATGGGGAAGATGTGGGTTTTGATACCTGAGAGAGCGCCGGGGAGTGGGCATGACCCTGCGGGGTGCCCGCCAAATTAGGGTAACCCTTTGTGATGTCGTGATTTGTGTAAGTAGGACCAGCATGCCTGGGTACCTGCATCACATACACAGTCAAATTATAAACAGGACAAATGTGACTTCAGTCAGATAGATGAAAAAACACTGATGAAAAGGAGGAACAGCGATGGCAGGATTCCACAGGTCATTATTGCTGCCTCCTGCAGAGGAATGTAAAATAAACACTCAAGCTCAAGGATTAGCCCTGTGTGCCTAGGTAAGGACCTGGGGTCTCATTTATAAAACAGTGAGTAGGATTCATACTAAAAGTGTACGTACACAGTGGCGATTTTAGCCTGAAATTTCTGGTGGGGCAATTTTGTATGACGTCATGTCATGTCACCATCACAAAAATAGAGGTAGCTGATTATTATAAGCAGTAGGCCTATATAGACCAGTAAGATATACTATGGGCAGCATTTTGAGTGCCAGCAGGGAGCAGAAATCCTATTTCAAATACAATTCACATGCTTTAGCGCTCAGCGTGACACAAAGATGTTGCCTGTAATACAGCATTAAAGTTATATGTTTGCAACAAAGTTGGAAGGTTAGACAGACACATAGCTTTACATCAACGTCAACATCAATACTCTGAATAAAGAGCTTTATGAGACATAATGCTACTTTAACCATGACAGAAAAGTCTCAACTCCGGCAAATAATCTACAGATCTTGCTAGACAACTAAAACAAAAAATATAAAAAAACAAAACACAATTAACAACACAACA